>LR990616.1:13064603-14264603 GCA_905147815.2 Phalera bucephala | reverse complement strand
GGGCCCTTATTCGCTATGACAATTTAAACACGAAACAAGACGTGTTATCAAACATACGTGTTATTGGCGTGGAATGGAATTCTGTATGCCACTGTCAGATTTGAAAACATGATAAGGCTCGTCACACGCCATGTTTCGAACTGTCAAAATAACACGCTCCGCGCTTGCGTGTTATTGAAAACATGTTAAAAACTTGCTAAGGTAATTCAATGTAAACAAACATTTTTAAATAGTTTTATTGCAATTTAAATAATATATTATGATCATCGCGTCGTCGTCGTAGTAATAAATTATTACTCATAACTAGTGACATTGGAAAATTGTGGTGGCTCATCTATTTAAGTGAACTTCTCAATTTCAACAATAGTGTACACATTTATCTTAAAAATATGGTGTTTTGTTTTAGTTTGTTGTCACAATGAACCGGACGAAAGCTTCTACAGCCCATTTACATATTTACCCACCCACAGGTGGAATCTGGGTACATCAATTGTTCTCCTCAAGGAAGGTCATCGAGAAATGTGGAAAGACCTAACCTACCAATTAAATGCGTTAGGAGGCCCATTTAAAACTGTGATCATAAAAAACAGGTACGTATCTGCTAAAATAAATGTAACTTTTGTTATTTTATAAAGACAAATAATTTGTGGTGTGCCACATTATTGATTTTGTGGTGAATTAAATATTTGTATCATTGATTTAATTATAGGGCATAGGTGGATGATGTTGACCTAAAATAACATAATAGGCTATTTTTCATTATCAATTTTCATTACAAGTAGAATGTAGGGTTATTATAATGCATTTTCTATTAGTGAGTCTTAATTGTCCATCAAATAATGTGTTGCATATATTATGAAGCACTAATTTTGCATCTAAAAATCATATCTTTCATATGAAACTTTTTTTACAGAATTGCTGATGGTTGAGAAAATTAGAACACCCAAATTGACCCATTCTTGTAGAGAAAGATGTGCGGTGATGTCATCTGTGGTGGGAATTTTTATACTAATGAATGAAAGAAAAATGTTTTTATTTCAATTTGATTTTCAATTATAGCTGCATAATTATGGTGTGGTAACCTTGGTAGCAAAGTGGAACCATTACTGTGTGGTATACCAAACTGTATAATTTTAAATGTTTGTTGTTCAAATCAAATACAATAGCATTTATTGTGGTCATAGGTTACAAAGATGGTACGTGTTGTTGTTCTGATGAGGACTTACAAGTTTCCATTTAACAATACCAAATGACTTGCATGTGATTATTGATTTGTTATTCATAAATAAAACTTGTTGATTTACCAATTACTTTTGTTTCATTTATATACATCATCAAGCCAGATCCCCTGCCCCGCAGGGGATCTGGCTTGATGATGTTTTTATTATTTTATTTTCTTTATTTATTCTTTAATTTAGATAGATACATAGATTATGTACCTATCTATGTATCTGTGTAGATAGATAGCTAGTAAAGATAAAGATACATAGTAAATAAACTAAATAAAAAAGTATACCTTTTAATTCACTGTATGTATATTTGCAAAACAAACTTTAAAATAAAAAATAAACACCGTCACGCCGGTATTCCCGGAGTGGGGGGCAGAAGGGCATAGGGGCAACTAGGTTTAGGGAGGACCGGCCTCGACTTGGGCTGTTGCTATGGGGGAAGGCATACATTAGGTGTCTCGCCGTGGTGAACATGAAAGAAACTTATTAACTTAACTTGCTGGCCAGTGCATCTCTGCACTGGCCAGCGGACAAGGGATTCTTCCACGTCGCCTGCGAGGTCGGTATCTAATCCTGTGTGTGATATCGGTATCTGATAGGAGGGAAGTAAGGGCATTGTAAGGGTTGCTGAAAATATGGCGCGGGCAGCAATAACGGCTGATAGGAGGCGAGTCAACTGCGTAGGCGGCAGCAGCTAAAAAGGGCTTTTATATAGGTGCGAATAGGTTCAAGGCTGAGATCGGAATGGTGCTAGGTTTAGTCTGATTTTTCTTAAGTGGCCAATTTTATGAAAAAACATGGTGTGACAACTAAAGACCCTAAAGTGGTCGGTTCGAACGAAGAGCAAGGATTGGGGAATTAATGAATGAGTAAAATAAACTAATTTTGAACCAATTGTATTGCCTAAAGTTATCACACAATATTTTTATGTAAAATTGACCACTTAAAAAAAAACAGACTATATATATGTGTGGGACAAGTCTTTGTTTGTTTAGGTGTGGGTATAGGTTATTGTATTTGACATTCGTACGTTCTAAAACTTGGATCTTTGTTTAATGTTAATTAAAGTTGCTTTTTTTATATCTGGCCTTACTTATTTACTTAGTTTGCAATAGACACATTCTTAAAACCATGTTATCAGCACATATAAATATATTTATACCGAAATTGAATAAGTTGAAACGAATATTCGAAAAACCGATACTTTACCGAAATTAACAGATGTAAGATTATGAACGAATCCAGCGAAATCTCAAATTAAAAATAAACTTGCCGTAGACAACATTCCTTACGGCATACCGAATACCATTTTGTAATTCCACGCGAAGGCTCGTCAAGGAAGCGTGTTTACGTTTACTGCTTGTTATGACGTCACACGTTACTTGCGGGGAATCTCATGTGGCATAGCGAATAAAGGCCCAGGTAGCCATTTCTGAAGTATCAATGCCGGTCACCGGCTAAGTTTTTACTCGGTAAGAGTCCACTTCTCCGACTTCTTGAGGCCAAGCTTCGGTCCAGGTTCAATTTTCTTCACAAAAAATGGGTTAAGCTTATCATAAGCATAAAAAAGCAAAGGATTAAAGTATCGTGACAAAAAGCATAATATTGAAAAAGTAGGTCAGCTTAAGTAAAAGTTGTGATAATCAACTAAACGTTCCAAAGTAAGTCCTATGTCAAAGTCATTTTCGGTAACAGCAATATTTTTAGTATATAAACTACGTGATTTATATTCATTTCCTTTTGCTCTGTATTTTACACAATTCCTAGGAAGCATAAAATATCTAAATTATATACATTTCTTCAAAAGAATCACGACCTCCGGTCTCGGGGGGAGCCATGTAGCGATCCCTATACATCGCTACATAGTTGCGACTACCTACCAATAGATGGTGTTGACGATTCGCCATACATGTCTAGAATGCGATATTAGAGTATGCACGACGTGTAACATATATACAAGCCCTTGACAACAACTCTCGGGGAGGGTGGCAGGCCCTGCCAGATACACCACCTATCTAGCTGGAAGATCTTCCCTTTGACAAACCCTGCCACAACGTTCCTGCCACATCGGAATTCATAGAATGCTGTCCAAGGAAATTGGTATACAGTTAAGTAGATACATTGATGTGGGCGTACAAACCTCTTTAAAGATTATGAAATTAAGACGTTATTTAGTTGAATAACAGTTAAGTACTTTTATGAAGCAGTCAATATACAAATATGAAAATATTGAAAGGAGATCCTTAATATCGGAGAGAACTTAAAAATATTAAAAAGATATGTATTGAAAAATGGCGAGATACTCGCCCTTGTCATATTTGTCCCTAACTTGCTAAAATGCCATGTATTCCTCTACTTACCCCGTTTGGAAAAAAGGCGGCAGAAGTAACGGCGATTAAATTTATGAGGAATATAAAACGACATTACCTTTAAAGATTCTTAAACGTACAAAGAGTTTCTGAAACAGGCTGGGTAAGAATCAAGAATGAAATTTTCCTACACTTTTCTTGCACTAGGTGACGATAATAACGCGAACGCGTATTATAATGACAAACGGGAAGAAGATGTCATTTGCCGGGTCTTGACAAACGACATCTTCTTGTGTATAAATCTTAACACTTTACAAACACACAATATCTGACGTCAGCGACACTGCTCCCCTAAGCCCTCAAAGTACGCAAAGAATACATACACACAAACACATCCAGACAACAGGATATTGTATTTTCTAGCACAATAGATAAACAATACAGGCGCTACAATGGACGCTGCGCCATCAATCTTCAATGTGGGCAATTAATTACATACCCTAATCACCGCTATAATAATCGCCGCCCTTAATGATTTCTTCCACAAATATTAATTCAGAATTATTGTGATCCGAGCTCGCAGACTGATTTGTTGTAGTTATAAATATCCATCTACGTGTGCCGCGCTGACCACACACAAAGCTATATTTTATGATTGATGGTGCCATTAACTGGGGCCTGCTGTATTTAGCCACGAAATGTACGCAATAAATTTCAATTTTTCATACAAAATTACTGTACACATTTTTCGGACTATTTAGATAGGCTAGCACTACACCGATTTCAAAGAGAAGGAAGAGGGGAAATAAAACGAAGTCAATTCTGAAATAAGTGGAACACATTTTCTCTCCCGAGGGATCTATCGAAGTATCGACAGGGGACTTGGCGGCGGATCCCGTTCAGTCAAGTTTATTGGCAGAATTTCAATGCTTTGTCGTCTGCGATGTAATAGCAATTTATAACCTAACGATACGCGAGATTTCGTACTAATTTTCTGAGGGATAAGATCAACATTTCCATAGCTATCTAATCGACGCTCCCCGTAAATGTGAAATGGATTGTTAACGTGTTGATAATAATTTTACACTTGACTAGGTAGAACTTTTTCGAATTCTTGCGCCTTAATGCCTTTATAAAATGTAATTGATGTTGATTTTATTATTAGTGGTGGTTTTAAAGGTATTATAGATACCAACTTATTACATTATCATTGGATACGTTCGGTTTCTGCCACAGTCTCTACCAATCTGCTGTACCATTTATAATTTAATCACTCATTTTACTACCGGTCGCCTATTGCATTGCCAAGTGGTTTTTAAAAAAAGTTCCGTTCAACAAAGTGACGTCGATCGGATTGAAATATAACTATAAAATAATATCAGCCTATACTTTCCCACTGCAGGGGAAAGGCCTTATCTCACAAATAGTGGAGGTGGAGGTAAGGGAGATTAGGTTACACTTCACCACGCGGACTCAATGCGGATCGGTGAAGGCAAGTTTGTGGCCACCTGCTATTGGAACTTATCAAGGCCGCCTATAAGGCTTCCAACTCGGCTTAACGACTACCACATTAAGTGGTAACCGGGACCAATGGCTTAGCGTGCCTTTCGAACCACGTAGACTCTCGAATGTGAAAATGCCATAAACAGTCACCCATCTCAAGCCGACCGAATCGAACGCTGCTTAATCTTAGTAATCGGTAAGAACACCGCGGTCGCATAGAGCTATGAGCGCCTCTATATAACAAATATAACTAAACAAACTTAAGAATGCGTCATCGTCTTAAGCACATACATATTTTTTAGACTGAACAGAATAATATTAACTTGAACCAAATGTACTAACATCAAATTGTTAACGATACAATAAGTATTGATTTTTTGTTGCTACACGAAGCAATAACTTTATTACAGCGGAGGACGAATAATGACTTATGGGTTCGATCTTAAACTGCCGCGAAGCCAAAGTGAGGTCAATTTATAAATAAACGGGGAACATCAGTCACTGAGACGTGGACCGGGGCACAGCCTTTGATATATCGGCTCAGTTTCACATCCTGGCCTTTTTTTTTACGAAAACGCCAATCCAAATAATGGATACTGCCGGATCCAAAATAATTTGAAGGAAGCCTAAAAAGTTCGCGAATGATTGGCTTTTAATGGTTTTCAATTTAACTTTTCAGATGCGATGCGAAGTTTGATAACTTAATTTTAAATAAGTATCGACTGGCAACAAAGGGATTTGGAGTTAGCTTACTAATTACAAACTATGTGTTTGTAAACACCTGCGGGTTATAGACTTGTTTATAATTTAGTTGTAGGTACCAACACATTATCTAATTATCTAGAGAATATATGATACCTACTAAGGTATGAATGAAATGGTTTTATCTATATCATCACACCAGATCCCTTGCGGGGCAGGCAGAGAGTACAGAGTTGCAACAGGTTCTTTCCTTACATATCTCTCTGGCTTCCTCCACTTTCATAGTTCGTCTCATACACGCTTGCCGCTTAGGGAAACTCTTGTCCTTCAGATAAGACACGATTTATTTGGTCATGGTAAGATAGTCTAGGTCTTCCCCGGTACCTATATTCTTCCACTGTTGCATTGTATATCTGTTTTGTCATTCTTTCTTCCGACATTCTTTCATTTTCTCGTCTTTTCACCAATACTATCTTTAATACCTTCAGCGTGTAGCTGTAGCTTACTACGTTGTTGCGAATACTCGGTCGGTCCGACCTTACTATTCCCTGGGTCAAATAGGTCAAATATCTAGGGGTCATCCTAAACAATACCATGACCTTCGGACCGTACATTAAGTGAGTCCGTAACCAAGAACCCTTTGTGTTTAGTCGCCTTTACCCGATGATTTGCAAGCGGAGTAAAATGTCCCTTAGGAATAAAGAGACACTTTACAAAACTTGTATACGGCCCTTCATGACGTACGCTTGTGAGGTGTTCGGGCATGCCACCCGCTCTCATATCGATAGTCTCCAAACGGTTTTGATCCCGATTCCTCCGCAAAGCCGTCGGAGCCCCGTGGTTCATACGGAATGTCGATCTCCATTCCGATCTCGGTCTCGAACCTATTCGAGCCTTTATTAATAAGGCGACAACCCGATATTTCGCGAACGCATCCAATCATAGAAATCCGCTAATCGTAGCCGCCGCCGACTACGAACCCTACTCCCCTCCTATCAGCCGCTACCGCCGTCCACGGCATGTGCTCACCGACCCTCCCGATGCCCTTAGATCCCTTCTTTCGGATAAAGATACTGCACACAGGGTCAGACACCGACCTTGCCGGCGAAGTCGAAGAATCCCTTGCCCGCCGGCCAGTGCAGAGCCCCACGGCGAGACACCTAGTATACGCCCTCCCCCATAGCGACTGGCCAAGCCGAGGCCGTTTCTCCTTGAGGCGCCCTTGATATTGTTGCCCCCTTACCCTTCTGGCTCGAGCGTAGTGGTTGCACGCTCGCCCTCTTGTCCGGTGGAGTTGTAAAGGCCCCGCGGCCAACAGCGTAGATCATTCATACTCACAAACACACTCACAAAATAATCAGTCGGTCTGCACATCTTCCACAGAGCTCGCATTTCTACAGCATTTATCCTGCTTTCATTCTCATTCGTACATACCTAGCTCTTACTGCCATATAACAGCGTTGGGACAAGCACCCCGTTATGTATTGCCAGCTGCGCCTTATGGCTTAAGTGCCGGCTCCCAAGCAGCTTTCACATGGCACTATTCACTCTATTCCATGCACTCACTCCTCTCTCTATGTCAGCGGTGTATTTCCCATCCTTATAAGAGACGCATCCAAGATATACAAAATCATTCACTTGTTATTATTAATTTATTTTTATTAAAATTTAGTAAGTTACTAACAAAAATCACACTGAACCATTTACTTCAGAGAACTCCTTGAAGAAACCTTTCAGAGTGCTTAGCAGGAACAGATTAAAATAAGCGTTACGTTATTGAGGATGCGTACTGTCTCGTTTATCTTTATTTAGTTAATTTTTAGTGCAGAAAGAATGGCATATCCACTCGTTAGCGTTACGCTTACGTCAATCTATTCGTAGTAAGCCCTCTGTTTATTTAGTACCAACCACCGCGTGTCAAAGCGATAAGCTTTTAGACGTTCTATCATACGATATCGGCTGTCACAATCTGAACACGCAATGACGAGGGATAATAAGTATTGCTACTTACGTATCGTGTTCGTTGAGTCCACGTTAGTGAGTGGCCCCCTCAAAATGGTCAAACGAAGAAATAATACGAAACAGGTTCTTGTAATTTCTAAGGAAAGTTACTCATTGCGATTTTAAATTATGTCACCTTTTTATGTCTGTGTGACCATACGTGTTGTCACCTTTTTAGCTTCTGTCATCAACAACAAATAAGTGACATTACATCATTGACATTATTGATATAATTTATAACCTATACATTATATTATGACTACATTGCTGATATAATTTATAATATATAACCTTGTATACAATGTGTAACATAATAAACGCAGGACCTGATAGTAGTTTGTTCTAAATCGATTACCGAATTGATTCCAACAATTTTTAATGACCAATAATTTTTTTTTTAATTTGCAAAAACTGCAGTTGCTTCTTTAGTGCGCTTTAATAGACTAAATATATTCTTGATTCAAAGCGATAATAAGATTTCAAATACATTTCTAAACATATTTTTCAATACGCACATATACACGTACAATTTTCATTGTTAATTGGGGTATAAATGTGCTTAAAAAAGGGGTAAAAAAAATTAATTTTGGGAATTTGGTTTTTGTATTCAATTTGTGAAGGAATTATTAATCGAGGTGTCTGAAGTCTTGCGTTATTTACGATACAGCTTGTGTATACAGAAACGTTCGCGTAACACTGTCGAGTCGATGTGCTGTGTTTTGCACTAAATACTGACAACTGACTGAATGAAGAAAAAAATAATAGCACGCTTTTTCGAAAAGGTTACGCTGATGTAAATCTGTTCATGCTAAACCTTTTGAATGGCAATGTACTCTAATATCTGAAAACTGTGTAAATGGGCTCATTTAAAATATAATCAGACATATTTTGATTCATAAACTAACTCATACTATGTAAATATATTATTATATAAGCCAAATCAACATTTATAGATATAATTTAATCATATAGTATTATTATTGCGACCTTAATTAAGAATTTCAGTAAAGAACGACATTGTTCCAAAAGACAAAGTTTCCTTCTTATTCAGGCGATTATTTTCGGAACAAGTTCGCTACGGATTTTTTATTCATAACAGTTGGGTAATTGTTTGCCCGTTTTCCAATTTTAATTTAAACTTTTAAAACGATGAGATTAGAAAAATAATCATTTCGCGAGATGAAATTTAGGTCAAGTTACTCTCAATTAGTTGAAGGACAGAGAGGTGGATTGAATTTTCTTCTACTAACACTAATTAATAATGACTTAATACTTAGTCTTAGTTAAGATTAATTTATTTAGCTAATCTGGTAGTCTAGGGGAGTATGGTGCGGTTGAAGATAACTATTATTAAGGTTGAGCTACATAAATAACCTTTTTTTTTTAAAAACTGACTTCAAAAGACAAGAAATAATTAGTTGAAGTCGGTGACGCTTAGTGCAGTCGGTTACTTGACACCGACTTCAAATATTTACTTTTTGCTTTCTGAAGTCAGATTCCCTTTTTTAAAGAGTTATTTATTTCACATTATTAAGTGATGAGTGAATTAATTATTAATATTTATATACGTATATTATAACATTCTGCTTAGTTCTACAGTAGGGTACCTACCATAATCAATATATTCGTGCTGTTTGCCGTTAATCATTTCCCTGGTGTATCTTCAAAGTCCCATTCCAATACATTACAATGGGACCACCTCGAAGCTATTCTAAACCCAATTCAAAAAGAATCATCTAAATCAGTGCATAAATAAAGATCATATAAAAAACAAAGACGAAACTCCTACTTTATTAAAGTCGGTTAATAAGGTCTGTGGTATGGTGCCTATATGTAGGTACTATGTACATTTGTAAATGGTACACCTTTTACGTCCCTGCTTGGAGAATGTAGATATGTATGTGATCTTTATCTTAGTGAAGATTACACCTTGACTTTTCACACTAGACTGAAATTATCAAGGCATGGTAAAGTCTGCTACAACTTCCTTCCTTCAAAGCTTACTAACAAATTTTATCATACTAAAATAGACGCACAAAAAACTCAATGTACTCAATCGAATATAACGTACAAGACTCATAGAGACAGCTAGCACACCATAATGCAATATCTTACAATTCCTCGGCCGATGACACTGGAAGGCGGGGCGTACAACAAAAAGGTTTACGTTCGTCATATAGGCCTCAACACGAAGTTTCCGTTTGGCAAAACACATTTCTACAAGTTGGCCATTCGTGAAGGTCGTTACTGGGGAGGAAATTACTAAATAAATTCGATTGACTTTGCCACTCCAGAGGGCTTAGCACGAACAGATTGGCGGTCGCGTAACGCTATCGAGTTCATATGCTATACCCTTCACACTACTAGATTGCTAAATAAAGATGAACCATGCTTTTTCGACAACGTTACGATAACGACAATCTGAGGGTTTAGCACGAACTTACGAAAACTTTGACGTTAGCCGGAAGCTAGTAAGTCACCGAGCTGCTGTATTTATGTAGCAAATTTGTAGTGTGATACGGAAGACATATAAACTCGCTAGCTTCCCGCTAACGTCAGTCTTTTCCTGGCTTTAGCATAAACTATTTGACGCTATAGTAATGTTGTTAAGAATAGGGTCTAGCACGCTCATCTCATTTAATAAATTTTTAGTATGAATGATGATGGCATATCCATCGATAGCATCTTGCTGACGTGAATCTATTCATGCTAACCTCTCATTTGACATTATGGTAATTTATTTATTTATTTATTTAATTCTTCTTGCACTATTGGTACAAAGGCGGACTTAATGCTTGAGGCATTATCTACCAGTCTACCTTAGGGTGATGCAGAAACGAGTGAAGTAGGTGCAGAACCATAGAACCAAAAAAATGTAGAGGAAAATATGTAACTAATATATAATTAGTAGAATAAATATAATATCGAACTGACATATAACGATATAATATAAATACAGATAAATACACATATAATGTATACATATAATAACATAAATAATAAGTACACATATACATAAACTAAATTAATATTGAGATGATTCCGCCAAAGTTTTGTGCAGATAATCCTGTACTTTGCTTTTGAAAGATAAGCGATTTGTGGCCATTCTAATATCCAGAGGTAGTGAGTTCCATAGTACAAAGAAAGAAGAGTGAATAAAATTAGAATGGTGAGAAGGGCATTGAAGAAGGCGATTATTAGAAGAACGAAGAAGTTTATCGTGATTAGAGCATAGATATTGAAAATGGGAGGAAAGATAATCAGGTGAAGCAGGAGAATAAAGAATGGAGAATAGCATTGTCAGTGCTCGTAGAGCTCTGCGCTTGCGAATAGGCAACCACCTTAAATGAGATCTATACTCAGACACATGGTCAAATTTACGTAAATTAAATATGAATCGAATGCAGTTATTAAGAAGACGGTCGAGTTTGTTGAGATGTTCTGCATTCAGGTCGTAGTAAAACACATCACCATAGTCGAATATAGGTAGGATTAGGGACTGCACGAGCATTGTTTTGGTGTTGGAGGGGAGCAAGTTTTTAAGCCGATACAGGTATCGCAACATCCCGGTGACCTTTTGACCGACGGCCGTGATATGGGTTTGCCAGCTGAGTGTAGTATCAATGTGCAAGCCGAGATCTTTGACACTAGAACTAAAGGGTATAATTTTACCATTGAACATGAGTGACGGCAGAGTTACCATATTTAATAGTTCTTGAACTGCCTACGAGAATAGCTTTACACTTAGCCGGGTTAACAGTCACTCCAAACCTGTCCTCAAACCTCCAAAGACAAGAACAGTAACTTTGGTTTCTTCCATGCCTTTTCGGATATCATCAGTCACTTTAAGTAGAGCAGAGACGGTACTATGGCCAGGCCTGAACCCAGATTGAAGAGGACTAATTAGATTGTTAGAGTAGATAAAATGCGACAGTTGTTTGTGAACGCAGGCCTCGAACACTTTTGAAAGAAAAGGAAGAATGGAAATAGGACGAAAATGGCTAGATAGGGACGGGTTAGCGATTTTAGGAAGGGGGCGGACAAAGGCTTTACGCCAAAGAGATGGAAATGTGCCGGACTTTAAGGAAAAGTTGACAAGGTGAGTGATTACAGGGTGAAGAATGACCAGAACTGTTGTAATTATAAAGCGACATATTTTGTCACATCAGATAGGATGGTTTTCTTGATTTCACAAGAGTCAACTGGAGAAAAGTAGAAAGGGTTGATAATGGGACGTTTGAGACCATCCAAGTAGGCCAAGGTATGACTAATCGTTAGACGATCTACAGGACGAACAGTAGAGAAGTGACAATTAAGATCATCTAAACTTAATGTCTTTGGTAGGTTCCTAGGAACTTCCAAACGGCAGGCGACGACGAAGTAATATTGGTTAGAATATGGCGGCGTTTAGCGTCACGTATCATCTTATTGCATCTGTTCCTTGCAACTTTGAAAAGAGACCAATTGTCTTCTGTACGTTTTTTTTTAAACTTCCGAAAAGCACGATTTCTTCTCCTCATCGCCATGCGGATACCCCTTGTCATCCACGGTGCAGGTGGACGCTTCAACCTTATTTTCTTATTTGGGGCATGATTGTCATACAATTGAATTACCTCTTTGTTAATGTAATGTTGTCAAGGAAGCGTGTTGTCACGTTCATCTTCATTCGGTAAATCTGTAGTGTGAAAAAGATGGGATATAAACTCGATAGCATCTTACTAACGTCAATATATTCGTGTTAACTCTTTGGTGACCTATTGGCGGCTGATCGACGCTTTGCGTGCCGAACACCCTATGGTGATTTTTCTAAATAGTCAGCCAGCTTTTTATTTAATAAGCAGAATGAGCACACGGCATTTCCAGCCACGTTTGTGAATATAATTGACCTACATTTGCAGTAGCTGATTTAAATTTATTGATGATAATATATAATGAACTGCAAAGCTGAAGTGAACGTGGACTGGCAGAGATGGACAAACAACTACAGACCCAGCGGTGGTCGCAAACGTTATTTAGAGCTTAATTGAATTGAGTAGTCACGGGTTGGATCCCCGCACGGGACAAATCTTTGTGTGAATCAGAAATATTTAGGACGACGACTATGACAAATGAATAATTCTTAGTGATATTATTTAAAAATATATATTTAAAGGTGAGGCTTTTGCTCAGGAGTGGAAAAGTAAATTAGGGTACAAAAAAGACGGATAAAAACTGTTGCGTTTGTTTATTTTAGGAAAGAGAAAAGTGACAATGAAGGTGTTAAGTCTGGTATTATTTGAGATGTATAGCAATAGATCTTCTATTAAATTGGAAACTATCATGGTTATATAAGTAGGTATATTTATAAATAAAACACCAAAAGATCTGTTTCCATTGAAAAATTAGTTATCACATAATTTTCTTATACCTCAGAAAATATTTTCACGTCTTAAGGGGTCTTTACATTTATATAAGCTCATGTACGCAAATGTCTAAAGAATATACATATTAAACAAGAACTTCGGTAAACAACACTAAAAACACGTTAAACCAAAAGAAAACTTTATTAAAAGTCGGTCGGAGTCTTTCAAAGAATTTTGTGTTTCGTTCAGTTCCTTTTTTTGCTTAAATCTCAATCGCTCTTTACTAAGAAATTGCGTCATGCGAACTTAATATGCTGTACTTTGGGTTTGCTGCTTCATGAAATGTAGAATTTCATGAATTCCATTGTAGTATATAGTAAACCTCTGCTATCCTTGTTTGAGGGATGTAGGCGTAACAATAATTTTTATTTTTTTATAAATTTTTAATGAAAAGCGTTTTTGTAAAGAAAATAAATAAAGCCTGCCTCTTTGGTCTAGTGGTGAATACTGTGCGTTGCGATCACGAGGTCCTGGATTCAAATCCTAGGTCGGACAAATGTAGTCTTTCTATCAAAAAATCCCAGTAGCAGTCCGGAGCTTAGAATTGTGCCCCGTATAGCGCAATAGGATTGCCCTCCAGTGTAAGTATTTTATTATTAGCGGTTTTGTACAGCAATTAGATAGAAAAGGTTATGCCAAATGCATCATTTGATAAAAAATAGGTATACATTACCTCTAGATTGTCGAATCGAAAAATAAAAAACCCCGTTACATTAACAGAAGAATCTCCCGATCGAATTCAATTATAGTTAAAAATACCGACGCAAAAAATGATGGCTACCTTTTTGAAATGCAAAAATACTTTGTGAACAGATGAGATTGTGATGAAGCGATACGCATACTCAGTTAGCCGGTCGGTAATTATGTTGAAGAGGGTAGACCATTTTGCTGGGAAATTAAAGGAAAACACCCGCGAAAGGCGGCTGCTTCCGGCACGATTGGCGTTGAAAAATAAGTGTAAGTAGGTAATTTGCCTATGTATTGGAAAATTTTGTGTGAATAAACCTCTTTTGAAAAATTTTCTATACGTGTCTGAGTGGATGTAAAACAAATCATAAACACCGTCACGCATAGGCGATTCATCTCAAGGGAAAAATAGCAAATGTTTAGGTACTGTGAATATAATGTATCGCTAACAATGTATAAGGTCACAATGTAATAAAGGGCGAGTTTATTACCAAGCACGATACCAGACTGCGCCTAACTAAAAAAAATCGGTAACAATTTCATTCTTTTTTCAAACCCAAGCTCTCATTATCACCCCGCGTATTATTTGCCTTGAGCCAGAAAAAACCATAAAAATAATTTATTTCCATAAATTTACTATTTTAATGCAGTCAAATTAAGCACTTTTTTTATTTCGAGGGTCAGAATTTTAGTTAATAATCTATATTATCACGCCAGATCCCATGCAAGGTAGGGAGAGAGTACAGAGTTCCAACAGGTTCTTTTCTTACATACCTCTCTGGCTATATCCACTCTCATAGTTTGTCTCATACACGCTCGCCAGTTACGATGACTCTTGACTTATCCTTTAGATAAGGCACGGTTTGGTCATGATAAGATAGTTCAGGTCTTCCCCGGTCCATACATCCTTCCACTTTCGTATTGTATATCGGTTTTGTCGTTTTTTCTTCTGACATTTTTTCTATATACCCGAACCTACGGAGCATACCCTTTCAAATCTTTGCTCCGATACTATATTTCATAGTTAATTATATAGTGATATAATATAATAATAATATTAGCCCATACTGTCCAACTGCTGGGCAAAGGCCTTTTCTCACAAAACGAGGTGAGGGAGGTTAGGTCATACTCCACCACACCAACGCAGTGTGGTGAACCCATTCGAGTAATATATTGTTCCAATTAAATTACTAATGTGGTATCTTTGGAGACACCCATATAATATGTTGTTTAATAAATAAAAGCCTTTGTAAACTGTATGAAAAATATGGTTCTATACACAAAAATATAACTTAACACGCTTTAAAAGTTATAAATGAGAGCTCTGATACAGCTTCGGTTGAAAGCCCTTCGAAGCTCCCATGTCTCACTTTAGTACCGGGATTACGTATCGTTACCGTCGTTTCATACGGACAAATCGTACGTTTTGTCGGATTTTAAACGTTCATCCTAGTTAGGCTTTACATACACCACGCCCGATCAGTAAGCATGCAAAATCTAAAATAAAAAGCATACATAATTTCAATTTGACTGCCTCGTTGGTCTGGTGGCAAAGCACATCGCTTTGCGATCACGAGGTCCTGGGTTCAAATCCTGGGTCGGACAAATGTAATTTTTCTAACCGAAAATTCCCAGTATGAGTCCCGAGTCTGGAATTGTGGATGGCAATAGGCTCGCCCCCTATTACATGGGACCTAACATCGTCGGTGAAACGTGGGTGTACTCAGTACACCTCTGCCACCCCCGCTTGGGGAATATAGGCGTGACGGTGTAATTTCACGTAATTTTTGAAAAAAGAATAGAAAGGTGAGTATGGGGTTTACGAGTTAACTGACTTTTGTCGGCTCAGCTTAAGATATTTGGTCAGGGGTGCTGAGTCGGACAACTTCCTTGTGGTGTACCCGGGGCGCCGCCAGCGGCCCCCTTGTTTCCCGGGGGAATCGCTGACGGTGGCGAATAGTAGTAGGTAGTGATGCGTGGCGGGAGGCGCCTCGCTGCCCTTCGCACTCTCGGCCTTCAGAGAGGGTGAAATGCAGAAGGTGTTTTAGTATAACATCGTCGGGAACTTTACTACAGGAACGCAAAAGACGCAGTGGAGGGACACAAGCCGTCTCGTGGACAAAGACGCGCATCCTCATCGAGCGATGGAAGTCTGCCGCCGCCACCTCCAAAGTTGACGACCGCAAAGAGGGGCCGTATCCTCCCCTTACCGGGAGCACCGGCCCGCAAGAAAAATGGGCGCCTTGCCAAGCGCTCTGTCACACTAGCATATTCATCAGCATCGCATGATAGCGCAGAGTCGGCGGAGCGCCCTGTGGAAAAAATGGCGGTCCAGGGATCGGACAGCGACGACTTATTCAGCTCATCGTCGCGTCCGACCATGACAAGGGCCAAAAAGGCCTTACCCGGGCCCGAGGAGCTGGCCCGGGGGATGGTATCGCGGTCGAGCGCAGATCTCGACGACTGCATTGTCGCCAACTTGGCAATTATTGAGAACGTTGCGGATAGGTCGCGCGACCTTAAAGGTAGTTTCGTCCAAGGCCTCAGAGTAGCCACACGGACAGTGAAGGCAGCCGTTGACGAACTGTCCCGTCGCTCTCCTGTAGAGCCACATGTGGAGAAGCTCGAGCGCGAAAACGCGGAGCTGCGTTCGCAGCTAGCTGGTTTAACAGGCTTGCGCCTGTACGCAATAGGCGCAGAAGGAAGCCACGTAAGGCTCCTATGTTAGCGGCGGTGACGGTGACCGTCCTTAATGAAAAAAACACTTATGCCGAGGTAATGAGCGTGGCAAAGAGTCGGATTCAAATTACCGACCTCGACATTGAGAAGGTGGGACAGAGGAGGGCCCTGACCGGGGCGCTTCTGTTACAGCTGGAGAGCCCAGATTGCTACCGTCAGGCCGACAACTTAGCGACGCGGATGCGCGAGATTCTAATAGACCTCAACGTACGCATCACGCGCCTTAACAAAATGGGCGAAATCCGTTTGTAGGGCCTGGACGACGCCGCAACGCCTGAGGAGGTGGCTTCGGCGGTTGCTGCGGTGGGCAAATGCTCGGAAGTTGACGTCCGGGTTGGGCCGATTCGTCGCACACCCACTGCCATGGTGATAGCTTGGGTCCAATGCCCACTCGCCGCCATGTGCAAAGTCGTGGCAGCCAAAATTGTTAAAGTGGGCTGGGGAACGGCTAGGGTCCAGGCACTGGAACAGAAGCCACTGTACTATTTCCGGTGCCTTGAGAAAGGCTACGTGGGCAGTAATTGCCCCAATGGGGTGGACAGAAGCATACTATGCTACGCGTGCGCTGAGCCTAACCATAGGGCTAGCGCATGCACAGCGCGAGAGGCGAAGTGCCCACTGTGATCCGCGAAAGGGTGCGCAGCAGACCATCGGCTGCATACCAAAAAGGGTGTCTCCCCGAAGGGAAAGAGGAAGGGAAAAGAGCAGGTGGCCCCTTCCCAGGTACAACCCCAGGAGACCCCCGAGGTACTGGTCACGAAAGCGGGCTTAATTAGCCCGCTGGAGGCAATGGAGGCCTAAAATTCTTTCCCCAAAGAGTCTTGCAGGGCAATCTGAACCACTGCCGTAACGCGCAGAACCTGCTGCTGCAAACCGTTGCGGAGTGGTCTATTGCTCTCGGTGTTGTCGCGGAGCCCTAAAATGTCCCGGACCATCCTCGTTGGTTCGGGGACGACACGTCAGTTCATTGGGGAGGAGGTGAAGGCTGCTCCTTGCTAGAAAAGGGGCTACGTGGCTGTGCAGTGGGGAGCGATGGCCGTAGTGGGCTGCAACGTTTCTCCCAACAGGTCCCTCGCCGATTACGAGGTGTAGCTGAATGGGCTGGCGAACTGCGGACGCAGATGCCAATCCCGTCCACTGATCTTCCTGGGGAATTTTAACGCCCACGTTAGGGCGTGGGGCAACCCCAGAGACACTCCAAAGGGAGAGACACTGCAAGAGTGGGCGGCTGGGCTGGAACTCCGACTCGTGAATCGGGGGTCCGTAAGCACATGCGTGCGGTGGCAGGGGGAGTCGTTCGTCGACCTAACGTGGGCGACTCCCGCTGTCATTAGCATGTTGTCGGGGTGGCGCGTAGTGGAGGAGGTAGTCACACTATCCGACCACCGCCACATCTTTTTTGATGTGGCCCTCCGACCCTCCGACCGCCCCAGCTGCAGAGCAGGCAGCCCCCTGCGACGTTGGTCCCTCAAGCGGCTAGATCGAGATCTTCTCGAAGCCGCAGCCAGCGTCCCGGCGTGGCCAGAAAACGCTGATAAGATTTGGTCCGATCCGAAAACGGAGGCGACCTGGTTCCGGGACACGATGACGGCGCTATGTGACGCCGCCATGCCCCGGACCAGCTGCCTCAAGGGAAAGGTGGTGTACTGGTGGTCGCAGCAGATAGTGTAGTTGCGTGAGGTCTGCTTGCGCGCGCAACGCCGGTACACCCGAGCCCGACGAAAAAGGCGAGTCACCGAGGAGGAGAGTACCGAGCGGCTACTAAGGCGCTCCAAATTGTTATTGCGAACGCCAGGTCTCGGTCCTGGAGCGAGCTCCTAGAGGGACTCGACGGGGATCCATGGGAGCGCGCCTACAATGATGAATGGTGGTGATGGGTAAGCTTCGCTCCTGGATGCTCCCTCTGACGGAGACCCTGGACCCCGGACTGCTGCGTCGGGTAATCAATGTACTATTTCCAACGGTCCGGGGTAGTCCCTCAGTCCCCCCGACACCTTAACACTGACGAGATGGGGGTGACCGAACAACCGAACTGGAGCAGGACCGAGCCGTTAGCCGCTTGCGGGCTCGCAATACCGCGCCCGGCCCCGACCGTATACCGGGGCGGGAGTGGACGATCGCTCTGGCTGTGCTGGGGGACAGGCTGAGGCGGCTGTTTAATAACTGCCTCCGTTACGCCAAGTTCCCCACGGCTTGGAAGGAGGCTCGCCTGGTTCTCTTAAAGAAAGACTGCAGACACGCCCTCTGCGTACTGTCCCATATGCCTGCTAGATGAGGCCGGCAAGTTGTTCGAAAGGATTGTTGCCACTCGTCTCAGTGGGCATCTGTCGCGTGTTGGTCCCGACCTAGCTGAAAGCCAATACGGCTTCCGAAAGGGGCGTTCCACGCTGGACGCGATACTTTGCATCTGCTCCCTATCGGCGCAGGCCATGTCCCGGGGCGGGGTGGCGTTGTTGATAAGTTTGGACATCGTCAACGCCTTTAATTCCCTGCCATGGGGCGTAATCCTGGGGGCGCAGGAACATCATCGCGTCTCCCCATACCTGCAGGCCGTGGTCAGGGACTACTTACACGACAGATACGTCCAGTAAATCGGACAGGGCGGTACACTGCACCGGAGGGAAGTGTCTTGCGGGGTTCCGCAGGGGTCCGTGTTGGGCCCCCTCTTATGGAACCTTGCCTACGATGCAGTCCTGCGTGTCGATCTCCCCCCGGCGTCAGCGTTGCGTCGTCAGTGTATTCTACGCTGGTGTTGGGCGAGGGAGACACCTTCGAGAGGACCATAGGGCTCGCCGAGCTTGGGGCAGAGGTCGTCGTCGCCAAGATCTGCGAGTTGGGCCTGGAGATAGCGCCTCATAAGACCGAGGCGCTATGGTTCCACAAACTGCCGAGGAGCAGGGAACCACCCGACTTGTGGGTTCGCGTTGGAGACTCGCCAGTCCGGGTGGGGAGGTACCCAAAGTACCTGGGCCTCACCCTGGATAGTCGCTGGGGCTTCGAAGAGCACTTCGAGCGTAAAGCTGTGTAATGCAAAGACTGCTGCCCAACGTTGGGGGACCGTCGGAGGAGGTGCGCCACCTCTACGGGGGGGTCGTGCGATCAGTGGCCTTTTATGGGGCGCCCGTGTGGTCACACCGACTGTCGGGCGTCCGGCGCAGCAGAATGAAGATCCAGAGCCTGCAGCACAAGATGGCCATCCGCATCGCACGAGGATACCGTACCATATCCTTTGAGGCGGTAACACTCTTGGCGCGCTTTCCGCCGCTCGACATCCTGGCGGACATGGACGCGAGGGTCTACGACCAGTCTCGTGACGTCCGCCAAAGCGGCGAGGGCGTGCCTGCGCTTGAAGAAGTGAGACGGCGGGAATGACGGCGCGCTCTGTAAGAGTTGCGCGCGAGGCTCAGTTAAGAGCACATCGCGCGCAAGCGCGTCGTCCAAGCTGTCCTGCCGTCCTTCGAAGCCTGGTACCAGCGGAGGAGAGGGCGAGTCACCTATAGACTTACTCAGATAATCACCTGTCACGGTTGCTTCGGTGATTATCTGAGGAAAATCGGACGCAAGGCGACGACGACCTGTCACCATTGCGGTGGGGACCAAGATTACGACCATACGCTCGAAGAGTGCCCAGCGTGGGCCTCCGAGCGGTGGATCCTAGTGGACCGGATCGGACCAGACCTCTCTTTGCCAGCAGTAGTAGCGGCTATGCTGGCAGGGGAATCGGCGTAGGGGGCCGTATCCTCTTTCTGCGAGACTGATGTCCCAGAAGGAGGAGGCTAAGCGGGATTGGGAGGGGGCCGATCCTGCTCGACTAAGGCGATGGCGCCGGGGCGGGGGCACAGCCCGCCCAGGTCCCCCAGCCCAATAGCCCGGGGCTTAAGAATACGGGCTAACTCGCGTCCTCCACCGTAATATCTGGCGGGGGACCCCCCCTGCAACAACATCCGCAGGGGGGCCTTCAGGGTCGCAAACGCAAGGGGGCAGGGGCCCTGAGCGTCCTTCACGAGCAACCCAGAGGAGGATGGCGGCGTGGTTTGGCCCACGTCGCCGTGAGCACCGCGTCGGTGGGGGGGGGAGCGTGTCATCAAGTCTCCCTCCGATGACGGGCTCGTCAGAGCGCGGCACAAGAGGGGCACCGGTGCGTTCCATACGGAGATCCCGGAGCCCCTTCAAAGTGCTGATGTTGGCCACCCTGGGGTTTTTTGTCGGTAGGAATCCGACACGCCCCGCTGGCGTTCTCCGAGGCTCGCGGTAGTCTTATGCAGGATTTTTCCCAGGAATAAAAAGATATTTGGTGAATATGGATTTCTGTTCCAGCCATGGATGATTAAGTAACCAAATAAATGAACAAAACTTTGTCTAAACATCTACATGAGAAAGAATGGTGCTATCTAACCTGCAATACAGGTTGGTCTAGTGCGGGGTCTAATGAAAAATAAGATTGTATAATTTAATTTGTTTTCATTAAATTTTATTTTAGTTTTTGTTTGGCTTACAGCCAAAATTACGAAGCGTAAAATCGTTGTTTTCAAATATATAAATTAACTTATAATGACTCAGAAGTATACATATTTATCATAAGTACCTAGTAAATAATTATGTGGCACAATAGTAATAGTAATAATAGTGCATACTTATTTTTCGATATTCGAGACTACGCTCAAGAAATATACTTGCTACTCCTTTTCTCGAACGGAACTTGCATAGACCATTAATAAATTCAACTGACGGTAGAAAATTTGAAAATTATGCTACCTAAACCAACCGGTATCTACCTAATCCCATTTTAGTGTTAAAATATCTAACAACTTAGCCGAACAAATTAACTCGCCCATTATTATAGCTCTTTAGTACTATTTATTATGTTGCGCTTAAGCTTAATGAAATTGAAAATTAATAATTTCGAAATTAATAACCCCTTATATTAAGGAGATAACTAACGAGAACGACCTTGAGAATGTTTTGTTTTGAAAATTTACATTGCCTGCTAGCCTTGATAATACCGAAATGTGTGCCCGAACCATTAAAATTGCATTCTTTATTCAGAAATTTAGTTATAATAAATCCAAATAAAAACGTGAATACAATTTATAGCGCATATCTTAAGCGTTGTTTTCATGTATATGGTATACATATCTGTTCAGCCGTCAAATAGACAGTTTACAATGTTCATTAAAAAAGGGTTTGTTATACGTTCTTTTGTGGGAACATTTTGTTTGTTTTGTTAAATTATGTTCAATACATTGTATTCACAAGATTCCTGTCTTTATTTTTGTACATACTTTTCATATTGAATAGGCAGTGGATTCTTCAAGAATCTTCTGTCAATTGGACTAATTTTTGGGAGTTCACCGTTTGCCACCGTCTTAAATTATGATTACAACCATCCGGTTTTAATAAGCAGACACGTTGAGCCGAATTTAGCGTTTGTGGAAACAGGTCACTGTATTTAATTAAAATTGCCAACTAAATTAACAAGTCCGTAGACTTTTTATTGCTTCGACAGACTGCGATGTTAAGTGGAAATTGTTGAATATAAACAGACTGATTTCCTTGGAAATTAATAAGTGAAATTAATTTCGGTCGAAGTTTGAAGTTATTTGTTGGTTGGGATAAATAACCTTCTTTTGATATTTTAAGGTATATTGGGCAGTGAATTAAGTATTCTATTATTGTAGATCCCTGTATGTAATGGTTTAACATCTTGCTTACCTCAATGGTCTTATCAGTTGCCTAATTTGATTGATTTAGGCTTTGAATGATATAGGTACTAACATTTCAGGGACTGCTATCCTAATCAAGATAGCAGTCTTTGAAATGGCAGTACCTCACACATCAAAAACACCTTACCCAAACGAGTCCTTCAATGTGTCACATAGCTTAAACTAATGTTGTTTGCAATATTTGTTGCCGAGTTTGGTCATATACCTATTCTCAGTCCATCCACATGCTGAGAATAATTTAAAAAGTAACACTATTTATAAATTAATAGTTTTGAAGGTGGACTTACAATACAGTCATAATACTTCTTATAGAAACAAAAGGAACAGACAAGCAGGAATTTAGGGGTTAGTATCCCTTATTTATTCATTTTACTTCCAGAAAGAAATGGGTATCTATCCAATGCCTCAGGTCGGTATTACGGGAAATTAGGATTGAAAATTTAATAAACGGGTCTAGTTAAACGGTTCCGACGGTGTCTATAGAATAAAATAGAACGACAAAAAAGGAATTAAGTCAGACAGTCCGCTGATTAAACTGTGCAAGAAAATAAAACCAGACGCAAGAGGAGATTTATATTTGTTCAGAGTGTTAAGCACAATCCATTTGACGTTGTCGAGAAAACGAGCTGTCGTGTTCATCTTTATTTAGTAAATTTGCAGTGTGAAAAGGATGACATGTCAACTCGATTGCGTTACGCTAACCTTATTCTGATCATGCCAAGTCCTCATTGTATGAGCGAGAGGAGAAGTTTAAGTGATTTACTGCATTTATTTGGCAGGTTGGAGTTTTAATATATGTTTTTCTTTTAAAAACACCAAACAACAAGAGGGGGTGGCAGAGGTGTATTGTGTACACCCACTCCTCGCCGACGATGTTAGGTCCCATATAGTAGGCCTGGCGAGCCTATTGTCATATACCGGCCATAATTCCAGACTTATAACTGGGAATTTTTCGATAGAAAAACTACATTCTTTCGTTAATACATCTGATGTACTCTTCTGCTAGCTACTAACATATTCTAAATACGTTATAAGTGTGTAGACCGAGTGGTTTAACCTATATACGATTAAAATCAAATATAAACTTGTAAAACCATTACCACTAAATTTACTTACTTTAAGCCTAATAAAATAAGCTTATTTTCGTAGCTCAATGTGATAGTACTTTTAATAATAGGCCGCAATGTACGCCTATAATATCGTAATTAGAAAAAATATAGAGCAGGTTTTAATTAAAACCGAGTTTACATTTCAACAAACACTTTAAGGTAGACAGAAGGCTTTAGTAGACATGAATCAGGTGTTTCATTATAATATCACGTTGAGTGAAATGGTCTAAAGGAAAAGAGGACAGCGGTTTCCATATTTTTTTAATAATATTTCAAGAAAGTTTTGAACAATGTTTTTTTGGTACCCGAGCGTTTGCTGGGATCGGTGATGAAATAAAACTGTACATTTGTTATTAGGTACAATAAATTTATCAGATATTTATACGTAATAAGTAAACATATCAAAAAATTCATATCAAATATTTTGTGTGTTGTATAAGACATTTTTTGATGAAATGTGAAAAAAAATAAGTTTTTGTCTACTTTATTTTTAGATAATATGAACTCCTGGTTAAATGCCGACCCATCTAGTTGAACGAACTATCTGTGATGTTTGTATTTCTTAATTTTAGAACATAAGCGCACTAAATAGACGCTACCAAGAAAATATAATCAAAGCATAACACAGGACCATCACATATTAAATCCGTTCTAACCTTAATTAAAATCTACCGACAAATATAAATCATAACCTTGACTCTAATCTCACCAGCTAATTAACTCCCTTTCCTCTTATAGCTTAACGCCTCACACAAAACGTTGGGCGGGCGTTATAAATTAAAAGAAGACCATTGGAAGCACACCCACCACTTTATGAACCGGAGGCTGGTTCGTTTAAAAACTTCATTATAACTTAACGGACCAGTACCTTTGTACCTCTCTACGTTTCTATGCTTCTTGTTTTCTCGTCTAGTTTTTGTCTAGTAGTTAAAGCCATTTGTTCGCTTTAATAGTCATTTTAATGTGCCCAGTGATAAATTTTCACGTGTTAGGACACTGTTTAATGGGTGCAACGAAATGCTAGGTCAGTTTGGTATGTTTTTTCTTTGTGTAGCCTGTGTTGCTAGCCTAGAAACTTGTTTATAGCCGTGTTTATTTGTGGACTTAAATAATAATTATATTTTTTTTTTGTTGTTTTTTTAGTTTTTAAAATAACATAGCCCCACATTAGGATTTATTCTTGTATTGTGGGTGCGTTTACAAACATGAAAATTCACATACACAAATACCCAGACCGAAACAAATAATTGTGGATCACACAAAGATTTGTCTCGTGCGGGAATCGAACCCGCGGCTATTAGACACAGTGGGCAGAGCAACTTAAGCTCTTAACCACTGCGCTAAATCGTCTAAATCAACCTATTCTGTCCCACTGCGGGGCAAAGGCTTTCTCTTACAAATGTAAGTGAGAGAGATTAAGTTATACTCCACCACGCCGACCCAGTGTAGATTTGTGGAGGCAGGTTTGTGGTCACCTGCTGTTGGAACTTATTAAGCCGCCTATAGGCGGCTTGTAAGGCTTCTTAATTGGCTTAACAACTAACGCTAGAAGTGGTAACCAAGACCAACAGCTATCGTGCCTGCCGAAGGACGGAGATGCTCGAATATGAAATGCCACAAATGTCATCCATCTCAGACCGACCGAGCCGAACGCTGCTTAACTTTGGTGATCGCTACGAGCACCACGGTCGCATAATGGTAGGAGCATTTCGAAGACGTATGTAGGCTGTAATGGATTTAATAATATGAGCGATTCTTACTTTTATAATTTATTGTGTGGAGCACGCTTCAGTCGATACAATCAACAAATGGAAGAATTTAACGTGACATCAAGTTCTTAGTAAAAGTTGTTAGTGTCTAATAGTAATACTTCAAATGTACAAGACTGCTTTGTGAATAGTCTGTACTTCATTTAATGAGTTTGTAAATTATTTTCAGCTTTTTCTTTAACTTCTACAGGCTGATTCATGTTTGGATTTTTCTTCGAAAATTGGAAGCTTGATTTAAAATGATTGAAGTTGGCATCTCGTGATTATGGAGGACTTGCGTAGTATCTGTTTATCTTTAGGACTATACCCGGCAGTCAGAGACCTGAACATATTTTAAATGTCACCATTCCACTAAACTTATCTCAAACACCCCAATTTTTAGGAAGCTAGCTCATTTTCGAGATGACAACCAGCTTGATGGATAGGTTTACCTCGTTCTTAGTTCATTTAGTTACCTCCATCTAGAGAAAAGGGTGTCACTGTATAACTAACCAAGTACCTACTATTCCTGTAAACCATGCGAAATAATTAATTGTTTCAATAACAAATCTCTCAGGAAATTGATTTTCATGTAATATGTGCGTATACAAAGTAATATGTCTTCGTATCACATCAAAAGAAACGTTCCACGTCAAATTTACATCCTCGTGATTGATCTTATCGAGATTTAATATTAAAGTCGCGACAAACGGGGAAACAATTCGAACCCAAGAAAACTTCTTCTTGGAGTCTCAAACAAAACGCTGAATACAAAAATTTGTTCTTATTTCATTCATACTGATATGAAATAGTAATGGAGTTGTGTCTGTACATTTGAAAGATATTTCAGAAAAAATGTTGTGAGTTCTTCTTTCTACAAGATGTTAGAATATAAAACATTCTGTTTATTTCTGACGCCCAAATCTCTTGCAAATTGCAAACATGTCATGAGCGAATACATGACATCAAAATTCAATACTTGTTGAAACTTGACAAATTTTATACGGTAATTGAAATCTGTAGTACTTGACCTCATAAAAAAACAATGCAACCTACATTCTAGTCTACAGTCTAATGGTAGACGTCCACAATACACGCATACAAAAGCACGAGATTTAAATTGGCAGTAACTTATTGGGTTACAGCATGAATGAAACGGGTTTTGGTGCAGCATTAAGCTGGTTACTGTAAGAGCAAATAATACTAGTTTTCAGGTAGTGCCTCTACTCAAATAAGTAAACTCCATCATACCTCTTATCTCCTAGCAGGAAGAGATGTTCTATGTCGACCTACACCCCTCCGTCGATGTTGTCTCAATGTACAACAGGCCGAAGGTACAACATAACTCCCATCCCCGAACTACTACTAAGATATTTTCTAAAGGAAAACCTTAATTATAATTTTTTAGGGCTAGAATTTTATTCAGGACCTCTTGATCGCTAGCTTAACCATGGGTCACTAGGGAGTGATATCTTAGTGACCCACAATGCTCACAAAGACTTTTTTGAGCTACCGCGGGCGGGACCGCGCCAAAAACCTAGTGCCTCATATGAACATAAAGGGGAATTCGATATGCGTCAAACGTAGAATCCTACTCATCTTTATTTGTTTTAGATTACTTTGGGTTAGGGAAAGTTAGCCAATGTAGACTGAAAACGTATGGATGTTGTTAGGGATTACTTGAGTGAAACTTGGCCAGCGATTCTCGAAGATATTATCGCTGGGTTTTTCAATTTGGATTTGTTGCTACGGACATATTTTTCTATTAGAAATTAAATATATATACTGAAAAACACTTATGTATACAATTAAGAAACTAAATGTATTGTGGAAAATCTAAATGAATAGTAACTTTTCTGGTAAATGCCATAATTATTTGCATAATGGTGAAATCAGAAACGATTTTATCCGTGTCAGGAAAATCTTTACTCTTTTACTTCTGACGTCTATCAAACCAAAGAGAAAGAAACATGCGAGCTAAAATTCATGATCCATATTTCAGCATTTAATAAACACATTACCTGACTATTTGCGTGAAAAACGCATAATGTGATAACGAAAATGTTGGCGCAGTTTGTTTGAATATTTCATAGGTCGCGGAGGAGCCCCGCGGTGATTACTGTAAAGCTATAAATAGCGTCTAGAGTGACTAGCGAAAGCGGGGTGGGAAGCAAGAGGTATAATATTAAAAAGGCGAACACAAGATTAGCAGTAAGTAGTTGACAGAAATTACTTCAATTGGTCCGTAGGGACAAAAAAAATGTTTTTTTTCCTAAATTGACGTTCTCTTAAACCAAAGTCCAAGTGAGACTTTATCCAGCCGAAAGACGTCCACCGCAGGGCACAGGCCTCGCCCGAAGACCGCCTCAATGACCAGCTTTGTGCTGTACGCACCCAACTTCTACTAGCGACCTTTACAAGGTCATCGGTCCATCTTGTAGGGGGTCTGTCCACTCCTCGTCTTCCGGTACGTAGTCGCCACTCGAGAGCCTTTCTGCCCCAACGGTCGTCAGTTCTACGAGCGATGTGCCCCGCCCACTGCCACTTACGCTTAGCAATTCTGAGTGCTATGTCAGTGAGTATTGTCTTGCACTGATATGCTCTTGCTTACAAAATATGAAAAAAAATAGATTCTTAGTAAAAGGATTCTTCTTTTTCTAAGCAACTAGTACCAGTAGTGTTAAAGCTTGCTATTTTATGTATCTACTGTCATCAAAATCTCCATTGTACTCGAAATCACATATTACATAAATTGCTTGTTGCACTGCTACCAAGCCCTGCTCTCTACTCTGGTCGCAGTCTAAAGGGCCGCCGAAAGGGATTGCCATAAAAATATGCTAATAATGTCACATTTTGCGTTAGTGGATACCATTTGTGATAAGTTTATTTTTCTAACATATGCTAATCTTGTTTTATGTTATGGGTATTATTTGGGAATAACGTTTGTTATGTGGATCAAGGTCAAAAAATGAACATGTGTGTTCGATTTGTATATGTTATTTATTATTTATACTGTTTATTTGTTTTAGATTACTTTGGGTTCATCCATAAACGTGGATGAAAGGATTTCAACAACATGAAAATGTTTCCACCTATACCTCCGTCGCAGAAAGTCGTTATTAACACTTCTTTACAGAAAGTGGTATTATCATCAATGAATTCATTATTTCAATGTGAAATTTGTCATGATTATGTTTTGTGATATATAAGCGATTAATGTCATTTATAACCGACTTCAAAAAGTAGGAGGTTCTATATTCGACTATATGTATGCTTTTTTTTAATGTATGTTCACCGATATTGCCCTCAATTGTGGACCAATTGTGTTAATTCTTTTTGCATTGGGTTCAGTATAGCTCCAAGGTGGTCCCATTTTAATTTTATTGGTATTGGACCTTGGACTTTGAAGATACACCAGGGAACTCCTTAACGACAAACAATACGAATGCGTAGATTAAGATATTATGGGTATTACTTCAATCCTATAGGTATCCTACTATAGAACTAAGCAGAGTATCAACCGACTTCAAGAAAGAAGGAGATTCATAATTCGTCTGTGTTTTTTTATAACTTATTTGCTTATAAACCGATTTAGATGATTCTTTTTCCGCTGAATTCAATGTAGTTTCAAGGTGGCCCCATTTTAATTTCATCAGTATTGCACCTTGGACTTTGAAGATACACCAGGGAACTCCTTAACGACAAACAATACGAATGCGTAGATTAAGATATTATGGGTATTACTTCAATCCTATAGGTATCCTACTATAGAACTAAGCAGAGTATCAACCGACTTCAAGAAAGAAGGAGATTCATAATTCGTCTGTGTTTTTTTATAACTTATTTGCTTATAAACCGATTTAGATGATTCTTTTTCCGCTGAATTCAATGTAGTTTCAAGGTGGCCCCATTTTAATTTCATCAGTATTGCACCTTGGACTTTGAAGATACACCAGGGAACTCCTTAACGACAAACAATACGAATGCGTAGATTAAGATATTATGGGTATTACGTCAATCCTATAGAAGTAAGCAGAATATTAACCGACTTCAAAAAAGAAGGAGGTTCATAATTAGTCTGTGTTTTTTTTTGTAATTTCTTTGCTTATAACTGATTTTGATGATTCTTTCTGTATTAGGTTCAGCATAGCTCCGTGATGGTCGAATTTAAATTTTATTGGTATTGGACATTGGGCTTTGAAGATACACCAGGAGTCTCCTTGACGGCAAACAGCATAAATGTGAAAATTCAGTTATTATGAGTTTTATATCAATCTTGTAGGTATCTCACTGTATAAATAAGTTAAATAATATAAAGGAGGTATATAAATAATAATAATAAATTAACTCATCACTAAAAATTGTACAATGAAAACCTTTTTGAAAAAGGGGACGTGCTGACGTGCGACGTTCCCATGGGTGCTGCAAAGCACTCGAAACGTCGGGAACTAAAAATCAAAAATAAACCGCGATAAAATCCGTAAAATAGTTTTATTTCATGTGTTATATTTGCGTAAATCTAAAAACTCAGTAAGGGGAACCTTCTTCAAAAAGCAAAAAATAAATATTTGAAGTCGGTGACAAGTAACCGACTGCACCAACCAGCACTTAAGTCCGGTGAAGCTGTAAAGGCCTCGCGGCCAACAGCGTACATCACTCACACACATACCAACCA
The DNA here is from genome assembly GCA_905147815.2 of Phalera bucephala. Lineage (NCBI taxonomy): Eukaryota > Metazoa > Arthropoda > Insecta > Lepidoptera > Notodontidae > Phalera > Phalera bucephala. The sequence goes on along the minus strand of LR990616.1, from coordinate 14,234,776 downwards.
GCACTGACTTCAAATATTTATTTTTTGCTATTTGAAGTAGGTTTCCCTTTTTTTAAGTTTTTCATTAAATATACAAGCCCATAATGCCCCAAATGTTATTTATACTTGGGACAATATAGTTGTATTATAATAAATATTAAAGTCTGTGTATATTGCGCAAGGTCTTCTTCGACTTATTCTGTTCTAGTGCAAATCCTTGTGATACAATCCAGGTTGTCACCCCCTTTTTGGCCTACTGTTGTTTTAGGTGCATTTAATAATTAGTATCTGTATATAAGCTTTATACTATCAATGTCTATACAAGGATATCCAAAAGAGATCCAGTATCCGAATATTAATCACCATTCAATTTATGAATTCGTAACAAACTGAACATAGGTAGTACCCCTTGCGACTCATTGCAATATTGAAAATGATCCGAAATACGTTATTTATTCAGAAGCTGTCACATAGTGTCGGACATGATAAATCGAATTTGTTACGAGAATAAATTTTAACAATATTCATTCATGCGTGCGTGATAATTTCAACTTTAAGCACTATTTCGGAATTTAAAACGATGTGTTAACATGTCAAAGTAAAAGTGTTACTATCCGAAAGTCATCTGGCATTACTCGGTAAGTGCAAAATAGAATAGATAATTTGATTTATATCAGCAGCTATGCTAGAACCTAATCTCATGACCTCAACGATGCATGTGTATTTACGTCCGCACACATCCGCAATATGTCCGGCTGATGTAACTAATTGGCTCATACGCACGCACACCGCTACGTCATAACGTATTATGGTTACGTTACGTTTTCAGAGTAAAATATCTGTTATAAGTTGTACTCTAGATTAGTAAAGTGCATAATGGCTTCGCTTCTATCAATCGTTCTCGTTCTTTCCCAATGCTCAAAAATATGAAAAGGCAGAATAACATCTACAATCCGTATCAATGCGAATCGTATTTGGATCCTTTTGGCATATAATCTTAAAGATGATTTCCGGTTGGCTGACTAATCCCGGCTGCCAGCGTGGGACCATCCCATAGTCTTTATAAACTTATAACAACATCCTGAGGCTACCGGAGGCTCGTAAAATCCATGTGCAGATGATTGCGTTCAAACTACACCTTCTGAAATATGAACGCTGAATTTTCAATGTCTGTTATTCAAGCAGCAAACGTAAGAATAGTTCGGCTGATATGATAGCGGACTTCTTCCGGATTTTATTTGGTTCTAGTTTCTTTATCTGGCTTATCTCGTAAGTAAGCGTTTAGATTTTTCTTGTTGTAATCACATTCACATGTTATACCATCACGATTGCAATCAATTGCCAGTGAGGATATGTAACATAAAATTTCCATTTAATTTTTTAACTAGCCTATTGGATCCCACTGCTGGGCAAAGGTCTCCCTCTTCTTCTTCCAATGAGTTCTATCCTTGGCTAATGATGGCCATTCAGGCTAATATGCATCGAAATCATCGCGCCACCTTTTTTATGCCTACCACCACGACGATGTTCGTGTTCTGGGACCCATTCAGTGCTTATGTTAGCCCACCTGTCAGTGTTCATTCGGGTCATGTGACCTACCTAATTTCACTTGAGTCTAGCGGTTTTTATGCTCACATCTATTACACGGGTCGTAGAACGCAACACAGAGTTCCGCACTCTATCCATAAGTTTAACCAAAATCAAAAATCAAAATCAAAAATTTTTTATTCATGTAGACCAAAAGGCACTTGTGAATAGATGATGATTAGAAAATCATTAATTACTTAAGACTCTACCACCCGTTCGGAAAGTCTATAATTGACTATTTAAAAGTGTCAAATCCTGACAATACTGTAAATGTCAATTTGTCTGTGGAAATGTGAACACGACTATAGTTAGCTAACATATTGACATTTCGCTCTAACTCTAACTAAAATCAAATTATGAATCAGCCAATATTGTCCCACTGCTGTGCACAGGCCTTCTCTTATAAATTGAGTCATACTCCACGAAACTTAAACTCAAATAATTTATTTTATGTAATCCCTACGGGGGCGCTTACAAATAGCCAAAGGATATATTTTTTTAAATCCAATTTAACTACTAATCTACCACCGGATCGGAACGCGGCCTCCACTGAGAAGATCCGGCGAAGAAACTTAGCGGGCTTGTCTTTTTTATTTACTTCTCTTTCTCTTTTTTCTTTTCTTTTTCACAATTAAATAGTTTACGATCTAGCTCCAGTGTGATGCCTTACGATCGAGATATGAATCTAATGATGTTATCTGTAAAGAGCGTCTAAAGGATTCCAGATGGATCAGTCCCCAAAAGCAGTACCTGTTCACGAGTATGACTGCTGGAACAGCCATCACTCCCCTCGACCATATTGGAGGGAAGAGAGTGACCCGCGCCAGACAGTCACCGCAAGCAAAGACATTATAGTGAGCATGACCAAACCAGAACGCCAAAGCCAGATTGTGTCTACAAAGCACACAAGCCGCTTTAACATTGCCATAATTATAAGAGAATAACACATAGCATGGCACTTCAATCCCACGCGGTCTTATCTTCTATGTAATCCGAGATTTTGTAATAAGCTTTTTTACATAATTTAGCCTTGATTATGGTTTTAAATTTATGAATTGTTAAATCTCCAATATCGTGGGGAAGTTTGTTATAAAAGCGTATACACTGGCCCATGAACAAACTGCTAATTCTGTGGAGACGCGTGACATGTACAGCGAGATTATTTTTACTCTGAGTATTTACTGTGTGGATATCACTCAAAGTTTCAACCATCATGCGGACCAAGTACGGATTGTTTGTGTTAGAGGAATAAAATTTTAGTTCAGTTTTTGAACTATTAAAAAGATAGCTACTAGTTCGTAGATCTCAATTTGTCCGCGCCCTACAGCGAACTTACACACATGCATACACCTTTAAGCCATTGCATAATAATCGGGCTCGTTACAAGGTGTTGGCCTCCAGTGAGGCTAGAATTATGCTACAAATGTGCCAACTGGTAAAGCGATTTACGACCAAAATGGCGCGCTGAATCGGATTGTATCACGTCCTCTGCGAAGATAGTTAGACGTGTTGTCGTCGACTTGCATATATTTTTTTTAAACGGGTGCGTTTACATAATTTAAATTTACATACACAAACACTTAGACCGAAACAAATATTTATATAACCGAACCCGCAACCACTCGACCCATTGAGTGAAGTATATTAAATTCTTAACCACTGGATTTAGCCATCCGTTATCAAATCACAGTTAACGCGCCATACATCATTGTAAACTTACATACATACATGCGTACATCTTCAAACCATTGAATAATAATCGATCTCGACACAAGGTATTGGCCTCCAGGGAGGCTAGAATTATGCTACAAATGTGCCAACTGGTAAAGCGTTTTACGACCGAAATGACTCGCTGAATCGGATTTGGATCACGTCCTCAAGCGAAGACAGTTTGACGTGTTGTCGTAGACTTGCATAAATTTGCAAGATTAATCAGGGCCCGTGGCACGGGTTCTGGATGTGGTCTGTACCTATTTACATAAATGTATTCCCTTTCTGGACCTCTCACCGTGGATATTCACGGCGTCCTTGACTGTTTGTGGAGTGACGTGCGTGTGCTGAGGAGTATAAGTTTAAAAATAATTATTTGGTAACCCACTAGTTCCCCCGCGTATGTTGTGACCGAGTGCTACATACTATTGTAAATAAAACAATAAATAATAAACTTAAAAAAAAACAAAACCAACTTCAAATAACAATAATAAATATACTGCATCTAATGCAAAAAGCATAATCAAAATTGGTTTATAAGGAAAGAAGTTACAAAAAACAAGGACGAATTATGAACCTCCTCCATTTTGCAGTCGTTTAATATTTTACTTAGTTCTATACTTGCAAGATGTTAATTCGTAAATCGGGCATAGTTCCAGACTCAGGACTGATACTAGAAATATTTAGATAGAAAAACTACGTTTTGTTCGACCTAGGATGTGAACCCAGGACCTCGTGATTGCTACGCGCATTATTTGCCACTAGACCAATGAGTCAGTCTATCCTCAACATTTCCATTATTTATTTTAAAACGTACCCTCACTCTAGGAATTATGCCTGTGTCGTCGACGTTGATATGACATTTACATACACACACCCAGATAATATATTTTTGTGGATCACACTAAGGTTTTTCCTGTGCGGGGATCGAACTTGCGACCCCTCGATCCAGTGTGCGTAGTGGCTTAAGCTCTTTTGCCACTGGACTAAGGCGTCCGTCCATCTGGACTGCTACTGAAACTTTTCAAAAGAAAAACGATGTTTCGCATCTAGGACTTCATGATTGTTGACTATGGTAAACATTGACATACTTTTCACTCTACAAATTTACCATATAAACATAAACGTGACAACACGCTGTCTCGATAGCGTCACGCTAACGTAAATCTTTTCGTACTGCCCCTGGTTTCCATTTTTAATATATTTTATTATTAATTACATAAAGTTGTTTTCTATTGTTAAAACTAATTCTACGTGAACAAAAATTCTGAACTTTTCTAGTTATGATATTTTCCAATTTCATACTAAATTCTGTTAAAGAAGGAACCTGAAATAGAAGTTGTACCGTTATCTTGAGCTTAACATTTATTCTTGTTTCTAGACATAAAATACATGAAACCTGATTTCATTTAATCACGTAATTGTACATAAGAGGGACGCTAATGTTCGCTTAATTATTAACCCGCTTTTAGCGAGCTTCATATATTTTTTCCTTTTGGTAACACACGGTGGATTAGAGCTAACAGGCTTCTAGAAAATCACAGGTGCCGAGGTTCACAGTATCTCTTTGTCCAAAGTAAAACTTCAGGTCTGCCCGCGTGAATCTGGTTCGCGACATTTTCATCTGATTTTGGAATCTAAAGTATTTTCTGTAAGACACTGGATTCGTTGCGGAATTTAAATTTGCAAATTTTAGTCCTCTATTTAGTTTTAGGTATTTCAAATACCTTGAAATTATTGCTAGATTCCTTTTGAACTGTGATCTGTCCAGAAAAGAAATAGTTATGTTATAATATTTGTATATAAAGATAGATACAAAAGAGACTTTAAAATAGAGAATAGAGAAGTAGATTTCAAGTAATTAATTTTTTTGCACCTAAAATAAAAGTGAAACTCAATTATTTCACTTGTCTAATTGGGTTTTAAAAACTACCTACATGAGAGTGATAGAAATGTAGACAGACAATAGATTTCTACATCGACTTTGTAGAGCGTAAGGTAAAAACAAAATCTACACGATGCTTTGAAACATTTGTGTTAATGTGTAATTAACATAAGTTTTCAAGGCATTGTTCCAAATTGTAAATACAGCTCTTTTATCTCTAAAATAATAAAGAAACTTCAAAAACATTCCTAACATTAACTGATTTCGACATTTAATTTACAAATGGCGAATTCTTTTTGTGAATATGAATCGTCTCACGAAATCCGCCTTATCGGACTGTCTCCGGGTGCGACACGGCTTTTAATACGTGATCCGAATGCTTCCCAATTATGGGAGCTTAAGGAGTGACGCTCTCGTGGAAGAGGGGTGGTGTGAGTGAAAAGAATATAACGAAGCCGTCGAATTTTATTTTATTTTGTAACATTTTGCTATCGATCCTTTCGCTTTGGAGTGCGTAACTTCGTGGATTTATACAAAAGAGAATTTTAGGTCAGTCCTTGATTACTCGGTCCGCCGCCGCTTCGTTTGGTATGTTGGCTACAAATTTTACAGAAGTAACCCCGTGCTATGTGAACCCAAGCAAGTGGTGAAAGACCTATTGAAATGCACGCGTTTTTTTCGGTAATTTCCTGGCGATGTAAGTTGTTTTAACAGTATTCCCTTGTTTAGCCAGGACAAACCTGTTTTGTATAAAAACGGAGAGAAAACTTCTACAGCTGATTATATTTTGTGAAGCTTCTTTAAAGTTTATAGGTGTCGATGTGATGGAGATTTACAGTGAAAAGATGAAGATTGATAGATATTTTGTTAAGGAAAGTCCCTTAGTATGTAGTATTTTCATATTTGAGCGTCTCCGTATTTCGGAAGGCACGTTAAGCCGTTGGTCTCGGTTACGACTTAATGTAGTTGTTATTAAGCGAAAGACGGTTCAATCACTACGAACAAACCCCTTGAGGTTTGTTGGAACTTATTGAACCTCCTATAAAGCTTCCAACTTTGACTTTGATGCCTTGGCTTCAAAGCTGCCTTCACCAATACGCAATGGGTCCACGTGGTAGAGTAAGGTCTAATCTCTCTTACCTCGATTTCTGAGAGAAGGCTTTTGCCCAGCAGTGGTAGGATCGTATAGACTGAAATATTATATATATATATATATAAGTTAAATACTCAAGAAGTTATAAATTGCACCAAATGCTGATAATAAAGTATGAAAATGTATTCAGTTCGCTCGAGTTACAATCGGTGACAGATACATTAGCTACGGGGAGCACCAATTTATCGGTCGTATTAATATCTGGGTGTATGTACATTTTAGTAGAACATATTGCGTCGTAAAGGATCTACGCCGTAAGTTATCGTATACAGATAGGGCGTTATTTCCCGCGAAACATTTTGTACTTCATGCACTTCAAAAAGTGGATGGATTAGAGACTTAATATTTCGATATATGATTTTTGAGTGTATATTTTAGAATCTGGTAAAAAGAATTAAACGAAATATTCTCAATAGAAAAAATACCTAAAGTCATCTCAATTACTTTACATTTTCTGATTCCAACGTGAAATGCTTCAAAACTAATCAATAGAATTTACATTAAAATATAGCACATAATTCTAGCAAAATTCTTGTAAAGCAGTTTTTTATTTCATGGTGTATTTTTTTTAGAAAATGATACCATTTGTTTTTGCAACTTATTCCTCCCTTATTATTTTGTAAAATAATGACGTCACTGTCACTCTCCCGGTCGATAAATGGTCGATACCGGTAGGCCTAATTGCCATTACTTACGGGTACGCATGCTTTTATGCTATATTATAGCCTGTCTTACTTTGATGTATCATCTATATTACTGTAAAGCTTCTACAAAATCCGTTATATTATCCGTTATATTCTATTATGTAGTTTTTGCGTGAAATAATAACAAATATTCATACATACATACATTCATCCATCCATCTTCACAAACTTTCGTATTTGTAATATTACTAGGATGTTCGACCGCGTTTATCCTACTTTCATTCTCCTTCTTTCGGCTCTGCTGCAATATAACAGCGTTGGGACAAGCACTCGGTTATATAAGGCCAGCTGCGCCTTTTGGCTTAAGTGCGGGCTCCCAAGTAGCTTTCCCATCGCACCATTTACTTGTTCCCTGCACTCACTCTTCTCTCTATATCAGCGGTGTATTTCCCATCCGTATTGAAGGCGCATCCAAGATATAGAAACTCATCCACTTGATCCAGCACATCGTTACCAACCTTTTTGTGTGTGTGTGAATAATCTACGCTGTTGGCCGCAGGGCCTTTACAGCTTCACCGGACAAGACATCGTTACCAACCATAGTACTTGCATTTGTTCTGGTTTCTTCCCGTTCAAAAATCATAATCTTGGTTTTCTTTACATTCAAATATAAATGTAGTAAAATATTAAATTTAAAATGTAGGTACGGTCAGCAACATAAGTCGCTTAACAATTTCAGTTGTACAAGTCTTACATACTTTTTTTTTTGTATCGAATCAATTATTTTTGTTAATCCAAGTATATTTGAACATATTGCTACTAATTAGGTTGTGATGATGTTCACCAAAGTTTGTAAAATATAGAATATTACTGATTTCAAAAACTGAGCATGTTTACTGACTTACGCTGCCTATACCAAGTGAAAAAATTTTTTTTTACTATATTTCGATGTTCATTCCGTAGTCGAATTAAAGTTTTGTAAACGAATTTACTCGTCATCGTTTTATTTCCTTTCTTAAGACATAATACACATTTAATGTATTATTTTCTGATCTTATAACCCTGGTTTCAGCCCCAGATTCCACATCGCAACAGAAATGATAACCAGACAAACCTCCGCCAGCATACAGAAACACATAACCTGACCGGCATACTGGAGTGCTCTTTGAAACTGCGAGATTTATCGTTATATCCTGCTGAAAATATTTTATTTAATTCCCTTAAGGAGAACAGTTTTGTTAGTTTTTATTTGAGTAGTGTTGTTTATGATAGTATTAATGGATTTATTTAGAAACATAGGAAGTGATTAGACTACCTACCTAAATTGTATCAATTAATAATACCAACGTATTGGCAAGAGCAGCGTGGGACGGCCGCCTGCCAGATGGACCGACGATCTTGTGAAGATTGCAGGAAGTGGTTGGATGCAGGTGGCAACGGACCGGTTGCGCTAGAAAGCAATTTAAGAGGTCTACGTTCAGCAAACGGGTATAGACTGATATGATAACGATGATGATGAATAATGACCTCATTATTATCAATAATGATATCGATAAATAAAAGGCGAAGCCAAGTTGAAGGCCTTATATGCGGCTTGATAAGTTCCAACAGCAGGTGACCACAAACTTGCCTCCACGAATGCTCGCCTATTTTCTTTTACCCCGATCTGTGAGAGAAGATCTACAATAGAAGAGTATGTATGTACTGAGTTATTATTATATATAATAATTTTAAAATCCGTGCCAATTGCACCCTAATGCCCAAGAAAACGCTTGGTAGTTGTCAACGTTTTAGGTACGTTACACTCAATCATGAGCCTTAGTGATCGCTAAAAATATGCTGTGGTCTTAGACAGGGTCGTACAAAATTTTTATACTTATAAACATTTCTTTTTGTAAACCCACAAGCTTTATACACCAAAATACTCCAAATGCCTTTGTTAATTATACAGAGCTGTGTTTCGTTGAAAATATGGTAAGAAACGTAACTTAAAACATTATGTAGAGGCACAATTTGTCTAAATTAATGCTTACCTAATGAGGGTACTAAACAAGTCTTTACTTTGTGCGAACATTTTGAGTAGGACTAAGTGTTCGTTTTTTGAAGTATGAATTAAGTTAAAATAGACTTATTAAAAGGTTTTTGTATTACTAAGACTCACTTGCACGTACCAGAGTTATCGTTATCTGTTGACTAACTCGTTAGAAGGTTAAGTTGAAGGAAATTTAACGTTATTACCCCGAGTTAGGTACCTATTAAGGTAACGCGAACCCTGGTTCATGCAAGTGGGCCTTAGTGTGTTAGTAGGTAATGTTTAAGCGGGAGGTTTTTCATTTGTCTCGTTTTATGTGGATCAAAAGAAATCTATTTACATATTGGAAAGCAAAATATTGTATGTGGCAATGTTAGACCTCAATTTGACGGACGGCTTAGTCCAGTGGTTAAGACCATAAGTCGCTTCGCCCATTCGGTTCGATCCCTGCATGAGACAAATCACTGTCTGCTCCATAAATTTTTATTTCTGTCTGAGTGTTCGTGTACGTGAATTTCGTGTGTTTGGAAACGCATCTACAACACAGGAATAATTTTTAGTAAAGAACTACGTTTTTATTTTAAAAAAACGCAAGGGGGACGAGGCTATTACCATTATACTAGGTACAATTTCAGGTCCAAACTATTACCAAATTAATAATATTAACCTCGAACTAACAACTCCTTAACTCACCAGGTTCTAATTTACAGCAGCAATAAATCTTTATCACGAACAATATATGAGTCACCCACGAGTCAACCCCTCGGCGGCGTAGCGCGTTTTCTCGCCAACTGACATAATTCAATGCAAAATTGACACTTTGACAACCTGGTGACAATGCTTCTTATGTCGGATAATACAGTTTAGTGATGTAAGGCGGTATGCAGATATGACGCCGTAAATGTTGTAATAAATCAATTACTTGTATACCTATCATCACTCCAGATCCCTTGCCGGGAAGGCAGGCATGCCTCTCTGGCTTCCTTCACTCTCATAGTTTGTCTCATACATGCTCACTGGTTACGGATACTCTTGACTTGCTCCTCAGATAAGACATGATCTATTTGGCCACGGTGAGATAGTGATTTCCTGGTACTTACATCTTTCCACTTTCGCATTATATATTTGTTTTGTCATTTTTTTCTTCTATCAACATTTTTAGAGAATTAAATTCATTCCAAAATGTGAACTTGAAATTAAAAAACCAAGAACTGTAACTTAGCAAACAAAGAACCGGCACTTAAACCAAAATGTGCAGCTAGTCATACATAACGGAGTACTTGTCCCACCACTGTAATATGGCAGCGAGAGTGGGTATGTAAGAAGGAGAATGAAAGTAGGATAAATGCAGTCGAAATGCGAGCTCTGCCGAAGATGTGCGGAGTGCAGTTGACCGACCGTATTCGCAAAAACGTAGTAATAAAGCGAGTAGGTATGAAAGATAGTATCGGTGTAAAGATGAGAAAGGATCCGTTGGTTCGGGCATACAGAAAGAATGTCAGAAGGAAGAATGACAAAACAAATATACAATGAAAAAGTGGAAGGATGTAGGTAACAGGGAAGACCTAGACTATCTTAACACGACCAAATAGACCGAGTCTTATCTAAAAGACAAGTTAAGAGTCGCCGTTTTCGGCGAGCGTGTATGAGACGAACTATGAGAGTGGAGGAAGCCAGAGAGGCATTTCTGGAAAAAACCTGTTGGAACTCAGTACTCTCTGCCTACCCGGCAAGGGATCTGGCGTGATGATATAGATAGATAGAAGAACTGTAACCCCCAAATGGTTAATTTCATGTAAAATATTTCAGCCAATTTAATAACCTAATAGTTTTACATTTTGTAAGGTGTGATTTTAAATTGGATGCTAAATGTAAAAGCAGAAGATTGTGTATTTCTAGTGTTAAGGTCTAACGCGTATATTTATAAAAAAATCAAGTGTTTAAGTATCAGATTCCTTTGGATTTTATAATGCTACAAGAATATTTGTGCCTTTTCGATACGAATGGAGAAACATCCAGTAAACTTCTAGGATGAAAGAAAGTTCCTGAAAATCGCTTGTTAAGTAGATTTAAAATATTTCAAATGATGTTAGGAAAAAATAAAATAAATCCATTTCATGGTATGCAAGATCTGTTTAAATAAAAAAATAGCGCGATTAAATATTGAATCGCCATACATAATTAGGTTTGTTCTACAATAAGTTAAAGATATTAAGATTGTAATAAATTATGCAACATTATGCGTATTGAACCTTTAATTGCGGACGGCTTGGTCCACTAGTAAAGAGCTTAATCCGATCTGCCCACTGGATCAAATAGTCAAGGGTTCGATCCTCGCACGGGGAAAATCTTTGAGGGACCCACAAAAATGTATTTGTTTCGTTCTGGGTGTATGTGTATGTGAATATCATGTTTGTAAACGCAACCACGAAACAAGAATTTTATAAATTCATAGTAGATAATTTTTTTTCATTACCACATTAACTTTTTTTATTACCGTCACTCTATATAAAACGATCAACTCATCCGTCAAGCGGATTCCACCGTCGATAGAATCTATCGAAGTAGTGTGATCGTCTATAGTATACATATCGTTCCTAAAAACATACCCGCCCTACATTAAAAAATGTTTAAAACTGAAATGTCCGAATTATTAGAGAACTAGCGTATTCTTTACTTTTTATACAAGCGTCTTTATTTTTTGTTGGTACATCAATCAGTCTTGGTATAACTTTCGTCTTATAATTTTCAGCACAAAATCCTACTAGTAGAATAATACCGTTTCTAAGATTTCTTTAAAAAAAAAAAAACGTTGCCCCAAACTAGGATTAATTATTGCGTCGTGGGTGCGTTTACAAACATTAAAATGCATACACACAAATACCCAGACCGAAACAAATGATTGTGGGTTACACAAAGATTTGTCCCGTGCCGGAATCAAACCCGTGACTATTAGACACAGTGGGCGGAGCGGCTTAAGCTCTCTAACCACTGCGCTAAATCGTCCGTCCTTAAGATCTTAATATAAAGACCCGAAGTATTTCCAGAATTTGGTAATAGGCGCAATCGGACGGCAGCAGATCCTTTGGGGACCTTGTATTTATATCTAGTATTACATTCCAAATAACACGAATATTTCTCCTGAATATCCGAGATTACAGTTTTATCTAAAATAGGTAGGAATATCCGAGATTACAGTTTTATCTAATATACGATATTGTAATTAAAAATACCTTTGGGTGTTTGTGTAGGCTAGGAGAAAAGTGTGTGGTTATAATAATAATAAGACGACAAAAATATCGTATGGCCTTGAAGAAGCGTTTGGTATGATACCGTAAAATGCTATAAGAGTGATATTAGCAACACAAACGAAGAATATTCGCGAAACTATTCGAATTTTATTTGACTAGTTTATTTAAAAAAACAAATAGTCTCTGCTCTAGGAATCATTCCTGTCATGGGTCCGTTTGGTATCGTACGAAAAGTTAAAAGCTCAATAACGATACGTAAGTAGTGCCAAAACTGGATCAGCTTTAAGTTCGTAGAAACACGCCATGATAACTCGTGCTCCATACACATAACACTTGTAAGATACAAAAACTTTCAAAATTAATCCTACACTTCCGTTGGCTTGTGGTAGAAAATAGACTCATTTTCTATCACTTTTATCAGAACAAGTTGCAAGTGGAATTGCGTGTTTAAGATGTCATATGAAAGTTGAATAGCTATATGATGATACCTGGTTAGTGCCAAAACTAGATCGACTAAAACTTTGTAGATAAAAGACATAATACATTGCGCTTCATACATTATTTTAAAACATGTGGTGTGTGTACGCTGTTGGCCGCGAGGCCTTTACAGCTTCACCGGACTAAAAGGCGAGCGTGCAACCACTACGCTCTAGCCAGCCAGAAGGGCAAGAGGCGACATACTCGAGGGCGCCTCGAAGAGGCGCCCTCGGTTGGGACAGTCGCTGTAGGGGACGGGTGCACTACTAAGTGCACCGGTCAACCGCCGGCTATGGGAGGGGATTTACTACTACGTCGTCGTCGTCGCCCGTATTCTGAGCGGAAAGAAGGGATGACAAAGCATCGGGGGGGTCGGTGAGAACATGTCGCGGCCGGCGGTGGCGGCAGGGGTCGGGGGGGAGATCGTAGTCGGCGGTGGCTACGATTAACGGATTCGCATGGGTAGATACGTTCGCGAAGTGACGTGTTGACGCCTTTTTAATAAAGGCGCGAATAGGTTCGAGACCTAGATCGGAGTGGAGGTCGACGTTCCGTACGAACCAGGGGGCTCCTACGGCTTTACGGAGGAAGCGGTTTTGAACCACTTGGAGTTTATCGATGTGAGAGGGGGCCGAATGCCCGAACACAACACACGCATAAGTCATGATGGGTCGAACGCAAATTTTGTAAAGTGTCACCTTATTTCTAAGGGACATTTTACTCCGCTTGCAGATTAACGAATGGAGACGACCGAGCACAAATGATGCTCGGTGACGGACCCGCTTGATGTGCGGGCCGAAGGACATGGTACTGTTTAGGGTGACCCCTAGATATTTGACCTCTTTGACCCAGGGAATGGGTCGGTCGAACATGGTCACTTGGCCGAGATTACTTCTAGGGCGGCGCAGGGAGTGGCGCGGGGTGGCACCTCTGGAGAAGAACACCGCAGCGCTCTTGTCCGGGTTCACCTCAATACGCCACTTCCTGAACCAATTCCCTAGGGAATTGGCGGATACCTGAAGGTGTCTGGTAATGAAACCCTTATTCCTATGCGAGACGTAGAGAGCGGTATCATCCGCGAATAGGGCTAGATGCGCCTTACTCGAACGAGGAATGTCGTCCGTGTAAAGGCTAAACAGGAGCGGAGAGAGAACTGAGTCCTGTGGGACTCCAGCACTGATGGAGTGGGAAGTGGAGCACGTCATTTCGACGCGATAACGGAAGGTGCGATTCGACAAGAAGTCTCGTAAGATGAGCACGAGTCTGTCCGGCACACCCAATTGGTAGAGCTTGTAGACCAAGCCGTTGTGCCAGACTTTGTCGAATGCCTTCGCGACATCTAGGAAGAGGGCGCCCGTGTAGATGGGTTTGGGTCTATTGAGACCGGAGAGGATGTGCTCCGTGATGCGGTGCACTTGGTGGACGCAAGAGTGTTTGGCTCGAAAGCCAAACTGCTCGTCGATAAGGATACCCCTGGACGTTACGAAGTCTTTGAGCCTCGCCAGAAGTAGGCGCTCGTATATCTTGGCCAGGGAGTTGAGGAGACTGATAGGGCGGTAGCTCGCGGGGAGATTGCGAGGTTTGCCGGGCTTGGGAATGCCTATGACGTCCGCCTCCTTCCACTTAGCGGGGAAGGTGCAGTTCGTCATGGCGGCGTTCAAAATGGCCACCAAGAGGCAGATGAGTTGGGCGGGCAGGCATTTCAGAACGCGATTCGAAATGCCGTCAGGGCCGGGGGCTTTTTTAGATTTAAGACCCATAATCAGATCTTCGACCTCCGTTTGCGTGATAGGAGGCAAGGAATCGACGGGGGGGAGGGATGCCTTGCGCTCGACTTCCCTGTCGACCGCGTCGACGTGGGACTGGTCGACGGACTGAGAGTTGGGGGCGCACTGGCTCTCGAGGGAGTCGGCGAGAAGCTCGGCCTTTTCGTCGTCGTCGAAGGCTGGGGGTGCTGCGCCTGAAGGGCGGGACAGCGGGGGCATGTCAGTCGTGGAGTCGGATTTGAGGCTACGCGCCAGCTGCCAGTAGGCCAGATGCGACGGCGCGATGCCCTCTAGGAGGACACCCCACCGTTCCTCCGGGACCTCCGCGACACGACGCTTTACCTCTCGTTGTAAAGCGCGCATCCGGGCCCGATTGGCTTCGGTGGGGTAGGAGTCGTACGCTCGGATGGAAGCATTCTTGGAACAAAACATGTGGTATTATCTTGCTAAGTATAAGACTTATGAAAAAATGGTTAAAAATGGTTTATGAAAATGTTAAACCCTATCGAACGGAATTCCCAAAATTTCAGATTTAAAAAAAATCCTATGTCCACATTTTAGCACTTTCGACCTAATGTGCGTCGTCGTCTTTTATAAGAAAGGTCTCACTCACTCTCCCTACTGATTACGACCTTAAAAAATTATGTTAAGTTTCGTCTATATATAAATTCAGATTACTCGATATACGAGATTAAATGTGTATGCACTATACAAAAATACTTTACGATAAAAACTTGTCACATTTTCAATTTCTCGATGTCGGGAAAAGAAGAAAAGTGTTTGGCAAAGATAAAGAGTGTACACACGGCTTTAGGGAAGAAGCGAAGCGCACGTCTCGCATTGGTCCGACAGTCACAAGAGAGGTTTTCAAATAATACTTATAAAACCTTTTAATACTGCACTTTCCAAGCAGTGGCAGGTGCTACGGATTTATCTTCAGGAAGATTTTGATATGAATTATATTTAGCTATAAGACAGCTCTTTTCTACTTTTGAATTATTTACTCCGGTTATTTCTGTACGGTCCGGGAAGTTTTATTTTTGTTTTAAAACTTTTAATGTGTTCCTTACCTAATAATCATAGAGCTAATCGGCGTACTATATTAAATACAGAGTAATATTAATTCTATTTTCTACTCTGAATATTTTTTTTTTGTATTCTAAATGATACATTTTTTATTCAGCTTGTTTTAAGTGTGTTTCTTGCAACAAATATAGCAGAAAATATAAAATTCATAAACAATACGACGTAGGATTTGGTGCAGTGGTTAAGAGCTTAAGAGGGTTCCATCCCCACACCGGACAAATCTTTGTATGACCAACTAATATTTTTCGATCTGGATGTTTGTGTATGTAGATTTTTATGTTTGTAAACGTACCCACGACACAGGAATAAATTCTAGAATTTATTCCTGTGTCGTGGATACGTTTTTTTTTCAAAAATAGAATATGCCTAAAGCTTTGTGAATTGTAAAATACGTTGTCTACTATAAAGATAATGTCACAAATCGAAATGAGAGAGTTGCTATCTTCATGGAATATTAAACTAATTTATTTTAATACATAAAACCGATTTCATAATAAATTTAGCACTTTATTACCACCAAAGTTTCACATTGAGATAACTCTCAAAAGCAAGTGTAATACTCTATACTAAATGCCACTCTATTAGATATTTACCTCTAACTACAAAATAGCAGTACTTACCGAAGCAGCCAACGTTCTCACGTGTACCACACATTGCACATTTGTTGCACACCGTGTTGAGTGGTGTTGGCAAACATAAGACGTCACGTAACGCCTGTGTTACCGTTAAAGTCTGCATATAGAAAGGAAGCCTCACCAATATTACATATATATTCCACAGATACATTGTACTGGATGTGATTTTAAAATTCAGATACCTGTAATTTGTTTCCACTTTTTTAAAATAAATAGCTAATGAAATAAAACAATTTTTCGGATTTTATCGCGGTTTATTTTGGTTGGTGCCGAGGTTTCGAGTATTTTGCAGCACCCATGGTCACGGGAAGGACTAAGGTGTTAGACGTCCAAAAGGCGTAGTCGTTCCGGGGTGGGTACCCCGGAACGACTACGCCAACTAAACTTCTTAATTAATTTTGTTAGTCCGATCTACGCAGAATGAGCTCACGGTGTCTTGTGGCTTGCAGTGTTATGCTTGGTTTTGGATTTGATTATATTAATTAGATCCCAGCCATAAGTCGATGGAAGCACCCAGCCATCTTTTAAATAAAGTCGGACCATGTACCGGGAGTCGTGAAGTAGGCAGGCTCCCAACAAGATGAACCGATGACTCGGATGGTGGTGGATGGTGAAGGTTGTGTGAAAGGTACATGTGTACATCATGAAGCCAGTTCTTTGGGGCTTTTGGCCTGCGGTGGACCTTTTCCGACTAAAGATAGATAGGATCCAGCTCTGATATTGGGTACGACCCATATAAATATATACAAGTTGTAACATAATTAACGCAAGACCTGAAAGTTATTTGTTCTAAGTAGGTAACTGAATTGATTCCAACAATTTTTAATGTATCTTTTATCTTTCATCTATCTATATCATTACGCCAGATCCCTTGCAGGGTAGGCAGAGAGTACAAATTTCCAACGGGTTCTTTCTTTACATACCTCTCTGGCTTCCTCCACTCTAATAGTTCAGCTCATACACGCCCGCCGGTTACGAAGACTCTTGATTTGTCCTTCAGATAAGACTCGGTGTATTATGGTAAGATAGTCTAGGTCTTCCCCGGTACCTACAATTTTCTTTAATTTGAAAAAATGATGTTACTCCTTCAGTTCGCTATAACAAACCAATTTAATTCTTGATTCAAAGCAAATGCAAATTCTTAAATCATAGAACTTTTAAATATTTAAGTAAGGATTCTAATATGAAACTGTACAGTTTACACTGATCACTTCGAAATTTAAATAACCTGAAAAACAACTTAAGGAAAAAGAAAATTTGACATCATAATTCTAATTTTGTGTTTATTTGTGATTGTATCATTATAAAATGGAAATCGAGAATCGAGGAAAAAATCGAGATTTATTATTTATTTATTGTTTTTTTTTATAGAGTTCATTTGGAAATAATGAGGAATGTCAGTCATAGTTCGATGGTTGAACATACTTCGATAGTTTAGATATGTGGCAAATAATGGCAATACAACTAATGCAAACTAAAATCGAACGAATGCAGCTTACATTTTCCAAAACGACTGACGCTATTTCTACTGCGACTGAGTCTTGAAAAGGTTTTTCTTAACCCTATTAATTTTCTCTATATCCATGTAGAGGCTACAGTGAAAGGCAAGTCGTCGTTGGCACGTGCCACCTAGCTGAATGTTTATTGCATTGAGATTGCGGCATAACTCGGCCAGGTTATAATAAGTGTGAATGTGAGCGTCTCTGCACATTAAAGTGGGTTAGGTCACAGGATTTGTAGGCAAACTCTGACGTATACAGGTTGAATTTCATATTGCCGTTCTTGAGAGATTAAGAGATGTTCAGGTTTGATGAACGTGGGTTGACTGTTTGAGTTTTGTTATGGAGCAATATGCTAGACGATTTTATTGGCAGTCTTTTGAATAAATCAGTGATCTCAGGTAAAGGTTATATGTCAACAAGGGGATTGTTAGACAAATTCACGTAAGGAATTAAATTCTTGTTTCGTAAATGCATTTACAGGAAACTTTCAAATGGAACCACATCAGTAATTAAATTGCTGCCTTGTAAGTGGGTTAGCGGACATAAACTAAATGTTTCACTGAAGCCAAAACCCTCTAAATGTAATAATGTACATGTGTTAGAAGTCACCTAGAGTATGCATAAAAAATACGGAATCCCCGCTATCATCAGTATATATAGATCGTATCGACAATATTCGAAAACGTTTTATTAAGGACCCATGTTTTCACAAGAAAAGTCCTATTCATCCAAATAATTATCTTTAACTTTGTAAAAGATGCCATCTTTATCACTTCAAAAATTCATATACGAAATTTCAGTTTCTGTGAAAAATGACCTCATCTATATGAAAAATATAATAGTAGACGGCATGCTAGCAAAATTAAGATCCCCGATATAGAATTGCCTTATTTAATAAGTGTTTTCTGCATGCTCCGAGAGTTTATAACAAGCTGCCTAATTATATAATTGAAATCGAAATTATTGAATTGTTTAAACATAAATTAAAAGAATTTTTAGAGAATAGGACCTATTATACTATTAATGAATATTTAGAGGATAGGAATATTAGTATGTGATATCTGACTTATTGACATTTTATAATTAATTATATTATTATTGGTCTTATTTTTTGATGATGTTTATAATATCATAATTTTGACATTTGGTTTATATAAGAGGACTTTAATTTTTGGATTCTATATATGTAAATACTTCTAACATTACTGATTTATGCATACACTAGGGGTAAAATATGGTTAAAGCAACATCGAATAATGTACCCATATTTCCATAATAAATAATTTGTATTTTTTTTTTTTTTTTTTTTTTCGTTTAAAAAACGTTGCCCCACACTAGGATTAATTCCTGTGTCGTGGGTGCGTTTACAAACATGAAAATTCACATACACAAATACCCAGACCGGAACAAATTATTGTGAATCACACAAAGATTTGTCCCGTGCGGGAATCGAACCCGCGACTATTAGACACAGTGGGCGGGGCGGGCTAAGCCCTTAACCACTGCGCTAAATCATCCGTCCAATTTGAATCTGTTACCATTAATAATTCGCCGTGAAATAGCGGACTATGTATTTTTTACAAATATATAAAAATCTTCAATAACGTGATTGACTGCCAAGAACTCTCAGCAACAATCTATTAGAATGTCCCTTGCGTATCAACTCGCAGTTATATTATACGTAGAAGAAGATATTCCAATAAAATATGTAAGCACGATCTTGATCCATACACATTGAGCGTGTCCTCGGTAAGAAGGTGTGTTAGCCTTAACGTCTTGAAACAAATAAAGTATTCAGGCTGCACAGTTAATTTCACATGTTACATTTTTTCTTTTCTGTAATTTAATTACGATTTTGTAAGATTAGTTCTCATTCGCTCACGTATTACTAAAATATTTCTATAAGTTAGGACTTGTTACTGGCTCTCAGTCTTCTGTACCGATGCCATTATGTTTCGATTAACTTTAAGTCTTCCATATTGTAATAAATAAATAAAAATATACATACGCTAAGACCTAGACCGAGCGACCTAGACCGACCTAGAAAAACATGTACCGAAAAAAGTATTATAAGATTTTTCCGTGCGGGGAGCAAATTCGAAACCACCCAATCCAATGAGTGAAGGTTCTAACTACCAGAACAAATCGACATCAAAACTCATTACTATAAAAAAATGTACTCTGTACTCGCTGCTTAGCCTGCCAGAGATTTGGCGGGATGGTATAGATAGATAGTAAAAAAAGATTGCAGTTATGAAGAAATTTGTGTATTCTTCTACAAATATGGCTAGAATGTATATAATTAAATAAGTTTTCAGAATTATAATATCCTATGGCAAATAAAACTTTAGTACATACCTATGTACATACAAATCCAGCTGAAATGTTTACAGTCATAATTGATGTCGACTCGGAATTTTCTTTCAACATAAATATTGTAATGATGCTACTACACAACGAAAAGAATTCCAAGAACTTAGAGAAGGTTTTTAAGGGAACAAAAAAACACAATAAACTGGGCGTCGCAGGAAATTAAAATAACATTAACGAACCGATATATAATCGAACAAATCATCCGACGAAATTCAACAGTCGGTATTGAAAAAATTCTGCGTAGTTCGTATAGAATCCTTATTTGGTATGACCAATTAAACACTTAACACAGCACGTTACGAAAACTTTATGAAATGATTGTTTAATGATAGTCTAGTTTAGTGTTGCCCAAATGCAAGACCAAGATGAGACTGACCCTTGCCTCGGTCTTGGTCTCGCATCAGCTAACTGGTCTTGGTCTTCGGTCGGGTCGGGTTCTACGGTCAGTATTGGTCTTGGTCTTGAGCAAGATTCTCGCAAGAGTGTTGCATTATTATTAATCTATACATATGCTCTTACAAAAAGTTATTGAGTGTCGATTCAGATTTTATAAAAGGTATTTTGTAGACATAATCTAACCACCGTCTTTGGGGTTCTGGTTTGGTCAGTAGTAGTATACTATAATGTCTTTGCTTGCGGTGGCTGTCTGCCGCGGATCAGCTCCTTCCCAGTTTAGGGGAGTGATGACTGTTCCAGTAGTAATACTCGTGAATGGGTGCTGCTTGTGGGGACTGGTCCATCTGTAATCCTTTAGACACTCTTTATAAGAAACATCATTAGTCTCATATCTCGGTCGTAAGGCATCACACTGGAGCTAGATCGTAAACTATTTAATTGTAACCTAAACATGGTATCCACACAATATAATTGAAGAAAAAATAAAAAGGAAAAAAGATAAAAAGAGTTAAATAAAAAATGACAAGTCCGGTGAGTGTCTTCGCCGGATCTTCTCAGTGGAGGCCGCGTTCCGATCCGGTAGTAGATAAGTAGTTAAATTAGATTAAAAAAAAATCAATTGACTATTTGTAAGCGGGGCTTATACAAAATAAATTCTTTGAGTTAGAGTGCAATTAGCAACAAAACAAAGACCTCATTCGTTTCGTCATGATGCTGCTAGTGGTCTTGCAAAAATGCAAGACAAAGATCAAGCAAGATCAAGAATGATTTTGGGCAACACTACTCCAATTACATCATGATCACCAGCCGAAAGACGTCAGCTATACGACAAAGACCATGACGACGAGCAGCTTTGTGTTGTACGCATCCAGCGTTTATCTATGACTTTCACTAGCTTATCGGTTCACCTTATGGCGGGCCTACTCCACATTTTCTGATACAAGATCGCCACTCGAGAACCTTTTTGCCCTAACGGCCGTCAGTTCTACGACAATGTATGTATGATGGACGATTTAGCGCAGAGGTTAAAAGCTTCAGCAGCTCCAGCCACTGGGTCTGATAGACCTGGGTTCGATTCCCGCACAGAACAAATCTTTGTGTGATCCACAATTATTTGTTTCGGTCTGGGTGTGTGTATGTGAATTTCCATGTTTGTAAACGCACCCATACCACATGAATAAAACAGTGTGGGCCTACGTTTAAAAAATAAAGTGCCGCGCCTACTACCATTTAAGTTTGGCAATTCTAAGGGCTATATCGGTGAGTCTGGTTCTCTTGCGGATCTCTTCATTTCTGGTTCAAAACTCCGAGCATAGTTAAAACCGCCACGCCTATATTCCCCAAGCGGGGATGGCAGAAGTGTACAGTGTGTACCCACTTTTCGCCGACGATGTTAGGTCCCATGTAATCTTATCTTATTGTTGGCTACATCCGGACTGAGAAGACCTCAAGCGCACTTCAACCCGATGGGATCTTTTCTACTAGAGGTTCCATAGGATTTTTGCTATAGTGAAGCTACATTTGTCTGACCTAGGATTTATCCGATGAATGAATCTGAGCATTGTAGTTACATATAGAATACCATAACACAATCACTTTACGAAGTTATCGTAACTCGCCACGTTTGGTTACACCGAATAAGGTCCAAACTGGGTCCGGTAGGAATTTGTATCCGCACCTATTAATTCTCGTTGGGAAAAATGTAGCGTCAATTCGCTTGATTTTCTTTTACAAGTTGCGGACTGGTTTTTTCTCCCCTTCCCTTCTCTCCCCTTCTTTGCACAACAAAGGAAGCGGGGTTTTTGTGAGCCGCTCCGAGCTCGCGACAGAGGGTTGGTTTTAATCCAGAATGTTACTATTTACGTGATGCTTGTGTCAATATAATTTAGAAATGTACGTGGCATTATTATACATTTACGTGTGCGTTTGTCATGCTTTATGTTACAATCGTTCGTTGAAATGAGGGTCAGCTGACGACGTGTGGGTAGATCTATTTGGATCTACCCACTTTGCGTATACGAATAAAAGCCGTCACAGATGTCTTTATCGTTACTGTAAATAATAAAGACCGTTACATCTATTTTTTCCGAACGCTATTATCTTAAGTCCCAATTTAAATGAGGGACCAATTGTCATTATACTGATTACGTAACCACTCCGGACTACCACTGAAAATGTATCGATAGAAAACCCCAATAGTACTTCGTCAGACCCAGGATTCGAACGAAGGATCTCGTGAACAACGAAAACGAACAAAGTGTAATTATTACCCTATAAGCCTACAAAAATTATAGATGAGTTCTCTATCACAAGAGCAGATTCCTTATTACAGTTACCATATACGTTTCTAAATACTATATTTTGTACGTAATTTTATTCCTTTTCTAAAACAAAATGAATGTTGAACTCTGTTGGATTTGTCTATTTATTTATACACGGTGTTATTTTAGTCGACTTGGAAAGAGAACACTTCAATATGTAAAATATCTATAATAATACTCATTTAGTTCATTTAAAAACACCTATGCCAAGCACAAAATAACATGGAAGGGTGGCGCGGCTCGTCAGCAGACCGGTAGATACCTTCGTTGTTCCGGATTTTCACCCTAGATATGATATTTGGATAAGTCATAGGTAGATGTTACTCATTGAAATGATCTTTTCATTCATTTTTTTTATTACCAGTGAATATTAATCATTGGATAAATTATCTGGGCTTTTGCGACGACTAAATCAATATCTTCAATAACCGTTTACACACCGACCCCAAATCTATAGTTATCAATGAACAGTTATACGGCTGGTTCCTATATTCAATTCATGGATAGATTTACCTAGGTCTAGAGATAGAATTTTACATATTTTGTATGGAAAATCTGTCAAAATTCTACTGACAATAAGCAAATCTATCCTTGAGTTGAATATAGGAACTTAGGAATATAGAATATAGGCCGATGAAGGTTAGTGGTTAGTTTCTTAGTTGTCCTACAAATTTAAAACTGTTACATAATACAGGCACATCTCACTTCCTAAGTTTCATCTCTCCGAGTTAAATTCAACTAAGAGAAATGGGGAATTGTGGTGGTTGCAGACGTGACAAAACTGTTACAACTGTGGACTGACACTATATTTAATATTTATTAATACGAACTAATATAGTTTTGAAAGATTTCATGTAAGTAGTTTATAATGGGTTTGTCTTTGCAAAAGGGTTTGATATTTTTTTACAGAACGATTATTACGTAGTTGCAGAGATTTTCTTTAAATTTTAAGGATTACATTACACAATAATCTTTTATACACTGGAATAATGAATTAAATGTTGACAATGCCACTTTATATAATGGTAAGCTGAGTGAACTATTATAACTGGGAATTATTCGTATGTCGTAAGTGCTGTTGTACTGGATACGTGTAGAGCAATTAATTAACTATCATTTGATTCGGCCTGCGAAGTTCGCTAACCCGCGCTTAGCCAGCGTAGTGGACTATGGCCTAAACCTTATCAGTTTAAGAGGACGCCCGTGCCCATCGGTGGGACATTATATTAACAGGGCTAATATTATTATTTTATGCAGGTTCAATGCACATAATATATAAACATCCATTCAAAACAAATATGTATAATTAATTTATATAAAGTATTAGGCCCGTATCGGGATCCAAGACTTCTCAATCCAGTGTGTAAAGTCGCCCTTTCCACACTGGATTGAGAAGTACGAGAAGAAGAGAACCATTAAACCAAGTTGTCGCCATATCCTTATTATAATAAATACAATTGTCTTAGTAATAAATATATTGTGTTTAGCTAAGACTACTAGTTGCGTGCAGTGAATATCTTTTCCTTCACCTTTCAAGATTTGTACTATAAGGATTTGACTTTAATAGGCATGTGCCTATTAAACACAAATCCGCAGCATTTACAGCAATTTACAGCAATAAACAGAAATGTTAACTCCATTTCATGTAGGCATATTGCACACGAATGCAATCTCGTGTTGGCCGCAGGAAATACACATGGCGCCACATATGTGGCAATATGCACCGCGGGCGTGCACCAGGTAGCTGTCAGGAGTAGAGCTCTTTCATCAGTAATGTGCGTTTTGGTGCTGCATACAAAGTAACGCCGATAATGGCCATTTTGATGTTGCGTTGATGCTACCGCTTGCGTAATTGCTCGGTTACCTACTAATTAGTCAAATGCTACTAAAGTTGACTGAAAAAGTAGGTTCAAACAGAGTTGTGATTGAAATAAAAGGAAATCCTCAAGTCGGGGTGGCAGAGGTGTACCGTGTACCTACACCTAAATAGAATCGGCGACGTTAGATCCCAATAGGGTTTGAGCTTACGAGTATTGCCATTATATGGGACACGATGCCAGACTCCGGACATATGACTTTGATATGATGTCACGGCATGATAAACATGTCAAGGTCAAAACATTCAAGTCATGAAGATGACATCAAATAAGAATTAAAGTTTTCTATCTATATATATCATCATGCCAGGTCCCTTGCGGGGTAGGCAGAGAGTACAAAGTTAATTAAAGTTTGATGTCAGTATAAGGCCATAATTATGCCATACAGCACGAGATCATATTAAAGTCATCAATATGCGTCACTATTATGCCACATCGACGTAAAATGTTTATGATCTCTATGTGATCTATGTATGACATCATATTTATGTCATGTGTCCACTGGGGGGTGTCTTTGCAAAAGGGTTTGATGATTTCTTGACGAACGATTATCACCTAGTTGAAGGGATGTTTTTTTAAATTTTAAAGATGACATTACATGCCAGTCTATTCTACATTGAAATAATGAATTTATTAGGGATAATGCCTCTTGATTTAATGGTGGTTAAACTGAGTAAACTATTGCCATTTTATCGGGCACGATGCCAGACTGCGGACGTTTACTGGAATTTTCTATGGATAAATTACATTTTATTATCCTGAGATTTGAACACAGGACTTCATGATTCAAGTGAAAGGTTAAGATAATAGTCACCTACCTATCAAACAGAAATACTGACAATAAAACAACAATAAACACCAACGCTACCTCCATTACATATATATATTATAAATATTACACTCGAATGCAATCTAGTGTTAGCCGCAGGAAATACACATGGCGCCGCATATGCGGCAATTTGCACCGCGGGTGTGCACCAGCCTAGTTGTCAGGAGTGGAGCTCTTTCATCAGTAATGTGCGCTTTGGTGCTGCATACAAAGTAGCACAGACTAATAACCAGTTTGATCCTGCGGTGATACTCCCGCTTGCGTGATTTCTCGGTATCCTGGTAATAAGTAAAATAATGCTAAAGTCGTCTGTAAAATGGAGGCCAACCAATTTATTTATTAGCAAAAAAATTAAATGAAAACCGTCAATCTAATGATGCCCAAGCCGAAGTGTCAGAGGTGTGGTGTGTACCTACTCCCATATACTGCCGAAAATGTTAGATCCCTGAAGGAAATGAGCTTATTGGTATAATATTGGGTACGGTGCAAGACTCTGTGGAGATACTTTTTACGGGTTCAATTCCCGCATGGGACAAATCTTTGTGTTATCCTAATTATTTGTTTCGGTCCGGGTATTTGTTTATGTGAAATTTCATGTTTGTAAACGCCGTCACGACGCAGGAAAATACCTAGTGTGGGGCTATGTTTTAATTTAACGAAAAAAAATAAAGAAAAAGATACTGGGAATTTTCTTATAAAAAAATTACATTTTGGGCGATTTAAGACCTCAGAGTGGAGATTTTTCTCAGACTAGAAACACCAATGCATTCCAAGATATTTCTTGATAAATATTTCTCAGTCCAAGCTGTTCGTCTATGGAATGCATTGCCTGTGGCCATTTTTAAAAGAATGATTAGGGACCACTTTCTCTCGACTAATCTCTAATAAGTCATGTCTATACGCCACCTATTGCCCTCTATTTTTAGTTGTATATCTTTTTTCTTGTTCTTTCAGTT
This sequence comes from Phalera bucephala, assembly GCA_905147815.2. Classification (NCBI taxonomy): domain Eukaryota; kingdom Metazoa; phylum Arthropoda; class Insecta; order Lepidoptera; family Notodontidae; genus Phalera; species Phalera bucephala. Next base: position 14,208,317 of record LR990616.1, on the reverse strand, counting down.
TTGGTTGTCTGGAAGAGATCGTTATTAGCTATAAGACAGCCAATTGTACCTCCTTTGTTTAATTTTTTTTTCTCTATGTAAATGTATTGGTGAACAATAAATAGTATTCTATTCTATTCTTTTTTATCATTAATGTGTGTTTTGGTGCTGCATAAAAAGTAACGGGTATTAATGGCCATTTTAAGGCCGCGTTGATAACCTGCTAATTAGTCCATAATTGCAAAAGTACATTGAAAAATGGAGACGGACAGATCTCCAAATACAAGGCTATTCGAATTAAAAAAAGAAATGAAAACTGTCACACCTACATATATTTTCTAAGCGAGTTGGCAGAAATATTGTGTACACTCAAATATAGCCACTAATGTTAGATCCCAAGATGGAAGCCTAATGCCTTTCTACTGGTGTGATTTCAGATTCCAGACTGCTTACTAAAAAGTTTTTCTTTAGATAAACCACATTTCCTTCTAGCTACAGTTCGAACCTAAGACCTCGCAATCCCTAACCTAATCATGGCCCACTAGACTAACGAGGAAAAAGAGTTATGTTTATGATGTAATTTAATCTTCATTTCTGTATTTTGGGCCCCGAAGAAGGAAACCAATGCCCATTAATGGAAGGACGGCGATGGGTTTAAATTGAACATTTTTGATCATTAGCTGTTCTCCCTCTTCAAAAAGAGGGTTTGGTGTTTATATTTTTATACCTATAAATGCCAATTTGGTTGTTTCTTTAGAAAATATCAATAGTTAGCTTAAAAGGTGACGAAAAATATCATATCAGCACAGAAATCGTGAAACTAAAACACAAGAAGTAAATTAGAACATGATTTTGTTCGACATCTCTGTCTTACACTTTGCCATAAACGCACAATATGAAATAAATTATCATACACTCACATTGCTGTAAAAATATAACTGTTTTACCTTATAACTTACTAGCTGTTTCCCGCGGCTTCGCACGCGTTTATTTTGTAATTTGACATAGGTAGGTTGGACTTTTTAGGATAGCATTATTCCAAGACTTAAGAGACACCTTCATATTAAGTTTCTTTTAAATCCGTTCAGCCGTGTTAATATAGAGAAATAAAAACAACTATCCCCCATGGATCCTGCATTTCCCGAGCTAAAAAGTAGTTTTAAACAATCTCTGAGAAATCCTCCATTTTCCAGTTATAGTGTATTTAGTGTATTGTTGTGTGTATTTATTGTGTGTATTTAGTGGTCTGTCCAAGAGCGTGCTCGTCGCGACCCCTGCCAGTCATTATGGCTGCAATCTTGGACCGAAGACGTACCGCAGTGCGGGCTAGGGCGTCCCCCCGAGGCGACGCGTATCGGCCCGCCCCCGTCGGTATGAATATAGGTGGAAGCGGCGATGGGGGCCGCCACCCATCACGCCGGGCCCGAACTGGCGACTCGTGGGGTGCAGAGTGCCGAATAGGCACTTGGAATGAAAGAGGTGGTATGGAAGATAAGATGCATGAGGTGATTGATGTGATGAAAGAGAGACGCCTGGATGCTCTGTGTGTGACTAAGCGGAGGGGCAGTGGAACCTGTGATCTTCCTGATGGAACGATGGCTCTGTGGTCTGGGGTACCGCAGAGCAGTCGTGCCAGCATGGGGGTGGGTATCTTGCTGTCCCGTCGCCTGGCCTCTGGAGTGAGAGATTATGGCCTGTGCGATGCGAGACTTCTCTGGGTCCGTTTAAAACTGGGTGTCACTAGAGTATTTTTGGTCGCAGCATATGCTCCCGTAAGCTCGTCGACATCCCAGGACCTTGAGAAGTTTTGGGATAATGTCAGGGAAGTTCTGGATTTGGCTGAGGCTAACGAACAGGTGATTTTGTGTGGCGATCTGAATGGATGGGTAGGAACCAGGCGGCAAACTTGCGACGCTGCTCTGGGTCCTTATGGTGATAAGAGAGTGAACGATGCAGGTAAGCTCATTGTAGATGTTAGTTTGGAAAGGGGTCTCTTTGTGTCTAACACGATAGTCCAGCACAAGGACATACATATGTATACGTGGAGAAGGAATGAACAAAAAAGCATGATAGATCTAATCCTGGTTGATAACCGTCTCCGAAGCAAACTACAAGATACGCGTGCGTATAGAGGCCCCACTCTGGAATCAGACCACTATTTCGTAGTTGCGCGGTTTAGTGGTCTGTTCAGGAAGTGGAGGCACTGGCGAGAGCGTATCCCCTTCGGAGACCTTGAAAGATTAATGGTTGAAAAGTTGCAAGATGAGAGCGTGAGGAGAATGTATGAAGACAGAGTCCGGGCTAAGCTTTTGACAGCAGGCTCTTTGGACTCAAATGTAGATGAATGCTGGAATAACCTGAAAGAGGGTTTGGTGGAATCCGCGAAAGAAGTATGTGGTTGCTCAAAGAAGCATATTACAGCAAAAGGTGATGCATGGTGGGATGCGGAGTTGCAAAGCTCCGTAGAAAGTAAGAAGAAAGCGTGACAGGACTATGTATCTTCTTTGAACCTGAATGCCAGTATGGCAGACATGAGGAAAGAAATATACCGGCAATGCAAGAATGCCACTAAAACTTTAGTGAAAGAAAAGCGTGAAAGAGCCAGTATGATTGAGGAGGAGAGGCTCGCGAAGAACTTCGAGAACAACACTAAACTCTTTTGGAGCAAGGTGAGAAAGGCTCGAGGTGATTCGTCAGGCTCCAGAATGGAAAGGATAAAATCTAAAGATGGTGACATTCTTGCAGACACACAAGCTGTGCTAAACCGGTGGAGTGAATATTTTGGAGAAATGTATGGAGATGACCCGGATGCTGATGCCGCAGACGTGCCCAAAGGCGAGATTGCGGCACCAGAATCAACAGAGGACATCACTATGGAAGAAGTTGAATGGGCGATAGGAAGTATGAAAAACGGTAAAGCTGCGGGAGTAGACATGATATCTGCCGAGATGATCAAATATGGTGGAACTTGCGTCCGGGACGCTTTCCGGGCCCTTGCAAACCTTTGCTGGAGGACCGGTAGAGTCCCTACAGATTGGCGCCGCGCAGTCATAGTACCCTTGTATAAAGGCAAGGGTTCACAATATGACTGCCAATTACAGAGCCATCAGTTTGATCAGCTTGGCAGCCAAGGTGTACGGTAAAATTATTGAACGGAGAATGCGCGTGAAGTCCGATGGAATGTTGTGCGAGGCACAAGGGGGTTTCAGGTCTGGAAGAGGATGTTCGGATCAAGTCTTCTCACTCCGCAACATCGTAGAAAAGCATCTGGCAGTGGGCCGGAAGGTTTTCTGCGGTTTTGTAGATCTGGAGAAGGCATTTGACAGAGTTGTGCGAAAGAGACTTTGGGACATTTTGCCAGAGTATGGTATAGATGGCACTCTGTTGCGAGCCGTCCAGTCCACTTATGTGGACTGCAAGGCATGCGTACGGGTGGGTGGTAACAGGTCACCCTGGTTTGACGTTAAAATCGGCGTCAAGCAGGGTTGCGTGTTGTCCGCTAGACTGTTTATAATATATCTGGACAAAAGTCTTCAAAGACCGAAAGCGATGAATGAAGGTGTACAAAGGGGTGACTTAGTGGTAAACCATCTACTTTATGCAGATGACGCGGTTTTAATAGCGCCAACAGCCACTGATCTGCACACACTAGTCACAGTTATGAAAGACGACTGCATGATCAATGGCTTACACTTGAATGTGAAGAAAACCAAGATTATGGTTTTTGAAAGGGAAGAAACCAGAACGAATGTAAGGATTGTGGTTGGTAACGATGTGCTGGAGCAAGTGAATGAGTTTGTATATCTTGGATGCGCCTTCAGTAAGGATGGAAAATACACCGCTGACATAGAGAGAAGAGTGAGTGCAGGAAACAGAGTGAATGGTGCGATGGGAAAGCTACTCGGGAGCCGGCACTTAAGCCATAAGGCGCAGCTGGCCATACATAACGGAGTTCTTGTCCCAACGCTGTTATATGGTAGCGAGAGCTGGGTATGTAAGAAGGAGAATGAAAGTAGGATAAATGCGGTAGAAATGCGAGCTCTGCGGAAGATGTGCGGAGTGAAGCTGACCGACCGCATTAGCAACAGCATAGTAAGACAGCGAGTACGTATGAAAGATAGTATCGGTGTAAAGATGAGAAAGGGCATGCTCCGTTGGTTCGGGCATATAGAAAGAATGCCAGAGGAAAGAATGACAAAACAGATACACAATGTGAAAGTGGAAGGATGCAGGTACCGGGGAAGACCTAGACTATCTTACCACGACCAAATAAACCGAGTCTTATCTGATGGAAAAGTCAAGAGTCTCCGTAACCGGCGAGCGTGTTTGAGACAAACTATGAGAGTCGAGGAAGCCAGAGAGGTATGTAAGGAAAGAACCTGTTGGAACTCTGTACTCTCTGCCTACCCCGCAAGGGATCTGGCGTGAGGTTATAGATAGATAGATAGATAGCTAAATATAACATAGTTATCGACATTTTTCATCCTAGTTTAAGTATTTTTCTAAAACAATTGAAAAATACCCTTTAAGTCAGCCCAGATCCTGTCAATACAAAGTAACTCAAATATTAGAATTATCAAATTTTTTATTTTTTTATGTAAGACTTCAAAGGTTATGTTCTTAAAGGTACCCTACTACCCATTATTTGTCCTTATTGTAATCTTTACTTCTTTTTGTCTACACACCTTATACAGTTATAAGGTGTGTTTTTTTTTTAGATTTTTGTTATGATTTTGCTGTTTGCACATAAATTTACGTTATAATCTCGATCTAATAAATAATATTCTAAGTTGTATATTTTTGATTATAATGTGAACTGTGCAATTAAATAAATAAATAAAAAAAAAAATGACTAAATTTTCTTTGTAGAACAATTTCAGCATGAGCCCAGGCTTCCAGTCACTTGTGAAGAAGAAGAGGGAAATCGAAAGATGATTGAGATGATTAATATATTCGGGCCTTCATGCAGGCCCGTAAAAACCCACCAAATGCATATTGGTGTGATTTTATATACCACTTAAATGGATAATATCGGCATGATCTAGTGTGCAAATAAAGTTACCCATTTCAAATTATTATTTCACGTTTTAAGATACTTTAATACTATCTAATAAACTATATCATCATGTCAGATCCCTTGCGGGGTAGGCAGAGGGTACAGAATTCCAACAGGTTCTTTCCTTACAGACCTTTCTGTCTCTTTCCACTTTCATAGTTCGTCTTATACACGCTCGCCGGTTACGGAGACTCTTGACTTGCTCTTCGGATAAGACATGGTCTATATGTCATTGTAAGATAGTCTAGTCCCCGATATCTTTGATCTGTTCTAGGTACACTAACATAAGACAGCGGCGTGTAAATATGTATAATTCTTTTTTGCTACCGTTTATTTTTATTCATAATTTTTTGCTGTTGTTATATATAATTATAAATATTGTATATAGTTTGTGAAACTATAAATAGTTGTTGTTCTACGTCCTTCCACTTTCGCATTGCATACCTGTGTGGATTTTTTCATATTAAGTTTCTTTATAATCTGTTCAGCCGGTTTAGTATGACGAAATAATAGATAACGGTGAGCGTGTATGAGACGAACTATGAGAGTGGAGGAAGCCAGAGAGGTATGTAAGGAAAGAATCTGTTGGAACTCTGTACTCTCTGCCTACCTCGCAAGGGATCTGGTGTGACAATATAGATAGATAGAAATAATAAATATTCCTCAGAAGTATGTTTCGAGATAAAAAGAGTTTTGTTTTATTTTACTATGTAAGACACCTTCATATCAAGTGTCAATTAAATTCGTTTAGCCATTTTAATATGAAGAACTAACAGGGAGACTAACTATTCCGGTAGAACCGTGTAGTAAATATATATTATATCCTCTATCAACTTCCACCAGATTTATTTCCCTATCAACTAACTCTATTACCGGGTTCAGTCTTAGCCCCGCTTAGCCCGCACAGGTGGTCTTTGTAAAATATAAACTAAACTATAGCGCGATCCTATTCAATATACAACACTAACGCCGTCTCATAAAAAAACGTATACAATATTTTCCTTTTCAAGAAGGATTATCAGTTTATCTATTTATTTTTAAATTATAGATAAAATATTTCTAATTCAAATCTTCTCTACCTACCGTGTCAAAGATTATCATCTAGCGTAATAGTATCTAACGGTACATTGCCAGCTAAGTATGTCGCAAAGTGTTGTCAGTACATTTTGTGTTAGTCTTCTCGTAAGATATTCATCGTCATTACAGTTTCGTATCCGGCCCATTCATCGTTAGAGTTCTCTCTAGAAGAAACAATCCTGAATGCATCATCGGTTCATGCACAAAACTATGTTTAAGTGTTTAAATCAAACATGTATGAACAATTTCACTGAACACTGGAAAGTTTTTCATGAGGAGACCAACCTGAGTCCAATAGCAATTCATGGACGAATTCATGTATAGGCAAAATTTTACATCGTAACATTGCAGTTCGGGACAAACAGTAATAAAGTTTTATGGTTTATCTTGAGACAATGTAGTAAGTTGATTTTAATTTGAAACAATGAATGATTTATTAAAATCGACTTTCTTTTTCTGTCCTCAAAAACTGTTAGATTTTACGAAAATATAAGTATGCAGAGTTGTGATCTTTAGTACAGACACAAAATTTCATCGAAATCCATGAAACAAGTTTGGAGTAAAGTGTCTTTTTATAAATCCAATGCTTCGCTTATTTCCGTCTTTTCTGGAAAAACATTTTGATTTTTCGGGAGAAATACCTATATAACGTGTTAACCAGCATTTTAAGGTATCCGAATGCAAAGTTTCATTAAAATCCACCTAGTAGTTTTTACGTGATGATGGTTTATACCCTTGGACAGACAGACAAACAGACACGAAAGCCAAAAATTGTAGAATTGGCTTCGAAATTGATAGAATGATATCCCTGGGTTGTTATTTCCTAAAAATATTCCATGTACAGACATGATTTCCTTACAGTTTAGTTATTATATGTAGTATGTATAGATAAAGATGCTTTACTTTTCCATACAAACCGTTTGATTTCCTGAAAACTTAAATATTAACTATATTATCTGTCATATGAAATATCTCCGTGCTAAGTTTCACTGACTTCTAAAAAGTAGTTTTGGAACAATGAATGATTTATCAAAATCGACTTTTTTTGTACTTTCCTCGGAAACTGTAAAAGTTTTTGAAAATATAAGGATACAGAGTTGTGATATTTTGTACAGGTTACAATTACACAAAATTTCATTGAAATCCATCAAACAGATTTAAAGTAAAGTGTCTTTTTAGAAATCCAATGTTTTGCTTATTTTCGTCTTTTCTGGAGAAACCTTTTAATTTTCCGAAATAAATACTATACAACATGTTAGCCAACATTATAAGGTATCGGCATGCAAAGTTTCGTCAAAATCCACCTGGTAGTTTTTGCGTGATGCTGGTTCATACCCTCCGACAGACAGACAGACAGACAAACAGACACGAAACCCAATAATTGCAGAATTATCTTCTTACTTACGTAAAATTTTCTAGTCGACGACTACTAGTGTATTTGGTAGCAAAATGCCATAATTATTCCCCTTGGCAGGCGCGTTAGCTATCGCAGTATGATATTATTATAATCTTCCTCCTTGCTTCGATATCCTCAATGTTGAGGGTCGTGACCTCCAGGAACAATGATATCGCGGATTATGTTCCGCCAACTAGCTCGGTTATCAGCCGTGTGTATCGCATCGGAAATTGTGGTGTATATCCCAGGGCGGATCGGATCTGATCAGACCAGCGCATAGGGCTACGACCTCTTGGTTTCTTCCATTCTACTTTGCCAGTGACCAGTAGCTTTTCGAGGTTGTTGCCCTTTTTCCTGGCTATGTGGCCGAAAAACTCGAAAATCCTTCGAGTGCAGATGGTGGAGAGTCTCATGGTGATCTTGAGCTTGGCCAATATGGATGCATTAGTCCTATGTGTGGTCCATGGTACTCGGAGCAGTCTTCTCCAGCACCACATTTCAAAAGCATCTATGCACAAGCGGTCTGCTTTTCTAAGAGTCCAGGTCTCAGATTATTATTACAATAATGTCACAAGGTAGACCAAAGACCTGAAGTCTGGAAGAAAGCTGATCATCGTGGCGAGCATTTAGGAGGCCTTCGACCTGCAGTGAATGGTCTTCCGGCTAGAACTTCTGCAAATCCAAGTTTAACGTTCTATAGTACAAAGATTTGTAGGATATATTCGGTAAATAGTGTTTACTAGATTTTCTCTCGTTTATTAAATTGGTATCACACCCTGTTGCCCTTATGATATCCCTTATTCATATTGATATTCCCGTAAGTATAAGTATACAGGGTCATGTGGAAGATTAAAACTGAGTACTTTGCCTAAGAGTGAGATAGTAAAATTGTATAGAAGAAAAGCATAGTAGTATCGTACATTTTTCATCAAATTCTTATCTTTAGTCGGTTTTTATTGTATTTTTTATGCATTTTATGTCACTAGTACTATGTAAGAAAGAAACCCAGTCAATATGATCTATTACGAAGCATTGGTTATTAATAAATTTTGCCGAGGCATATTTTCTTTTATAAAAAATGAAGCTCTCCACTACTTCAATGACCGGAGCGGCCTACGCTCTTAACTACTGGACTAAGCTTTAGTCAAAATTTTGCAAGTAATTAGTTAGCAAAATGGAAAATTACATGCCACTGCAGCTCTATATACAGTAATATGAACTACAAATGTGAATATAATGTAATACACTCACTCAAACGTATGTAATTGCGTCTATGTGAACTCTGGACTAGCACAAACCATTTGACGATATCGTAACGTTATCAAGAAAGCGCTCTGTCACATTCATCTTTTTTAATAATATTTTAGTGTGAAAAGGATGAACTTTCAAAACGATAGCGTCACGCTGACGTCAATATGTTCATGCTAAGCCCTCAGGTCTTTATGGCGGGCGGCGAGCGTGAGGGTGGGCTAACATAATAGTCTGAATTTCCCTCACGTACCACGGGACCGTTTCAGACAAAGCCTGATATCTGTCTACACTATGAATTTATTTTAAAAACCGAGTAGGTTATAACGCAGCTTCTTGTTTGGGAAGTCGAAATTTTGTACGGAAAGTATAGTGTGGTAGTTAATGAATTATTGTCGAATCCCTGATATATTAATTAAACTGAGGGAAGTTAATATGACGTTAGCAAGTAATCGTGCTGTCTTGTTTATGTATATTTAGTAAATCTATAGTGTGACAAGGATGGCATATCTACTCGGTAGCTTCACGCTAACGTCAATATTTTCGTGTTAAGCTCTCTGTTCTATATTTTCGTGGGCATTTCAAGGCCCTAGGGCCAATACTAGACTAGATAAAGAGTTCTTGGTATTTTCCTGTCGAAAAATTCTCAAAAGTAGGGGAATCAATATTACTTGTATAGGTGACGGTATAATATAATATTAATGACTGTTGTGATCTCTGTATTTATTGCATCATTAGCATTGTAAGATAAACAAATTTCAATCCCTGTAACGTCTTTTAATGTATGATCAAATGGTATCATTTCGCTAGACTGACCTAAAATAAACATTCTAAATTATTTATTAAATATTTTTTCCTGCACTTGTTATAGTCTAAAATAATAAAAAAAGGTTATAATTGAACTAAAAAATCAAAACTTAACAGAAAGAAAAAAGAAAATAATATTATTTACTACCACATCAAAGGCATAGTGTGTAAAATTGCTATCTAGATGACCCCCATAAGTCAGTCAAGCCGTTTATTAGGAGAAGAATTGCGAACACACCGCACGAGCACATCGGAATTTTATACATAAAGATGGAAAACTCATGTATAATGTTGCTATACAAATAGAGTAAATGGCAAATAAGTAAGCATTTAAAGATAAAAGCGATGTTTACACAGCAAGGTATTACAATACGGGCATTAAATAATTATTAGCACAGCCATTACGTAATGGCGCTTAATTAATTCTGAACTCATTTTGTACGTTAACATCACAAAGAAGGTATGTATTCCTTGAGAGAAAATACGGAAAGACGGGCTTACCCTCTTATTAGATTGAACAAATAATATTTCAGACTAAATTTACCTACTTTTTGCGTATTTGATTTAAATATTTTTTCTACAATTATGTTACATAGCGTTTTATGAGTGGCGTTGTATGTAAGCACTAGGTAAAGTATTAACTGCAACAATCTAAACGGTAATTTTAAGGGCCTGTGTGAGACAATGAAGTCATTCAATCATGCAATAAGGTATCCGTTGTCTCACTCTATTCTTTATATAATTAATGGACTTTTTATATCCAGTAGTCTTAATAATTCCGACTGCAAAGTAAACATAAAGTTAATGGGAATATTGTACCCGTTTAAACACAACAATTTTCGCAGATATTTAAAATAAACGGCTTTTCCATAACAATCAAAATTAATTGAAATGATGTCTACCCAAGAATATACCTTCACAATAAAAGACAAGGGTAATAGTAGATTAATTCAACAATTGAATAGAAATTTACAATGTTTGGAAACAAACAATTTTGCGAGCAAGCACCGGAGAAGCGCTCACTAACTTTCTATTTGCCTAATTAACTACATTTGGGTGACCCTTTCTTGATTAGATTACGTATCGAAAGGATCAAAACGGAGTTCTGAGTAAATACAAAGTTACTTTTTATTGTTGTTTGATGTCGATAAATTGATAACGAACGCATTGACTATTGGGAACGGGGGCGGTCTTCAAATGTTTTGGGATTGGTATTTAGCTTCGCGTTTAATGAACACTCGTTTTAAGAATAGATGGTGACAGTCTATCATAAAAAATATAGCAGCGCTTGGGTTTTCTGGATGGCCGTTTCAATGCTGGTAACGGTAAAAGGTGTTCTTTATTCATTTTTCTCTGAGTTTATCTGCAATCAGTCCCAGAACTATAAGCTATCAGGTTGTGAGTATAATTTAACGTTTAGAGGGTACTCCTCAACAGGAAATCCCTCTTAATTTTTATCATCGCTCCTCCAGACCCTGGATGTCGTAGCGCTTGAGTCGTTTACGGTATGTCATTTTGGATAGCATGGTGGCTAGTTCATTAGGGTGGTTTTAGAGCCAGGCCCTGTAGTTAGCAGCAGACAATTTTATTTCTCCTTTACTGTTTAAATTTTCAATGCCTCATGTAGTTCGGTATTTGTGACAAACCATGGTGCGTTTGATAGGGTTAGCGATATGCTGTTTTGCAGTCTTTGGATTATTAATATGTGGGAGTTGCAAGCACTTCCCCATAATTGGATTCCATATCTCCATATTGGTTTCAAGATCATTTTGTAGATGAGAAATTTGTTGTCAACAGAAAGTTTTGAGTTACGACAACCAGTACGACACCATCAACCAGTATATGCTTCTGACTCGTATATTCAGTTCGTCTCGTTTAGTTTGATGTGTTTTTTCCAGGTCAACCTCCTGCCCAAATGGATCCCGAGATATCGAACAGATTCTTTGTGGGGCAGTGTCGTGTTTCCCAAAGTTACTGGTGGGCAGTCTACCTTTCTAAGTGCGAAGGTGATATGCACCGACTTAGAAGCGCTAGCTTTGATACGCCATCTTTGAAGCCAATCTTCCACTTTATAAAGACTTCTTTGCAGAATGTTGGACGCTATAATAGGATCTTCATTGCTTGCCAGTAGTGCTGTGTCATCAGCAAATGTAGCGGTAGTCACACCTTGTGTTACTGGGAGGTCGAAAGTGTACAGAGTATACAGGACTGGCCCAAAGACTGAGCCTTGAGTTACTCCGGCCCTTATGTCACAGATTTTGGACATGTTTCCATCCTCTCGCACCTGGAACATGCGACCCGATAGGAAAGATGCCAGCAGCAGGTAATAACTGTGTGGGAGTGATTTTTTTATCTTACATAGTAAACCTTTGTGCCAGACCTTGTCAAAGGCCTGTTGGATGTCCAGAAAGGCTGCTGAACAATACTCGTTCGCCTCCAGAGACTTACGTATTTTTTCACATACCCGATCGTCGAGTGTTGTTGTCTGAATCCGAATTGGTGTCGGGGGATGATTTTATGTTCAGTCAGTATTGGAAGTAATCTTTTAAGAAGTATTTTTTCGAATACTTTTGATAACGTTGGTAAAAGACTAATCGGCCTATATGATGTGATTTCTTCTGGTGGCTTTCCTGTTTTATGTACCATTTTAGTTATTTTAGTGTCTCTTCCAGATAGTAGGATAGTGTTGCACTCTAAGTATGTATATATTATATAGGGCAGTAATAAACGCTTATGCTTTTTTAGGATGTTTCGCGAGGATCTGGTGGAGAGGTGGATTTATCTTTATTTTCATAGTCGTCCGAATGATGGACTTAACACACTCGAGCAATCATAGAATATCTCTATGCGAAGATTACAAGGTAACTAAAATGAAAATAACTGCTCACCATTCCATTAACTGATTTTCAAATAATACGACACAACACATATATAAATTTAATATAAATTATAACAGGCACTCGTAGCACTGTGGTACAACGGTATTTTTAGATCGGTCAGCCTAAAAAGTGTTTGTAGTATTGTTTTAGTCAAAAGGCACACCAAGCCATTGGTCCCGATTACCACAAAATATTATAATCACTGAGCCAAGTTAAAAGCTGTAAGCGTCTTGATAAGTTCCAACAGCAGGTGACCACAAACCTGATCCAACCAAATCTGCAATGGATTCATGTGGCGGAGGAGACCTTAGTTTTGATAATTAGTTATTCCTGTATAGTAGGTGCGTTAACAAACAAAAATTTCAAATGCACAACATTCAAATCGAAATAATTCTGCAGGACATAATTTATGAGTTAACTGGCTTCGCCTTAATCACTAGAACAAAAGACAAAATATGTAGAAGAATAAAGCTTGCAGGAAATTTATTTAATGTCCATCTTCCACGCAATAGATCTGGCAAGATAATACTAATGATAATTTGTTACCTTTTCAAGAAACAACACTCCCATTTTACGATTACGCTTCCATGGAGTCTCAAAGACAAACAATAACCGACCTTATTAGTATCCACTTATGCGCTAAGGCCCGTAAGCTAACAAGGAGATTTTCTACTTAATGCGCACTGTCGCGATTATATCTCTTCTGTGTAACCTATGTTTATCTGTGGCTTTGAGTGCGGTCTTCAGGGTCCTATAAATAAATGAAAAAAGCGAAAGTGCATTGCACGTCCCCCCCTGAAGTCCTTTGAGAAGCTTCGCCGTTAAACGACTCTATTTAAATACAGAATTAAGTAAGGACATTTTTGTATGAATATGAAACGGTTGGTTGTCTTTGCTGTTGAATATTTTAGTTGTGAGAACATTCTCTTGTGTACTTTAGGTTGGTAAATATTATTTAACAAATTTTTATGAACTATATACAGTGAAAATTTATTTTGGAAATACTAAATTAACTCTAGGTTTGTTTATATCATGTTATTTATGCTCTACCAGCCAGCTAAGCACAGGTGTAGTTGTAATATACAAGATAATTAAATGAACGTAAGACCTGAAAGTAGTTTGTTACTAATCGGTAACTGAATTGATCCCAACAATTTTTAACGCCTCTTAATTTTTTTTTAATTTGCCAATATACTGTTACTCCATTAATGCGCTATAACAAACCTAAGTTATTCTTGATTCAAAGCAATACGGACATTTCAAATGCATTTTTAAAACATATTTTTCAATACGCAAACATTCACATACAAGTTTCATAGTTAATTGGGGTATAAAAGTGCTTAAAAAGGGGGTGAAAAGCTTTAAATTTGGAAATTTAATTTTCGTATTGAATTTGTGAAGCAATTATCGAATTGGGGTGTCTGAGGTCTTGCGTTATTTACGATAGACCTTATATAGTGATATACGGTTTTAATAAAATGTTATGTTATGCTTCTAGTATTGATTCATACTCTATGAGAATATGCTAAAATATATTAATAAACCAAATAAAAAAAAACAACGTCCGGCCTATATCCCCAAGCGAGAGCGGCAGAGGTGTACTGTGTACACTGACTTTTCGTTGACGATGTCCTCATATACATTAGGTCCTTACTATAAGAGGCAAGTCTATTGCCATTATGGCGGGAACAACGCCTGCTTTTAGACTAATACTGGAAACTATTCAATCGAACAATTAAATTTTGTTCGACCTAGGATTCGAACCACTAAATTACAACTAGAGCAAGGAATTAGTCTATATATAATACGATTATTATGTATATGTCCCAGGCAAAATGTCCAGCAGCAATCTCAGGATATTTTTACTTGGTAAAAGTCTCCAATACTTCAGTTGTTCACGTGAATCGAAACACTATTAGATTGCATCAGGTAAATTTGCAAAGGCTGTATGATGGGTACAATATAGACCCTATCTTCTTGTAGTTATAGTATCCAAAGTTATGGCCAATAAATCTGTTTTCCAGCTATAAATTAAAACTTATTGCTAGACAGATGATACAGCAAATTAAAATTATAATTGCTGAATCGCGTAGATTATTAAACACAATTATGTTCTCGATGATTCATGTAGAACGTTCCCTGTAATTTGTGATTATATGAAGCGTTGAAGAGTATATTGGTCAAACGCTCAATGACCCGCATCATCGGGGCTTAAAAATCTATCTGTGGATTGTATTACTTTGCATTAGGGTTGTCATTTGCTTATGGTGAAGCAAAAGCTTTTAAGGAATCCTTTTTTCCGAGAGAACTCACTTATCCTAAGTCGGACAAATGTAGTTTTTCTATCGAACAATTCACAGTATTAGTCCGGAGTCTGGAACGGTGTCCGATATATGGCAATAACTTCGTCCCCTATTACATGGGACCTAACATTATCGGCAAAAAGTGGGTGTACACACATGCTTATATTCCCCAAGCGGGGGTCGCTAAGGTGTATACCGTTTGAGGAATAAAATTAATTTTTGTAAAGCTCATCATATAGGCTAGTTGGTCCTCGTTGCGATCTTTGGGGTAGGTTTTTGCCATGCAGTGGACGTCTGTCAACTGATGATGATGATATGCACAATTATTCTTTCCGAATTGATGGCCATAATACATATCTTTTTTTACGGTACCGGTACGGTTTTATACTTGTCTATTAACTAGTGTTGCCCAAATCAAGACCAAGACGAGACTGACCCTGGTTTTGGCCTTGGTCTTGCATCAGTCACTGATCTTTGTCTTGGTTTTGTCCAAGAGTCTTGCAAGAGTCTTGCATTGATCTAATCCTTCTTATCAATCTATGCATATGTTCTTACAATAAGTTTTAACGAGTGTCTGTTCAGATTTTATAAAAGGTGCAATTAGAAATAAAACAAGGAGCTGTTTATTTTTATTTTAGTTTTATAAGGTTTAATTAGGTAAGCACCTACTTCTATGAACCTGTATCAAATAATTGACATACCTTGATCTCTTTCAATTCTTTTAAGATATGGGTTATAATGTCTGTTATGGGTCAAAGTGATATGTATGGATCATCGCGCTAGGAACTGCGAGTAGCTTGGTGGTACCAAGTTGCTAGCAGATCTTAGCGCGATCAAGAGTGTGGAGCCGAGGCATAAGTTTAAGGTCTCGGGCATAATCTGCAAGCAATTTTGTTCGCATTAATTCAATTATAATTGGATGTGCTTCACCGCAACACGTCAGTATTTGATAATACTCATGAGTACCAAAACCTTGAGGATCCGCAGCCGCCGCCTGGCCCGAGAGGATTTTTTTATTTGGCGATAAGCACACACACTCACACAAAACATACGAAACAACAGACGTCGAGTGGTTAAGACCTTAACCCGCTCAGTGCTGCGGATCGAGTAGTCGCGGGTTCGATTCCCGCACGGAACAAATCTTTGTGTGACCCACAAATGCTTTTTTCGGCCTGGGTGTTTGTGTACTTTGTATTTGTAAAGGAACCCACGACACAGGAATTGTTCGAAGTGTAGGGCTAGGTTGTTTTTTTAAATAAAACAAAATAAAATCGTACGTCCTTAAATAAAAAATGACACTTAGGGAACTTTGAGACCGTGAAAGTCTCGCGGAATCAGTTTTGGTCTTGGTCAAGTCTTGCAGGGTCGGTTTTGGTCTTAGTATGCTAAAATTAGGTGGTGTTGGTGTTGCTAAAAATCAAGAACAAGACCAAGACAGCAAGAACAAGACTAATTTTGGGCAACACTACTACTGACGGCGTTTATCAGTATCGTGGCGATTTTTAGGGGAGGGTTTTGTCCTGCTGTGGACATATTTCGCCTGTAGAGGGAGGTAGAGACACAGAGAGAGAAAGAGAGAGAGATATAGACGGAAAACACTGTGGTTCATAGTAATACATTTCACACACACAAAAACCTAGACAGAAATAAATATTTGTGGGCTACAAACAAAATTGTTCCAAACAGTGATCAATCCTGCGGCTACTTCCTTCAGAGAGCTGTTAAGCCGACACATTGTCTAATTTATAATTCCACAATCATGTGTTAAAGTGAACAGATTAAAACCGAATTTCCAACCGATACTCAATGGGTACAAGAGCTGGCAACTATTCGTTTAAGTTCAGTTAGTTTTATATTACAGGCAAGAATGTAGGTCAAATGTAAAACGAATTGCCGCGTCGGCATTCTGTCAGACCGCTGACGGCCAGTGAATGCGCCCTAATGAACTGATGTTACACTCAAAGAGAACTTTTTCAACTAAGCTTTAAATATACGTACAGTTATTTAGGTACTGCGCTACGGAATGGGCGAATGCAGGTGGATTTTTTTAAGTGAATGGTATTGTTGGTATAGAGTTGAATAATGATGAGGTGGATTGTTTTGTAGTTGAAAAGGCTGGACAAATATGCTGATCGTATGTTTATTTATAATATAATAATACATTAATTCATTCTATTCCGCTTTTTGTAGAGACCTCTTTTAAATCAGGGTAAGAAAGGTGAGGTTATTCTTCACTATCTGGTCTTATTATGGATTGGTGGAGGTAGGTTTGTGGCCACCTGCGGATGGAACTTATAAGGCTTTAAACTTGGGTCAGGATCAAACTAGAACTAGACATTTAATGAGATTTCCGAAGCACGAATATGGTCAGAAATAGGAACGCCAAAAGCTGTCATTCAACACCGAGATCCGCAAATCTTAATCAAAGAATTCACCTAGCTAATACTGAAAGACTAAAGTTCTAAACGAGACTATTTTCTAACCTTACTTTTAAAAACGATTAAATTTTACTTATATACACTCCGTACTAACATAAATCTAAAGTTGTATATCTTCACAAACATTAATTAAGAAATATAAGCCATCTATGTAGTATGAAAATTGTAAATATTTTTCCTCTAACACGACAACCAAACGAGGAATACAAAAACAACCCGAATTTCCAACAATTGAGACATTAAATAGTCTGGCGAAATAAACCCGGTGTCATCGCTATTAAAAATAACCGAGTAGTTTAAATTTATGACCGTCGACTTTCAGTGAAACACCGTTGAAAGCCAACGAACCAAACAGTGGTCAGCGCTTGAATCCTCACTAATGATGCAAAACTCTGCGTGCATCAGAGACTCGTGAGAGAGTAATCGTGCTGTCCCGTTCATGTTTGGTTAGAAAATTTATAGTGCGGCAAGGATGGCATATAGTCTCAAGCGACACGGTAGCGTCAATCTTTTGTGCTAAGTCCTCAGTTAATATAGAGCAGAATTATTTATGATTTGTTTTTATTCGCTAATGGAAAATGTTTAATGGGATATTAATGTACGATAATGGCCGCCTATAATTTTTGTAGATACTATTAATGTTGTGATGTTTGTTAAAATTATAGACTACTAGTATCTGCCCGCGAGTTCGTCGGCGTTGACCTTAAAGAGGAACTTATTTTTTTTCAGGGATGAAAAGTATTCTGTGTGTTAATCCAGGTAATAAACTATGTGTGTACCAAATTGCATTTAAATCCGTTCAGCCGTGTTTGCGTAATTGAGTAACAAACATCCAAACATACAAACTTTCGCATTTATAATATTTGTAGGATAGCATGTTAAGGCCGGCCGCATATTATTAGAAGAATTCTTCTGTCAGAAAATTCAGACACTCTGTGAAAGACTTTCCTAACCTATAAAAATTGGCTTCATCAGAATGTCAGAAGGCCCATTCTCATATATTTTGTCCTTAGTCCTGCAAATTATCAGAAACTTTATGATAGATGATAGATCTTATGATAGATGCTTGTTTCTGTTATGCGGCCTTCTGACATGCAAATCATGTAGAATATTTACGTCTCATTGTCATGAATTAGGCGAATGTCAGAAGCGAAAGATGACACATTTCTCATAGTCTGTTCTGTCTATAACAGTATAAAAGTTTTTTTTTTTAAAGAAAGCCTTGACAAAAATTTGGCTAGCACAGCACTTACAAAACAATAAAGGTTTTATAAGTTCCCAATTCCCTGAGTACTTTAGCTCTGTACCAAATAAGTTAATAAATTTCTTACCCAGGTATTTACAGAGCGATAAATAACTAAAACTAAATGACTCTCATGCCCCTTTTCCCTGACGATGTAGGCAAGTACACCCAAATTTTATCTAGATATTTTTGGTCCTAATGTGACAAGAGAAGTACTAATATGAAATTAAATAAAGTTCATTTGAGAGACTGAATTTATTTCCCAAACATCCAGCTTTGATAAAAAATTCTAGCTACTATTTGTGAAAGAACCTGTTGGAACGTACTCTCTGCCTACTCCACAAGGGATCTGGTTCGATGATATAGATAGATTTTTGTGAGTCAATGCTCGAGGATTAACCCGTGTTATTCAAATACAATATCACATTAAGCCCTTTTACTATACCTTGTGGAACTAACTAATAACAAGTTGGCCCGATAAACGGCAATACTCGTATCATTTGTAGTAATAATCGACATGACCACAGCCGGTACACCCGGTCTCGCAGACCGAAACTGAGAGTTTAGCACGAAAACTTTGATGTAAGCGTGACGCTAGCGAGTAATCGTGCCGTCACGTTCACGCTTACTTAGTAATTTCTTAGAGTGAGAAGGATGTGATATCAACTCGCTAGCGTCACGATAAATTCATTCATTTAGTGCTAAGCTCTCTGGTCTCACTATCGATATTCTATTCGATTATACCCGATCAATGGGTACGCTAATCGCTGATTCGGCTACAATACTCGTATTGCAAAAGATTTTAGTACTCGGATGTAGGAAAGTGGTTTTGTGACTGCTTAAATGTGACTGAGTATTAATATTTGCTTCAAAAATTCAGACAGGGATCAATTTAGAATGCGCGGATTGCGGGTGGAAAATATATGTATACCGTTCGGATGATTTAGACTGACCACTGTGGGTCATTGCCGAAGTGTATTCAGTGTTTAAAATACAAGGGGAGGTAAAATGTGTTAAAATATATAGTAAGCATACACGCAGATGGCGGGTGGTAAATATATGTCTGCCGTTCGGATGACTAGGACTGACCACTGTGGGTCATTGCCGAAGTGTATTCAGTGTTTAAAATACAAGGGGAGGTAAAGTGTGTTAAAATATATAGTAAGCCTACACGTAGATGGCGGGTGGTAAATATATATCTGCCGTTCGGATGATTTGGACTGACCACTGTGGGACATTGCCTAAGGGTGTGCAGTGTTTAAAATGCAGGGGGAGGTAAAGTGTGTTAAAATAGATAGTAAGCCTACACGTAGATGGCGGGTGGTAAATATATATCTGCCGTTCGGATGATTTGGACTGACCACTGTGGGACATTGCCTAAGGGTGTGCAGTGTTTAAAATGCAGGGGGAGGTAAAGTGTGTTAAAATAGATAGTAAACTATAAAACAATCTTCATAGGCCTAAGCACAAATCATTAATGGCTGGTACCAATATTTAACTAAGGGAAAGACATGTTTACCGTCGATAGGATTTTGACAGATTTCCCATATAAAATATGTCAAAATTTTACTGGTAGTATCTATCTTTGAATAAAAATTTGAAACCGCAATAAATGGTTTGTTACACGATAACGTTACGATAACGTCAAATTTTGACGTAATCGTAACGTCAGCGTGAAAGCTTCCTGTCACGTTCATCTTTATTCAGCAAATTTGTAGTGGGAAAAGCATGACATACGAGGGCGGGTCAATAAGTCCGTGACTTTTTGAATGAAACACAGGTTTTTAAATAAAAAGTTATTTTATTTTTCAACATAGTCTCCTTTGAGTTCTATACACTTAGTCCAACGTTTTTCCAATTTTTTTATCCCTTCCGAAAAATATGATTTGTCGAAGTCATCAAAATAGGGATTTTTTTGTGAGATGATTTCGTCGTTAGAGTCGAATCTCTTTCCGCCGAGCCATTTCTTCAAGTTTGGGAACAAGAAATAGTCACTCCCCAATTCATGGATTTTTGCTATGGAAACTGCACCCTTGCATTTTTCTGGTGAAAAAGAACTTTTTTCTTGGCCAAATGCGATCGTTTTTTTTCAATTCCTCATTGAATCGACCTAATAAGCTGGTATAATATTCCCCATAGATTGTTTTCCCCTTTTGCAGGTAGTCAATGTGCATTATACCGCGTGCATCCCAAAAAACGGTCGCCATAACTTTATTGACTGACAAACCCACCTTTGCCTTCTGTGGCGCCGTTTTGCCCCGAGAAACTCACTGTTTTGACTGCTGTTTGGTCTCCGTTGTGTTGTGGTGAATCCACGTTTCGTTCACGGTTACGAAACGTCAAAAACTCGTCCATATTCCAGTTGAACAACGCCAAACATTCCTGTAAAATTGTCACACGGTTGCGTTTGTGATCGATTGTGAGCAAACGCGGCACCCATCTTGCGGAAAGCTTTCTCATACCCAAGTGATCATTCAAAATTGAAACCACTGAGCCATGTGAGATGCCTATGGCTTCCACAATCTTTCTCACTTTCAATCTTCGATCGGCTAAAACCATATCGTCAATTTTTTCAATTGTTTCGGATGTAGAGACCTCCTCAACTGGGGGTCCAGAACGATCGGCATCTTCCGTGCTTGTACGGCCACATCGAAATTCAGTAAACCACTTCTTTGTCATAGAAATGGATGGTGCAGAGTCTCCATAATATTTATCAAGCTTAGCCTTGGTATGAGTGATGTTTTTTTCCGCAAAAAATTGTGTTTAATGAGCACACGAAATTCACTTTTTTCCATTTTCTTCTCAAAACGCGCTGTAGTCTGCTATCAACGGCTGCCAAACACAAAATAAATGACGCAGCTTGTTCAAATTTTGACAGGAGTCAACTGACAGTTGCCTGTTGACAAGAGCAGTGTTGTCATTTCAATTAAGAAGCGGGAAATTCAAAAAGTCACGGACTTATTAACGGTATTTAGAAGGTCTATTTGAAAAAGAGAATGGGCGTTAGCCCTTCGTTCATTTATAGCTTTGTACACGTACAACCTACAACTATAGACGCAAACCAAACACCTCCACAATCGAAATCAAAATACGAAGGCATCCCCAATCGGCAGTTCTATTCAATCTCGCCCCTACTAAATAACCCATTAAGTGCGTAGTTTTTGTCAGCACACGTTGTACGTTTGATTAAAGTAATAAATCGGCTTGGTAGCTGGTTATCTGGCTACTGGGGTGGAATTAAGCGGCGACAGAAGCCGGGTTTTCCTCGTAAATTGTCCCTCAGACCCACTCCTTTATTTAACATCTCAAGTGTAAGAGAAGGCTAATTATGCTGTTGTGGGGACGACCGAGGGCTGACAATTACCTGAGGCAATTGTTGAAATTTTAAAACATGGAGTTTTGGAGCTACTGAGATTTCATGACTATATAGCGTTGCTGTTTTGTTTTGTGGTATATAATGTTACGGGAAATTAGGCTTTAACGTCCCTATTTAGCTACAAGGGCCAAGCACAGACCATTTGAAGTTACTGTGTTGCCTTCGAGAAAGTGTACTGTCACGTTCATCTTTATCAACATGGCTTATTTACATACCAAGTAAATTAACTGACCAATTAATTTTCAAATTTGTTACATGTATAACATTTATAGAAACTTGTATCGTTTCTTCATTATTACAACTTGTTGGAGAACGCTTTGATCTTTTCATTAATAATAAATTTTCCTATCTTGTAGGCATGTTAATCCGGCTTTCACCTGTAGGTAACGCTTCTTTGTAAAATTAAGCTGGATATATATTGTGATTAACTGTAAATGCTTTTATATTTTATGGGATAAAGTCCGCCACACGTTCTCACTACTGACACGCCTTTAAGCCAAGATCGACAATGCCTTCCATCGATGACATCGTTGTTTGAAACTTTGAATCCCAGCGAGCGCTTTAATTATTTCAGTATTCGCAACAAATTTAATAAGGAAAAAGAAACCAAGAGGAGCATAAAAATTAAGCTATCATTCTATGTTATTATTTCATCGTTAAATTTGTGTTGTATACGTTATTTCTATTATTGTTAGCTTAAATAAAATTAAACAGCGCAGGGCGTCTCTTACGGAAATCCCAGAGCCCCTCAAAAGAGTTGGTCGTGGGGGGCATAAGGACCGGAGTGAGGGCTAAAGCTGCTCGCGCCCGTAGGATTTGCTCTCGATCCCCTACACGTGGTTCCCGGGGCAGTGCTAAACGAGCTGCACCTTCGCCGGTGGTAGGCTATGACCGTGACTGGTCACCACCCTCCTAGTAAAGTCGAGCTGCCAAACTATCCAGTAGTATTCCAACATGATGCCCGGAGGACGCATAACGACGATGACGAGGACGCGGGTCAAGCTCGATCATACCGATTCGGAGCTCAGTCTAACTTCCGATTCCTCAGCCTATTTCAGAGTAAATAACTATTAGAGAGTCAGCGAGCCACATCTTTGGCCTTATCGTCACTTTCCATCAGGTGGGATAGCATTAATCGATGACCAATCGCTTAGTAAAAAAATAGTTTTAGTCTAGGCATTAGGCTTTTCGTCATGCTTCTTGAAAGTATTATGCGGGATTTTTCTCAAGCAAAAAATAAGATTCAAAGAATTGAGAAGTGCACCAAGTTACTAACTGAAGAAAACATGAGGGACTTTATTGGAGAAAGAAACGTTTTTTTACCGAGTCCAGTTGCTACTCAGTTAAGTCATCAGAACTCCCGCTAGAATGTTACGTTTTATTCCTCTAAATTTAAATACCTATACAACAAATTGTCACCAACAACGTCACGTCACTCCCACCGGCAACACAAACTCGCGCTGACACGCAGCACAATAGGGATTTTTACCAACACAACACTATCCGACCAGCCGTGTGTCTCCTAAACAAAGGTGTCAAGTGTGTTATCTAGCCTGCCTCGAGAATTAACGGCGGAACAGGCCTCCTCGCTCGGTCGCAATAAATTACACCTCAAGTTGATCCTACTCACCAGATAAATCAAATGTAAAGGACGAAATGGGAATTCGATGAAGCCCCTGTTTATTTCGATTTAGCGGAGACCTCCCGAACCCAATTTGTGGGATTTCAACGTGAGTAGCGTTCTTCAAGTTGTTCTTTATTGCGGTGCGTGTTGGGGCTCTGATCTCGTGTGAAGTGTTGAAGGAGCGTCGACGCGAGTTGATCGGTGTATGGAAATAAGCCGTCAGCGAAACACTTTATCCTGAAACAATCTCTGAAAATATTTTGTTTTTAAACAAAAGTTTGTCTGCGAAAAGAAGGTTCGGTAAGTTTGTAAGGCATGAGGATTCGAGATGTGTGAAACTGTGAATACAAATCGTGTAATTTGTGTACTGTCTAGCCTGCATGCATGTAGTTGACTTAGTTTGAAGTATATAATAAAATAGGTATATTGGATTTCATTGTACCTATAGCTTTTAGTCCTGATGAAGTGTTGAGTTTGTATTTGCCACTTTCGCTACCCAATTTAAAAACATATACAAGGTGTATCGTAAATAACGCAAGTCCTCAGACACCCCGATTAAATAATTGCTTCACAAATTCAATACGAAAACCAATTTTTCAAATTGAATTTTTTTTACACCTATTTGAAGCACTTTTATATCCCAATTAACAATGAAACTTGTACGTGTATGTGTGCGTATTGATAAATAAGTTTTAGAAATACATTGGAAATCTCCGTATTGTTTTGAATTAATAATAAATGTAGTTTATTATAGCACACAATAAATATAATAATAATAAATATAGCATAAAATAAAAATTGTTGGAATCAATTCAGTCATTGATTTAGAACAAACTTTTTTCAGGTCTTGCGTTTATTATGTTACACCTTGCATACGAAAGAACCATCTTAATTTTAATCAAAAAGAACCTATATCTTAATCTGAAGGATATTAGACGTAGGCGTATTGAAAATCTTGTCCGGTGAAGCTGTAAAAGCCCACACCCTATCATTCACACACACACACACACACACACACACATGTACTGAAAAATATTAAAGGATTAAGAAAAAAATTTAATCCTTCCAAAACGTTTCTAAATTAACTTGCTCGGAGGTAATTTTCGCGTTTCGTCCAAAATTAATAATACCCAACTTGGTAACAAAAACGTTTTTTCCCCAATAAACACCCCCATGTTTTCCGCAGTTAGTAACTTGGCGCACATTATTTACAATAGAGTCGGGTACGACGACATCCCAGCCGTTGGGAATTAAGCAATAACAGAACTAGAGAATAAACGCCGAAAGATAAGTACACAACACACTGGGCCACATATTCCGGGGTACTACTAAAAGTTTTCACATAAATCAGTGGGCTAACTTTATTCAAACGACTCTCTGGCGACATTCGTTCGGATCCACGTCAAGTAAAACTTTGTGCGGAGTAGCTTCTTTGCAAAAGTGCCGGGAGTTTCCCGGGGCCTCTTCATGGAGTTGGTTTGTTTCATGAACATGGCGTGTTACGGGTATCGAATACATTGAACGGCATTTAGCAACAACTGTTGCACTCTCTTTAAAATGGAAATATACTTTCGTTTCGGGGTGGTGAAGCGAGGCCGCTTATTGTAGTTTGGTATGCAGACTTATTTCTACTGGTCACATTTTTGCTACCGTCATAGTTTTTAATGTTTTCATGATATTGATTTTAAACATCTCCATGGTTTGGGAAATTCTTGAGGAGTAACAGAGAAACACAAATATTCAGCTGGAGATATTTATTCCGACTGGCACAACAATAGACTTAACCTACCCTCCACCTATAATTATAAAACCGTTAGTGTGTGTGTTCTTAATACACTACACTCCTCCACACTTAAATTCTACTTATCCTTAATACCCTAATTATTTCTTAAGTCTACATTGGCGAACCGGCGATTGTTGGATTTGTATCGGGGACAGGTTCACGGGGTACAGGCTCACTGTTGAGTAAAGAAGGAATCGACAAAGTTTATTCAATCGCTTGCGCCCGATTCGACTCCTGCGCCTGCTCAGACCGAGCCCCCAAAACCACCTGTGTCCGATCATTATGATTCGGGATGTCACCGCTGTTCGTCACAGCGTCCACCGTTTGACCAGCATCAGTATTACCGTCTGAACGATTACACTCAGGGTTAGGTGCGGCTAATGAACTTCTACTGCGGCGTTTCAATTGGTCGATATGACGATGTACTTGGTTGCCACCCTCGCCTATCAATCTATAGTTAGACGGACCTAAACACGTATCTACCGTTTTCGGTACCCATTTTTCCCCCTTTAGATACTGGCGGTACCACACATCTTCCCCAGGCTCTATTTCCCTTCGCCGCCGCCTCGGCCGCTTTATCTACTTGCAGCTGCTGTTTATGTTTCACGCGCGCCTCCCGGTCCGGCCGCAAAGCGTCTAGTCGCGTACGCAGTTGTCTACCTAACAATAACCTAGCTGGGCTCTCACCTGTCGACGCATGTTCTGTATTCCTATAGTACAATAAGAAGTTAATAATCATTGACATGTGATTTTGTTTTGTATAATCAGCTTTTTTAATTACTCTTTTTAAAGTTTTTACTGCATTTTCGGCCACACCATTCGATGACGGATGGTATGGCGGTGAAAACACATGCTCAACAGCATTACTTTTAAGATAAAATCCGAACTCCTGGCTTGTGAAAGGTGGACCGTTATCAGTAACTATCTGTTTTGGTAAACCCCATCTACTCCACAATTCATTCAACCTATCAATAGTGGTCGCCGCCGCCGTACTCGGTACAACAAATACTTCTAGCCATTTGGACATGGCGTCGACCACCATTAGATAGGTTTTAGCAAATATGGGCCCCATGAAGTCCAGATGCAGGCGTGTCAATGGCCGAGAGGGCCAAGGCCAGGGTCGAGGCGCCTGCCGCGGGGGAGCGTCCGCGTGCGCGGCGCACGCGGGACACGCGCGGCACGCCGCCTCCACCGCCTCGTCCATGCCCGCCCACCACACGTAACTTCGGGCCAAAGCTTTAGACTTAACGATACCTATGTGAGGTTCATGTATGATTTGCAAAACTTTATTCCTACATCGTTCTGGTATGACAACCCTATGGCCCCACATTACACACCCTAGTTCCTCGTATAATTCACGTTTCCTATTAAAATAAGGTTGCATACCTACTATATCACACTCGTTAGGCCAGCCGTCTGGAATAAAATTTAACACCCTACCTTACATCGGATCACGCAGCGTAAAACTCTTAATTTCATTATAATCCAGAAGCAACGCCTCCTGCGCAAAGTGCAAATGCGTTTGTTCCGGAATCGGTAACGAAACCGGTTTCTTATCTCGCACTGGTAGTCGAGACACGCCGTCCGCACTATTGTTATCTGTGCGCACGTATTCTATATCATAAGTATAGGCCGATAATATGATCGCCCACCGCTGCATACGACTAGCCGTCATTGTTGGGATACCGTTATGCGGACTGAATATAGACACAAGCGGCTTATGGTCTGTCCTAAGCGTAAAACGGCGACCATAAATATACTGATGAAATTTTTTCATACAAAAAATAATGGCCAAGGCTTCTCTATGTATTTGGGAATCATTTTTCTCCACCGGCGAGAGCGTGCGCGACACGAAAGCCACTGGGCGCTCGGGCGCACCGCCGCGGCCCGGCTGCGATAGCACCCCGCCCACGCCGACGCCGCTCGCGTCGCACGTCACTATCAGCGGCTTGTCAGGGTCGTAATGAGCTAGCACCTCTGAACCCGTTAGGGTTTCTTTTATGTTTCTAAAGGCATCCTCACATTTTAGCGACCAATTCCATTCAACGCTTTTCTGGAGGAGATTGTATAAAGGAACTAATCTCTGACTAAAATTATTTACAAATTTAGCAAAGAAATTAACTAAACCTAAAAATGACCGTAATTCCGTAATGTTGCGCGGTCTCGGTATATTTTTAATTGCTTCTATTTTAGCCGGATCCGCCTTGACTCCGTTTTTTGAAACTATGTACCCCAAATAGGAAACCTCTTGTCCACTTGTGCACCTATGCAAAGGCAATATATATAATAATTTATAGCATGAAGTATACTAATTCATATTTTTCTCCATTCTTTTCTTTTATCTCCATTGATTCCAATTATTCAATTGTCAGATAACTACTTACACGTAACTCACGCAATATCCACAGCCCATCTGACAGAACCATTTCTAAACTAATATTTAATTTCGAAATTAACACCTACACTCCTCCTCCCTACAAATTATCTGTACAAAATATCAAATAACCAAGAATATTTCCGTTAATTGGAGCATCGCTGCTATTTGGACGGATCAATAACTTTGCCGAGGAGTGCC
Source organism: Phalera bucephala (assembly GCA_905147815.2). Lineage (NCBI taxonomy): Eukaryota > Metazoa > Arthropoda > Insecta > Lepidoptera > Notodontidae > Phalera > Phalera bucephala. Next base: position 14,180,533 of record LR990616.1, on the reverse strand, counting down.
AGTTTTTATTTACCAAAAGCGTAATCTGATTTTGCAAATAAGTCGGTAAGTCGAAGCCAGCGCCAGCTCTGCAGGGTCACAAACAGGATTTTAATAAAAGTTAATTTATTCAATAAAAGCTCTAGAGGCAATGTGACCGTATTGCGTATGAAATTGGAGATTGGTTTCGATTAGACGTTGCGTCAATGGTCAATGATCGATAGTCGAACATTTAACCACATGGGAATGTTTGCATATAAATTGTACTTACATCCAATTAGGAACGCCGCATCGTAAAATAAACAGTTGGAAATATGGAGTTATTGCTATGTGTTTATTTAACGATAGCAAATTAGATTCCCGAGCAGGATTAATTGCGGAAATGGTCTTTTATTCGACTGCTTCTGGAGGAGCATATATGTCTAAATGGCATAATGAGTTGTGATATAAGGTGTCGTTAAATTTGTTTAAATTATGGGGGTAACATTACAAATAAAAAAAAGGGGGGAATATAAAAATATTGCGGTTATTCTGTAACAAAATGGATATAAAAAAGTAGGTAGACAATTCCAAATATATAGTTTTAAGTTACTAATTTGATGCAAACTATCTACAATTCATAAAATGATCAAGTTTAAAATGTTATATTTTACGCAGTTGGTTCATTTTTTTTTAATCATTATATCTTGTATGTAATTCCTCCTACTCTGGTATATACATAATTTTTTTATAATCTAATCAGCGTGGTTGCCACTTATTAAATTTTTATTTTCTACATGAGTAAACAATAATTCATTTTTAAAACTTCTACAATTTAAGTCATGTGCAAATCCCCAATTCTAATGCAACGACGAGGTATTGTTGTAGCGTGTTTAGATAACTATCATACTCATAATACCTCACGAAGTGGTATGCAGACGAAATTGCTGGAGGCACGGTCATGTATTGTAGTCGAATGGTTATCTTTGATATACTATGAACTAGCATAGAACAATGTTCGGATTGTGCTAACATTTCTCAAAAGGGGATATTTTGGAGTGAATAACTTGAAGCACCGACGCACTGTTGGGGCCTTTGTGAAATCCGATAAACGGTAGCAGTCTGATTGTTGAGATTGTTATACCTATCGGAGGCTAAGTATATTAGGTATGAGTGGTTAAGGAACTATAGTTTTTGTGGCACATTTTACCAGCATGCCTAAATTTCTTAAACGCTGGTGGCTGAAGTGTATTATGTAGTTACACCCAAATTTTAGAGACAATATGGGGTCCCATTGTAATAGGGAGGAGCCTATGAGCCTCGTATTGCCATTATAGTAGGCAAAGGGCTGCCACTGAAATTTTTTCGATAGAATAACTCTTACGATTTGAACCTAGAATTTCTAGAATCAGAATTAGAATATTTTTTTATTTATGTAAACCATTACAGTATTTATGAATCGTTAAAATAGTAACAAAGACTACCACCACTTCGGAATGTCATTCCTGTGGAGAAGAAGGGCCAGAAACTCAACGGTTACTCTTTTTAAATAGTATTTTTACAATTTTTCCATATACATTTTGGTGTGGGGTATGGGAGATCAATGGAGTATCAGGTGAGTCTAAATTAAATTAACCAAGTTAAACTATTCATGATAATGGCTACATGTTCTCTCATATAACGATGAAGGAATGAGGAAGAAAATTCATCAATTTAACTACTAGAAGGAAGAGAGGGAATAATAAATAATAATAGCAGAACATGTTATCCACATTCTGGTGGAGCTGGAACAGCACCTATCCAAGCATTTTTATCTTTTATATAATCATCTAGAGTATAGTAAGCTCGCTTACAGAGCGTACGTTTAATACAAGATTTTAATTTATTTTCACTAAGTTGAGTGACGTCAAGTGGAATTTTATTATAGAATCATGATCGCCACGCCGCGCCATACACCGCTAAACCAACGAGTAAATAAATTAAATTAAAATTTAATAAAGCGATCTGAGATTACTTGTATGGAATTACGTGGTTAAGCCACCTTTTGAGAATAACTTGATGATTATTACAAGCTTTTATTTAACTTGCAAGGTTCGTATGTCTATCTGTCTTTCCGGTTCAAACCTTGTGATCCCATTTTTAAGCACTTGCGGGTATCTTATTGAGCTAAAATTTTGCATACGTATGTAAGTCCGACGATGCAATAACAGATTATTACCATGATACCATGGAGCTGGTCTGATGATAGAGTCGGAAGGTGACTATAGGAACATGAGAAATATACAACGTCCCCTTACCCTAACCCTCTTGTGTTTAGACTTGCTGGATTGGTATTGACAAGTACTATACAACCAGATACTTTTCAGGGTCTGTTGATGTGGCCAACGGAACCAACCAACTACTCAGGTTGCTCTTGCACAATCTCTTTTGCTCCCGATTCTAGATTGTGCTGACGCCTGCTATTCAGATTTTACAGAGGACCAACTAGATAAACTGGAAAGACTACAAAACGTTGCGATCAGGTTTATATACGGCTTGCGGAAATATGATCATGTATCCACATTTCATACTCAACTCAAGTGGCTGCCGATTCGATTACGCCGGGATACTCATATTCTTTCCCTCCTTTATAATATATTGTTTAACTCTTCCTGTCCATCTTATCTCAAAAAATGTTTCGAGTATTCCCAAAACTCTGGTACTCATTGTCTAAGGTCCTCCGAAAACCTAAGTCTAAAGATGCCCTTGCATAGTAGCTGTTTCTATGATAGGTCTTTTGCTGCCCAGACAGTCAGGCTTTGGAATGCTTTGCCTGTCATTATACGGCGCGCGTCGACTTTAGAACGCTTTAAGGAGCAAGTAAGGGAATTTTACGAATAAGACCGCTTACCAGATCCGGTATTAGCAAGTTTGTTAGAGGGTCGCGTCATTTTTCAAATATGTATTTGTTTACCCTAGTATTTATTAGTATTTATAATGATTTTATTATTTGTATTTTTAACTCAACGTCTTTTGTTTGTAATTAAGTAATATTAATAATTCTCGTTACTATCATTCTAATTTAGTGCACCCCCGTTCATTCCTATCTCTTAAAAATTCTCCATCCTAGGTTGCCTGGAAGAGATCGCTCATTAGCGATAAGGCCGCCCTTTGTGTTACTTGTGATGTTGTTTATGTCCAATAACTATTTCATCATGATCATAATAAAAAGTTTATCTATCTATCGACTCTATATAATTCCGCTCCGTTTGGGCTCGTTGGATTTATCTTGAGGAGTACTTTAGAACCGGATGGTGTTTAGACTCTTATTATGTAGCCGGCAGGAAGCTATAGGAATTCTTCAAGTAGATAACATATCTTCGTTGTGTTTTTGCTATACAAGCTTTTCAAATTAAAATTAGTGTACGAGTACACGTTTCTTTCATCCCAAGCAAGCAATGTTTTAGAGGTATCCTTTTATTTCACTACTTACCTACATCATTTCCTTTATCAAAAAATCGCATTTATTGCAAATCGTACTTTTTGTTAATTTATAAGAAGTGTTTTAAGTACATAGATGTAGGTTTATTATAACTCTCGTTAGTTTGGGTGAAATATATTAATTATTAATAGTGTTCATCAACACATTACAATAACCGCATGTCGGTAGCGGAAGTGCACCCCACTGGGGCGTGCTTGTTCTTGACAATTCTGATATCGCTCACCGAATGTAACAGGGGCATAACTCAAAAATTTATGTAGATACTCAAATCAGAACTTTAATTACAAATACAGAAAACTTGATATCTTCTGTTCTAGATTTCGTTTGCGGTCGATATATACCTTCGCTTACTGAGGTCTAAGTATGAATAATTTGACGTTAGCGAGACGTTGACGTTGTCAAATTTTATTGCTTAAACCTACTTTACTTCACTTTAGTCTTTGCAATTAAATAGTTTACACTATGAATAGTTTACACTAGAATGTAAGGATTGTGGTTGGTAACGATGTGCTGGAGCAAGTGAATGAGTTTGTATATCTTGGATGCGCCTTCAGTAAGGATGGGAAATACACCGCTGACATAGAGAGAAGAGTGAGTGCAGGGAACAGAGTGAATGGTGCGATGGGAAAGCTACTCGGGAGCCGGCACTTAAGCCATAAGGCGCAGCTGGCCATACATAACGGAGTTCTTGTCCCAACGCTGTTATGGTAGCGAGAGCTGGGTATGTAAGAAGGAGAATGAAAGTAGGATAAATGCGGTAGAAATGCGAGCTCTGCGGAAGATGTGCGGAGTGAAGCTGACCGACCGCATTAGCAACAGCATAGTAAGACAGCGAGTAGGTATGAAAGATAGTATCGGTGTAAAGATGAGAAAGGGCATGCTCCGTTGGTTCGGGCATATAGAAAGAATGCCAGAGGAAAGAATGACAAAACAGATATACAATGTGAAAGTGGAAGGATGCAGGTACCGGGGAAGACCTAGACTATCTTACCACGACCAAATAAACCGAGTCTTATCTGATGGAAAAGTCAAGAGTCTCCGTAACCGGCGAGCGTGTATGAGACGAACTATGAGAGTCGAGGAAGCCAGAGAGGTATGTAAGGAAAGAACCTGTTGGAACTCTGTACTCTCTGCCTACCCCGCAAGGGATCTTGCGTGAGGTTATAGATAGATAGATAGATAGTTTACACTATATTATTTTATTCAATAGTACACAACGTGTAACAAAACATAACGCAAGACCTAAGACACCTTCGAGATTTTAAACAAAAGGAAAAACAGATCAATTAAATTGAGTGTCAATTTTGGAACAAACTACCAAGTCCTGCGTCGATTGTGTTGCACTTTGTATATTGCCCCTAATTTTTTTTTCATATGCAATATTTGTACAACGGGGTTGGTCATGTTTGTAGTGCTATATGCATAGAATACGATGTACTCATTATGTTAATGTGGCTGTTTGTTGTACATAAATAATAAAAAAAAAACAAAAAAAATACTGAATATATCCTAGATTGCAAAAAGTTTGTTTGGAGTCTTTGGAACGAAGTTCCTTAACAGGGCTTGAGGTAGGAGTTGACATGTAGAAATCCTAACATAACGAAAAAGCGTTACGAGACGTTGGGTTCCGCCCGGCGTAGTTCGGATGTTATCGTAAGCGCTGGCCGCCTTACTTGTTTACATCACATGATAGTTAAATGTCCTCGATGGTCACAGGACACTTCGTTAACACACATTACATTGTGTGATTTGAACTTTGTTTTTGACAGGGGTACCCCGACCGCACATTTTAGTTTTTATGAACTGTTCGAACATATAAATTTTCTTTTTTTTTTTAAAACGTAGCCCCACACTAGGATTTATTCCTGTGTCGTAGGTGAATTTACAAAAATGAAAATTCACATACACAAATACCTAAACCGGAACAAATCATTGTGGATCACATAAAGATTTCTCCCGTGCTCGAATCGAACCCGCGACTATTAGACACAGTGGGCGGAGCGGCTTAAGCTCTTAACCACTGCGCTAAATCGTCCGTCTAAATTTAATTAGGCATTTTATGCGAGGTAGGTAAGTACTACATTTTCATAATAAAAATAACCATAACCGACTCGCTAGCTGAGTTTCTCGCCGGATCTTTTCATTGGAGGGGGCGTTCTTATCCGCTGGTGGATGTAAAACATGTTATGATTTAGACGTTTTTAAGAGTACTTCATAATTTATATTATAGCTACGAACCTAGTTGCTTTAGCTAGTAAATTATCTGTTGTACCTAAAAACGTACATACTAAATGTATTTCTCACAAAACATGTAGGCCTTATTCTTCAGTAATACGGCTTGATTTATTCCACAAACAATTCACCTGATCCTATTGTCATCCCTCTGCTTGGAGCATTTCCTTTGTGACCTAGCTTCATTGCAAATTGAAATATGTTTTCTAAAGCTGCATGCATTATGCAAAGATGAGACTGAACTGAGCGGGGCTCATATTCGCTATGACCAAACGCGGTGCGTTACGATATCTTCGTGAAATGATCGTGTAATCGTATTATGTATTTTTTGTAAAGAAAAACGTATCACCACTAGGAGTTATTTACGTGAGCGCGTTTACAAACATGAAATTCCCACACAAATACCCAGATTGAAACAAATAACACGTGCGGGGATCGAACTCGTAATAGCTCGTTCCAGTGAGCGGAGCTGCTTAAGCTCTTAACCACTGGACTAAGTAGTCCGTCATTTGTATACCACTTGAGTACCAATAAACGAACATTACACGAAGTTATCGTAACGCGCCGCGTTACGTGTTTAGCTGGTAATAAGGGCCCAGGCGGCCGATGCTCCGTTTCAGTTTACTCGTAAGTCGAATTTAATGAAAAGTAGTTTCTCTCGCAATTTTAATGTTACCCTCAGTACGATGCAAACTTTGGTGGTTGGAAATCGATTTTATTGAAATTATTTGGACGTACTACTTTGGATTAAAACAGTCTCTGGATTAAAATTGTACCTTTTTTCCACTGCCATACGAGTCCTTATTAGCCTCGAGGATTAATAATTGGAACCATCTGAATTGCGGTCCCAGTTTCGTGTAAAAAATATGATGAGTTAGGTATATAGGTACATACTGCTTTACGTAAACTGCTTAAACGCATCTAAGAATAACCAATACATCAATTTGAATAATTTATTTGAACGTGTCAGTGAAGTACAATAACGAAAACAAGTAAGCATAAAGAAATTAATAGGGCGCCACTCATTATCTTTTTAAGATGATCCTTTTTTCTGTAACAGAGCAATATGGAGATATTTTAGCTATAAAGAGGCCATATCCTAATAAAAGCGTGACTTTAGTATATATGGAATCATTACCTTAAACGCTTCGCAATATGAATCGGGCAGTGTGCATATAAAATGTAATTGAACACGTGCACGTTTCCACGAAATCGACCGGAGCCCGGAGTTTGTCGCTGGCGCACGGATTATGGAGCCGCAATCTCTTCTAACCTCCACTGTAACTTCCCACTAAGAGCGAGATGCCAATACGCGTGTGAGCGAGACGCTAGTGTTGGGCGGCCGCCCGGCTCGCACGACCTCGCGCTCGCAGAGTGACGTGCGTGCCACGCGGCCGACAGGAGGCCGAACGCCAGCCGAACGCCAGCCGAGCGCCAGCCGAGCGTCTCTATGGCTCCGTCATCTATATGACGAAACCTTAAGTACGGGTCAGATGGAAAATTGTCTATAAACAGGGATGTCCTTATACCAGCGCAACTTCATTATATTCGAAAGCATTACCTTGCGAGCTTCGCAATTTGAATCGGGCAGTATGCAGATAGAATGTAATTGAACACGTGGGCGCTCCCACGGAATCGGCCGGAGCACTGAGCGGCACGCCGGCGAATGGATTACGGAGTCACGAGCGCTTCTCAGCTCCATCGTAACTCCCCACTACTAAATGAATTTTAATGAACCAGCTAAGTGCGGGCCTGATGGAAAACTTATAGCCATTCTGAACGATGTTTCAGGAGAAAATTATGATCGCCTGCACTATGTCGAAATTTTATAAGTTCATCGTAAAGTCTGTTCCAAACTTTAAAACTTTGTGAACAAATCATCACCATTTCTAGATGTTTTAGTTGTGATTGCAATCTATAATAAGTGTAAGGCCACAGTTATTTCCGAACACATTAAAATGAAAATGCTGTTAGCAAGAAATCGATTTTTAATAGAGTGAACAAATATGTAAAAGTTTGATTGAAAAAGACTATAAAAACTTATTCATGCTATTTTCAGTTCATAGATGTGTAGTGTAAAAAGGATGGTATATCAACTCGATGGCATTACGCTTATGTTAATCTGTCCTTGCTAGTAGTAAGTGGGTAAAGTTTGTATTAAATATGCGTTGTTTCGATTGTGAGTGGGAAATGGATTTTAACCATTGACCCACAATACGTAGTGTCATTTTCCGATCCATTTTCGATTTAGCGTCGTCAGTTATAACAACCTGCCCAATTTATCTATATTCAGAGTGGGTAGTGTTGCGAACGCAATGTTGCGTGCATGTGTGGTGGCGTGAAGAGCTATTACAAACAGATTGACGTGTTACGCTACGTAACAGTACCGAGTTGAAATGCCATCCTTTTCACAGAACGAATTTACTAAATACAGATGACCGTAATAGCTCGCTTTCACGGCAACGTCACGCCATTAACACTAAAGTCAATCGTGCGAAGCCCTCTGTGCACAAATTGATTCACGCTACTGTAAGATTGTCGAGAACTCGTGCTGTCACGTTCATCTTTATCTAGTGAATTTCTATTGTGAAAAGATAAATATGACTTCCGCAGCGTCACGCTAAAGTAAATGTGTTCGTACTTAGCCGTCAGATTACCGTATCCGCCGAGTAAACTCCGAAATGGATGTCGGCGTGTAACGCGCGCCGGTAATTGCCGCCGCTCTTTGATTGTGATGCGTCTACAACATCACAATGGTAATTCGTCGCGTGCGCCCGCCAACCTGCTTATTCGATAACGATCATCCGTCACATTGTGTTACGCAATATTGGGTTAAGGGCTTAGCATGACCAGATTGAGGTAAGCGTGATATTAATGAGAAAGCGTTCTGTCGATTTCTCCTTATTTAGTAAATTTTGTAGTATGAAAAAGATGACATATCAACTTGATGGTATTACTCTAACGTGAATGACTCCGTGCTAAGCCGTCAGATTACCGTTTCGCGGCGCCGGGTAAACTCCGGAATGGATGCCAGCGTGTAACACGCGCCGGTAATTGCCGCCGCTCTTTGATCGTGACACGAGCTACAACATCACAATGGTAATTTCTCGTAAATGCCCGCTAACCTGCTCATTAATACCAACGCTCATCCGTCATATTGTGCTTCACAATATTGGGTTCAATTAGCGCTTTATGAGGATTTGTTTTTGGATACATCATTTTGACGATAATCATTTATTATTGGCATTATTAGTAATATTGAATTTTGCAAAGTATCACTAGTAACTAGTTTGTTTTTCCAAAAGAGTTTAAAACATTTTAATTATTTTCTTTTCTTTAATGATTTTTGGCAATGGTAGAGACCATTCTGCTTACGCAGGGCTGTAAGCAGATAGTTTGAGTGGATTTGGGTTAGTACCTTCGATATGTCTGGGACAAATTTAATTTCATTCGTAAATAGCTCTTAAGTGGGTGTTCATACATTGTCTATAATTAAATTAAAGCTTTATTAGGGGCCTTATTTATTTAACTCATTAGGGAAGGAAATATCTTGAATAAAATCGGATCGCATGTGTTTCGGGATAACGGTTGTATTAGTATATGAAGTATTAATAATATTTATGTAATTCGTCTAAACTACTCATATTAACTTCTAGTTTTTCATTCAGTAGTAAAATCAAACTTGTGTTTATGTTTTTACTAGCAAGAAGCTATTGCATAAGCATACAAAGCTTTTATGTCACGTGTTTCAATTTACATGTGGTTAATTCACAATGAGGATGTTGCCTGTGCAACAAATTGGACGATAATAGAACCTGCTACATTGTTTCAAATATAAATTGTAAATTAATGTTTCTAATTAGCAATATTACCAGGTATTATTTGTTTTAAATATGTGCCTTGTGGCTAATAAATTGATTTTTTTTTATCTATGTATATATCAAGCAAGATCTTTTGCGTGGTAAGCAATTCCAACAGAATCTTTTCTTAAATCTCTCTGGATACTTCCGCTCTCATAGTTCGTCTTATAGGTATACGCTTGTCAGTTATAGAGACTTTACATGCCCTTCACATAAGACACGATCTTTCTGTTCAGTCATGTTTGGTTTATATTCAGTTTCTGTATATAGGCTTTTGTCCTACGGCTACATAGGTTTTTTGCCAAATGGATCCAAATTCGGGTCTGAATATTTTTGCATATGGGATTATATAGAGAAAGACGTATGAGAAAAATCATGATGTTGGGATGAAGAGTTAGTATTTTATATAGATTAATTAAGTCATCTACAGCCTTATATGATTAGAAAGAATAATTAAACGGGCGGCGCATTGTAAGATGAACTTACTTTCATTAACAATGCCAGGAATATATAGTTAACTAGCAGTTTGCCGCGGCTTTGCATTCATTCGATAACAGGGTCACTAACGGATTTGAATATAACTAAGGACTGTCCAAGTGAATCCATAAGAAAGAAAGGAAATACTCAAAATCGGTCAAGTTGTAAAGGAGAAAAAGAATGACGAACATACACCGGGATTTTATATACCATAGAGATTTAAATTTAAGATATAGTGAGAAAGGATACATGCTCATAGAATTCTTAATTGAATTACGTGTTAAGACCATCTGAAGCCTAATGACTATAATATTCAGAAATTTGTAAGATTAACATTTTATTGCTCTATATAATTTAATCACCGGTTTACGGAGCCATTTTGGAGCGCGATTAATCCTAAGGTTATTATGGTTCTTGGTGCAAATGCCAAAACCAGCTCACGTCAGTGCGGTCGCATTCTAAGCAGCTCCGCCACAGCGGGGCGCATTTGGTAGTGATGGGAAAGTGATGCTTAATAAAATATCGATTTCGATAATGATAATATATTTTTAGAAATCAGTTAGAGCTATCGAAATGTTTAATCAGTTATATCCTCTGAGTATAAGGTGCCATAAAAGGGTTTTTTAGAATAATATATCATCCTTTCACATTTATAAATGTAGTTTTGCTTGCGTTAAACTTTACGCAAAAGTGGCAAAAATACGTTAGTTTGACACTTTAATGATAGCTTATTGAAATTTCAAATGACTTAAATAGCAATAATTTGGAATAACGATCATTAGAACTGCTGAATCAGATACTAATTTTTATAGAAAACAAAGCATGACACTCTTTAAGTGTCTATACTAACAATCTGTATCCAACTTTTGAATGAGACATGGTACTACCAGTTAACTATAGATCCTAAGAAGATACCGAAGATATAGCTATCATTAATATATTGGAACATTTTTTTTTGCTAAAAATGAAGATAATTTATATACGAGTAGATGATCCACTATGTATAATAAATTTTCAGAACACAATAACATCGGATTAAAAATATTTGAATTTGAACACGAAATTACAACATAACACACAATTTGAACGTGTAGACTAAATTTCCCTAACAATTTCCACTGCATGGCACTACGGGCAGAGTGGCGTGTTATGTCTATGATCCTTATCAAAACATGCTGGAACAATGCACGCTGTAACACCCTCGTGCAGTAGGAGCGTACTCGCAAAGTACTTGGGAGTTAAGCGCAGAGTTAAATAACTCTATATCTTAGAGACATTTCTCCTCGTTACACGCTGGAGGAAGAAATATTATTTTACGACGCTGTTGCAAAGAATAAAAAAATCAGTGACTTTATAATAATTTTCCCAGACAAATCTTTGTGAAATGAAACCAGTTTGTTAATCATGAATTTATTCTGCTAATGTGTCCATGATGTCAACTAGGTGCAGTGGTTAAAAGCTCAAAACTAAGATTTGATTTCTACACGAGACAAATGGTTTTGTGACAAACAAATGGCTGTGTTTGTCTGGCTATTTGTGTATGTGAATTTTATGTTTGTGAATGCACCTACGATACAGAAATCATTTCTAGTGTAGGGTTACATTTTTTTTTTAATTTTTTTTAAAGTATTTTCGTATTTCACATGTCACTCTCATGTCCCGTTTTCACCAAAGGGGTAGGCAGGATTGCATATAACAATTGAAAAACTAGAGGTGCGAGCAGGGATTTAAACTCAAGACCTTATAAATGCAAAGCGAGCTTTCTAATAACTAGGTTATCGGTGTATATTATTAGATTACAACAGATTTGGATAGGTACGAAGTGCGTAAAAAGTAATAGTGTTTAATAGTTATGTTTGTTTTCAATTATACTAGTATTATAAATATGAAAGTTTGTATGTTTTCATATTTCTTATTATTTACTTTTTCTTTTAAAAACGTGACCCCACACTAGGATTTACTCCTGTGTCGTGGTTGCGTTTACAAACATGAAAATTCACATACACAGATACCCAGACCGAAACAAATAATTGTGGATCACACAATGATTTGTCCCGTACGGGAATCAAACCCGCGACTATTAGACACAGTGGGCGGAGCGGCTTAAGCTCTTAACCACTGCGCTAAATCGTCCAATGTTTGGATGTTTGTTACTCAATCACGCCAATACGGCTAAACGGATTTGGATGAAATTTTGCACACAGATATAGTTTATTTCCTGGAATAACACATATGATTCTTTTTATACCGGAAAAATGTAAGGTTTCTGTCCAAAGTCAACGCCAACGAAGTGGCGGGAAGAAAATAGTACTTTATATTTCATTATTTCATGACAAAATTTAGCGTGTATGCAATTTCAAAATTATAATACCAAAAGAAACGTAATAAAATCCGTAATAAAAATACAAACCATACTGTGTACTAACATAGTACAGTGCAACTGTTTATTATCTCTACAGTTAAATCATTAAAAAAACCTCCTTCGACACGTCAAAGGGGCTCCCAGATCTTCAAATGAAGAACACCAGTGCCTTTCTATTGTACCTCGGCAAATTCGTTTTGAGCATAACTTGTGGCACTATCACCGTTCCCCTAAAACCTCAAGGTGTTCACAACATTGTAGAGCTACTACAATGTGACCTCCTCGTGTGCCAGTAACACCTAGACAGGAGCCAATTACGAAAAATTCACTACAAAAAAATCAGTGCATTTCCTTACGGATACCAAAACCGTAGCGATCAACAGTGAAGCGTAACAATCAACCTTCGCTGGCGATTTAACATATTATTCCAATATTAACGAAGAGATAAATGGGTTGCTGAGTGTGAATTATGAACGTTTCACCCTATGATAGTGGATATATCATGTGCGATTGAAGGAATGAAATGATTCGGCCACAAACAATCCCTTCACTAAAAGGTAAAATTATTCAAGTATTCTATCTCCGATTAATCGAACTGTACCCTACTAATATTATAGATGTGAAAGTTTGTATGTTTATTACTCAATTACAGAAAAACGGTTAAACAGATTTGAACTAAATTTGGCACACCGATAGTTGATTAACACATAGGATACTTTATATCCCGGAAAAGTGTTAAGTTCCTGTCTAAATTCCACGCGGACGAAGTCGAGGGCCGAAACTAGTGTAATATAAATTTATGAAGATGAATTAATAATTAAATAAATTGATATTAAGAATAATTTTTAAAAACAAGATTTTATGCACTCAGGTAATGGTGAAATTTAAAACGGCCAAGCAAAATTTAATGAGTATAAAAAATTCGTGTCTATGCTGTTGAGCGTTAAGGGATTCCTTTGTCTGGAGCCAATACAGTGTTGGATAAGGCCATGCTTACATAAGATAAGCCGAACTGTATCGAATAGTCGCGGGTTCGATTCCCGCACGGAACAAATCTTTGTGTGATCCACAATTATTTGTTCCGGTCTGGGTATTTGTTTGTGAATTTTCATGTTTGTAAACGCACCCACGATACAGGAATAAATCCTAGTGTGGGGCTACGTTTAAAAAAAAAAAATTGCAAATTAAAAGCTTGTAAAAATTAGCAAATCACGTTTAGAAAAAAGGTCTATATTAATCTTGTATACCCAATACCTACCTAAATAGGTTTAGGGTGCATATTTTGTGTGTATTTCGCGGTTGAAAATGGTTGATTATCATACTAATATTATAAATGTGAAAGTTTGTATGTTTAGATGTTCGTTACTCAATCACGTAAAAACGGCCGAACGGATTTGGATAAAATTTGGCACACAGATATAGTTTATTTCCTGGAATAACACATATGATACTTTTTATACCGGAAAAATGTAAGGTTTCTGCCTAAAGTCAACGCCAACGAAGTGGCAGGAAGAAAATAGTACTTTATATTTCATTATTTCATGACAAAATTTAGCGTGTATGCAATTTCAAAATTATAATACCAAAAGAAACGTAATAAAATCCGTGCTAGCCACAAAAGGTACAATTTAAAATAACTCTCCTACTGAACAAACGCTTCCGTATGTCTGAAATCCCAACATTTTTAGACTGTCCGAATATGGTTGTCTTTTAGTTTCCTTTGAACACTTTTAAAAGGTAACTTTTCAAATAAATCAGTAGGCAGTGCAGTGAGACCTCTCGCTGGAACTTCGCAAACTTTGCTATCTGGAAGCTGAAAACCTAGCATAAACAGGTCGACGTTAGCATAACCCTATCGAGTTGATATTTTATCCTGTTCATACTATAAATGCACTAAATACAGATGAAAGTGACAGCACACTTTGTCAGTGACGTTACGATAACTTCAAATGGTTAGTACACAGTCCTCTGAAAGCAAAAGTTTTGGTGACTTATTTTAAAATTTGCATGCTGTTTTACACTAGGTTTTCGTTCAAGTTTTGTTTTTATGACTCATTTACGTAGGTAACTTTGTTTTTCAGCTTTACCTATATCCCCTAAACGAGGGTGGCAGAAATGTAATGTGTAGTACACCTATTTAGCGCTTATCATGTTAGGTTCCAATAGGCCGTGATTTTATTGTCTTAATACCCAGCACGAATTCAGATTCTAGATAGCGACTGAGATTATATTACTTAAGTTATAATGCCTCTGAAGATTTACTGATTAAAATACCGTCACGCTTATATTCCCTGGGCAGGGATAGCAGAGGTGTACTATGTACACTCAGTATTTTCCGGCGAGGTCCAGTTCCAATGTAATAGGGGTAAGCCAATATAATTTCTGGAGTAGTACTAAATTTATGATCGAAAAATTACACTTTATCCTACTATTCAAAGCTAGGACCTCGTGACGCTTTATTTGCTACTGATTTTCGTTTTCATTTTTTTTACAGGGCATAAAATTTCGACAATGCAATTATATTTTGAACGCCTTCTACGAATATACGCTGAAGGCTGAACGTTCAGTGCCTACAAAATACAAGGGATATACAGGTTCAGCTGGTGTTTGTATATTGTATTATGCTGTGTACACTCGATCAGCGCCGATGGAAATATTCCGGAATGTAGACAAAGCGAATGAGATATGCAAGCGTAGCGAACTATATTTCAATCACTTTACTCTGTATAGTGCGTTGGGTAAATATTATAGTAAAATTCGGTGAAAACTCGAGAAAATAATTCGGAACTGGCTATCGGAATTTAATTTACAAGGGAATTTTATATAAAATCTGTTGAAAGCTCATTTGGTACTCATACTGAAAATTTTCACGGTATTGAAATGTGTGAAAATAGCCCATAAACAGTGATTTGGTGTAAGAGAATATAACACATATATACACTGCATTCTCATAGGATATATTATTATTGTACTTGGCACTGATGACTACTAAATCGACTAAATAACTATGATACATTTATTGAAAATAATAATCCACGGAAAAATATAGCAAAAATAGGTTATGTATCTTATTTACTGATATGGAATATTAGTATGTTTCTATGACAAATGTCACGGTGTGGAATTTTCGAAATTCCAGAAGGGACGTATAGGTCAGAGTATATTCGAAAAATATTATTATTCTAAATGTCAATATTTAACCAAAGTGCATGAAGTATCGTGCTTATGCTCATGGAAAATAATTTACTCCTTTAGTCGCACTTTAGGACATCCACAGGAAGTCCAACTTTTGTTACCCAACTAACATAACCACGGGTTTGTAATTACCTAATACACACAACAGAGGGCTTGACACTAAAACTTTGACAGTACAATTACTCGTTAGCGGGACGCTAGCGAGTAATTGTACTGTCACGTTCATGTTAATTAGTAAATTTGTGGTACGACAAGGATAAAATATCAACTCACTAGCGTCACGCTTTAGGTAATCTTTTCGTGCTAAGCTTTCTGAACCCAATATTTCAAAGCACCGATGTCGCTGGTACAGTTAGTCACCAATAAACATTTTGATCTTTGTTCCGACACGTAAACATAAGAAACTTAATATTCTAATAATTTATAATATCAGACAATATTGTCCAACTGCTAGGAAAGGCCTTCTCTCACAAATCGAGGTAAGAGAGATTAGTTTATACTCCACCATTCGGACCACGTACAGAATGGTGGAGGCAGGTTTGTGGTCAGCTGCTCTTGGAACTTATCAAGCCGCCTATAAGGCTTCCATCTCGGCGACAACCACATTACGTGGGAACCGAGACCAACGGCTTAACGAGCCTCCTGAAGCATGGAGACGCTCAAATATAAAAATGCCACAAACTTTCAGCCATCTCTGGCCGATCGATTGAAACGCTGCCTTAACCTTGGTCATCACTAAGAACACCGCGGTCGCACAGCACTACAAGCGCTATATTCTAAATATCGCATTAATGTGTTGGTTTGACCTTGCGGCAAAATAAAAAAAAGTACTGTTGAATATGACAACTTAGAGCGATCCTTCAAATTATTCAATATTACCAACAATACCAGTAATAACTAACTTTCGTCAAAATGATGTATTTAAGAACATGTGTGATGTGTGATGTTGTAGCCGCGTCACAATCAAAGAGTGGCGTAGCGCAATTACCGGCGCACCTTACACGCCGGCATCCATTCTGGTATTGACTCGGCGCCGCGGGTACGGTAATATGACGGCTTAGTAACGACACATTCCTGTTAGTGTGACGCTATCGAGTTGATATGTCATCCGATTCATACTAAATTTTTTCTAAATAAAAATGAACGTGACAGAATGTTTTCTCGATAATGTAACGCTAACGTCAATCTGGTCATGCTAAGCCCTCTGAACCCAGTATGGCGCAGCACGATGCCACCGATGGGCGTTGGTATTAATAAGCAGGTTGGCGGGCGTACGCGAGGAATTACCAAAGTGATGTTGTAGACGCGACACAATAAAAAGAGCGACGCCAAATACCGGTGCGTGTTACACGCCGGCATCCATTCCGGAGGTTGCTCGGCGCCATGGATACGGTGATCTGCTAGCTTATCACAAATACATTCATGTTAGTGTGACGCTGTCGAGTTGATGTGTCATCTTTTTCTCTTTACAAATTTTCTTAATAGGAAGGAACGTGATAGTACGCTTATTAGATAGTGCCACACTAACATCCATCTGGTCATACTAAGCCCTCTGAACCCAGTATGGCAAAGCTAAATGTCACAGATGATCATTGGTATTAATAAGCAGGTTGGCGGGCGTACGCAAGGAGTTACCATTGTGATGTTATAACCGCGTCATAGTCAAAGAGCGGCGCCAATTACCGGCGCGCATTACGCGCCGGCATCCATTCCGGAGTTTGCTCGGGGCTGCCCATACGGTAATCGGATGGCTTAGTAACAACACATTTATATTATTGTGACGCTATCGAATAGATGTGTCATCTTTTTCAGACTACTACTGATTTACTCGATAAAAGCTTGTTACTATGACTATCTTCGTCGAGTCTGCGAAAAAAGTCTTACCGCGAGTGTTAGCTCTGCAACTGGTATTTTGTATGGTTTAATGCAGTAATGTTTCAATAACATAATTGGTATTCAAGAAAACTTGAACTTTATCTAGTAACAGCTTAAGGCCAATTTCTCTAAAATACCAATTATATTATGAACGGTTATTGAATAACTGAAGTCAAGTATACTCAACTTAAATTTCTTTGAAGGGCTAGAAAGGCCAGTTCTCAGAAATGGCGTTGAAGTTGATGGCACACAAGGTATTCCGCATTCTACAGAATTTAATTTGTTTGAAATTTTCCGGAAATTCTTTTGTGTTAAAAACGCTAAGATGTTTTTAATTACAAAAATAATTTGTCAGAATCCTCTCTCGGGTATTTTTTAGAGGGAAGGAAATCTCGCTTTGTTTAGGCTTTGATGGAGATAGAAAATCAATGCAAAAAATATTTAAAGTATGGAATTGCGCCCTGTATAATGGCAATAGGGGCGAACTCGTTGTAACCTGTATTGTTGGTGATATAAATGTAAAAAGTATACTATTGCAACTGCGCTTTGATTATCATAAAAGTTGTCATAAAATCAGATCATAAAATCATGTTCCACTTAATTACTTATTACACATTGAATTTCAAAATGGTTTTGCGTTTGTTTTACTTGAGTAAATAATTAATTACTTCATGTTCACCTATGTAACGTTTTTTACCAACTTATCGTAATCCTCTTATTATAGAGGCTGCTTAATACTTTTCGCACTAATTGAGTGGGCTAAATACAAACCATTTGACGTTACAATAACGTTGCCAAAAAACCGCGCTGTCACGTTCATCTTCAAATAGTACATAATTAGTGTGAAAAGGATGGCATTTCAACTCGATAGAGCGTTACGAAAACGTCAATCTGTTTATGCTTGGGCCTCGCATCGCTTAGCATAAGTTAACATGGAATCATTTTATCAACACAACTTTACTTGATAAAAGTGAACATGACAATAAGATTTTCAGATTACGTTACCACAACGTCAAATAGTTTGTTGCTTAGCCCTCTGTTCGCTTCTGTTCAACGACCTTAATAGATCTTCCGCTACAACCGGGTACTGGGTAGTGGTTGTGGGCTGCGCCCCGCCCGCTGGGAAATTTAAACATTGCAACGAGCCCTCCACTTGGATTTGTTTAAAAATGAAACACGCCAAAACAGTGCTGAGCTTAAAGCGTGTTTATTCTTGACGTTAAAGGGATATTTTGAAACGCTCTTCGTCAATACTCAAGCATTTCTATGAGCGAGTTTATGGAAGATGAGTGACCCACAAATTTACTATGCGAACACAGTGTCTTTACCTACAACTAAATTCTACTTAAAATTAGTTTGTTACATAGCATTGAACTTGGTCGCTCTGACGTGGGTGACCATTTGTAGCATTTTCATATTCGTGCTTCTTCTTACTTCGGAAGGCGCTATAAGGCGTTGGTCAGGATCAAGGACCAAAGTTTACACTTAATGTAATAGCTATTAACCTGGTAGCCTTGTAGGCGGTTTCATAAGTGCCAACAGCAAGTGGATACAAACCTGCCTCTGAAAATCTGGATTGAAATCGCTTTGTAGAGTAAGACTTAATCTCTCTTACCTCAATTTGTTAGAGAGGACCTTTGCTAAGCTGTAGAATAGTATCGGATGATTTATTATGAAGAGCTCTAGGGGATGTATTAAAAAAGATCGATATGTCATACCTTTTGCGCACATTTTTCTGAAGGGGTTTATGTTGGCCTGCAAGGTAAAGCCCAGGATTTTTTCTATTGTAACAGAGCCTGAGCTAGTTGTGATTGCTGATCCAGCAGTCATACTCGTGAAGGGGTGCTGCTTGTGGAGACTGGCCCATCAGGAATCCTTTAGACGATATTTACAGATATCATTATTAGATTCATATCTCGATCGTAAGGCATCACACTGGAGCTAGGTCATAAACTATTTAATTGTAACCTAAACATTGTACCCACACAATATGATTAAAAAAAGGAAATAAAAAGAGAAGTAAATAAAAAAGACAAGACCGCTGAGTTTCTTCGCCGGATCTTCTCAGTGGAGGCCGCGTTCCGATCCGGTGCTAGATTAATTGGATTTAAAAAATATCTTAATTTGTAAGCGCCCCCGCAGGGCTTATAAAAAATAAATTATTTGAGTTTGAGTTTGATTGCGATATTTCGGACGTCTCTTACATCTCAAGATTTTTTAGAGATCTTTCAGAAACAGAACGATGATTTCTTTTATTGATTACTGTTCTTAAACATTTTAAAAATATTATCTAGTATACGAGATATGTTAGTTATTTTGTGATTCAAAATTCTCTTTTACCTCTAATTGTGACAGATATAGTTCGCCCGGCTGTGTGACAGTATGAGCTGATTTATCATATATTGAGCTATTATTCAGTCAGACAATTTGGAAGCACAAATTCTATTACCTCGCATTCTAAATTCAAATAAAATTGGTATCTGTCTTCATAAATCGTTATGTATCTCTATACATATAACGGCCTTATTTTGCAGCGACCAAAAATTCACTCAAAATACGTGCCAATTTCAAAGTGAAAATCAACAAACTATGCCCCATCAACTAACTATTAGCAGTGATAGCCTAGTGGTTAGACCGATGGACTGCAAACTGTTTAAACACATGAAAATTCACATACACAAAATACCAAGACCGAAACAAATATTTGTTGGTCAAACATTTGTTCCGTGCGGGAATCGAAGCCGCGATCTTCGATCCAGTGGGCGGAGGCTTAAGCCCTAAACCACTGCACCAAATCGTCTGTCCATAAGTTGATTAAATACTATTTAGTTTACAGCATGAATGTGTGCAAAAAGCAGTGATAGCCTAGTGGTTAGACCGTTGGCCTGCAAAGTCAGAGGTCTCGAGTCCAAACCAGGCATTAAAAATTAATTATCACTTGCTTTAACGGTGAAGGAAAACATCGTGAGGAAACCTGCATGCCTTAGAGTTTCTCGAAGGTGTGTAAAGTTCGCCAACCCGCACTGGGCCAGCGTGGTGGACTATGGCCTAAGCCCTCTCAGTTTGAGAGAAGGCCCGTGCCAGTTATGTAGGTTCACTTGCGAAATCTATATCACAATTTTTCCCCCTTCACATAATAAATAGTACGCAAAATGACTAACCCACGCAATATGTACAAAACGATATTTTTTATTTTACTTTAATCTTAGTTAGCATCCCTAACTCGACTAAATAAGACATATTTTAGAAATCTTAGCGACGCAGATTTATACAGATCCAACTGAACCAAAACACTGTATATTTTTACTGGTTAGAGAGCCAATAGATCTCGGGCTACAAGTCGACGGGCGGCGGTCGCCCGCCCCCGCTGGGAAATCCCGCCCGCCCTCAAACCGATACAGCCGCTCGTTTATCGTGTTTAAAAATAAACTAAGTCAAAATAGCAGAGCTTAGTTATAGCGTATCGATTTTTTTACTCGCAAGATGAGATGCTATGGTAGTGCTATGGTATTTTATAAGCTTTTATTTAACTTGCAGTATTCTTATGTCTGTCTGTCTTTCCGGTTTAAATCTTGTGATCCATTTTTCAAGCACTTGCAGGTATCGGATCGAGCTGAAATTTGGCAAACGTATGTGTAGCCGGTGACAATGCAATATTATGGTACCATGGAGCTGGTCTGATGTTGGAATCGGAAGATGGCCATAGGAACTTTTGAATAATACAACGTAATCGCCTCGTGTTTCGGCTTGTTATATTGGTATTGGCAAGTACTATACAACCAGATAGTGTTCAGGGGCTGATGATTTAGCCGAAAGGTAGTCAATGGAACCACCTAATTACGCAATATAACTTCGTCGTGTTTAGGCTCGTTGGATTTGTCTTGGAAAATACTTTAGACCTGGATAGCGTCCAAGATCTGATGATTGAGCCGGAAGGAAGCCATAGGAACTTCTCAACTAAGCAAGATATCTTCGTTGTATTTTTGCTACAAAAGCTTCTTTTTAAAAAAATATTTTTTTTAATTATTTTTTTTGACGATGATGATTTTTAGCTCATTGAAATTGATGTTGAATGATCAACGAGGTATTTGAGATATCCTAAATTATTGTTTCAATCAATTCACATAAAATGCAACTACTCAAATACTCACAGTGATGATTGGAAGTTAATGCATTAAAAAAGGTTACTGTCATGTGCACATTTCCCACATAGGGGTGACAGACATGTATACTTTGTACACCCATATTCCGGTAACAAGGCTAATATAATAGGGGTAAGTCTATTCCCATTATACTCGTAGTCGACATAATTTTCCAAAAAAAATCCAGACTCAGGACGGTTACTAAGAATTTTTTAATCGTAAAATTATACTTTTTCGACCTAACTTTCAGATATATGCTACTATACCAACGAGGCAGTCGATATTATTTATTCTGTTCAAGTTATATAAAAGCGTTTGCTTGTCTTTCATTGCAGTACGAAAAGTTAGAAAACGGCGGCGCCAATTATTTTTTTGGGCTTAGATGTGGTGTGGAATAAAAACGAGAAATATTTAGTAAAGCACAAACTTTTTACTTGCCTCTTAGACCGAAGAAGTTCAACCCATTTATCCCACCAGGCGCAGATTAATTACGCAGTACAATAAGCAAAGAAGTTATACTTTTTAACTTCATACATTTCCGACATCATTGCACACTTTAATTCAGTTCATATATTGTAACTGGAACAAAAATAATAGCTCCCGAAGAGACTAAGCCCCAAACATTAATCAAACCAAATTCCCCTTCTCACTTATCATTTAATTAATACATTTTCATATAACAAATTGTTTTCGCTTCCTCCGCCGGGGCACTAAAAGGCACATACATAAATCGGGGCCTTAATCATTTGGCTATGTTAAAAGCCCCTGTAGTTAGTGCGAGTTGTAATTCCATAATATTACAAGGGAAATTTATGTCTATTTGACCACGTAGGCATCGTTGGGAATTCTTTAAATAGTATTAATATTCTGGAATAAAATACTTAATGAAACGTGGCTTAAATTTTTGAAGAATAGTAGCTTAAATTCTAGGTGATTTGATCAATGGTTGACACCGTTTAACTAAATAAAGCCGATAAAGACAATATTTCTCAGCGCTTTCGCCTCGTCTTTGGCGTTCGCGTCAGAAAGTTAATTTTGTTATGCTTCTAGAAATAACCATAATCGATATAAGATTAACATGCAACTTATGAGAGGCAGATGCCATGGTAAACCTCGGTAGGCATTTTTTAACCACATCTTAAAGAGGACCTAGACTATCTTACCACGACCAAATAAACCGAGTCTTATCTGATGGAAAAATCAAGAGTCTCCGTAACCGGCGAGCGTGTATGAGACGAACTATGAGAGTCGAGGAAGCCAGAGAGGTATGTAAGGAAAGAACCTGTTGGAACTCTGTACTCTCTGCCTACCCCGCAAGGGATCTGGCGTGAGGTTATAGATAGATAGATAGATAGATCTTAAAGAGGCGAGTTAAACACGCATAGCGTACATGTGGGGTGAGGCTTTTTTGGTGAGTTTGAATGAAGAATTTTTGATGACTTTTACTTTTTCAGTTAATTAGGATTGTGAAATCCCATAGAAATCCATTTAGGAGTGAGTATGAATTTACATCCCTAAACGGAATGAGTACTGTCAAAATATTTTTAAAGAAAATAAAATTTTTCTCACAGATTGAATTTTCTATGATTTTAACAACTCGAGAAACCATGATGAGTAACCAAGTAACCTACTGAAGCGACCGGCACCGACTACACCGTCACGCCTATATTCCCCAGAGGGGTTGGCAGAGGTGTACTGAGTACACCCACGTTTCGCCGACGATGTTAGGTCCCATGAAATAGGGGGCGAGCCTATTGCCATATACCGGGCACAATTCCAGACTTCGGACTCATACTGGGAATTTTTCGTTAGAAAAACTACATTTGTTCGACCTAGTTTTTGAACCCAGGACCTCGTGATCACAAAGCGATGCGCTTTGCCACCAGACCAACGAGGCAGTTGGCAACGAGTTTTGTTTTTTGAAGTTTTTAGAGGTATTTAAGGAAGGAACCTGTTGGAACTCTGTACTCTCTGCCTACCCCGCAAGGAATCTGGAGTGATAATATAGATAGATAGAAATTTTTTTCGGTTCCCCTTTTTTTAAAAAGATTTTTATTACATAAAAACTTATTAAGATTACAAGCATAAAACTACAAATATATTTAATTCTGATAAACTCAGCAAACCCCGATCCTTAGTACATTAAAAAATCACTAAAACGCTTTTATGAACGCACACTACAAAACGGTCACACAGAATCACACGCAGACACACACACACACACACACACATACAAACACAAAATTGAATAAACGAAAGTTCCAATAAACCAAAGTAGTTTGAAACAACAATGAACGCACATTACACAACAGATAAAATCACGCATATTTGTATTAGATAGAACTGTTATTTTCCGGATTTGCTGCAGATTTTTTTTAGTCTGTAAAGTGAGCGCTGGGAAACCATCCCTATACAAACCCTTTATAGTTTTTTTTCTAAGTAATAAGTAATTACAAGAAACTATTAATAGAATATCGGAGCGACGTAATTAATCACGAGGCAAAAAGATGGGGTGTAACTTAATATAGTATCCTTTCCTGTACTCAGAAGCTATTATCGGCTTTTTCTGTAGCCGCGACAAAATCTCCAATTATATCCACTTATTAGGAAATTAATTAAGGATGTGGTGTGAATAAAACATGAATCAGTTCTGATTAATTGAACACATGGACTGTGGTACTTATTGTTAATTATTTTTTGTATTTATTTTGGTAATTATTTATAGTACATTACTTGTTTGTAAAACTTTAATGGTAGCTGGGGTCAGTATGAGTATATTGTAAAGTATCGTTAATAGAGCCTAATGAAGGAGATAAATTTGACAACCTATTCACTGTCTCCGTAAAATTACCATTGCTCTGTTACCTTGCTAGACCAGTACTGTGTCGGTACGTTGATCGACATATTACTAATACAAGGCAAATGAACTAAATTATATTAAATACTCTTAAAGAACCTTTACATGCTGGATCTATGTCCTCGCGCACACCTGCAAAGGACCGGGAGACCTTGAACAGTAAAATTGTGTACGCAATATGTAATGTAGTGTGCTAAAATAAAATTTTACTTATAAGACAGAAAAATGTTTGAAAACCATGAGGCTAGTAGTCATGGCAAAACCCCTCAAATTTTAGAAGGCCTCGTATACCCATTTCTCACTGATACAAAATGTGTGGAAGGAATGAACCTGTTGAAAATGTATACACCCTGCCCATTCCGCAAGGGATTACGCAAAATTATCTATCTACCTATATCATCACGCCAGATCCCTTGCGGGGTAGGCAGAGAGGACAGAGTTCCAACAGGTTCTTTCCTTACATACCTCTCTGGCTTCCTCCACTCTCATAGTTCGTCTCATGCACGCTCGCCGGTTACGGAGACTCTTGACTTGTCCTACAGTAAAGACACGGTGTATTTGGTCATGGTGAGATAGTATAGGTACCAAGATCCTTCCACCTTCGCATTGTTTATCTGTTTTGTCATGCTTTTTTCTGACATTCTTTCCACATGAGTCCGAACCAATGAAGCATACCCATTCTCATCTTTACACCGACGACACTGCTGCGAATACGGTCGGTCAGCTTGACTCCGCACATCTTTATCATTATATAGATAGACAAGATAAATTTGATAAGCTGTGTGTAATTGTGCAAAAAATGTGCTTTCCGCATCCAGGGGTTTTCTACACTCACTACACATCTCGTAGAGGGATTACTCAGTACATGTTTTCCAGTCAGTGGCCACCACTGAAAAACCTTTTGGTTCTTGGCTTGGTTGCTTTAGGATTAAAATCATCATCACAATTATCCAAAAAACCTAACCTAACCTTTGACATAAAATACATTAGTAGAATTGAGTTTTCTTCGTAGGTACGTATGACTGCTACGTCTAAAGAGATAAATAGATGCACCAATATATCATGACTTGTGTCTAAACCGCTTCGCAGTCCAGTTAGGTGTGCAATGCAGTGTATCGCATTACTGATAAAATCATTAACTAATTAAGTTAATAGCTCGTTATATTATCGGCTATTGCGGTTGCTAATATTGTATTATATAATAGAGACGTGTTAATCTGAATTGCATACGTAGATTCTATTAATTATAGATATAAAGAGATAGTAGTACACTGAGACTTGTGTCTGTGTCGCGTTACATTTCTTGGACAAAATTTACATGGAGAAAAAAGATAAATATAATTCTCTAAATTTAAAGTAAAAAAACTGGAAAGCGGACTAATTTGGAGGATGTTTCTCTTTTATACAAGCTTTTATTTAATTTGCAATGGTCGTGTGTCTATCTGTCTGTCCTGCCGGTTCAAATCTTGTGATGCATTTTTCAAGAACTTGCGGGTATCCGATTGAACTAAAATTGGTCATACGTATGTATGTCTGGTGACAATGCAATAATATGGTACCATGGGGCTGATCTGATGATGGAGTCGGAGGTGGCCATAGGAACATGTAAAATATATAACGTAACCCCCTCGTGTTTAAGCTTGTTAGATTGGTGTTGACAAGTATTATACAACTAGATAGTGTTACCTAAATACTCAATATAACCCCGCCGTGTTGGGGCTCGTTGGATCTGTCTTGACGAGTACTCTAGATGCGGATAGTGTCCAGGGTCTAATGATGGAGCCGAAAGTAAGCCATAGAAACTCCTCAGCTGAGTAAAATATCTCCGTTGTGTTTTTGCTATAAAAGCTTGTAAAAAGTAAATTAGGGTATAAACCCTTAATTCTGTACCTTTATGGCCGGTTTCAATATTCAACACAAGGATAGATTTGCTTACTTTCAGTAGAATCTTGGCCACCATTTTTAATCTATTTTTGCTGATCGTGTAAATGGGGTTAATTTAAGTTGAATCAGTAATGCAATAAAATTGAATAGTCAGTTCAGTTCACTTTGTGACAATTGGAAATATATCATCTTACAAATTGTTAATTATAAAAAATGGTTACTTATGTTAATATGCACAAAAAATATTTCTCATTTTAAGCCTTAAGAACATAGGGAAAAATAACAGAGTTTTTTCTGATGCATAATGTGCAGAAATATCCCTTCACTGAAGGTACAGAATTCACTTCACTTAAACAAAACTAGAATAAGGAAGATCGAAATGTTCCAGAGATATTGCTAATTCAGTACATATTTTACGTCATGTGGACTAAATTTCACTCAAATCAATGAACCCGTTTCAACGTGATTGAATAACAATCGTCCATTAATAGGATTACATGTTATTGTATTTTCAGGAGTTGCTTTTGTCTGTTCGCTATTGAAGCTCAGCCATTATCTGTTAAAATTTAGTTTAGGACTTAAACTGTCTGTATATTTTTGCTCTATTTTAATTTAGTTCTAATCCTCCATTATGTTGCAAATGTAAAAGTTTTTATGTTTAAATGTTTGTTCCTCAATCACGCAAAAACGGCTGAACGGAGAGCTATTAAAATTTGGCACACAGATTGTTTATTATGTGGATTAACAAGTAGAATACTTTCTAACCCGGGGAAATGTAAGGTTCCTGTCTAAAGTCAACGCGGAAGAAGTGGCGGGTAGATACCAGTTTAAAATACATTTATATAAGTTACTCTTTCACCAAAGAATACACTTATTTTCTTTACATTTTAATCATAGCTGTGCATTGTAAGGCCAAAAGTTAATTTGTTTACCTACAGAACAAAGCTTGTTATTAAATACTTATCTTCAGTAGAAAGACAGCAGAAAGACCTCGACTCCAAGACAAAGGTCTCAAAAAACTGCCACAACGACCGGCTTATTTAATAATGATGTGGTAATTAACCACCTAATCTGTACTTAAAATAATTTGATTTTAAAAACAACTTTTTATAAACAAATTTTTATAGCAATAACACAACGAAGATATCTTGCTAAGTTGAGGATGTTCTATGGCTTCCTTTCGGCTCCATCATCAGATCTTGGAAACTACCCGGGTATAAAGAACTCGGCAAGACAAATCCAACAAGTGCCAACACGGTAGGCTTATATTGAGTAGTTGGGTGGTACCATTGACCACCTTTTGGCTTCATCATCAGACCCTGAACACTATCTTGTTGTATAGTACTTGTTCATACCAATCTAACAAGCCTAAACACGGGGTTAGGGAGGGGGTTATGTTGTATAGTTCACATATTTCTATGGCCACCTTCCGAATCCATCACCAAATCAGCTCCATGGTACTATAATATTGCAGTGTCACCGAATTTATATACGTACCTTTGCCAGATTTCAGCTCAATCGGATACTTGCCAGTGCTTGAAGAATCACAATTTGAACCGGAAAGACAAACAAGTTTAATAAAAGCTTGTAAAAAAGAAACCGTCAAGCCTATATACCCCAAGCGGGGGTGGCAGAGGTCTACTTACTGTGTACACCCACCTTTTTGCCAACAATGTTAAGTTCCATGTACTTGTAATAGGAGGCGAGCCTATTGCCATATACCGGGCACAATTCCAGACTCCGGACTGATGCTGGGAATTTTTCGATAGAATAGAAAACTACATTTATCCGACCTAGGATTCGAACCCAGGATCTCGCGATCGCAACGTACATGATTCGTCACCAGACTAACGAGGCAGTTAACTTAAAAAAGTACCAATCAAAAATGCTTTGTATTTTTGCGTGAATCACTAAATACCCTAAAAGCTTTTGTATTCCTTTGACAGGACATTTCAAATAATAATATTTTAGCCGCTTTTATTATCAAACTAAAAATACGAATGAATACAACCACAATTGAAACATTCGTAATGCTTTTTTCTCTTCCTCAAGGAAATCTCTCATTGTATCGTGTACCCGCTTATTACCCGCGTGTTAATTAAGGATGTGGCCTGAATAAAACATAAATCAACCGCGGGCTAATGAAATTTGTGCATGTGTTGAATAATTATTAGTATTCTCAATGGTTGTAGTGATTATAGAAATGATATATCTTGTTCCTTTCCTTGTTTCCAAATTACTACTGTATTATCGTAAGCAGTGGTTAGACCGTTGGGCTGCAAAGTCAGAGGTCTCGGGTTCAAACCAAGGCACGCACTTCTGTCTTTTCAAAGGCATGTGCGTATTAAAAACTAACTAACACCTGCTTTCACGGTGAAGGGAAACATCGTGAGGAAACTTGGAAGCCTCAGAGCTTCTCAAAGGTGTGTGAAGTTCGCCAACCCGTAGTGTATTATGGCCTAAACCCTCTCAGTTTGAAAGGAGGCCCGTGCCCAACGGTGGGACAGTTTCTTAACAAGGCTAATATATTATATTATATTATTAACTGTGTTTTTACGAAGACATAGTGTGCGAACTTCCCATAATTTGAACTAATGGTCGTAAGTAAATATTGAGACGAGAACAGCACAAAATCTTTGTATCGATCTCTGGAGAGGATGATTGTATAGATTTAGTAATTATTTTTCGAGTCTCACTATTATTATATATTTATTAAAAATTGGGCAAAGAACAAAATGTGATTCTCTGGCTATCGCTCTATAAATCTGGCTTGATGTTATATTTCAGGCGCTTCTTTTTCTAGTCTCCATTTTACGCACTGTGTTTTGCCTGATTTCTATTAAACTTGACTTGCTTTAATAACATGAATTGGCATCTATGTCCATTCATATTATTAAACAAACCTTTAACACCTCTTAAGAGGCATAAAAAATATGACATTGTATTTCTCCATCTCATAAAAGATGTTCATGAGATTAAGATTTCACCTCCCTAAACCACCGCTATCCATTCTGAATCATATCGTAGAAGTATTCTGACAATTTTACGATATTGCAACCGCCAACGAAAACGTGTGGAGAAATAAAACCGGGTTGGAGAAGCTTTCAAGTGGTGATTTCACTCAGTATCGTACTATTTCTATCGGTGACAAGAGGTTGTAAACGCGACGACAAAAATAATGTAAGTATTATGTGTGAGATCGTAAAACTAGTATCTGTAGAACAAAGTGAGCTTAATATACTCCTGAGTTACGTACAAGCTATAAAACTTATGCGGGATTATTTATGATCCGATAACGATTTTGAATAAGGGGGTGAAATGTGTAGGTGTAAATATCAATTCTTCATCATCATCATCATTTCAGCCTATACTTGTCCACTGCTGAACATAGGCCTCCCCAATCGCTTTCCAGCGTAACCGGTCCGATGCCACCTGCATCCAACGATTTCCTGCGATTTTCACAAGATCGTCGGTCCATCTGGCAGGCGGTCGTCCTACGCTGCGCTTGCCAATACGTGGTCTCCACTCTAGAATCTTTCTGCCCCAACGCCCGTCCGATCTTCGCGCTATGTGGCCAGCCCATTGCCACTTCAGCATCAATTCTTATGCTTGAAGTAATACTTCCTGACATATTGATTTCATTTTTATTTCTTTAGATTATTTTATGCATCATAGAAGCAATTAGTTATGATAAATTTATTGGATTCAATTCCAACATTCTATGTATTTGATAGTAGGGTCTATGGTATTTGATACTGGGATTAGTAGTAGTTATTAATATAATACTATTATTATCGATGATAAGAGGTTGTAAATCCAACTACAAAAATAATGTAAGTATTATGTGTGAGTTCGTAACACAGGTAACTGTGGAACAAACTGAGCTCAATCTACTGCTGCGTTACGTACACGCTATAAACCCTATGCAAGATTATTTATGATTCGATAACTTGTGAATTATCTTATTGAAAGATCTCATTGACTAATTTTCGTGGATTATTTATCAATTAGAGAATAGTAATCAATTGTGATGAATTGATTGTATTCTATCCTGGCCTTACATTTGATACGAAGAAAATAGGATAAGAAGTTAATAATTTTTTGGAGATTATTTTAGTTGGTCCAGTCTATATACCCTAAGAGATGATCTAATCTTGTACAAATATTTATTTAGTCAGCAGTAATAAAGTGAAAAGTTTGATAAATTCTCGACGGATGAAATAACAATAAATATAAATCTTAACCAATATTTTGACCGCATACATAAATAGCAATATTATTATTTAAATGTTGCAATTTCCTGTACCTACATAACCGGTAATGTACGCCGTTACAGACTACCTGATTTATCGAAAACCATAAATTCCTAGAACTAGCATAAAAAATGTTGTGAAATCTATACACACAAGCCTTATTACAAAAAAATTTAAGATGTTCGTAGATACAACAACGTTTGACCCACTATTATCCACTCATGCCATGATAAATGATCCAGATTCTGGCCATATTTTGACATAAAACGGTATGAAAGTGATAAATGTTCACAATAATTATTCTACCAACTAATACATAACAGCCGACCCTCATAACGCCCTTGAGTGGGCATGTCTTTGACCCGTTTACATTCAACTATGTGTTCTGACTTGTATTTAGGTGATTCATTAGTATTTACCATTAATATTACAAGAACTCTAATATCTTTGTCAATTTGTATTAGTAAATTAGGTTTTAATTCTGAGTGAATTATGTTACTCATTTGTATTTTATTTGGTAACAAATGGGTTAGCATGAAAATTTTGACGGTAGAGGGTTGATATGCCGTCCTTATCATTAAATAAACATGAACGTAATAGCACAAGTGCGACAAGGATATTTTGGCCCGTGAGCCACATTGATAGGGGGACGTTGGTGAGATATAAGGATTATCACTTAGTAAAATGTTCCTACTTACAGGGAAATATTATAACAGCTGGGTCATGGTCTGCATGGTTACTAATTAAAAGAACTGGATCAGAGCGAGTTGGATTCACGCTCTGAGGGTTCCGTACCGGTTACGGTTTTGCACAGTTTCAGCACAAAATTTGTAGTTTTGGGTTCGGCAGAAAAGCAGCCGGATCTAGAGCCGAAACTATGTTCGTGAGCTTCCGGTTGGCCTTTGGGCGCTATAGGCGAGTGTCAAAATGACTTAACTATGGTCTAGGCAAAATCTATCTTTGAATTAATTTTAATCGATTGCACTGGAATCGATTGAAGTAGTCGAGCCTGTTGGGTTTGTCTTGATTAGTACCTAGTATAGTTTTGGGTAGGAATCTGATAATGTGAGGTGGCTCTAAAAATATGAACTAAACAAGGCAGCCCCATTATGTTTAAGCTTGTTGGATTTATATTGATAAGTACTATAGACTACAGTTGCCAGAGTCTGGTGGTAGAGACAGAAGGTGCTCATCGGAATTCGCCTATTATGCAACTTAATTCTATGGTATTTGGGATGGTTTGATTTATCCAGACAATACCTTGGTAGCAAACAGGGTCTGTGTTGGAAAGAGGCTCAAGTTACTCCTCAGCTTTGTAAAATATCCGTCGTATTTTCACAATAAAAGTTCGTTTAAAAAAAAAAAAAAAAATATTTATCAACATTAAAATCAATTTATGAACAAAGAAGTGATCGGAAAACATACATGAAAAATATGTATATAGATTAATTGACGGATGATTTAGCGGAGTGGTTAAGAGATTAAGCCACCCACTGTGTCTAATAGGTGCGGGTTCAATTCCCGCACAGGACAAATATTTTTGTGACCCACAATTATTTGTTTAAGTCTGGGTATTTGTGTATGTGAATTTTCATATTTGTAAATGCTCTCTCGAGCCAGAAATAAATATAGTATGGGGTTACGTTTTATTTAAAAAAGAAAGAAAAAAGAGATGTGAACCTTTTTTTTTTTTTTTAAAAACGTAGCCCCACACTGGGATTTATTCCTGTGTCGTGGGTGCGTTTACAAACATGAAATATCACAAACAAATACCCAGACCGGAACAAATAATTGTGGATCACACAAAGATTTGTCCCGTGCGGGAATCGAACCCGCGACTATTCGACACAGTGGGCGGAGCAGCTCAAGCTCTTAACCACTGCGCTAAATCGTCCGTCCTCTAAACCTTCTTTTTGGCGTCCTTTAATATTTTGTTCAGTTATGTATTAAGGTACCTATAGGATAGTCATAAACTTATAATAACTCAATACATTCGTATTATTTGTCGATAAGAAATTCCCTGGTATATTTTCATATACCAAGATTCAATACCAACAAAAAGAAATTAAAATGAAGCCTGGAGCTACACTAAGGCCAAAGCAAAAAGAATCACCAAAATGTTGGTGAACTCAAGGGTGAGTGGGTATGTCTTTGACCCGTTTACATTCAACTATGTGTTCTGACTTGTACTTAGGTGATTCATTGGTATTTACCATTAATATTACAACAGTAAGCAATATCTTTGTCAATTTAGTATTAGTAAATTAGGTTTAAATTCTGAGTAAATTCTGAGTAAATGTTACTCATTTATACAAATTAGGTGGTAACGGACGGCTTAGAACGAACATTTTGACGTTAGCGGGTTAATATGCTATCCTTGTTATACTTCAATTTACTAAATAAACCTGAACGTGACTTAGCACACTTCTAGCGCGACAAGGAAATTTTGGTCCGTGGATGACATTGACAGGTATGTCTTGGTGTGAAAGAAGGGTTATCATTTAGTAAAATGTTCCCACCTCCAGGGAAATATTTCAACCGATGGGTCTGCACGGTAATTAATTAAAAAAATAACTTGTGTTAATTTTATACCAAACGGCAACTCTGCGACTGTCATGAAATGACAGTTCACTTGATGACAGCTTTAGTTCCGATTTATCTTTGTATGACTGTACTCGCTAGCGTAACGCAAACGTCTTTTGTAGTGATGTAGTAGTAAATTATAATATCAGCCTATACTGCCGACTGCTGGACAAAGGCCGTCTCTCACTAATCGAGGTGAGAGAGATTAGGACATACTCCATCACGCGGGCCCAGTGCGGATTGGTGGTGGCAGGTTTGTGGCCACCTGCTATTGGAACTTATCAAGCCGCCTTTAAGGCTTCCAACTCGGCTTAACGACTACCACATTAAGTAGTAGCCAGGCCAACCGAGTCGAACGCTGCTTAACCTTGGTAATCGGTAAGAACACCGCGGTCGCACAGCGCTACGAGCGCCACAAAGGTTATCTTAGTAGGCGACTAACGGCTGGTTTCAATATTCAACATGTAATTCACTTGAAGGATAGATTTACCTACTACGGATAGAGTTTTGACAGATTTTGCACCAAATCTGTCAAAACTCTACTGATCCACCATTATTTGTTCTGGTCTGGGTATTTGTGTATGTCAATTTTCATGTTTGTAAACGGACCCACGACACAGGAATTAATCCTAGTGTGGGGCTACGTTTTTAAGAAAAAAAAAAGTAATATTTTTTTTTACAATATGCGCGAAAATGTAATTTATTTCATGAAGCATGCGCATTGGGCGATTCTAAAATGGATAAGAAGGAATAACCAGGAAGTTCTTGATAGACTCAATTTCAATCACATAAACCTTTAAGATTTTGCTAGAACATGAACGTTTAAAATTAGCAACTAAATGTCAAGTTTTTATGTTATGCTTAACTTGGTATACCTAAGTATTGAATCGAAAATATTTCTATAAAGAAAACAATATATTATATTAAACACGATACCAAAATATAGTGGGAACACTGTGATATAAAACGGAATCCCAACCATAAATCGAACCCGAACTGCACACCGAACAGCTTATTCAAAGGTTACCTGACCTCTTGGTGTGACACATATCTTAAGTTGTGTTATACCATAAAATACAACGTGACTCCTGTTTTCCTCCATATAAAATATCCTACCTTTGTATGTTTGTTTAGGCGTTTGTGGGTACTTGCTGATTAGAAAGTCATCAGAAACTGATGATTTTCTAACCAGCAATCCGCAGACTGATGACGGGAGACTGTAGACGTAACGACTTTAACATATTTCTTTTTTAATATATTCGTCACAAGGTAAAGTGACAGCTTAGTACTAAAAGATTGACGTTAGCGTGACGCTAGCGAGTTAATATGCCATCCTTATCACATTATGATTTTACTAAATAAACATGAAAGTCATAGTAAGATTACTTGCTAGTGTCATGGTAATGTCAAAGTTTTCGTGGATGATGTCCTGACGAAGTTAGCCAGAATTAACTCGATGCAGAAAACGTCGAAGAAATGGAGTGCCATAGAACAGCGTTTCCCGAACTTTATTATGCCCTGGCCCAGTTATTTTAATGTTTCCCCATCGTGACCCACCCAAAGTTTTTTAACTTTCCTAGTGCATATAGAGAGAATAAGAAAAACACATTTCAACATCCACGATGTGGTAGCGGCGGGAATAACACGCGAGGCGCGGGGCGCAGGGCGTGTATAACAAAAGCTACGCAGGACGCGTCACGACCACCACTCACTCCGGTGCAACAGCGGCGCGAGAGTACGCGTTGACACAAAAGTAACACGTCTCTTGATCATGAACGAGTATGATACAATGAGACAATGCTACGACCCATTATTTTATTTTCATGGCCCGGTGCCGGGTTGCGGCCCACCATATGGGAAACGCTGCCATATAAGAAAATAGCACTGAGTAACTAGCGGCGAGTGGTTGATAATGCCTTTTTATTTATACTTGTAAATAATAAAATACAATAATTTAAGTATAGAAATTCGCTTTCAGTAAAAATCAAATCGCGATAAATGAAAGTTAATGTTATGAAAAAAGTTTAGGTCATACAAGTCAATAAGTACTACCTACCTATGTTATTGAGGTCCAATACTATTTGTTATATTATTGGTGCGCACTAAAGAGTTAGTCTTTTCATTTCGTAGGTAGACAGATATCTACCTACGAAGTGAAAAGACTCAAAAACATATTAATAACCGATTGTTGTTTTGTTTTTTTGAAGCCCTTGATAGCAATGAAGCGAGTCAATATTTATCAAAGACTGCAACCAATATCTTGGGGTTTGACGTTGAATCTAATTCCTCTGAAGAAGCGACTGACGTCTGGTAATGGTGTTCGCGCTCGTTAGCGCTCCCTCGCCACGAACTCTATAAGTAATCCGATTTCATTGGTAGTTCCGACAAATTTGCGGTCCGTTGAGTCTATGCCGTACACCCGGCAATGGGCTACCATGCTTCTAACCGACGATGGATTATCAGCTATCTCGCTCCCACATATCACGCCAGAACGAGACGGAAAGCGGTGATTAAAGAGGTCGTTTTCTGTTACGATATGTGTAAGTTGCTGGAAACCGTCCAACGCAAACATGCTTTTGTTAATCTACTTATATTGCTATCCCGATGTACTGGATCGAAAAAGGTTTGATAAACCCTAAACAGATTTGGGACTAAGTGTGATTCGTAAATTGAATGAAGAGTGGAGGCAGGTGTTTTATTCATGAGGGGTTCGTTCGTGTGCCGTGTTTCAGAAATCACTAATCTGATTCAGAATCACTGTTTTGAATTATTTGACGTTTAAAACGACGCGCACGCTGCGGCATGATTGTGGAACATAATCAAATAATCCTATAAAAGCTCTGTATTTTAAATAGTACCCTTTGGGAGTATTTTTTGGTATTTTATCTTTTATCACGGCAGATCCCTTGCGTGTATTTCTTTGGTATTGTGATGTTATATCGTTTCATGTATGTTGGAAAAAGGTGGAACTGCCTCGTTTAGTAGCGCATTTGCAGATTGCAATCACGAAGTCTTGGGATCGAATACTATGTCGAACAAAGTTAGTGTGGCTTTAATAAATTTTTCATAGTTTGGAATCTGTCACTGTACTCGGTATAATGGTAATAGGCTTGCTTTTTTGTTCAGACAACAATCAAGAGATCTTTAAATTACGAAGCACTTGCATTTTATTTAAGTTTTGGTCAAATAGTCGACGTAGCGCGACGGAAGTGTTTGGATGACGTTTGGGTAGACACTGGCGGCGCGACGTCGCGCCCACAGAGCGGCGGCTCAAAACGAGTATCTCGCTCGCACGCGCATTAGTGTCTCGCTTCCGCCGGGCTTCGTTTGTAATCGCGTCTGGCGCGACGGTGGCGGCTTATGACGTCTGCTGTCGCGCCAAACGTGGCGGAGCTGAATGACGTCTCCTGTATATTTCATTACATTACAACACCCCAGGTCGAGCCACCGTCGCGCCACGTCGCGCTGCGTTGGCTATGTGGTGAAACCTTTAATGTCATGCATTTAATACATGACATTGGTAGGTAAGACCTAGCCAAGATTGGCTCAAGATAGGGATATGTGGTGTAAAGAAGG
The DNA here is from genome assembly GCA_905147815.2 of Phalera bucephala. Taxonomy (NCBI): domain Eukaryota; kingdom Metazoa; phylum Arthropoda; class Insecta; order Lepidoptera; family Notodontidae; genus Phalera; species Phalera bucephala. The sequence continues at coordinate 14,143,798 of LR990616.1, read as the reverse complement.
AGGCTTATGGCCTGCAGTGGGTGGACTGAGCTGGAATTGTTGATGATGATTTAATTAAGCAATAATAATATACTATACTATAGACTATCTTACCACGACCAAATAAACCGAGTTTTATCTGATGGATAAGTCAAGAGTCTCCGTAACCGGCGAGCGTGTATGAGACGAACTATGAGAGTCGAGGAAGCCAGAGAGGTATGTAAGGAAAGAACCTGTTGGAACTCTGTACTCTCTGCCTACCCCGCAAGGGATCTGGCGTGAGGTTATAGATAGATAGATAGATAGAATAATAATATAATAGAAAGACGACTTAGTCCAGTGTTTACTTAAGCTGCTCTACCAACTGGATCCAGTGGTTGCGGGTTAGATTCCCGCACCGAACAATACTTTGTGTAAAACACAAATTTTGTGTATGTATATGTGAATTTCATATTTGTAAACATACCCACGACACGGGAATGATTTCTAGCGTGGGGTTACGTTTCAAAAGAACAAAAAAAAAAAACAAGAAATAAGCCTATACTATTTCACTGCTGGGCGGAGGCCTTCTCTCACAAATCGAGGTGAGAGAGATTAGGTCACTCCACCACGCGGACCTAGTGCGGATTGGCGAAGATAATTAATCAAGTTTAAAATAAATCTAAATATTGTACGATTGTCAAGAATCTAAATGTCTATTACATTAAAATAGAATGTCTATTAAATTTAAATGACTTTTAAAATAGTTATTTTAAAAGTCATTTAAAGGCTATCATCTCAAAATTATTTCAAACACGACGCAACACCAGAATAGCCTGAAGCCGGAATTGTTGTTTATCACTAAACTTAAATTGAGGCAAAGTTTGAATCTTCCCAAAATATCTTTAGTGTTCTGAAGATAATATAACTAAGCACTCAATCAGGCAGGTGGAAATTGAAGGATTATCTTAATGGCGCGTGAAACTCGGGGATTAAGCAACTCGCTCGAGTAAATTAGAATAGACTCGTGCTGTAAACTAAATGGTATTCAACCAACTAGAGAAGGATTTTGCAAAATGATGAATGAAATGAATATAGTCCTGTCTATATTTCCCGATTGGGAGTGGCAGAGGTGTACTTCGTACACTTACATTTCACCAACGATATAAGTCCCAGTTAGGAATTGATTCGTGCTGTAAGCTAAATGGTATTTAACTGACTACTGATGGACATTTATAACTAATATGAATATCGCCCCGTGTAGTTTGTACGCCCACATTTCCCGATGATGTAAGTCCCAATTTTATAGGAATACATTCATATAATAATAATAATAATAAGCCCGCAGGGCAGCTTGTGGCGAGCTGTTGGTGAGTAACGACACCACGGACCCGAGTGCTTCAGAGAGTCGGTCAGGGCCCCCAACTCGGCGTGTCTTCGTCGGTCGAGTGGAAACCGAAGGGTGCCCGCAGGACTCTCGGCTCTGGCTACCCTTAATTGGCCGTCCAGAGAGGAGCCGTGAGAGCTATATCGACGTAGGAAGATAATGCGTTCCTACATCGATGTACTCCAGGGGTGGAAGTGTTAAAGGGCATAACGCCGCGAGTAACTTCGGAGAAAGCGCAGCACACCTCTCTACACCCCTGAGCCGCTCACACCGGTGTTGCCCTCAGTTGTCCTAGGACGACCGTTTGAGGGCCCATCTAGTAAGCGGCGAGTCACCGCCAGCCACGGGTAATTAGGTATAACTAATTATGGCCGGTGTCCGTCCTCTTTGAAATAGTCCAGTTTTTGTCCATCAAGCCTCATTTGCATAGCCCTTGTTTTCTTTCCATAATCTACAATAGTCCTTGCACCTGCCGGGGTCAGTTCGCTGGTTATGTTTCTTCATTTTCAGCAAGTGATCTCAGCAGGTGGCTTACATAACATTAACTTCTTCGCAAAGGGCCTCTACGTGTTGGACCCATGCCCCCATGCAAGCCTTTCAAAGGTCCGGGTAAAGCCCGTGAATCTCAGCGAGATACATATATAATAATAATATTAGCCCTGATAAGAAATTGTCCCACTGTTGAGCACGGGCCTACTCTCAAACTGAGAGGGTTTAGGCCATAGTCCACCACGCTGGCCCAATGCGGGTTGGCGAACTTCACACACCTTCGAGAAACTCTTAGGCATGCAGGTTTTCACGATATTTTCCTTCACCGTTAAAGCAAGTAATAGTTTATTTTTAATACGCACATGTTTTCGAAAAGACAGAGGGGCGTACCTGGGTTTGAATTCGAGACCTCTGACTTTGCAGTCCAACGGTCTAACCACTAGGCTATCACTGCTTTTTGCACACATTCATGCTGTAAACTAAATAGTATTTAATCAACTTATAGACAGACGATTTGGTGCAGTGGTTTAGGGCTGAAGCCTCCGCCCACTGAATCGAAGATCGCGGCTTCGATTCCCGCACGGAACAAATCTTTGACTGACAAATATTTGTTTCGGTCTGGGTACTTATGGGCTGGGCACTTATGGTACAGGAATGAATCCTAGGGTGGGGCTAGGTTTAAAAAACATAACTACACCAAGATCAAAATGTTGTATTCTAACTATATCATCACGCCAGATCCCTTGCGACAAACTCTATGCATTTAATAATTGCTTGAGTGGGTTTAGTTGTGATACGATGAATGATATTAGATGACAACCGACCGTTGACAGATAGTCGATGTGAGATCCTTCTCATCATTGTGACTCGATTGGCAACGGAGCAAGAGTCAGAATATCAAGGAAAATCAGTGTACTGGACAAGAGCCTAGTGTTATTTCAAGATTTTTTTCATGATCGGCCACCATACGCGATGATTGTGAAAAAAAAGATAAGCCCACCTTTCACCGTTACCAGCATTGAAACGGCATTCCCGAAAACCCAATCGCCGATATATAGAATGCAAAACTAATTAAAACGCTATCTTTATTCCTATCTACAGAAAAAATACCTATTTAAGTAAACGGTCTCAAACTTTCCAAAAATAAAATCTGAAATATGATTTTATTTTTGGAAAGTTCCAAAAATTATGAGTAATCTCTTAAATAAATGTCCATGTCCCACCATGTCAAAATTATTTAAAGACCAGGATCCTTATTCTATATCATCAATTAAATACGTGACACGGGGCGTTATGATAGCTTTGTAAAATAATTTACATGATTGAGCAGCTTTTGCACAATCATTTCACGAATATATCCTTATGTACCACGTTTGGCCATAACAAAATGCCCTGTGCTAGTTCATATACGTTTCCTGTATTCCATGTTAACTATACACGTTCTGTACACGCGGGAAATGGGCGAAATGCAGACGGAATGGCCTCACGATCCGTTTCGGTGGTGAATGCAAATTAATCTCGGTAGCCACCCGCCAATCGCCTGCGCGTCTTCTGACGTTGAATACGAAACACTAACTGTTAATAACACTACGAATTCGTGGCGGTACGCTACGAGAATACTAATTTCAATTTATTTTTTGAATGTGGAATACTTATTCGTTGTTTTTCTTCCGGCTTTGTTTTGTACCATGATGGCAACAGAATACTCAGTTGCAGAAGGCTCATCATTAACGCTTCATTAAATAAAGCGGCACTATCTATACTAATATTATAAAGAGGTAAAATGTGTGAGTTTGGATGTTCGGGGTAATCTCCGGTACTACTGATCCGATTTTAATGATTCTTTCACCATTTGCTACCTTATACGGAAGCAACATAGGCTATATGAGCTAGATCCGGTAGGTGGCGTTGTTGTCAACCGGGTATGAAGTCGCGGGATGCTGCTATCACTAAATTCATTATTGAATGTAAAAATTATCGTAATTTTGTTTTGTGACTCAACGATATAATACTGATTACTGTCATCTTCATAATTTAGAGGAAGTCCCTACAGTTGGGCTTGAGCTAATTTTTACAAACTTTTATTTAACTTGCAATGTTCGTACTTCTGTCTGTCTTTCCGGTTCTGGTTGTGCTAAAATTTGATATACGTATGTAAGTTACATTGTCATGCAATAATACAATGGAGCTGATCTGATAATGAAGTCGGAAGGTGCTCATAGCAACATGTGCAATATGCAACGTAACTTCCTCGTGTTTAGGCTTATTAGATTTGTATTAACAAGAACTATACAATCAGATAATGTTCAGGGTTTGATGATGAAGCCAAAAGGTTTCCAATGGAACGACTCACCTACTTGATATAAGTCCGCCGCGTTTGGGCTCGTTGGATTTATCTTGACGGTTACTTTAGATCCGGACGGTGTCCAAGGTCTGATGATGGAGCCAAAAAGAAGCCACCGGAACTCCTCAACTAAGCAAGATATCTTCGTAGTGTTTTTGCTATAAAAGCTTGTTTTTAAAATGCCTTTTTAAATAAAAAAATTATAATTTACCATAATCGTACTTACTGGCAATAGGCTCGCCCCCTATTACATGAAACCTAAAATTGTCGGCGAAAAGTGGTAGTATTTAGTACACCTCTGTCACCCTCGCTTGGGGAATATAGGCGTGACGATGTTTATTTATTATCGTACTTACTAATAATATTATAAATGTGAAAGTTTGTTTGTTTGGATGTTTGTTACTCAATCACGTAAAAACGGATTTGAATGAAATTTGGTGCACAGATACGCATATAGAATATTTTTTTTCCGGAAGAATGCAGGGTTCCTATCTAAACTTGACGTGGACGAAGTAGCGGGCAGAAACTAGTATATTATAAACGCGAAAGTTTGAGTGGTGGATGGTTGCTTTTTACTCCTTCAAGTAAAAATTACTAAACGGATTTTAATGTGGCTATATAGTAATACACAAGAATAACACAAAGACAGTGGTGAAATGTAGTTGTTAAAGTGTGAGTCATAGAATAGATCTGTTTTTGTCATAATCGATAAAGATTATATACATACAGAGATTATACAGTAAACGATATTTATTTAAAGTGTCTCGATAATCGGCGAACGTACATGAGACACACTATCAGAGTGGAGGAAGTGAGACAGGTCCAGTAAAAACTGCACTCTCTGCCTATCCCAAATAGAATCAGGCGTGAAAATGTAATGGTAACTAAATGTCTCAGCAAAAAATTCTAAAATAAAAAAATACTAACTAAATAAATATCACGAGTTAAATTTTTCACAGTATCCAAAACATTTTCTTTAAATCTCACTTAAATAAAAATAAAATAAAAACCCTTGCGAGCAAAGTAAAATCTAACAATAATAAACAAAATTATTTGCCGAATTCCAAGTTTGACAAGCGAGGCAAATTCCTATTCTCCTATTTGGTTACTAACAGAAAACACTCGAACCCACATTGTGAGGTACATAATAAGTTTTCAAACACATAATAGATTTCTAGATATTAAGGTGGATAAAATCTTACCTGACAAATCGCTCACAAGCTGTCGTGGTTGGAGCATTTCGGTCGGACTTTGTGGAAATACCAACGGGAGTGTCACAAGGATCCCACTTAGGGCCATTATTTCACAATGCCTATCTCTATGATATAGTGAACCGTTTTAAATTTGCCAAACATCTCATGTACGAATTTACAAAAAATATTTTACAAAATAACTTCTATATCAGATTGCTTAAAACTACAGATTTAAATAATTTGGTCAAATATTCCGCGGATAACCATATTACCGTTAATGTACAAAAATGTCAATATATAACTTTTACCCGTAAAAGAAACCCTATCTTATTCTCATATAATCTGAAAGGTGTTAATATAAAAAAAAACTAATACTGTTACTGATCTAGGTGTACTATTTGACCAAAAATGTAACTGAATGATCATATAGACAAAATAACTAATAAAGCGTTTAAGAATTTGGGATTCGTCATTCGGTCATGTACACTATTTAACGACATTGCAGCTATTAAAACGATTTACTGTGCATTCTTACGTAGTACTTTGGAATACGCTAGTCAGGTTTGGTCTCCACAGTATTCGGTTTATAAAGATCGCCAAACTCGAAATCTCGTAGGAGATAGGAAATGATGTCCTAAACCCGCTACTATGTGATTTCTATTATAGAATCGGGGGCATTGGCTTAACCGCCCATGTCAAGATGTAGAAAGCCTCACTAAAAATTCACCCAATCCTAAGGTGGAGAACGCGTCGAGAGGATGCATGGCTGAGGGTTTCAGTTACTAGCGCCAACCTTGGTGAACCTGGCGAACACCCTAGTATATAGCCTTCTCACAGGAAAGGCGTCACCCGGTGAGCGACCATATAATCGTCTATTCTCGTAGGAACAATATGAACTAAAATCAAGCACAAAAAACAACTTATTAACCCGACAAGTATTTCATAAAGGATTATTTGAAACAAAGCCAAGATCTTTATCTTTCAGCGGCTGCACACGTAGTAGTAAGCCACGAACACCAGAATCCAACTCTAATAACCACCAATCGTTGCAACATAAAACAGATATACACATTAACACTATAGGCCAGGCTAGGCAAAGAAAATCTCCAGAAAAAGAAATAATTAAACATGCGGACCAAAAATGGCAGCAAGACCATGTCCCTCATGGAAAAATAAAAAGACTTGAAAGTCCTCCTGAGAAGTAAAATACACAGTCAATTGCCAAACGTACCAACTTTTCTGTTCCAACACACAACAAATTTGATATCCTCAGCATCGATGATCACATAACTAATGACAAGGACAAGGAATATATCCCAAGACCCGAGCCAAACTTTTTGACGTAATCAACATAACACCTCTAAGAGACGTTCTCAATAAAGTGGTGAGCATAGACAAATATACACTGACCACGCTTCGATCAGGGCGTATCATCAAGCTGATACCTATCGACAATGCAACTAACAAAGTAGTGAGAGACACACTAATTGAGAATGAAATAAAAAAACTAAAAAGTGAGAGGGCCTACCGTGTTGTAATTAGAGGTTTTTTTTTTTATTAAAAGTAAGTAAATAATGCGGGCCTGGTTCGTCCCGCACCTTTTTTATGTTTTAGTTTTATTTTATTAGTTCTGCTTTATTGTAGTTAGCATAGTACATGCCGCTTCCTTTATTTGTTTTTTTGTTTTGGGGTTTAGTTTAGTTGTAACAGTGATTGGTTGTTGCTTTTGGTTGATTGATTCGGTACGTCAGTAGAGGTTGAAATTTTTTTTTTCCTTTTTTTTTTGTAATGTGATTGTGTAAATGCATTATATGCTTGCTTTGCTATTACTAGGTTTTTTTTTTGTCAATTAAGATTTGCCCTAGAGTAAGAATGCCTCAGTCGTGTAAGTGTGAGACTGTTGGTGGGGGTTTCCTTTAGACCTTTAGGCCTCCGCCTCCAACAGCTTTTCAACAACTGTCATGTCTCAACTGCGAATAGCCATCTTGATGTTGTATTCTTTTATTTTCGTGGTCGTAGCTGCCCTCGCCCTGCTTATTAATGTGGCCGTTGCGTCCCCTTCACAGCTATCTGTGTGCTAGACGCAACTTCCCGTGTGGCGAGATATAGCCACGACCGCGTGTGGATAGCTTCCGTGGAGCTTTAGTCTCTTGGGCGCCGCCCGCACCACCACCACATTTTCACTCGTTAGTCCCTGGGACTCATGCACCGTGACACGCGACCCGTTTCCCGACGCATATCCCTGGCCGAGGAGGATTTCCTTCTCGGCCTGGGTGTGCACCAGGAACAGGATGTTCTCCTGGTGTTTCGGAATTTGGGCTCCCGTGTACTTACTGAGGCTCAAGGACCTCACGAGGGATTTGGACGAGTATATGCCCCCGTATATCTCATTGAGGGCATACGCTATGTCCATTGGGTTCCTGTGAGTGCAGGGCAGCTCCCTGTTGACACGCGCTACGGAGTCTGAGCGGCTGTAACGCAGTTGAAACAGGTTTTCCCTATCGATGAACGGCAGCTGGTTGTAGTCGCCGACGAGAAGAGCCTCTCTCACGCCAGTTACCTTGATGACCATAACTACGGCTCCAAAGTGGTTCATGAGTGCCTCGTCGATGATGATGCGCGTACACTCTTCACCTTCTTTCAATCCGTTGACCAACATTGAAGCCATAGTGCGGACCCTCCTCTTGGTGTTTGTGTTTACCTTCTGCGCGAGTCTCTCCCTTAAATCATTCGCTGCCTCGGTTGTTGCTGTTATTAGGATATCGCTTTCGGTGTTGTAATTTGCGATTATCCATGTTGTTTTTCCGCATCCAGGAATCCCGTTGACCCATGTTATTTTGGGTACGATCCAGTGCTCGATTGCGGGCCCCCGACCCCGACCACTCGAGAGGGTTTCTGCCATCTCAAGTATCCGATCGTCGGGCACCACCCTCGTGAACTTCGCCGCAACCACTATTGGGTCGTTAGGAGGGGTTCTGAACCTGTGTTTGCCGGTCCGCCGGGACTCCTCCTCATCGTATTCAACAAAACCGCTGGTTCCACTATAGGCCGCCATGTACTTCCCCGACATTTCTCCTCTTAACGTGGTGGAGTTGTCGTTCTCGTACACCGCTGCTTCTACCTCCTCGAGCTTCACCTCTAGCAATCCTTCATTACTAACTACCACGCGAATAGGCTGAATGTAAAGGACAGCTGGCAAAAGACCAGTGGATGACCAACGACTCGGTGGATAGATGACATATCGAGAGATGGAGGACAAACTTAGGGTAGATTGTCACAGGAGTGCAAAGAATGGTACAAAAGTAATGAGGCTTATGCCCAGTAAGTTATAGAAAGCGGATGATAAAGATGATGAAATGAGAGCCAAATATTTCATTCGCACATATTTCAAACTCAAATCATTTATTTTGTATAAGTCCTTCGGGGGTACTTACAAATTGTATGAATCATATTTAACTACCACTAAGTAGATCCGGCGAGATTTTCAACGGGCGAATCTTTGTCTAATTCTCTATTGATTTGTTTCTATAATTTTCTATATAGATACAAAATGTTGTATCTATACAGAAAATTATGTCTTACAACTGAGATATATGTAAGTAAAAATGATAATATTTTTAAAGAATGAGAAGCTAAATCCTTTACTTAAACCAGAAACACAGCAACAGAGTAGTTATACTGATAATAATATTGATTGCGTCTGTTCCTTTGTAAACAATGTATACAATTTATAATTTTTTGTATCCAATTATAGCATTGATAAGTGAGATTATTCTGTTGTTTTTATATAAAGATTTGTGGTATGTCTATATTAAATAAAAACTTAATTAATAAAATAAAGGGTTCTGGGTGGACCAGTCTCCACAAGCAGCATCCATTCCTGAGTATGAGTACTTCAGCAGCCATCACCTCCTTTGACCATATTAGAGGGAAGGAAGTGATCCGCACCATATCATCAGCGTTTAAATCTCACATTGAAAGCAACACTACATTTCAAAAGCCATGCAATCCCATCCACCGTAACCAAACAGTTTTCATGTATGAATGAATGGGGTTATCCGGGGGATTTGTTGGCGGGCCTCACAGCGTCGCTATTCCGCCTTTTCAGCTAAAGTGACAAAACATGTCTTGCGGCGACCTGCCTCTAAGCCCTTATTCGCTATAACCAAACGCGGTGCTATACGATTACTTTGTGAAATAATTGTGTAGTGGACGTACGCCACTGGAGTAGAACAAAATACTTTAATCCAGTATTTATATTTGGGATAAATAACTTTATCGACGGGCACGAAAGTTGCAAATGCCATTTATTTTGTTTTATGGGACCGTCGAAACGACAATTTAGGCTCAAGGAACTCTATTTCTCATAAAAACATACAAAGTTTACTTAAATGACATTACAACTCAAAATATTAGTACTAAAGTTCTCTCTTTGACGTCGTTATCGGGTCATTTCACGAAGTTATCGTTACGCACCGCGTTTGGTCCCACCAAATAAGGTCCCTGTTAACATTGCGATCACGCGCACTCTGAATACGACATTATTGCAAAATAACGGGTGATTTAGGTGACGGGAACCTCTTTATTCCTACTTTATTGTAAATTTGACAGTAGCTTGGCACTTTCTGTACGAGTATTTTAAGTGAAGCACCGCTCATGATTTCAACACACTAGAGGTCAATTCACAATCATCACTGAAGTAGCGAATTGACGGCTTACTTAAATTGATATGCCATCCTTTACACACTACAGATTTTCTTAATAAAGATGAAGGCAACAGCATGGTTTCTCGAGAATGTTATGTTAATACCAACCAGTCATGATATGTAAACTCATTCAAAAATGTCAATCAATTTATATTTAAGCGACACATATGGTGCGACAAGGATCTTTTGACCCGTGGATCACATCAACAGGGGGTCATTGGTGTGAAATTAGGGTTAGCATTCAGTAACATTTTCTTACGTGCAGAGAAATATTTCGACAAGTAGGTCCGCAGTAGGTTGGGTAAATTTTATAACAAACGGCGACTATGCGATTGTTATGAAGTGACATTTTACTTGAGGACAGTGTTAGTTCCGATATCGGCCGCGGGCCGAAAGATCCTTGTATGACTGTGTCTCTAGCTGCGGTGACCTTGCTCCTTTACACTATGCCCATGATACACCCGACGTCACACTTGCAGCGGAAACCAGCAACGCGGTATGATATTAATATGTTCTGTACACTCAAGGACAAATTATACTTTAGTACTTTGTCATAGTAATGTAATTGTCTAAGAATCTGCGTTATTAATTAGAAATGTTACAATGCCAAGGTCCTAAAGTACATATTAGGTAAATAGCCGGCAAGCCCGCATGTGTGTAGGAGCTTATTTAAGGGGGCTACCGATATTAACGATACTACTAACTACACGTTAAAAAGTGTTTTTGGACTCTATGCACTTCGAGAAGTATATGGATAACAGACTTGATAATTCGAAATATAAATTTCGCTTTATATTTTAAAATCTGTTAAAAGGAATACACGATTAAATTTTTCTCGATAAATAAAACTAAAGCTTACTCTATGGCTACTCTAGAACTAAACAATAGAATTCACATAAAATCATAGCAAATAATTGTAGCAAAGTTCTTGTAAGGCGGTTTTAATTTCATAGTGTAGTCTTTTTGTATTAATCTATCTATATCATCACGCCAGATCCCTTACCAGGTAGGCAGAGAGTACAGAGTTCCAACAGGCTCTTTCCTCACATACCTCTCTGGCTTCCTTTATTCTCATAGTTCGTCCCATACAAGCTCACCGGTTACGGAGACTCCTGACTTGTCCTTCAGATGAGACCCGGTCTATTTGGTCATGGTAAGATAGTCTAGGTCTTCCCCGGTACCTACATCCTTCCACTTTCGCATTGTATATCAGTTTTGTCATTCTTTCTTCGGACATTCTTTCTATATGCCCGAACCAACGGAGCATACCCTTTCTCATCTTTACACCGATACTCTCTTTCATACCTTTTTTTTTACATTTGCTTTCTTACTACGCTGTTGCGAGTACGGTCGGTCAGCTTCACTCCGCACATCTTCCGCAAAGCTTGCATTTCCACCGCATTTATCCTACTTTAATTCTCCTTCTTACATACCCAGCTCTCGCTGCCATATAACAGCGTTGGGACAAGCACTCCATTATGTATGGCCAGCTGCGCCTTTCGGCTTAAGTGCCGGCTCCCAAGTAGCTTTGCCATCGCGCCATTCACTCTGTTCCCTGCACTCACTCTTCTCTCTATGTCAGCGGTGTATTTTCCATCCTAACTGAATGCGCATCCAAGATATACAGACTCATTCACTTGCTCCAGCACATCGTTCCTAACCACAATCCTTGCATTCGTTCTGGTTTCTTCCCGTCTTTTTGTAAAAATGATAAATTTTATTTTTACACAAACATGGTTTATATCCGAGCGCGCGGTCAATGTATCCGTCCCTTATTATTGTTTTATAAAGCAATTGCATCACTGTCACTCTCCCGATTGATAAATTGTCAATCGCGTTAGGCCCTTAGTTGGATGTGAAATAATTTCCGGCAACAGCCAGACCAACTAGTTCGTACAATGTATAACGTAAATGACGTATGACCTTAATTTAAAATTTTTGACCTCGTTATTCAGTACTTCAATATTCTAATATACTGCGAAACATGTACATGTATGTGAGCATATTGAGGAATATATTTTAAAAATGTATTGGGTCCATTGTGAATACTTGGTTTATGTTTTTTTTCTTTTTTGTGAAAAAATCGTTTTTTTCACTGTGAATATTATCTGTACGTATATACTGTTTTCTATTTTCATTTTAAATAATAAATGTACATATGTATTTTTTCTCTTTAATAGCTTATATTTTTAACTTTGTAATGTAAATAATTTTTTCAATGACAAAATAAATACATTATTTCGGAAATGTATTCGGAACCGCCATATTGACTTGAGTTATGAATTGATTTAGTTTTATAAAGCAGAATGAAGAAGAAACAACATCTTTTGCAAATTTAACAAACATTAGAAATAGTTTAAATCAATTCAGTTACCAATTAAAAACCATCTTCTTTCAAATTTTGTGTTTATCATGTTACACGTTGTATAGCTTATCTATCTATATCATCACGCCAGCTCCCTCCCGGGGTAGGCAGAGAGTACAGAGTTCCAACAGGTTCTTTTCTTACATACCTCTCTGGCTTCCTCCACTCTCATAGTTCGTCTCATACACACTCGCCGGTTACGGAGACTCTTGACTTGCCCTTCAGCTAAGACAGGGTCTATTTGGTCATGGTAAGATAGTCTAGGTCTTCCCCGGCACCAACATCCTTCCACTTTCGCATTGTATATCTGTTTGGTCATTCTTTCTTCTGGCATTCTTTCTATATGCCCGAACCAACGGAGCATACCCTTTTTCATCTTTACACCGATACTATCTTTCATACCTACTCGCATTCTTACTACGCTGTTGCGAATACGGTTGGTCAGCGTGACTCCGCACATCTTCCGCAGAGATCGCATTTTGACTGCATTTATCCTGCTTTCGTTCTCCTTCTTACATACCCAACTCTCACTGCCATATAACAGCGTTGGGACAAGCACTCCGTTATGCATGGCCAGCTGCGCCTTTCGGCTTAAGTGCCGGCTCCCAAGTAGCCGGCACTTAAGCCGTCACTTGTTCCAGCACATCGTTACCAACCACAATCCTTGCATTCGTTCTGGTTTCTTCCCGTTCAAAAACCATAATTTTGGTTTTCTTCACATTAAAATGTAAGCCATTGTTCATGCAGTCGTCTCTCATAACTGTGACTAGTGTTTGCAGATCAGTGGCTGTTGGCGCTATCAAAACCGCGTCATCTGCATACAATAGGTGGTTTATCACTAGATCACCCATTTTTACCCCTTCAGTCATCGCATTCAGTCTTTGAAGACTTTTATCCAGATACACTATAAACAGTCTAGCGGACTAACCAAGGTGACATGTTACCACCCACCCGTACCCATGCCTTGCTGTCCACGTAGATGGACTGGACGGCTCGCAACAGGGTGCCGTTTATACCATACTCTGGCAAAATGTTTCAAAGTCTCTTTCGCACGACTCTATCAAACGCCTTCTCCAGGTCCACAAAACCGCAGAAAACCTTCGGGCCTACTGCCAGATGCTTTTCTACGATGTTGCGGAGGGAGAAAACTTGATCCGAACATCCTCTTCCAGACCTGAAACCTCCCTGTGCCTCACACAACACTCCATCGGACTTCTCGCGCATTCTCCGTTCAATAATTTTACCATACACCTTAGCTGCCAAGCTGATCAAACTGATGGCCCTGTAATTGGCGCAGTCATATTGTGAGCCCTTGCCTTTATACAAGGGTACTATAACTGCGCGGCGCCAATCTGTAGGGACTCTACCGTTCTTCTAGCAAAGATTTGCGAGGACCCAAAAAGCGTCCCGGACGCAAGTTCCACCATATTTAATCATCTCGGCAGATATCATGTCTATTCCCGCAGCTTTACCATTTTTCATACTTCGTATCGCCCATTCAACTTCTTCCATAGTGATGTCCTCTGTGGATTCTGGTGCCACAAACTCGCCTCTGGGTTCGTCTGTGGCACCAGCATCCGGGGCATTCTCATACATTTCTCCAAAGTATTCACTCCACCGGTTTAGCACAGCTTGTGTGTCTGCAAGAATGCCACCATCCTTAGATTTTATCTTTTCCATTCTGGAGCCTGACGAATCACCTCGAGCCTTTCTCACCTTGCTCCAAAAGAGTTTGGTGTTATTCTCGAAGTTCTTCGTCAGCCTCTCCTCTTCAATCACACTAGCTCTTTCACGCTTTTCTTTCACTAAGGTTTTGGTGGCATTCTTGCATTGCCGGTATATTTCTTTCTTTATCTCCGTCATACTGTCATTTAGATTCAAAGAAGAGACATAGTCCTGCCACGCTTTCTTCTTACTTTCTACAGAGCTTTTTAACTCTGTGTCCCACCATGCATCCCCTTTTGCTGTGCTATGCTTCTTTGAGCAGCCACATCCTTCTTTCGCTGATTCTACCAAAAATTTCTTTCAGACAATTCCAGCATTCATCTATGTTTGAGTCCGAAGAACCAGCTGTCAAAAGCTTGTCCCGGACTCTGTCTTCATACGTTCTCCTCACGCTCTCATCTTGTAACTTTTCAACCTTGATTCTTTCAAGGCCTCCGCAGGGGATAAGCTCTCGCCAGTGCCTCCACTTCCTGAACAGACCACTAAACCGCGCAATTACGAGATAGTGGTCCGATTCAAGAGTGGGGTCTCTATACGCACGGGTATCTTGAAGTTTACTTCGGAGACGGTTATCTACCAGGATCAAATCTATCATGTTTTTCTGTTCATTTCTTCTCCACGTATACATATGAATATCCTTGTGTTGGAATATTGTATTGGATACAAGGAGACCTCTTTCCTAACACACATCTACAATAAGCTTATCTGCATCATTCACTCTCTTATCACCATAAGGACCCAGAGCAGCGTCGCAAGTTTGCCGCCTGGTTCCCACCCATCCGTTCAGGTCGCCACACAAAATCACCTTTTCATTCGCATCAGTCAGATTCAGAACTTCGCTGACATTATCCCAAAACTTCTCAAGGTCCGGGGGTGTCGACGAGCTTCGAGGAGCGTAGGCTCCAACCAAAAACACTCTAGTGACACCCAGTTTCAAGCGGACCCAAAGAAGTCTCGCATCATGCAGGCCATAATCTCTCACTCCAGAGGCCAGGCGACGGGACAACAAGATACCCACCCCCATGCTGGCACGATCGCTCTGTGGCACTCCAGACCACAGAGCCATCATGCCGTCAGGGAGATCACAGGCTTCACTGCCCCTTCGCTTAGTCTCTGTTACACACAGAGCATCCAGGCGATTCTCTTTCATTACATCAATCACCTCATGCATCTTATCTTCCATACCACCTCTTACATTCCAGGTGCCTATTCGGCACTCTGCACCCCACAACTCGCCAGTTCGGGCCCGGCGTGATGGGTGGCGGCCCCCATCGCCGCTTCTGCCTATGTTCGTACCGACGCGGGCGGGCCGGTACGCGTCGCCTCGGGGGGACGCCCTAGCCCGCACTGCGGTACTTGCTCGGTCCAAGATTGCAGCCATAGCGGCTGGCAGGGGTCGCGACGAGCACGCTCTTGGACAGACCCCCTTGTATAGCTTAGCTTACCATATAAAGTTTTCTTTCTTGCTATCTCACATAGTAAAGTTGTAAAGGTCATAATTATTCTGCCGTTTGCATCACATGAATGAAAGAAATCGCTAAATAAACTTTCAATTATTTGTTTCATATTAACTCAATTGAAGTTTATATTTATTCAGGTACAGATTATAATAATATTTTGCTTATAATAGAACGTTTAATAAAACGTACGACTTTAATTTGAATTTTTTTAAATAAAAATCTTTTTTAAAACATATAAAACTGACTTCGAAAAGCAAAAAATAAATATTTGAAGTCGGTACCGGTTAGAGCAGTCGGTTACTTGGCACCGACTTCAAATATTTATTTTTTGCTTTTTGATGTCGGTATTTAAAAAAAAAAAGATTTTTATTTTACAATTTAAAGTGACAATTGAATTATTGACTAATATTTATATAACTATATTATATTATTTTGCTGAGTTGTACCTACAGGATTTATATAATAACCATAATAACGGAATCTATGCATTTGTGCTGTTCGCCGTTAAGGAGTCCCCTGATGTATCTTCAAAGTTCAAAGTTTAATACCGATTTTATTAAAATGGGACCACCTCGAAACTATACTTAACCCAACGCAAAAAGAATCATCAAAATCAGTTCATAAATAAAGACGTTATAAAAACACAATTAAATTGACGACCTCCTCCTTTTTTGAAGTCGGGTATATTCTAATTAGTTCTATGGCAGGGTACCTATAGGACTGACGTAATACCCATAATATCTTAATCTACGCATTGTTTGTCGTTAAGGAGTTTGACTGGCGTATCTTCCAAGTCCAAAGTCCAATACCAATGAAATTAAAATGGGACCACCTTGGAGCTATTCTAAACCCAATGCAAAAAGAATGATCGCGTAACATACATATAAAAAAAACATACAGTCGAATTGAGAACCTCCTCCTTTTTAGAAGTTGGTTAAAAAAACTATAATGCTTTGCCAGTCATTAATACCGTACCATATACATACCACGTACATATTATATTACGTCCGTATACGTAATATAATATGTTTTCACCTTTAGCTCATACATCATATCATAGAATTTATATAAGATAAAATCTTTTCAAATAAAGTGACACAACATACATATCTCGCGGTAACACGGCCGTTTTCACATTTCGATCACGTGCTCTATGCATACGATGGTGATATTGCTATGTAACGATATTTTATTCAGAGAGACAAAAGGAGCATCTCCTTTTCCTACTCTGTACCGTCTGACAATATAATAGACAATGTTTATGTATATAACTCAATCTGAATCTAGGCAAACGATTTCTCACACAAATCAAGGTAAGAGACAATAGGTCATATTGCACTACAAGAACCTAGTGCGGAATTTTAGAGGCAGGTTTGTAGCCACATGCTGTTGGAACTTATTCAGCTGCCAACTTGACCAAATTTAGCTTGAGTACCATGAAGTGGTAACGTATGGCTCAATGTATCTCTCGAAGTACGAAGTTGCTTGAAAATGGAAATTCTTCCTTCACCCTTCTTAACGCTCACCCGTTTTAAGCTGAATCAAGTAAAACGTTGCGTATTCTAGTGATTGTTTGAAACTCATGCTACGGACGCCTGATTTTAAATTATTCCATTTGTTGTATATTCCATTTGTATCATATCAAATTGCCTTGATATTTGTTGATGTTCTAAAATAAATCATATTTAGTAAGTCTGTCCGAGTTCATGCATAAATTAATATTCTTGGAATCAATGAAAAACATTAAACTTCCAGGTTCCATTTGTAAACATACAAATATAATATTGAAAAATAAGGGGTTTTTCAAATATATAATGGCATGTTAAGAGAACTCGTTCAGCAAACATTATAGATTAAAAAATGTAATAGTTTTCACTTCACACTCTGATACATTTTCACAGCGATTTTTCGTTTGGATTTCGCACCGAGTATTTCCTTTAAACATATTTTAATGAAGGGTAATTTATTCAATAAAATCTCTTTGTCGGCATGGCATCGTTACGGACGGATAATGGAATATTGATGCCATCCCAATTGATTTTAATTTTCCCTTTTTTAAATATGGATTGAGCTCAGTTTATAAAATTCAAGTTGTTTTACGCTAATATTTTTTGCGCGATTCAAACAACAGACCGTGGCATAAAGTTAACCTAAAATTTATTTAAACATGTATAATTTATTCTTTAGACATTTCTTTTTAATTGGGCTTTGGACAGTTTACAGAATTTTAGTTATACATTGTTTAGGTAACATTTACTTTTAATTTTTTGTAGTGGGTGATTTTTGGGAAGGGGGGAGTAAGGGGGAGAATGACAACAACATCTAGTTAGCCCCAAGTGTCACGCACGCCCTGGAAGTTCGTATATACGAATAACCAGGGACGACGGCCCTGTGCCGTCGTGGTGCTCCCTGCTAGACAACAGACGAGGCGATGACGACCGAGCTGTGGCGGTATAACCACCTACCAATTCGGGCAACCAGGTGGAAGAGACCTCAGCAGCCTTGGGGCCCAAATAGCCCCTAAAACAACTGCAGAAGGCAAGGAAAAACCACTAATTTCCCAAGATAGTCACTATGAGAATAGAAAGAATTGGAATACAATCGCCATGCGAACCGATTAGCAACCGATACCGCGCTGCGTCCGGGGCGCGCGGTGTGAAGTTGGCTACCGGCCATGGGAGAGTAGGAGACCAGGCTTCCCTTGGAAATTTCACTACTGGAATCTCCATCAAGCTGCGACAGACGCGGATGATAGGGACGTGAAATGTGCGCGGCCTACTTAGTCCCGGAAAATTTACCATCCTGGAAAGAGAACTTGCTAGTTGCGCTATTAACATCTGCGGACTTAGTGAGACACACTGGCAGAGCAACGGACATTTTATAACCGACACTCATGCCATCTACTTCTCCGGCCATGACAACAACAGCTATAATTGGGTAGCTGTTTTAATTCCTATACAGCAAAAGAACTGCGTAATGGATTACAACCCTGTAAGTAACCGGATAATTACCACCAAGCTTAAAGTGTCGCCAGTGAATCTGAACATCATCAAGATATACGCTCCTACCAGCAGTGCAAGTGATGAGACGGTAGATAGGTTCTATCTAGATATGGAAAATGCAATATCGAAAGTCCCCAACACAGAGCTATTAGTCATCTTGGGTGACTTCAATGCTAAGATAGGAGAAAATGCTCAGTTAGGCAAATGTGTAGGAAGGTATGGACTCGGAACGCAAAACGATAGGGGTAACCGCCTTATACAATTTGCACCTGAAAATGACCTAGTAGTCACAAATACCCTTTACCAACACTACCCTCGACGGTTTCATACCTGGACATCACCTGACGGAAAGGACCGAAAACAAATCGACTACATTCTGGTTCGATCACGGTGGAGGACATCTCTAACAAATGCTCACACACTACCCGGAGCCGATTGCGGGTCAGACCACCAACTCTTGATCTAAAAATTAAGCTTAAACTCACAGCAGATGGAACTGTAAAAAAAGAACAAAGACTTGAAGTGAAAGATGCTTCAAAATTTGAGTCAAGTGTGGAAAAAACTGGGCATTATGGTTGAATGCTGATTTGACAAACAAGTCATCCGAGGCACTATGGAATCGAGCAAAAACTCTCATAGTTAATACGGTATCTGTGTCCAAAGCACCGACTACAACATACAGGTGGCAGCATTGGATGACTGATGACACCTTCCTCCTAGTTGAGGAACGCCATAAGATGAAAGCAGCCGGAGCGAATGTTAAACATCTAAACAGAAATTCTGTCCAAATCCAGACAAAATGTAGATAATACCACAATGCATACTTGCGTAATATCTGTGAGGAAATTGAAGCTCATGCAGGTAGACACGAGTCTAGAGATCTGCATCATAAAATTCGTCTAATCACAAAGACGCTGCCGTCTAAAACTTGGGCTATTGAGGGATTCGATGGACAATTAGTCACCTAATTGGATCAAATCTCTAAGGTGTGGTTACTGCCAATCTTTGTTCGAAGACCCACAGTCACAAATATTTACAACTACGGAGCCTAAAAGTGATGAATTAGAGCCAGACATCCTCAAATCAGAAATCAGAGCCGCTATCAAACACGTAAAGAATGGGAAAGCAACAGGTAGAGATACAATCCCAATTAAAACCATGAAGGCAATGGGAGAACGCGGCGTACACATATTTCACACCATATGTAATAAAATATGGTTTACTGGTAAATGGCCGACTGACTGGACTCACACGGTTTTCACTCCTCTACACAAGAAGGGATCAACAAAAAAATATAGCAACTATTGTCTCATTGCTCTAATTAACCACATAAGCAAAATATTGCTACATATGTTGAACGAACGACTGAAAGCATATTTGTCGAAAGAGATTGCGCTCGAACAAGCTGGATTTGTGAGGGGGAACATATTCTGATTGTTCGTCAGATCGTCGAGAAAGCTCGAAAATTCAACATGCCGACCTACATTTTCTTTGTTAACTTCTTAAATCATTTGACTCTGTGGAATGGGAAATCGGGATTCTACTAGAAATGGGTACACCTAAACACCTAGTAAATCTTCTGAGGGAGCTTTACGAAGGAGGGACAGCTTCAGTGCGAACTGATGATCCCCTTTCAGACAGCTTCCATCCCTGTGCAGGTGTCCACCAGTGGTGTATAATATCACTACTCCTTTTCAACATCTATACCGAACTTAATATGCGAATAACTCTCGAAGATTGAACGGATGGTGTTGTGATCGGCGGATATAAAATCGCCAACCTGCGCTACGCAGATGATACCACTTTATTTGCGACTGATGCCCGTTATATGGCCACTTCTTAAAATAGAATGTGTGAGCCTTTTGTTTAGATTAAATATTAATCGAAGTAAGACCAAGATTATGATCGTTGACCGCCCCAACAACAACTCGCCGGAAATTAAACAACTTGCAAACTGTGATGTGGTTAAGACCTACCTTGGTGCTTTAATCTCAAATTGGTTGCATAGATGAAGTAAAGCGACGTATGGCGATTACTAGAACTGCAATGGACAAGTTAAAAAAGATATGGCGGAATGGTAATAGTTGGTTAAAGCCACTAAAACTAGGCGTGTACGAACATTCTTATTAACACCCATATTCTTATACGCTGCAGAGACTTGGACGCTGCGAGAACTGGAAAAGAAGAAAATACATGCTCTGGAAATGTGGTGCTGGAGAAGAATGCTTGGGATATCGTGGACCGAATTTCGCACGAATGCCTCCATACTCCAAGAACTCGGCATCAAACAGCGTCTATCAGCAGAAGAACAGTCTCGCATACTCAAATTATTCGGCCATGTCTCGAGGCGTAACAGTGACTCCATAGAGCGTCTGGTTGTGCAGGGGAAAGTAGAAGGAACTAGACCACGTGGGAGGTCTCCAATGCGGTGGACAGACCGAATCAAGTCCGTAGTGGGAGATGCTTTGATCGAGTGCACCAGAATCTCAAATGATCGAACTAAGTGGAGAGATATCGTAAGGCAAGCTAATTCAGCCTCCAGTGACTAAACCTCATCGTGGCCACGACCACTCTGTCAAGAGTGAAGCGAATAAGAAGAAGAAGATTCCTAAGAACTACTGAATATTCTCTACTAATACGATCCATGTGTTGGAGTATGCTCCAACACATGGATCTAGTGCGTATTAGTATCACCTTGATTTGTAATAGGAGGGATTAGGTTTTGACCTAATCCCTCCTATTACAAATCAAGGTGGAAGACCTTTGCGCAGTGGTGTAGGCTGGTCCATTATTATATTATTATTGAATGTATCTCGCTGATATTCACGGGTTTTAACCTGGGCCTTTGAAAGGTTTGCATAGGGAAATGCACCCAACATCTAGAGGCCTTCGTAAATAAAATAATTAATTAATATTAAGTAAATGTAAGTCTTTTGCTGACTGCTTCGTTGGTCTAGTGGCAAAGCGCCGCGCTTTGTGATCATGAGGTTCTGGGTTCCAATCCTAGGTCGCACAAAATGTAGTTTTTCTGACGAAAAATTCCCAGCATGCGTCCGGAGTCTGGAATAGTGCCCGGTATATAGCAATAGGCTCGCCCCCTATTACACGGGACCCGGTATCGTCAGCGAAACGTGGGTTTACTTAGCACTCCTGTGCCACCCCCGCTTGGGGAATATAGGCGTGACGGTGCGTGTGTGTCTCTTGCTGGGATCAATCGATCAATTGAGAATAAAGAAACAAATAGTGAACTAACCCGAGCAGGTGCAATAACTATTTTAAATTATTGCAAGAGAATGAGACATCGGTCTAGTGGTGGTTTACAAAAAAATTCAGAGAGGTACAATTTTTTTTTATACATTGTTTTCCAGAATCAGTCCGGAGTTTGGCATTGTACCCGGTATAGTGGCTTGCCCCCTATAATATGGGACCTAACATCATCGGCTAAAAGTGGGTGTACACAATACACCTCTGCCCCCTCCACTTGAGGAATATAGACGTGAAGGTGTGTGGAAGAGAAGAAGCTATTTGATTAAGGTTTGAAAGACAAGTCTTTTTCATAGTATACGGGCACTACTTTTCTCGTGCCTTAGTACTAAAATTTGCACCTTACCTTTGCAATCCTTCCGTGAATAACGTATTACTACAACCAATGGGATAAAAACCATATTTCAACTCCATAATCAACTCTCTATTCAGCCCAACACTGGTCGTACACAAAAAAATAACACAGAAATAAATTCCGAAATCAGTTATCGTCCAATTTGGACGTTCCCCAGCCATTAGTAGTGTTATGCGTTAATTAATCACGGAATATAAGTTTGTCGCCTTGTAGCGCTCGGGATTATCCATTTTGTTAATTGAAGCGTCAGCATTCGGTCACGCGAGGCCCCGATTAGAGCTGGCTATGGTAGCCAAGCTATTTATTTATGTAGGACAGTATTAACTTGACAATATTTGAAAAAAAAAAAACTTATTGCACTATTACTTAAGCAGTGATAACCTAGAGGTTAGACCGTTGAACTGCAAAGTCAGGGGTCTCGGGTTCAAACCTAGGCACGCACTTCTGTCTTTTCGAAAGTATGTGCGTATTAAGTTAACTATCACTTGCTTTAACGGTGAAGGAAATCATCGTGAGGAAACCAGCATGCCTAAGAGTTTCTCGAAGGTGTGTGAAGTTCGCCAATCCGCACTGGGCCAGCGTGGTGGACTATGGCCTTAACCCTCTTAGTATGAGAGAAGGCCTGTGCCCACCAGTGGGACAGTCTTAACAGGGATAATGATAATATAATAAATTTAAACAAAAGGAAAATTATAAAATAATTATAAAAATTTATAACAATGCGATATGATGCATTCAAATAAATAAGCATTTCAAGTTATTATAAAAAAAAATTAAGGTATGTTATTTTTTTCTGTTCTTGTTAATAATTGCATGTTATTTAAATCGATTTCTTAAACATTATTTTATTCATTGTTACGCTTACATTTCCTAACTGGTGTAGTGAGCGCACACCCAAATTATGCCGACGATTTTAGTTCGCAATTTACTTTATTAGTGTTATATTAAACACAATTCTAGACGCCAACCTGTTACTGAGAAGTTCTCTATAGTAAGACCCCAATAACAATTTCAATCTTCAAACTCCAGACCCCGTGATTGCCAGTCTCATCATGCCATTGGACCAGCTAAGATCTAAGCTAAGATATTATATCTTACTTTAATTGAATTTTGTTAAGTATTCTAATTTTTCGTGTTTGAAATGTAAAATAAACAGGCGAGCGTGTAAGTAGCGAGCGTGTAGTAAGTAAACAATTAACGTCTTTAAATAAAGTTTATTTATTCTTCATGTATGGCCTAAAATTAAATTTTCTTGTCTTTAATATTGCTACAACTAACTGTAGCATGCTACGTGGCTACGACCGTTACACTACTACGCTAGTCTACGAAATGCTACGACACTACGAGTGTAATAAATTTAATTTTCAACATTCTTCTCTCCATGCAGTTGTTGAAACGAGTAAAAGTTGTAGTCCACTGTAAATCGTGGACACCATGTCTCTTTTTATACGTTTCTTTGATATTCGTCCCGCTTTGTTCTAAAAATATCTGGTCACGGAACAAATTGTCTCGCTATGCTGGATAGAGTGGAGTCGATCACAAATTCTTATTGATGGACGCCAATAATTAGCAATCTCGAAGTGCTGAACTAGTCGCTGTATCCGACACTTATGCAACCAATCGTATCCAAATAGGTAACCGAGACAAAGATACTCTAATATTTTTACCTCCTGCAAAAGGACTTAAGCTACGGCCAAATCAATGCGTTCAGCTGCGGCCGCGGTGGCGTCCTCAGCGGCCATCACGGTGACGATTAGTATTTCCCTAAGATTACGCGTGCAGACGTCGCCAAGATAGCGCGCGCAGGGCGCAGGAGGTGTAGGTGTGAACATTTCTATACAAACATTACTGCAGGAGCTGATCGCCACCGTGCACGCTATCGCAGCCGCGGCTGAACGAGATGGTTTGGCCGTACCTTGAAAGAACGACAATTTTTCTTATTACTAAAATAAATTTTAGACTATTAACCAATTAATAGCTTAATTTTTTGTCTATCTATCCACGTTGTCACGTCAGATCCCTTGCGGGGTCTGCAGAGAGTACAAAGATCCACAGGTTCTTTTTTTACACACCTCTTTGTCTTGACAACAAATCCTCATTCATTTATACAAGAAAATTATTTGGTTACAGTGGATGAGATTGCATGGTTTTTGAAATGTAGTGTTGCTTTCAATGTGGGATTTCAACGCTGATGGTTTGGTGCGGATCACTTCCTTCCCCCTAATATTGGCAAAGGAGGTGATGGCAGCTGAAGTACTCATACTCGGGAATGGTTGCTGCTTGTGGAGACTGGTCTACCAAGAACCCTTTATTATATTTTTTTTTTTATATATAGACATCCTACAACACAATCTTTATATTAAAATTACAGAATGATCTCACTTATCAACGCTAAAATTGGATACTATAAATTATAAATTGTACACATTGTTTACAAAGGAACAGCCGCAATCAATATTATTATCACTACAACTACTTTGTTGGTATGTTTCTGGTTTAAGTTAAGGCTTTGTGTATGTGAATGATCTACGCTGTTGGCCGCAGGGCCTTTACAGCTTCACCGGACAAGAGCTTAAAAGGCTTTAGCTTCTCATTCTTTAAAAATATTATCATTACTACTTGCATATATCTCAGTTGTAAGGCATCTTTACAAAAAATATAGAAACAAATGAATAGAGAATTAGACAAGACTGACACGCCCGCTGAATCTCTCGCTGCATCTAATTAGTGGTAGAAGTTAAAAAAATATAGGAATATGATTCATACAATTTTTAAGTACCCCCGAAGGGTTTATAAAAAATAAACGATTTGAGTTTGAAATATGTGCGAATGAAATATTTTGGCTCTCCTTTCATCATCATCATCATTCGCTTTCTATAACCCACTGGGCATAAGCCTCGTTACTTCTGTACCATTTTTTGCGATCCTGTGACAATCTACCCTAAGTTCGTCCTCCATCTCTCGATATGTCATCTATCCACCGAGTCGTGGTCATCCACTCGACATTTGCCAGCTGTCCTTTACATTCAGCCTATTTGCATGGAAGTGCATATGAGAAGGTTGGTGCCACGAAACTAACCGCAGTAACTGACTGGCATCAATTTCCATTTTTTTTTGTTTTTGGCTAACTTAGGTCACTTACAACTTAGGTACACTTTCGTATTTTTGGAGTCAGTTTTTTCGTTTTTAGTTAATTATCATCTCCATTTATGACAGAATGACTTTGTCCAGCTGTGGAAAAGAACATGCTGATTTATCACACCGTCACGCCTATATTCCCCAGAGGGGGTGGCAGAGGTGTACTGAGTACACCCACGTTTCGCCGACGATGTTAGATCCCATGTAATAGGGGCGAGCCTATTGCCATATATCGGGCACAATTCCAGACTCCGGACTCATACTGGGAATTTTTCGTTAGAAAAACTACATTTGTCCGACCTAGGATTTGAACCCAGGATCTCGTGATCACAAAGCGATGCGCTTTGCCACCAGACCAACGAGGCAGTCAGACAGGCTGATTTATTTTTTATATTACTACTAATTGAATTCCTCTCTTGATTGAAAGCCCTCTTTGGTCATACTCAGGTAAAGTTCTGGTTAGTTACTCCTCGATTAGCGATACTTGACAATTAAACTGGCAAGTTTAACCGTCGGGTAGGACTATTCATACAAATACACACTTGCAACTTCAATCGTCGATTAGTATACTTCAGATTTTACCCGAGAGTGGTGACAGAAGCCCTTAGAATATGAGAAAAATTTGTACCTTTTATACTATTTAAATCATTCCTCCAGGTGGGTTTTACGAGAAAAACATCATTATACTCGCTCTCAAAGAGATCCCGCCCACAGATTTTGCAAAGAAATTCTATGTAAATTCAACTAGACTTTTTATTATGCAAACGCATAAGAAAACCTAATTACAGTAGTTTTACAAGAATCTATTATGATTTTGAAAACTTATTATGTACCTCACAATGAGGGTTCGAGTGTTTTCTGTTAGTAACCAAATAGGATAAAACAAATTTGCTTCGCTTATTCAACTAAGAATTTGGAAAATAATATTGTTTAGGAAAGTTTTATTATTGTTAAATTTTACATTGCTCGCTGGGCTTTTTATTTTATTTTTATTTAAGTCAGATTTAAAGAAAATGTTTTAGATGTTAAGCAAAATGTTACTCGTATTATTTATCTCAATAGAGTCTTTTTTAATTCGGTACTTTTTGCTGAGGCATTTAGTTACCACTCACTACATTATCACGCCTGATCCTTTTTGGGATAGACAGAGAGTGCAGTTTTTACAAGACCACCTGTCCCACTTCCTCCACTCTGAGAGTTTGTCTCATATTCGTTCGCCGATTACCAAGACACCGTCACGCCTATATTCCCCAAAGGGGTGGCAAAGGTGTACTGAGTACACCCACGTTTCGCCGACGATGTTAGGTCCCATGTTATAGGGGGCGAGCCTATTGCAATATACCGGGCACAATTCCAGACTCCGGACTCATACTGGGAATTTTTCGTTAGAAAAACTACATTTGTTCGACCTAGGATTTGAACCCAGGAACTCGTGATCACAAAGCGATGCGCTTTGCCACCAGACCAACGAGGCAGTCTCAGTCAGTACCAAGACATTTTAAGTAAATATCCTTTACTATATTATCTCTGTATGTATACGAGTATAATCCTTATCGATTATGATAAAAAAAGATCTATTCTATGACTCACACTTTAACGTACGTTTCGCCACTCTCTATGTGTTATTCTGGTGTATTACTGTATATCTATCTATCTATCTATATCATCACGCCAGATCCCTTACGGGGTAGGCAGAGAGTACAGAGTTCCAACAGGCTCTTTCCTTACATACCTCTCTGGCTTCCTCTACTCTCATAGTCCGTCTCATACACGCTCGCCGGTTACGGAGACTCCTGACTTGTCCTTCAGATAAGACCCGGTCTATTTGGTCATAGTAAGATAGTCTAGGTCTTCCCCGGTACCTACATCCTTCCACTTTCGCATTGTATATCTGTTTTGTCATTCTTTCTTCGGGCATTCTTTCTATATGCCCGAACCAACGGAGCATACCCTTTCCCATATTTACACCGATACTCTCTTTCATACCTATTTGCTTTCTTACTACGCTGTTGCGAATACGGTCGGTCAGCTTCACTCCGCACATCTTCCGCAGAGCTCGCATTTCCACCGCATTTATTCTACTTTCATTCTCCTTCTTACATACTCAGTTCTCGCTGCCATATAACAGCGTTGGGTACACCATTATGTATCCTTTCGGCTGAAGTACCGGCTCCCAAGTAGCTTTCCCATCGCGCCATTCACTTATACATTCACTTATAAACATTACTGTATAGCATCATTGAAATCCGTTCAGTAATTTTTACGTGAAGGAGCAACAAACAACCATCCACCACTCAAACTTTCGAGTTTATGATATACAAGTTTCTGCCCGCGATGTCGTCAGCGTTTACTTTCGATAGGAATCTTGCATATTTCCGGAAAAAAGTATTCTGTATGGTTATCCAAGTAATAAACTATCCGTGCGCCGAATTTCATTCAAACCCGTTCAGCCGTTTTTGCGTGATTGAGTAACAAACATCCAAACATACAAACTTTCACATTTATAATATTATTGGGATGAGTAAAAAGTAAGTTAATGGTAAATTATAATAATTTTATTTAAAAAAAGATTTTTTAAAAATAAGATTTTATGACAAAAACACGACAAAGACATCTTGCTTAGTTGAGGAGTTTCTGTGGCTTCTTTCTGGCTCCATCATCAGACCTTGGACACCAACCGAGTCTAAAGTACTCATCAAGATAAATCCAACGAGCCCAAACGCGGCGGGGTTATATCAAGTAGGTGGGTCGTTGTATTGGAAACATTTCGGCTTCATCATCAAACCCTGAACGTTATCTGGTTGTATAGTACTTGTTAATATAAATCTAACAAGCCTAAACACGAGGGGGTTAAGTTGTATATTGCCCATTTTGTGTGTTGTGTAGCGTGCCGACACGAATTTGTAGTGTTATTAGCAGTTAGTGTTTGGTATTCAACGTCAGAAGACGCGCAGGCGATTGGCGGGTGGCTACCGAGATTAATTTGCATTCACCACTGAAACGGATCGTGAGGTCATTCCGTCTGCATTTCGCCTGTTTCCCGCGTGTACAGATCGTGTATAGTCAACATGGAATACAGGAAACGTATATAAGCTAGCACAGGACCCTATTTTGTTATGACCAAAGGCGGCGCGTTTGCCTGCTGGCATACCACAAGACAATTATTTCGCGTAATCGTGATGCCCCGCGTCACGTGTTTAATTGGCTAAAGCAATGAATGGCCCTGGCTTTTAAAAGATTTCTGTGTGGTTTATTTAAGAGATTTACTCGAGTATGGAGTTTTGGATAAACTATTTTGTTTGTTTTAAGTTAATTTACGATTTGAACTCAGGACTTCGTGATCACAAAGCGCATTATTCGCGACTAGACCAACAAGCCAGTAAATTTAATTTATAATTATAAGCAATAAAAAGTAAAAAATAATATACCAACAAATAAGTATCTTTGTCATTTTATTGGCTGTACATTGTTGTCACTACTACCTAAAAAGTTGTTTGTAACAGAATGGATGCCAGAAAACAAAATACAATATATTATAGTTACGTGGCAACGCTATCACAACACTGCAATAAATTGCGACTCAATTTTTAATCAAATTTAAAATGAACATGTATTGCATTTCACAGTTGTTCCATCTGTTAAAATCGTACCTATAGTTCGAAGCGGTATTGTGATCCCAGTAATAATTGTGGAGGCACGCTTCATGTCATACGCACACAATGCAAGTTGGGGACGAATCAAATATGTAACGGTGAGATGGAAAATGGCAAAAAACTACATGTAGTTGCATTTATATGTAAATTTTAACAACTGTAGTTCTTCGCGAACTTTTTTATTAATAGATTTTCTTGCCTGCCCCATAAAAGAAAGAATCATTAAATAACTTAGTTAAATAATTACCACGTACTATTAGACTAGAAAACTAGTTGATTTATAGACGTTCATGCATATTGTATTTTATTATTGTAAAAAACCTGACGCTTGAGGATCTCCTCATTATTTAGTTATAATGAGGACAATTATCAAGTTTTTTTGCTATCCTATACCTACTTGGACAAATAAGTAGTTTTAATTACATAATTATTACTAAATAACTCCGACATAATATTTTTGTTATTGTTTTCCTGAGATCACTGATAACAGATCGGTTTGGAAGGTTATAGGGGAACACTTTTCCAAAAAGTACGACGATATAGGTTAGAAAAAAAATTTTGAAATATAAAACAATAACACTACTTTGTTCAATCGTAGCCCTCACACTGAATTCTTTCTGTCGTAGGTGCGTTTACAAACACGAAATCCACACAAACACCCAGACCGAAACCTTTCGTTTTATCATCATATAAAAGAACGAAATATACCAACCTATACAAAATTCAATTCGTCTAAGTAAAGGAAAATTGGAACTTTAGCGTAAAATTTTCCGTGTTTTAATGAAATTCTTGAAGAAAGAACGGCAACATTTCAACTGAAAGATGTCCAAAGCAAGAACTGTGGAGACATCTCCAGTGATAGCCGAGTGCACTACTCCAAAAGTGCACTTACTTTGATTGTGTTATATTTGCTATTTCTTATTTGTGTGATCATAAAACACTGCTTGTCAAGGAAAATGCACTTACCCAAAGAGTAAGAAATTATGTAGACGTAAAACTATGTTGGTCGTTCTGTGAAAAATAAAGTTTCATAAATATGTAATCGAATTTCGGATTTTGTCGCGGCCTATTAAGTTATCAATGGTTCAAGTAAAATAGTGAAGGAAGGTATTTCGGAGTGTCAAGACTATAAATATTGACTTCAAACTCCTTAAACTTTCCCGTGACCATAAGTGCCGTAAATCATTCAAAATGTTGGGAACTTCAAATCAAACGTGTATTTGGCACATAGATATTTGTATACCTATAGCTATTTATAGGACCTTAACATATTTTTTTTACTTCTATCTTTGGGGAAGTAGAGAGTACAGAGTTTGAACAGGTTCTTTCCTTACAGACCGCTCTGGCTTCTTCCACTCTCATAGTTCGTCTAATAATTGCTTGACGGTTACGGTGACTCTCGACTTGCTCTTCAGATAGGACATGGTCTATTTGGTAATATTTTTTACTTATTCTATTTAACAGGGCTACTATACACAATTCCCAACTAAAATTGCATGAACGGATTTTTGTTTAATTCAAACTTCATTGTTCTTTTTTATTATGACAGATAAAACAGTATCATTCAGAGTATTAAGCCACTTGTAAATAATCAAAGCCTTTGAGAATTCGAAACTAATTGCCAAACGCATACGGGTTACAATCGATCGCTTTGATTTAACATCGACACAGTTAAACGAGTTTCATTTGAGCTTGATGAGCAAATGATGCGGCGAGGGAATGGATGGTGGTTTACGAGCTGGCCCTTTATTCGATAACCCGGCATGGTTCGATATCGTCGTGGAATGATCGATTAATGGTTCTCCAGTGGCGTACAGAATAATAACGGGATTGTTCCACGAAGTTATCGTGACTCATCGCGTTTGGTTTTGGCGAATGAGGGCTTTGAATGATAGAAAGCGCTAATTTGTAACGTGACTACGAAGAGTTTAGTCATGTAGTGTGTACTGTACTAAGTAGTTGTGATTGCATCTAATACTTAACAGAATATAGTCTCTTATAAACTTACCCCCTCATTATTATATTGGCACATGATGGGGCTGTCAATCACGAGCTATTGTGTTCAAATCCTTAGTCAAACAAGGCGTTGCGGATTTTATATCAAAATATTCTTAGTAGCAGTTCGGAGTCTTGACTTGTGCCTGACAAAATTGCAATATGAACATATTATATAGTATATCTCTACCAGCCCTGCTTGGAGATTTAATGCGTGATAGCATTCCACGTGAAATATCTAATCTATACTAATATTTTATAATATTCACAGACGACAGATTTGTTTGTTTTCATCAAGTAGATTTCAGCTTGAAGTAATAATTCATAAATATATGACAAAAATATTCGTGCGCAGTCGCGGGATAGTGGCTATTTTGATACGAGATCAAAAAGTTCTGATGTAATGATTCTTGCATAATTTGCGTACGTTACCAGCCCTAGCACGTATAGATTGACGTTAGTGTAACGCTATCGAGTTGATATGGCATCATTTACGAGAAATTTTACTAAATAAAGATACACATGACACCGCGCTTTCTCGATAACCTTCTATAACGTCACATTGTTTTTGCTTAAGCTTTAGTTAGTCTTTACCTTGATAGAAGTACATTACAAAAAATCAAGAGCGGTAATTTGTGTTTAAATCCTATTGATTATGCTATAAAAGGTGAATATTAAACCAACTTGGCTTGGTTCAGTGGTCTAGATCATAGGCAGCTACGTTCACTGAATTAAGTAATCGCGGATTCGATCCTCGTTGGGGGCAAATCTTTGTGCGACCCGTCAAACATGTATTCTGGTCTAGCTTTTTCTGTATGTACATTTCATATTTGTAAGCCCATCCAAGATACAAAAATAAATACCTACTTTCATTGTGTGGGAGTAGGTTCTATATAAAAAAATATAACCTCTTTCTAGCAGTTTGACGGACGATTTAGCGCAGTGGTTAAGAGCTTAAGCCGCTCTGCCCACTGCGTCTAATAGTCGCGGGTTCGAGTCCCGCACGGGGCAAATCTTTGTGTGATCCACAATTATTTGTTTCGGTCTGGGTATTTGTATTTGTGAATTTTCATGTTTGTAAACGCACCCACGATACAGGAATAAATCCAAGTGTGGGGCTACGTTTAAAAAAAAAAAAAGTTTTTATAAAAAAACTTCTAAGCTAAGTACTTATATTTACGAATAATAGTGTGGCGTAACAATTGCCTTATTTACCTTTCTTTCTAGTGTTCTGTATTCAACCAGGTTGTCTGGAAGAAATTGCTGTTACCAATAATACTGCCTATTGTATCACTGTCTTATTTTACATCATCATCATCATCATCTTAGCTTATACTTGTTTGCTGATAAACATAGACCTCCCCAATCGCTTTCCAACGCAGCTGGTCTGATGCCACCTGCGTCCAACGATTTCCTACGATCCTCGGTCCATCTGGTAGGCGGCTCTAGAATCCTTTTGCCCCAACGCCCGTCTAATTTCACGCTATGTGGCCCGCCCATTGCCACTTCAGCTTACTTTCGGGCTATGTCCCATGGAATCTTGGTTCTTCTACAAATCTCCTTATTCCTGATTCACTCACGAAGAGAAACGCCGAGCATAGCTCTTTCCATAGGTCGCTGAGCAACACTGAGCTTTTTTATGAGACCTATTGTAAGAGACCGCTTCTCTGATCCGTATGTCATCACTGGCAACGCACATTGCATGACGCATTATTTGATAAACAAAATAAAAAATGCTTCTAATAAAATGAAAACTATATGGAACATAATGAATAGTGAAACAGGTAGAAATACAGTACGTAATAATGATTTTCAACTTAAAATTGTTAATTTGGACATTAAACCGGATTTGGTTGTGGTGACTAAGTTTGAGAAGTTTTTTTACGAATATTCCTATTATTACAGCTAAAACACTACATTCGTCTTCTTCTTCTGCCGAATCGCTACTAAAACAAAGCGTTTCTGAGTGTAACATGTATTTTGAATTTTCTTATATCGATGCAAAAGATATCATTAATACATTTAAAGCTTTAGACATGAAGAAAACTGCGGACCTGTGGGGGCTGTCTGTAAAAATCATTTCGTCTGTAATTGAAGAATTGCTCCGCGATTAGCATCGGTATTTAATAGTTGTATTTCAAGTGGTATATTTCCTAATCTCATGAAAGATAGCAAAGTTATTTAAATCAGGTAGTAGTTTTGACCCTTCCAACTTTCGGCCTATTTCTGTCTTACCCACCTTAAGTAAGGTCACAATTGTTAGGTCACTTTTCAAAAAACTATCTACTCCATAACAACCAATTCGATTTTACAAGAAACCGTTCAACAGTAGAATAGGGAGTAGAATTGTGAAAGTACATATTTGATACCTGGGCAGTGACAGGATGCTCGTACTATATATTCTGAGATTTGTCTAAGGCGTCTGATTTTTTTATTATTTTTTTACCCCACACTAGGATTAATTCCTGTGTCGTGGGTGCGTTTACAAACATGAAAATTCACATACACAAATACCTAGACCGGAACAAATAATTGTGGATCACACAAAGATTTTTCTCGTGCGTTAATCGAACCCGCGACTATTATACACAGTGGGCGGAGCGGGTTAACCACTGCGCTAAATCGTCGGTCAATTTTGCGCATCATGAGACACTCCTAAGGAAATTAAGCCACTACGGCATCAGGAACAGCGCTCTCGATCTCTTGGCATCCTACCTAGATAATAGAATTCAGAGGGTTGATATTAACGGTAAGAGATCTGATGGATCTGTGGTCACTTTGGGAGTTCCACAGGGTTCCATCCTTGGACCATTCCTGTTTTTAATTTACATTAATGACTTACCTTACAATGTAGGGGACAATCACAAAATTGTTTTGTTCGCAGATGATACATCTCTCTTTTTTAAAATTAAAAGACAATTGCAGAATTATGACGATGTGAACAACGCAATTACCAGAGTTGTGCATTGGTACTCAATGATAAGAAGTCTAAGTGCATAAAATTTTCGACGCATAACGTGAGGCAGGTAGGAGCTAATGTGCAACTAATTGGAGTCGAGTTGGATATTGTTGAATCAACTTCGTTTTTAGGTATTACCATAGATGCCAAATTACAATGGGGCGAACATATTCAAAAACTATCTGGAAAGTTAAGCTCGGCAGCTTATGCGGTCAAAAAAATTGGACTCCTAACCGAGTTTGAAACGGCTAGAATCGTTTATTTCAGTTATTTCCGTAGTATTATGTCCTATGGAATCTTGCTTCAGGGGTGTTCTGCAGACCTACTCATACTACAGAAAATGGCTATAAGAGCCATTTACAATCTATGTCCTAAAGAATTTCTCAAAGATAAGTTTAGGGAAATAAACATTCTAACCGTTATTTCCCAATTCATATATAAAAATTTGTTATATACGAAAAAGAATATTGACAAATTTGAAAAATTGAGTGATCTCCACACTGTAAATACTCGGAGTAAAATTTATAACCATAATTAAGACTAAATTATGTAAGAAAGCTTATTACAAAATCTCGGATTACATAGAAGATAAGACTGCGTGGGATTGAAGTGCCATGTTATTGATAGTAATGCTATGTATTGTTCTCTTATAATTACGGCAATGTTAAAGCGTAGCGTGTTCTGCCTGACAAGCTTGGGATATTGCTGCTGTGTAGACACAATGTGGCGACCGTCTTTGGAGTTCTGGTTTGGTCATGCTCACTATAATGTTTTTTCTTGCGGTGGCTGTCTGGCGCGGGTCACTCCCTTCCCTCCAATATGGTCGAGGGGAGTAATGGCTGTTCCAGCAGTCATACTCGTGAACGGGTGCTGCTTGTGGGGACTGGTCTATCTGGAATTTTTTTAGACGCTCTTTACAGATAAACTTAGATTTATATCTCGATCGTATTTAATTTTTTTTAAATGTAAAATGACTATTTATAGTCGCCCCCGCAGGGCTTATACAAAATAAATTATTTGAGTTTTACTGACTAAAAACTTTAGTATTGAGGCACTGAGGTATTTTGGATGAGAAGACTAATTTGACTTATCTGCTATATAATTTTTTTGGGTGTACACTTCATAAAGAGTATTCTATTCTAATTATGTACCAAAGTCTTATATCTAGACGAAAATCTATTATGAGTTCATAAATATTTTATATACCGTACAATTGTCGAGTATTTTCTCGAGCAAAAGTATAATAAGAATTTGGTCCGCTTGTTGAAGTTTCAATTCGTCAGTAACTTAGTTTATGTTGGTTTTATTTTTTTACGAATGCTTTCCCTTTGGACCGTCTTTTTATTTACTGACTATAAATTAGTTACTTTTAGAAATAGGACCCTTTTTACGAGTACTGAAATCGAATGGCAGCACAATTACGTAGGTATCTTGTTTTGGTAATGTGTTCATGAATTTTGAAGAGATCATAATTAGATTTCCATCACCTTCTAGTAGGGCAGGGTGCGACAGGCGATCACGAAGCTCTAACATCGAATCTTAGATCGGAAAAAGAGGTATTAGAGGTTTTATATGTGAAAAAATTCTAGGCTCACGGTATAATGAGACACTTCAATGGTGTATGATTGATTAAATTCACAATACTTAAATATACTTAATTAAATTAGAGCAAACTATCACTTGCTTTAACGGTGAAGGAAAATATCGTGATGAAACTTGCATGCCTAAGAGTTTCTCGAAGTTGTCTGAAGTTCGCCAACACGCACTGGGCCAGCGTGGTGGACTATGGCTTAAGCCCTCTCAGTTTGAGAGGAGACCTGTGCCCAACGGTGGGACAGTTTCTTAACAGGGCAAATATTATAAAATTTTGCCTACAATGTTATCTATCAGATATTGTGCCTCTTTTCTTTCGGTCAGCTTAATATTCTATGTATTCTATATCATCAAACTAGATCCCCTACGGGGATGGGTAGGAAGTACAGAGTTGTTACAGGTTCTTTTTTTACAGATCTCTCTGGCTTCCTTCATTCTCATACTATGTCTCATACACGACTGCAACCTGCGTAGTGCAACCGACAAACCGTTGTATCCGATATTTTTGATGAAACTCTATCCAATTAATTACTTGAAGAAAAGGTACAACTATCACGAATCCATTAAAATTTATTCATACGTAATAACTAACCCTGGCTTGTTACGGGATATAGTATTATTTTCCATTTGATCTGAAAATGGATATTTAATGGATGTCATTTATTCGTATAAAAATAAATATCCATTATGGCAGGAAAAGTAAATCAAACACACCGAAACGCCTTTATTCTCCTAGCGGAGATGTCAGAGGTGTATTGAGTCTACCTACATATCACCCACGATATTAGGTACCAATGTAAGAAGCGTAGAGTGTTGTGCATGACGAGCTTGGGGTATTGCTGCTTTGCAGACACAAACTGACCACATCTTTAGGGTTCTGGTTTTGTCTTGCTCATTATAATGTATTTGCTTGCGGTGGATGTCTGGCGTGGGTCACTACCTTTCCTCCAATATGGTCGAGGGACGTGATGGCTGTTCCAGTAGTCATACTCGTGAACGGGTGCTGCTTGTGCCAGTCCCCACTGGTCCACCTGTAATCCTTTAAACACTCTTTATAAATAACATCTGGAGCTAGATCGTAAACTATTTAATTTTAAACATTGTATCCACACAATATTATTAAAAAATCATAAATAGAAAGGAAAAAAAGAAACAGAATTAAATAAGAAACCACATGTTTGGTCGCCAGCATCTCATTCGCATCGAAGATACTTACTTTTCTTGGTGCAATATCAGTGCCGGTGTTCCGCAGGGTGGCGTTTTATCTCTTTTGATTTTCGCTGTCTTTATTAATTCTATTTCCAACCAATTACGTTCTTTATACGACCTTTGTGCAGATGATCTCCAAATTTGCCTACAAGCTCGGTTGGCCAGGCTGACGGGGTCTGTTAATACGATTAATAATGATTTTAATAAAATATGCGACTGGAGTGAAAGCTATGGCCTCATGGTCAACCCAGTTAGAACGCAAGCTATTGTTATTGGTAGCTCTAGGCTTACTATACGTGTCGACTGGTTCAACTTCCCCAAATTAAATTTGATGGTGTTACAATACCAATGGGTACCACGGTAAAAAATTTGGGGATTTATATTGACACAAATCTCACGTGGGGTCCACAACTACAAAATCTTAGTCGCAAGATCTTTGCTTCTGCAGGCTACTTGCGAAGGCTACGAAATTTTCTTCCCACTGCCACTAAAATTGCACTCGCATAATCCCTCCTTCTTCCTGTCCTTGATTATGCAGACGCCAGTTATCTCGTTCTCACCGAGAGCCAACTTAATAAACTTGAGCGACACCAAAATTTTTGCATATGATTCATATTTGGTTTGCGGAAATAAGATCATGTTTCAGGATTTCGTGCTGAGCTCAAGTGGCTGCCAATTCGTCTTTGCCGGAATGCTCACTTGTTATCGCTTTTATACAACGTCCTGTTTAATCCAACATCTCCCTCCTATCTCAAAGAACGATTTGACTTTCTCCATGAAACACATTCAAGATTCCTAAGGTCATCGGAGAATCTCAGACTAAAAACACCTATGCATTCCACAAATTTCTGTCATAAATCCTTTTCAGTTCAACCTGTCCGTTTGTGGTTTGCATTACCTGTGTCAATTAGACGTGCACAGACATTGGCTAGTTTTAAAACGATGGTTAAAAACCACTTCCTCTCTGCTGTCATTAGTGAGACGCTGTCACTTTGTACGCTGTCACAACTTCCAACATTTTGTATTTACCCCAATTTACCTATCCTTACTCAAGTGCATTATGTTAATAATATCAGCCTATACTGCCCACTGCTGGGCAAAGGCCTTCTCTCACAAATCGAGGTGAGAGAGATTGGGTCATACTCCACCACGCGGACCCAGTGCGGATTGGTGGAGGCAGGTTTGTGGCCACCTGCTGTTGGAACTTATCAAGCCACCTTTAAGGCTTCCAACTCGGCTTAACGACTACCACATTAAGTGGTAACCGGGACCAACGGCTTAACGTGCCTTCCGAAGCACGGAGACACTCGAATATGAAATGCCACAAACGGTCACCCATCTCAGATCGACCGAGTCGAACGCTGCTTAACCTGGGTGATCGGTAAGAACACCGCGGTCGCACAGCGCTACGAGCGCATTATGTTTATTTCACTATATATAAATATTTATTTCTTACTATATATATTTGTATGTGTGTAATATATTTCATAGAAGTATGGTTACTTTAATATTAATAAATGTACGCCACCAACTGCCCTCTACTTTGTTGTATTTCTTTCGACTTGGTTGTCGACAAGATTATGGTTTTTGAAAGGGAAGAAACCAGAACGAATGTAAGGATTGTGGTTGGTAACGATGTGCTGGAGCAAGTGAATGAGTTTGTATATCTTGGATGCGCCTTCAGTAAGGATGGGAAATACACCGCTGACATAGAGAGAAGAGTGAGTGCAGGGAACAGAGTGAATGGTGCGATGGGAAAGCTACTCGGGAGCCGGCACTTAAGCCATAAGGCGCAGCTGGCCATACATAACGGAGTTCTTGTCCCAACGCTGTTATATGGTAGCGAGAGCTGGGTATGTAAGAAGGAGAATGAAAGTAGGATAAATGCGGTAGAAATGCGAGCTCTGCGGAAGATGTGCGGAGTGAAGCTGACCGACCGCATTAGCAACAGCATAGTAAGACAGCAAGTAGGTATGAAAGATAGTATCGGTGTAAAGATGAGAAAGGGCATGCTCCGTTGGTTCGGGCATATAGAAAGAATGCCAGAGGAAAGAATGACAAAACAGATATACAATGTGAAAGTGGAAGGATGCAGGTACCGGGGAAGACCTAGACTATCTTACCACGACCAAATAAACCGAGTCTTATCTGATGGAAAAGTCAAGAGTCTCCGTAACCGGCGAGCGTGTATGAGACAAACTATGAGAGTCGAGGAAGCCAGAGAGGTATGTAAGGAAAGAACCTGTTGGAACTCTGTACTCTCTGCCTACCCCGCAAGGGATCTGGCGTGAGATTATAGATAGATAGATAGACCGTCAATTGTACCTTATATTGTTTTCTATCTCTATTTTGTAATGAATTTGGTGTAAAATAAAGAGTTTTCTATTCTATTCTATTCTAAAAAAAGACAAGCCCGCTGAGTTTCTTCGACGGATCTTCTCAGTGAAGGCCGTGTTCCGATCTGGTGGTAGATTAGTAGTTGAATTAGATTTAAGAAAGAAATGTAAATTGAAATGTTTCAGGGGGTAAGCCTATTGCTATTACATCGGGTACAGTTCCAGACTCCCAAAACCCCACTTGGTTGATCACCACTCGTAACTACTATGTACTACTAGATCAATAAGACATTTTTGATTGGACTAAGCCCGCCACATATTATTTTTTCCACCACTTTTAACTTCTGTAAGCCAGGATACACAATGTAGGTGACGCGCGAAAACCTCATAAATCGAAAATTTTACCTAAATAGGATTATAAGATTTTTTATTTAGTTAGAAAAGTCCATATTGCATAATTTGAGTGCACCCAAATTCAGTATGATAGTTCACAAGGCTATCTATGACTGTCTGCCCTTTTGGAAGGAGAACCTGAGAACCTTTACAAGACTGTCAGGGTATGCGTTTCGTTTGAGACACTTACGAGTTAGTGTAGTTTTTTAAAAAAATGATAAAATTTGGTCTAGTGGCAAAGCGCATCGCTTTATGAAGAATATATTATATAAATGTATTGCGTCCATTGTAAATAGTTGTTTTGTCTTTTTTTTTTTAAATATTTTTTCTCCATTGTAATTTACTGTTTTCATTGTAAATAATAAATGTACATATGTTTTTTGTCTTTAATAGGTTTTTTTCAATGACAAAATAAAATCATTTTTCTCGAAATGTATTTGGAACCACCATATTGATTTCAGTTAAGAATTAATTTAGTTTGATATAGCGGAATGAAGAAGAAACAACATTTATTGCAAATTAAAAAAGTGTGATATACCTACAATTAACATAGTTTAAATCAATTTAGTTACCGATTTAAAACAAACTACTTTCAGGTTTTGTATTTATTAAGTTACATGTTGTATAGCTTAGCTTACCATATAAAGTTTTACTTCTTGCTATCTCACATAATAAAGTTGTAAAGGTCATAATTATTCCGACGCCGGCATCACGCAAATGAAAAACATCGCTAAAAACTTGTCAATTATTTGTTTCGTATTAACTCAATCTGATTATGTTATATTATACAACTCGATGTTTATATTTATTCAGGTACATAAAAACATTTTGTTTATGATAGAACGTTTTGTAAAACGTTTGACTTGAATTTTATTTATATTCTATTAATAAAAATAACTATAATGCTTTGTCAGCCCTTAATACCGGGAACGGATTTAATGATTGAATGTATATGTATGTATATTTTTACCTTGAACTCATACATCATATTATAGACGTTATATAAGATAAAATCTTTTCAAATCCAGTCACAAAACATACATATCTCGCGGTGACAAGGCCGTTTTCACATTTCGATCACGTACCCTATGCATACGATTGTGATATTACTATGTAACGAGTGATTGAAGGGATTTTATTGACAGAGACAACGGTAACATCTCCATTTCCTACTCTGTACTTCTTGACAATATAATGGACATTTTTGTATATATAAATAAATCTAACAGCTAGGCAAACAATGTCTCTCACAAATCAGGGTGAGAGAGAATAGGTCACATAGCACTACACGAACCTAGGCGGACTTACTAATAGTGTAATTTGAGGAATTTTACAAATATATAATGGTACATTAAAAGAACCTGTTCAGCAAACACCATAGATTAAAAAATATAATAGTTTTAGCTTTACACTGTGATACATTTTCACAGCGATTTTTCGTTTGGCTTTCACAACGAGTATTTCCGTTAAACATATTTTAATGAACGGTAATTTATTCAATAAAATCTCTTTGTCGGCATGGCATCGTTACGGACGGATAATGGAATATTGATGCCATCCCAATTGATTTTAATTTTCCCTTTTTTAAATATGCATTCAGCTCACTTCATAAAATTCAAGTAGTTTTACTCTAATATTTTTTGCGCGATTCAAACAACAGACCGTGGCATAAAATTAACCTAAACTTTATTAAAGCGTGTATAATTTATTCTTTAGATATTTATCTTTTATTGGGCTTTGAAGAGTTACAGAATTTAAGTTATACATTGTTTAAGTAACATTTACCTAAAATTTTTTGAAGTGTGTGATTCCTGAGCCCTCATTAATATTCTCCACTAAAACGAGATCCATGTGTTGGAGTACGACCCTCCAACCTCCCATCCCTCCCGTAATAGAAGACCTTAGTGTAGTAGTGTAGACTGGTCCATTATTATTATTATTATTGAATGTATCTCGCTGATGTTGACGGGTGTTAACCTGGACCTTTGAAAGGTTTGCATAGGAAATAGGCCTAACATGTAGAGGCCTTCGTGAAAAGTTGTG
The DNA here is from genome assembly GCA_905147815.2 of Phalera bucephala. NCBI lineage: Eukaryota > Metazoa > Arthropoda > Insecta > Lepidoptera > Notodontidae > Phalera > Phalera bucephala. The sequence continues at coordinate 14,102,231 of LR990616.1, read as the reverse complement.
TAAGTCTCTTGCTGAGATAAATAGCTGAGAACTATTTTAAATTATTGCAAGAGAAGAAGACTGCCTCATTGGTCTAGTGGTGAATAATGTGCGCAGCGATCACGTGGTCCTGGGTTTAAAAAAATCCTAGGATGTACAAAAATGTTTTCTTTTTCTATACAAATTTTCCAGAATCAGTCCGGAGTTTGGCATTGTACCCGGTATTATGGCAATAGGCTCGCCCCCTATAATGTGGGACCTAACATCATCGGCAAAAGTGGGTGTACACCTCTGCCACCCCCGCTTGAGGAATATAGGCGTGACGGTGTGTGGAAGAGAAGAAGCTATTTGATTAAGGTTTAAAAGATAATAATTAGTCTATTTCATAGTATACGTTCACTATTATTTTCTGGCCTTAGTACAAAAATTTTTACTGTTTCACTATAAAAAAAACTTCTGACGGATGTAGTAGTTGCGGGTTCGATCCCCGCAAAAGACTATTCGTTGCGTGATCCACGAATATTTCTTTCGGTTGAAATTTACTTACACAAACTCCCACTTACACAGTTTGTGTCCCAAATTTAAATAAAAATGATTGAGAAATATATCAATATGATATATTAGGGGTCTGTCCAAGAGCGTGCTCGTCGTGACCCCTGCCAGTCATTATGGCTGCAATCTGGGTACCGAAGACGTACCGCAGTGCGGGCTAGGGCGTTCCCCCGAGGCGACGCGTACCGGCCCGTCCCCGTCGGTACGAATATAGGTGGAAGCGGCGATGGGGGCCGCTACCCAACACGCCGGGCCCGAACTGGCGAGTCGTGGGGTGCAGAGTGCCGAATAGGCACTTGGAATGTAAGAGGTGGTATGGAAGATAAGATGCATGAGGTGATTGATGTGATGAAAGAGAGACGCCTGGATGCTCTGTGTGTAACAGAGACTAAGCGGAGGGGCAGTGAAACCTGTGATCTTCCTGATGGAACGATGGCTCTGTGGTCTGGGGTACCGCAGAGCAGTCGTGCCAGCATGGGGGTGGGTATCTTGCTGTCCCGTCGCCTGGCCTCTGGAGTGAGAGATTATGGCCTGTGCGATGCGAGACTTCTCTGGGTCCGTTTAAAACTGGGTGTCACTAGAGTATTTTTGGTCGCAGCATATGCTCCCGTAAGCTCGTCGACACCCCAGGACCTTGAGAAGTTTTGGGATAATGTCAGGGAAGTTCTGGATTTGGCTGAGGCTAACGAAAAGGTGATTTTGTGTGGCGATCTGAACGGATGGGTAGGAACCAGGCGGCAAACTTGCGACGCTGCTCTGGGTCCTTATGGTGATAAGAGAGTGAACGATGCAGGTAAGCTCATTGTAGATGTTTGTTTGGAAAGGGGTCTCCTTGTGTCTAATACGATATTCCAGCACAAGGACATACATATGTTTACGTGGAGAAGGAATTAACAAAAAAGCGAGAGCGTATCCCCTTCGGAGACCTTGAAAGATTAAAGGTTGAAAAGTTGCAAGATGAGAGCGTGAGGAGAATGTATGAAGACAGAGTCCGGGACAAGCTTTTGACAGCAGGCTCTTCGGACTCAAATGTAGATGAATGCTGGAATAGCCTGAAAGAGAGTTTGGTGGAATCCGCGAAAGAAGTATGTGGTTGCTCAAAGAAGCATATTACAGCAAAAGGTGATGCATGGTGGGATGTGGAGTTGCAAAGCTCCGTAGAAAGTAAGAAGAAAGCGTGGCAGGACTATGTATCTTCTTTGAACCTGAATGCCAGTATGACAGAGATGAGGAAAGAAATATACCGGCAATGCAAGAATGCCACTAAAACTTTAGTGAAAGAAAAGCGTGAAAGAGCCAGTATGATTGAGGAGGAGAGGTTGGCGAAGAACTTCGAGAACAACACCAAACTCTTTTGGAGCAAGGTGAGAAAGGCTCGAGGTGATTCGTCAGGCTCCAGAATGGAAAGGATAAAATCTAAAGATGGTGACATTCTTGCAGACACACAAGCTGTGCTAAACCGGTGGAGTGAATATTTTGGAGAAATGTATGGAGATGACCCGGATGCTGATGCCGCAGACGTGCCCAGAGGCGAGATTGTGGCACCAGAATCAACGGAGGACATCACTATGGAAGAAGTTGAATGGGCGATAGGAAGTATGAAAAACGGTAAAGCTGCGGGAGTAGACATGATATCTGCCGAGATGATCAAATATGGTGGAACTTGCGTCCGGGACGCTTTCCGGGCCCTTGCAAACCTTTGCTGGAGGACCGGTAGAGTCCCTACAGATTGGCGCCGCGCAGTCATAGTACCCTTGTATAAAGGCAAGGGTTCACAATATGACTGCGCCAATTACAGAGCCATCAGTTTGATCAGCTTGGCAGCCAAGGTGTGCGGTAAAATTATTGAACGGAGAATGCGCGTGAAGTCCGCTGGAATGTTGTGCGAGGCACAAGGAGGTTTCAGGTCTGGAAGAGGATGTTTGGATCAAGTCTTCTCACTCCACAACATCGTAGAGAAGCATCTGGCAGTGGGGCGGAAGGTTTTCTGCGGTTTTGTAGATATGGTGAAGGCATTTGACAGAGTTGTGCGAAAGAGACTTTGGGACATTTTGCCAGAGTATGGTATAGATGGCACTCTATTGCGAGCCGTCCAGTCCACTTATGTGGACTGCAAGGCATGCGTACGGGTGGGTGGTAACAGGTCACCCTGGTTTGACGTTAAAATCGGCGTCAAGCAGGGTTGCGTGTTGTCCACTAGACTGTTTATAATATATCTGGACAAAAGTCTTCAAAGACTGAAAGCGATGAATGAAGGTGTACAAATGGGTGACTTAGTGGTAAACCATCTACTTTATGCAGATGACGCGGTTTTAATAGCGCCAACAGCCACTGATCTGCAAACACTAGTCACAGTTATGAAAGACGACTGCATGATCAATGGCTTACACTTGAATGTGAAGAAAACCAAGATTATGGTTTTTGAAAGGAAAGAAACCAGAACGAATGTAAGGATTGTGGTTGGTAACGATGTGCTGGAGCAAGTGAATGAGTTTGTATATCTTGGATGCGCCTTTAGTAAGGATGGGAAATACACCGCTGACATAGAGAGAAGAGTGAGTGCAGGGAACAGAGTGAATGGTGCGATGGGAAAGCTACTCGGGAGCCGGCACGTAAGCCATAAGGCGCAGCTGGCCATACATAACGGAGTTCTTGTCCCAACGCTGTTATATGGTAGCGAGAGCTGGGTATGTAAGAAGGAGAATGAAAGTAGGATAAATGCGGTAGAAATGCGAGCTCTGCGGAAGATGTGCGGAGTGAAGCTGACCGACCGCATTAGCAACAGTATAGTAAGACAGCGAGTAGGTATGAAAAATAGTATCGGTGTAAAGATGAGAAAGGGCATGCTCCGTTGGTTCGGGCATATAGAAAGAATGCCAGAGGAAAGAATGACAAAACAGATATACAATGTGAAAGTGGAAGGATGCAGGTACAGGGGAAGACCTAGACTATCTTACCACGACCAAATAAACCGAGTCTTGTCTGATGAAAAAGTCAAGAGTCTCCGTAACCGGCGAGCGTGTATGAGACGAACTATGAGAGTCGAGGAAGCCAGAGAGGTATGTAAGGAAAGAACCTGTTGGAACTCTGTACTCTCTGCCTACCCCGCAAGGGATCTGGCGTGAGGTTAAAGATAGATAGATAGATCAATATGATCTTTTTTATATGTTTATCTACAAACAAAAACATTGGCTCACGAGGTCCTCGGTTCAAATCCAAGGTCGGACAAGTGTAGTTTTTCTAACAAAAACGTCTCATGAACATATGAGTCCGGAGTCTGGAATTGGGCCCAGTATATGGCAATAGGCTCACCCCCTATTACATGGGACCTAACATCGTCGGCAAAGCGTAGGTGTACTCAGTACACCTCTGCTAGCCCCGCTTGGGGAATATAGGCGTGACGGTGTAAAAAGGGAGTGTAATCGTTCTGAACACACACGTATCGGATCAAAATAGATGAAAAACTGTCTGTGGGGATTTGAAAGTCCTTCAATCGCGATCCCGAACAAAGAGGGTAACGTGATGTATGCTCACGACCCCGTGAACGCTTGAGTATGGGAGTGACTCTAGTATCGTTTCTGGAGGCAGACACTAAGTTGATGGCGGAGATCCTAGAGCCCCGCCGAAGTCTCGGCGCCGGCTATCGTAGTTTTAGTCAGCAGTAGTCAAATACGCCCCGTGGGCTCCCCGCGAGCCTGACGGAAGTTTAATGAAAAATTTTCCGCTCGCAAAAAAGGTAAACAAACTCCTGCAGAGGAGAACCTCTTTAAAAGACAAACATCAGCAACCGTATGTAAGCAGAAGTAAGTTCTACTGCCCTTCGAGGTGTTCACTAAGAAGCGTAGAGTCCGCCTTCTTGGTGTGTAACTATTAGAGCACGATCTTACCCCGCAATCCCTCTGAAGTGATAACGTTTGTCACAGTAAGATTTTTAGTCATTAGGAGTCCAATATTACCCGCGGGTTTTCCTCAAGATTTAGGTGTTTGCTCTACCAGATTTTTTCTATATCAACAACTGAAACTTGGTAAAATTAGCCTCATTCACTAAACCAAATTACCCAATGACTAACTCGATCAGTTGAGAAATAAATAATTACTAACCGATAGTATCGTATATATAATATAAACCGCCTATACTGTCTGACGTTGGACACGGTCGATTTACTGCAATAAATTTAACATCAGATAGACGGCAACTTGGCAGATTTCTATAGCCCTGCCACTTTTCCAGTTATTTTTTTATATTTGTTGTATGGAGTTGTTGATAAGAAGTTTCAGAAAGTCTGATAAATAAATCAATCAAAAACCTTATTCCAACATTTTTGGTGGCATAGCTTAACAAAGTACATTAACACATTTTGCCAAGATACTTCTGGTGACAGAAGACAAGTCATTATTCTCTGGGGTTCATTACTTCTAAGATCTTTAAAAAAAAAATTCCGTGTTCATTTATCGTCAGCGGATGAAAACTTAATTAGTTAACAGTAGGTCTGTATTTCGAGGTATAGATTTAACAACTCCATAAATATTTTTAATGGTTTAACTCGCCTAACCACTAAATGGTATTCATTCATTATAAATAATTATGACCAACGATGACGAAAAACTTATTTTGCTTACTCTTGTTTTTATTTTGACTGCAAACTGCCACACAACGTAATAACAACTATTTTACACAAATAAGAGCAGGTACGTGGGATACATCATAAATATTTACTTTTATTTGCAAAAATCGTATTTTTATCATTTTTATTTCGATATAATCGTAAGCTAAGACACTTTCAATATTATTCACAAAATAAATATACGTAGCTTTCCAAGTGTACAACTAGAACCAACTTCTTACTTCGTCTTCGAGCATCTTAGCAGACTACAAAACGTTTTTGGAAGTCGGGTCTTTAGCGACATCAAGTTGCTTCACGGGACAAAGTCGGGGATAATCTAGGCTTACTCGCCTAAACTTTGGTTTTCTATTAACGGAATCGATTTCTGTCTTCGTATTTAATCTATCAATTCTTCACTATCGAGTCTTGGAAGCTGGTGATAAATATTATACTAGGATAATCGATTTTACTTTCAAGCGTTCTGGAGAGTTTCTGTTCTTAGCTTATTTATAAAGATTATATAGTGAGAATGTACGTCTGCGACCGGTAACTAATAGTCAACGCTTTTACGCCTTCATTATTAAATCACAAAATAAATATACCTAGCTTTCCGAGCTTAAAACTAAAATCAACTTCTTACTTCGTTTCCGAGCATCTTAGCAGACTACGAAACGTTTTCGGAAGTCGGGTCTTTAGCGACATCAAGTTGCTCCACGGGACTAAGCCGGCGATAATCTAGGCTTACTTGCCCAAACTTTGGTTTTCTATTATCGGAATTGATTTGTGTTTTCGTATTTAATCTGTCAATTTGTCACTCAGTCTTGGAGGCTTGAGACAAATACCAGAATATTCGATTTAACTTTCAATGGTTCTAAATAGTTTTTCTTCTGATCTTATTTACAAACATTAGAGAGTGACAATTTGACCTAAGTATTTTTCAAATAAAGTGCTCGTAGCCGTGATCAAGGTATTCTAAGAGTTACCATGGTCAAGCAGCGTTTGGCTTGGTCGGTCTGAGATGGGTGACTTTTTGTGAAAATTTCATTTTCGAACGGATGTAGCCCCTCTGGTAGGCACATTAAGCCAATTCAAATGCCTCATGTGGCGCTTGATAAGTTTCAATAAAAGGTAGCCACAAACCTGCATTTATTAATCTGCATTGGGACGGCGTGGTGGGGTATGATCTATCCTCTCTCCCCTCCAAGGCCCTTGCCCAGCAGTCTTCTTCTTCTTTTTATGTCAATGGTTCATATCTGTCTCGCTAAGTAAGTGGCTAGCTCAATCGCATCATTTGTGATGGTACACAGGCTTCTATTGTACCGGTAGTGGAGCATAAGGGACAGACGAGCAGGTGTGGAATAGTCTGTGAAGTTGCGCCATAATCGCAGGCTGTTAACTTTGGATCTCGGGACCCCCATGTACACAAATTTTGCCTGCATCTACGTACATACTTGAGTGCGGAGCCGCTTTAAAGATTTCCACACCATGGTAGTAAGTTCCTTGGTGATAGTTGCTCCGGACATGGGACAAAGTAAGGGCTTACCTTTCTCTCCATTGTCTAAGTCTGTCGTTGTTGGGAGATTCTGCCGGGTCCGCGTAAACTTCAGAAAGCTTTGGCAGCTCTTGAGGTGGAACCGAGGGATTTGGTGGCCATACAAGAGGTGTAGTGTTTCACACTGTTGCTTTAACTTTTCTATGGTGCAGGCCACATCTCGTCTACAAAAGGAAAATCATGTTTAGTGAAGTCGGTTTTAGGCATCCAGTGATAATACGACATTATACGTTTAGCGCGACATCCACGAGTCTAGCGTGTGGTGACCTGTGCCACACGGGACATGCGCATTCTCCAGCAGTAAAGCAAAGCGCCATACCTGTTGTTCAGAGGACGTCAGGTGATGCACCCCATGCAGTCGTTGTCTGTCGGCGAAGTAGGATATTTCTAGCCCCGACTTTCATTTTGGTCTTATGGCAATGACGTTTATATGTGAGTGAACTGTCTATTGTGACTCCCAGATATTTCGGGTGGTTGCAGTGCTCGAAATTCACTTCACGGCCGCAGTAAGACAGTATTGGTGATTTAATGTTATGTTTGGAATTACTACTATCTATGTATATATTGTTACGCTAGATCCCGTGGGGATATATTGTAGATAGACTATTAATGTTTCTAAAAACTAGATTATTTATGTTACCTTCTCTTGTGATACTTGATTACTTAGTCGTGTGTTGATTCATTAGGTCTCAGTTTCTTAGAATAAATATCATGATCCTTTTATCCTAAGAAATAGTAGTCTATTTCTTGGAAGGAGGATTCTAAGATAGTTCTTACTATGATCAAATATACCGTAAGGTAAGTCAAGAGTCTCCGTAACTGGCGAGCATGTAGGTATCAGACGAACTATGAGAGTGGAGGAAGCCAGAGATGTCAGTGAAGAATGAACCTGTTGGAACGCTGTACACTCTGCCTACCCCGCAAGGGATATTGCGTGATGATATGGATAGATTTCAAGAAATAAGGTATTGTAAAAACAATATAAATAAATTATTGTTTGTTTCGTGTATGTGATTTTCATGTTCGTATACGCACCCGCACACAGAAATAATTCCTATAATGGGCCTACTAAAGAAAAACATCACCGGTAAGGTCTTAAGTCTAATTCCCAATCCAGTAGTACTTTTCATAATACAACCTTTCCTACATACTTTTACGACTTGATAACAACAATCAATGCCTAACGATATTATTAAGTACCCATTCCAGTAAACGAGGAAGAAAGAACAACTGAGATTCCCCGGAACAGCCGTTTGCTCGTTTATATGATCTTTTTTTTATCAAAAGCTTTATGACATTAAAGTTCTTATTTGTTCCAGCCGAGCTTGCGTAATCCGAGTAATTCGCTTTACTCTTCTTCAGGTATGGTATGCCCTTAATAATACGTGACGTCATTAGCTGCGGATTATCGAGGTCCTGTCGCCGAATTCGATAGCTGGTTCTTCTTGCAAGTTTGTTGTTGTTAGTACATTTTTATTCATAATGTTTTGGTAATTGAAATTATTTTATCTCTATCTATACGTATCAATTTATTGCCTTACTAGCATTTGTCGTTAATGCAGTTTGCTGCCATATCCTTGCTAAGGCGGTCACGGGCGGCGGTGTACCTGTACACCAGTGAATGAACTAATGAGTTATTTTCTTTAGAAAGAGCGTATCTCTATACTAGGAATTATTCCTGTGTCTTGGGAGAGTTTAAAAACATGCAATTCACATACACAAAGAATCAGACAAAAACAAAGATTTGTCCGATCTCGCCGCCAATTTGCCCGATTTGATCGATTCAGTGGACATAGTAGTTTAAGCTCTTAACCACTAAACAAAGCCATCAATCGATTCAGGTGCTTCCAACTTTGTTCACTTGTTCATTTAAACCTGCAATAAATATTATTAGTGAGTTGTATCTTACGTGTAGTAAGTAAGTACGTCATGTCACAGCAAAAGACTTGTAAAACTGTAATGACTCCATCAGTATACATAACGCCTAATTCAGCATACAAAAAAGGAACTCTGCATGTCAAAAACCTATTTTTCCCAAGCGGAGGTGGCAGAGGTGTACTGTGTACACCCACTTTTCACCGATGATGGTGCCATGTAATAGGGGCAGTCCCATACCCATATACCGGACACAATTCTAGAGTCAGGACTGATATTGAGATTTCTTTCGACAGAAAAATTACATTTGTCCGTCCTAGTATTTGAACCCAAGACCTCGTAAACCCAAAGCACATTATTCGCCACTAGGCTAACGAGCCAGTCAATAAAAATAACACACACCGTCACGCCTATACTCCCCACGTTTCGCCGACTATGTTAGGTCCCATGTAATAGGGGGCGAGTCTATTGCCATATACCGGGCACAATTCTAGACTCCGGACTCATACTGGGAATTTTTCACTAGAAAAACTACATAAAAATAAAAGGTTATAATAAATAGCGCTTCGAATGAATCTATTTTTACAGTGTGTCTTATGGTATTATATGTAGCAGCGATTACTGACTGCAGATAAAACTCACAGCGCATCAAACTTGAAATGATTTATAATGTTTTGTATTTATTTGATTTGTAAGAATGCCTCGTTGGTCTAGTGGCAAAGCGCATCGCTTCGTGATCACGAGGTACTGAGTTTACATCCTAGGTCGGACAAGTGTAGTTTTTCTAACAATAAATTTCTAGTATGACTCCGGAGTATGGAACTTGCCCGGAATATGGCAATAGGGTCGCCCCCTATACAATATACCTTGGCCACCCCCGTTTGGGGAATAGAGGCGTGATAGTGTTTATTTTTTTTAATCTAGAGTCAGTCCTTTTGGCATTGTGCCTAGGTTCCGGCATAATTAAAATAGACCTACCCTCTATTATATGAGAACTAATGTCGTCGGTAAAAAGTGGATGTATATAGCACAATTTAACATCTACTCCGCTAGGAAAATATACGCGTGACGGTTTCTTTTTCCAATTCCCACAAACGTGCTAGCTGTTCTTTCTTAACCATGTCATTGTACAAACCGAACAAAAATTAAGGTCTCCTCCAAAACCTTTCATGTGCTTGCGTATTGAAACTTTAATTCAATTACACCGTGGCCAAAGGCCCGTGCTATGCTCTGTAAAGCCATCACAAACGAACACTGTTCACATAAGACTGAAAATAAACAAACAAATAGCGCTTTAGCTGTCGAAAGCAGCTGCATAAAACCACAGTTAACTTATGCAAACAGTTGAGCATCTTATTACTAGCGATCCGAATAAGAATCAAGCACACAGATGCGCGCTCTACAGTTATAAAAGGATCTTTTGGACCGCACCCAAAACTGGAACTAACGCTGTCATTAAGTGAACATGACAGTCGCAGGGTTGCCGTTTGCTATGAAATTTACTCAAGTTCTTTTTTTAATTAGTAACCATGTAGACCCACCTGTTAAAATATCTCCTTGCAAGTAGGAAAATTTTACTAAATGTTAACCCTAACTTCACACCAACGCCCCTCTGTCACGTCACGTCATCCACAGTCTAAAAGATCCTTGTTGGACTATACGTAGCTTTTGACCGCTGAACACATCCGAGCATGCGTTTGTTTGCGTGATTCTTCTTTGGACTGCTAGTACTAGATATTTAACTGTTTCTCATATGTTAACTGTGACCTCAACGGCATGAGGCGATGAAAAGTGTTGTGGCATTGTAAATTAGCGCATTCAACCACTCAGCCCGAAAGGTCGGTTTTCGGCTGTCCACCGGCCACGTCATTTGCGAACGTGCATAGGCTTAACTAAAATTCATTCATTAATCAGGGAACGGTATTCAATCCTGCATATTTTTAACATTAGTCTGGAGTTCTGTTAGATGTAAATTGCAAACTAGGTTGATGGAAATAGGTAATGATTTTTTTTCTATACTAAATGAAATGTATACTAATACTAGTTTCTGCCCGCGACTTCGACCGCGTTGACTTTAAACAGGAACCTTACATTTTTCCGGGATAAAAAGTATCCTGTTTTAATCCTAGTAATAAACTATAAACACACACACCGTCACGCCTATATTCCACAAGCGGGGGTGGCACAAGTGTACTGAGTACACCCACGTTTCCCCGACGATGTTAGGTCCCATGTAATGGGGGGCGAGCCTATTGCTATATACCGGGCACAATTTTATACTCCGGACTCGTAGTGGGAAGTTTTCGTTAGAAAAATGGATTATGATCCTTTTGCAGCTTATGTGTATGTTTGTATGTAGGAAGCCTGTAAGAGAGGTATGTAAGGGCTGGACCTTTTGGTACTCTGTACTAAACTATCTGTGTGCCAATTTCATTTACATCCGTTCAGCCGTTTTTTACGTGATTGAGTAATAAACATACAAACTTTCACATTTATAATGTTAGTAGGATTATAAAGAGAAAAGTTTTGTTTACTTGTAACTATTGACCGATTTTAATTTTCCAGAAATTAACAGACATTGGGTAGGTTACTACTTTGTTTTATCTGAGGAAAATCCTGCATAGAACTGCAGCGAAACTCTGGAGAAGCTCGCGAGGTGTATCGGATTCCTACCTACTAAAACCCCGGTGGTCGACATCAGCACTGACACAGCAACGCACCCGTGCGAAACCCAGCCCAGCGTCACCATATTGTCGAACGGACGCAAAACTGCGGCAAACTGCTCGTATAATATATATTTGTAACTTACGTATCCCGAAGATTTGTTTGCGTGAATTTTAGACCTACCCATTCAATTCCTGTTCAAAATCTAAGTAACTTCATAACGGATGTAGGCATCCCCGACATTCATTCATTAATTAAGAAAATGTTTCGAATTCTGCCTATTTTCAATACTAGTTTGAAATATAGTTAGACGAAAAATGTTCAGTTTCTATAAATTTGCATCCACTATGCATCTGTATATATCCAAATTTAGTTTACACTATACACTACTACGTCTCGGGTTCAAATCCAGGCACGCACCTCTGTCTTTTTGAAAGCATGTGCGTATTACAAATTAATTATCACTTGCTTTAACGGTGAAGGAAAACATCGTGAGGAAACCTGCATGCCTAAGAGTTTCTCGAAGGTGTGTGAAGTTCTCCAACCCGCACTGGGCCAGCGTGGTGGACTATGGCCTAAGCCCTCTCAGTTTGAGAGGAGGCCTGTGCCCAACAGTGGGACAGTTTCTTAACAGGGCTTATATTATTATTTATTTTATACTACTATATTGCTGTAATACGCATAATTTCCTGAAATAAATTGCATTTCAGTTATTTTTCACATCATTTTGACGTATAGCCAAGTCAAATAAACATGAACTAGAATATACGCCAACAAGCTCAAATTTTCACAGCAAACGTGGCATAACTTGTCGATTCTGTCTGCCAGCAGTTTCGGAATAGATCAGATATGCCGATGTATTGCTAATGCCAGATTTCCATCTAACGGATTGTCGAATGACGCATATTAGATTTGTTCCTAATTTACACAATGTTGAGATACGTATGACGTCGAGTGTGCCACAAAAAGGATGGATTATGATCTTTTTGCAGCTTATGTGTATGTATGTATGTAGGAAGCCTCTAAGAGAGCTCTGTAAGGAATTAACCTTTTCGAACTCTGTACTCTCTGCCAACCCCGCAAGAGATTTAGCGTAACAGCGTAATAGATATGTATGTAGGAGCTGATTCAGTTTGTCGCTGTCATTATGCTGGTGTTCATTTAAATTAGCTTACTGCTGTCTACTATAATCCTACTTCTAACCAAGGTGATCGTTCTCTACCATGTGGACTCCCTGCAGATTGGTGCAGAGAGTTTTCTGGCCACCAGCTGTGTTCCGTACTGGAACATCCTTTCGGCTGAGGCAACCCAATCCTAAAGGATATCCGTTGACCATATTCCAAATTTCTTTTCTTTCTAATCCTGTTAGACCGGGTTATGCCTTTTACCTTCTAACTGCTAACAGCAAGGCATATTGGTCGCTACTAAAAACACAAACCATCTACTTTATGCAGATGACGCGGTTTTAATAGCGCCAACAGCCACTGATCTGCAAACACTAGTCACAGTTATGAAAGACGACTGCATGATCAATGGCTTACACTTGAATGTGAAGAAAACCAAGATTATGGTTTTTGGAAGGGAAGAAACCAGAACGAATGTAAGGATTGTGGTTGGTAACGATGTGCTGGAGCAAGTGAATGAGTTTGTATATCTTGGATGCGCCTTCAGTAAGGATGGAAAATACACCGCTGACATAGAGAGAAGAGTGAGTGCAGGGAAAAGAGTGAATGGTGCGATGGGAAAGCTACTCGGGAGCCGGCACTTAAGCCATAAGGCGCAGCTGGCCATACATAACGGAGTTCTTGTCCCAACGCTGTAATATGGTAGCGAGAGCTGTGTATGTAAAAAGGAGAATGAAAGTAGGATAAATGCGGTAGAAATGCGAGCTCTGCGGAAGATGTGCGGAGTGAAGCTGACCGACCGCATTAGCAACAGCATAGTAAGACAGCGAGTAGGTATGAAAGATAGTATCGGTGTTAAGATGAGAAAGGGCATGCTCCGTTGGTTCGGGCATATAGAAAGAATGCCAGAGGAAAGAATGACAAAACAGATATACAATGTGAAAGTGGAAGGATGCAGGTAACGGGGAAGACCTAGACTATCTTACCACGACCAAATAAACCGAGTCTTATCTGATGGAAAAGTCAAGAGTCTCCGTAACCGGCGAGCGTGTATGAGACGAACTATGAGAGTCGAGGAAGCCAGAGAGGTATGTAAGGAAAGAACCTGTTGGAACTCTGTACTCTCTACCTACCCCGCAAGGGATCTGGCGTGAGGTTATAGATAGATAGATAGAAAAACACACACACAACACAAAATCCCATAATTTTCCAAAAATTCAGTTATGACGACTGTCTAATGCTTTATAAACACACGACAATTGTAGAGAGCTCCAACAGCAGCTCGACCAACAGACCAGCTGAGCTGCATCAATCAACGCCTGTGGATAATATCAGGAAATTCCCAAGACCACCGTATTGACCCACGAAGCCGCAAGGTCAAATCCTTGAAGCGCGAGGCAGTAGAAAGTGAAAAGGTACGACCCAGTCCCATTTCTACCTGTACATGCTGTTTTATCATCAAGTTAGTTTAAAATGAGGTAATTTTATAAAACCAATCTTACTCATCTATAGGATTTCGGAGTCATTTAAAGCTAACCAAACCACACGTCGCCAACTGCCTACGCAAACCTACCAATATCCGGCCACCATGTTGAATATAGCAACGTAACGTGCGTAGGAATTGGCAGAGATGCGGACGGAATGGTTTCTCGATCCGTTTTGGTCGTGAATGCAAATTAATCTCGACAATCGAATATCGTCTCTCGGGTTTCTGTATCGGAGAGTAGGTGTAAATAGGAATAATTTATGAGGAGATTTGTGTGGGATCATTAAATGTTTTTAGTGTTACATATGTCGTATGCCTGTTTTTTTACAAAAAGCGAGGCATACTTAAGTACACCCGAATTAGTCAAGATACTTTTTCAGTCCCAATTTTACAGGAAGTGAGTCTTTCGCCATTCTTAGGACATGATGTGTTCTCAAAAACGTTGAAATAATGTAATATTTCTGGGAGTTTACCGTTAGCAAGACGCAATGGTGTAACGTGTACAAAGAGGGCTAACCCCCGGCTATGTACAAAGAGGGCCAACCGTTGCCATTTACCGGCTCAATTCTATATTACTATACTTATTGTGTTAATCTTTGGGGCCTTTGTTCTTCCGTGGGCGTCTTTGATTGAAGATAAAAAGATAGATAGATTAATATCATGTACCGTGTACACTCAAATGTCGCCGACAATGTGAGGTCTCCATGTAATAGACGCGATTTTCGCCATTAGCGGGCAAAATTCCAGACCGGACTAATAATGTGTTTTTTTCTGTATAAATCTCCAATAAACTTTGTTCGACCGCACCAATAGTGTAGCTATTAGACTTACAATAACTATTAAAATTAACATATAACTATTCAAAATCAAAATATATATATCATTACCCAAAATTTACAGATGAGTCATTCACAAAGGAGCAAATTTGTTATTACAGTAACTATATTCGTTACCAATGAAAACCCAAGCGCATTTTCAGACACATAATAGATAAGTTCGCGAACTCATAATAGACGCAACTACTTGCACGTAAAACTAGTCTAATTAGGTTTTCTTATGCAAATAAAGGATTCAGACAAGAGTGAACTCCTTTGTGATTTTGGAGTTGAGTCGAGTTCGCAGAGTATAGTATTTTTTATTGAAATAAGGTTTTAGAGGTCATTTTAATATTTGCAGGGTTATTTAAAATCATATTTGTACAGTGTTTAACTCTTCTGTGTTAGTCGTTGGAGTTTTGACGTATGGCGTGTCTGGTGTTCCCGAGGTTTTTAGGTGGAAAAAGTGATATTGAAGTTTTCTATCGAAAGATTCTCAGTGGCTGTTTGAAGCCTGAAAAGGTTCTCGGTGAAATGGTAATGAGCTCGCGCCCTCTTGCAACAAGTTCTAACATTGTTGATAAAATATGAATATCACAGTACCTAAACACCAACGGTTGGAACATGAGTGTCTCGATTATTTCTACTTATCCGTTATTTTTTAGTATCACGTCATTCACGACCGTATAAATCATAATAATAAGTCACTAGAACTCGTAAAGCTACGTGAATTTGTCGCCATCCATGTGAGTAAATTATCACTAAATATTTTAAGACTTTGTTCGTAATGTAATTGATATGAAAGTCTTCCAAATCTTGTTAGTGTACTCATAAAATAAACATTTCATCGAAAAACATTTTACAGCAATAGTGTGATTTCTGTTGCCATCTCAATATTAGACCATTATTAGATAATATAACCTATCAAATAATTTCGTACAAAAATTTCACAGCATGCTACGGTAATCTACGGCTTACGTACCTAAATATTGCTTAGTGGCGTCACCGGATACTTAAAATATTAAATTCAAAACCCCATAAATACCAATTGAAAAAAATATGTTATAGAGTATTTTGGAGCTATGCACCGATTCTAAAGTTAGCTAACTCCTAAATTAAATCGATTTTTGCATTCAGTATGACGATGAAGCAGGTTCTTATATTGCCTACAGTTCAGTTTACGGCAGCTCAAAAGATTTATGATTTGTGAGTCGAACTAGTTTCCTGGTTTTGTCCTATTTACATTGCATGTTCCCGGATCTGCAGATTGTGTATACATTTCGATGTACTTAGTTGACATATGCTTTATAAAGGTGGATTTTTTTTTGTAAATCTTAACTGTAATATAATAACACGAAAAATATTTTTAGTGTAATTTTGCTCGATATTCACTCCACGCAAGGTGATATTTAGGGCCAGCAGTGAGACAGTTTTGGTGAATTAATATTATGTTTGGAATTATTACTATCTATGTATATATTATTACGCCAGAAACCGTGGGGATATATTGTAGATAGACTATTAGACTTTCTAGAAACTAGATTATTTATGTTACCTTCTCTTGTGATACTTGATTACTTAGTCGTGTGTTGATTCATTAGCTATCAGTTTCTTGGAATAAATATCATGATCATTTAATCCCAAGAAATAGTAGTCTATTTCTTGAGAGGCGGATCCCAAGATAGTTCTTACCATGACCAAATAGACCGTAGGGTAAGTCAAGAGTCTTCGTAACCGGCTAGTATGTAGGTATGAGACGAACTATGGGAGTGGAGGAAGCCAGAGATGTCAGTAAGGAAAGAATCTGTTGGAACGCTGTACACTCTGCCTACCCTGCAAGGGACCTGGCGTGATGATATAGATAGATTTCAACAAATAACGTATTGTAAAAACAATATAAAGAAATTATTGTTAGTTTCGTGTATGTGATTTTCATGTTCGTAAAAGCACCCGCACACAGAAATAATTCCTATAATGGGCCTACTAAAGAAAAACATCGCCGGTAAGGTCTTAAGTCTAATTCCCAATCCAGTAGTACTTTTCATAATACAACCTTTCCTACATACTATTACAACATGATAACAACAATCAATGCCTAACGATATTATTAAAGTACCCATTCCAGTAAACGAGGAAGAAAGAACAACTGAGATTCCCGGAACAGCCGTTTGCTCGTTTATATGATCTTTTTTTTTATCAAAAGCTTTATGACATTAAAGTTCTTATTACCAGCCGAGCTTGCGTAATCCGATCAATTCGTTTTACTGTTCTTCAGGTATGGTATGCCCTTAACAATACGTGACGTCATTAGCTGCGGATTATCGAGGTCCTGTCGCCGAATTCGTAAGCTGGTTATTCTTGCAAGTTTGTTGTTGTTAGTACATTTTTAATCATAGTGTTTTGGTGATTCAAATAATTTTATCTCCATCTATATCAATTTATTGCCTTACTAGCATCTGTCGTTAATGCAGTTTGCTGCCATATCCTTGCTAAGGCGGTCACGGGCGGCGGTGTACCTGTACACCAGTGTATGAAAGAATGAGTAATTTTCTTTAGAAAGATCGTATCTCTATACTAGGAATTGTTCCTGTGTCTTGGGAGAGTTTACAAACATGCAATTCACATACACAAAGAATCAGACAAAAACAAAGATTTGTCCGATCTCGCCGCCAATTTGCCCGATTTGATCGATCCAGTGGACATAGCAGCTTAAGATCTTTACCACTAAACCAAGCCATCAATCGATTCAGGTGCTTCCAAATTTGTTTACTTGTTCATTTAAACCTGCAATAAATATAATAAGTGAGTTATATCTTACACAATTGAGCAGTAATTCACTCATCTTTCTTATGTTGGTGAAAAATCTTTAGGATCACCCGTGTCACAGCAAAACACTTGTAAAACTGTGATGACTCCATCAGTATACCTAATGCCTAATTGAGCATACAAAACAGGAACTCTGCATATCATAAAACTATAGCTGCACGAATAAAAATAATAATAATACACCGTCACACCTATTTTTTTTCAAGCGGAGGTTGCAGAGATGTACTCTGTGTACAGCCACTTTTTGCCGACAATGTTAGGTTCCATGTAATAGGGGCAGTCACATACCCATATACCAGACACATTTCTAGAGTCTGGACTGATATTGGGGTTTCTTTCGACAGAAAAACTACATTTGTCCGACCTAGTATTTGAACCCAAGACCTCGTAAACACAAAGCACATTATTCGCCACTAGGTTAATGAGCCAGTCAATAAAAATAAAAGGTTATAATAAACTTAGTGCCTTTCGAATGAATCTATTTTTACAGTGTGTCTAATGGTATTATATGTAGCAGCGATTACTGTCTGCTGATAAAACTCGCTAGCGAATCAAACTTGAAATTATTTATAATGTTTTGTATATATTTGACTCGTAAGAATGCCTCGTTGGTCTAGTGGCAAAGCGCATCGTTTCGTGATCACGAGGTCCTGGGTGTACATCCTAGGTCGGACAAGTGTAGTTTTTCTAACGATAAATTCCTAGTATGACTCCGGAGTATGGAATTTGCCCGGCATATGGCAATAGGGTCGCCCCCTATACAATATACCTTTGCCACCCCCGTTTCGGGAATATAGGCGTAGTGTTTATTTTTTTTAATCTAGAGTCGGTCCGTGTGGTTTTGTGCCTAGTGTCAGGCATAATTGAAATAGACTCACCCCGTATTATATGAGAACTAATGTCGTCGGTAAAAAGTGGATGTATATAGCACAACTTAACATCTACTACGCTAGGGAAATATACGCGTGACGGTTTCTTTTTCCGATTCCCACAAACATGTTAGCTGTTCTTTCTTCACAATGTCATTGTACAAACCGAACAAAAATGAAAGTCTCCTCCAAAACCTTTCACGTGCTTGCGTACTTGTATTGCAACTATAATTCAATTACATCGTGGCCAAAGGCCCGTGCTACGCTCTGTAAAGCCATCTTAAACGAACACAGTTCACAAAGGACTAAAAATAAACAAACGAATACCGCTTTAGCTGTCGAAAGCAGCTGCATACAACCCAGTTAACTTATGCAAACAGTTGGACATCTTATTACTAGCGATCCGAATAAGAATTAAGCACACAGATGCGCGCTCTACAGTTATAAAAGGATATTTTGGACCGCGCCCAAAATCGGAATTAACGCTGTCATCACATGACATGTATGTGACATGTGTACATGACAGTCGCTCAGTTGCTGTTTGCTATGAAATTTACTTAAGTTCTTTTTTTAATTAGTAACTATGCAGACCCACCTGTTAAAAAATCTCCTTGCAAGTAGGAAAATTTTACTAAATGTTAACTAACTTGACACGAACGCCTCAATATTAATGTCATCCACAGTCCAAAAGATCCTTGTCGGACTATACGTAGCTTTTCGGTATGTCATAGTAGGTTACTGCCCTCTGAATACATCCGGGAATGCGTTTGTGTGCGTGATTCTTCTTTGGACTGCTAGTACTGGATTTTAAACTATTTCTCATATGTTAACTGTGATACAACTGCATGAGGCGATGAAAAGTGTTGTCGCGTTGCAAATTAGCGCATTCAACCACTCCGCCCGAAAGGTCGGTTTTGGGCTGTCCCCCGGCCTCATCATTAGCCAACGGGCATAGGCTTAAATAAAATTCATTCATTAATCAGGGAATGGTTTTCAATCCTGCGTATTTTTAACGTTAGTCTAGTTAGGAGTTCTGTTAGATGTAAAGTGCAAACTAGGTTGACAGAAATAGGAAATGATTTTTTTCTATAATAAATAAAATGTATACTAATACTAATTTCTACCCGTAACTTCATCCGCGTTGACTTTAGATAGGAACCTTACTTGAAATAACTACAGGCTGCAGACTTCTTTGAGCGACGCAGTCTGTGAACATCTCCTTGACCGCACCCGCTATAACATCCGATTTGCAAGGATCTTTTACAAGGATTTGTGGTCTACCACAAATCCTTGTAGAAGTACACCGATTACTACCAAGGATGGTTTGCGAGGCTATTGAAATTAAAAAACATCCTTATTTCAATATAGAAGATGGGATCCGGTAATGAATATAATTAAATCCAAAACCAAGCATAACAAGGCCTCAAGACACCGTGAGCTCATTCTGCGTAGATCTGACCAACAAAAATAATTAAGAAGTTTGAAGGTACCCCGGAACAACTATGTCTTTTTGACGTCTAACACCTCAGTCCTTCCCGTGACCATGGATGCTGCAAAGCATTCGAAACGTCGGGAACTTAAAATCAAAATTAAACAGCGATAAAATCCGAAATATAGTTTTTTTTATGTGTAATATCCTTCACTGAGTTTCTCAGTCCTTTACTGAGTTCTTAGATTTACGCGAGTAAATCTAGGACCTCAATAAAGAAACCATATTTTTATCCGGGATAAAAAGTATCCTGTAGTAATCCAAGTTATAAACTGTCTGTGTGCCAAATTTCATCTAAATCCGTTCAGCCATATTTGCGTGACTGAGTAACAAACATCTAAACATACAAACTTTCACATTTATGATATTAGTAGGATTATAAAGAGCAAAGATTTGTTTATTTGTAACTATTGACCGAATTTTATAATCCAGAATTAACATATATTCGGTAGGGTACTCCTTTTTTATATGAGGAAATTCCTGCATAGGACTTCCACGAGACTCGGGGAGAGTTCGCAGGGTGTATTGGTTTCCTGCCGACTAAAACCCCGGTGGTCGAGATCAGCTCTTTGGAGGGGCTACTGGAACACCGTCTGGAACGCTCCCATGACAAACCCAACCTAACGTCACCATATTGTCGAAAGGGCGTGAAACTGCGGAAAACTGCTAGTATAATATATTTATAAATTACACAATAATTTAAATAAAAAAATTAACAAAGCAACAAAAGACGTAAACAATTGGAATTATAAAATATGCTATAAATAATTTAACAAAATATGACTAAATCGATATAAATTAATAATATAAAATAATTAAATCTCTGCCTACCCCGTAAGGGATCTGGCGTGATGATATAGATATAGATAGAATTAAATTAGTAAAACTATTTTACGGATTTAATCGCGGTTTATTTTTGATTTTTAGTTCCCGACGTTTCGAGTGCTTTGCAGCACCCATGGTCACGGGAGGATCACGGGAGGGTCAGTCGCGTAAATCTGAGAACTCAGTAATTAAATTAGGTTCTAAACACGTCTAGAAGGCGCGAGTGCTCCCGACTAAAATGGCTTAATCGACACGCGCGCGCTCTTTTTATTGGGTCTGTCTGACAAAATGGCCGCCTATCAAATGAAGTTTATTTTTATTATATGTATTTCTAACTTACGTATCCCACAGATTTTTCTGCATGAATTTTGGTATACCCTTTCATTTCCGATTTAAAATCTAAGTATTCCCGTAACGGACGTAGGAATACACAACATTGATTGATTAATCAAGAAAATGTTTCGAATCCTGCCTATTTTCAATACAAGTCTGAAATATTGTAGACGGAAAAAAGTTCATTTTTTATAAATTTGCATCCACTATGCATCTGTAACTATATATCCAAATTTTGTTTACACTATACACTACAATATTGCTGAAATACGCATATTTTCCTAAAATAAATTACATTTCAGTTATTATTACATAATTTTGATTGTGATTTTGACATATAGTGAAGACAAATAAACATAAACTAGAATATATAACGCCAACAAGCTAAAATTTTCACAGCAAACGTGGCATAACTGTCGATTCTGTCTGC
The DNA here is from genome assembly GCA_905147815.2 of Phalera bucephala. Lineage (NCBI taxonomy): Eukaryota > Metazoa > Arthropoda > Insecta > Lepidoptera > Notodontidae > Phalera > Phalera bucephala. The sequence continues at coordinate 14,080,808 of LR990616.1, read as the reverse complement.
CAGCGGTTTCGGAATAGATCAGATATTCCGATATATTGCTAATGCCAGTTTTCCATCTCACGGATGGTCGAACGATGCATATTTGATTTGTTTCCAATTTACACAATGTGTAGATACGTAGGACGTCGAGTGTGCCACAAAAAGTATCGGATTATGATCCGTTTGCAGTTTATCTGTATGTATGTATGTTGGAAGCCTGTAAGAGAGGTCTGGAAGGAATGAACCTGTTAGAACTCTGTTCTAGCTGCCAATCCCAAAAGAAATTTTGCGTGATGATATAAATAGATATGTATGTAGGAGGTGATTCAGTTAGTCGCTGTCATTATGCTGGTGTTTATTTAAATTAGCTTACTGATCTCTCCTATAAGGACTAGAGAAGTAGGAACTTCTAGCCAAGGTTTTTTTCTAATCCAGTTAGACCAGGTTACGCCGTTTTGGGCGGGCGAAAGGCTATCCCACCACACGCGTCCTTCGAGGCGCAGTGGCATAGCTTCTCGCCTATATTGCTCGTCTGCCCCGGCAAGCAATTTGGCGTGGTCTTGGGAGTAGCGCATGGTCGCGACGATCCCCAAGGCAAGTGTGACTGTATCCTGCTCGCGGTTGCTGCCTGCTATTGGTCTGGTCCTTCTGAACAGACATAACAGAAACAGTCATGCGCTTATCTTTACCCAATCTTCGGCCCCATCCCTTCCAATCCTTTTCCTGAATAACACATCCTTTGTCCCCCGTTTCTGTCCGGAAGTTTGATGGAAGCATGTGGCGGGAGTCGCCATGCTGCCCCTCACAATCTCTGGCTTTCGGAGAGGGTGGGGCGTAGCGGGCAAATTGGAGAATCGTTGCTCGGGGGTTATAGGTACCTCTCTGGGCTTTAGAGAGGATCAGTGAGGCTCCATGGGAACGACAGTCGGGAGAGGGCGCGAAGCCCTTACATAACCCTTCCCTTCCTCTTCTCTATCCCCATCCCTAACTTCCCTCCCAATCCTTTCCCTTCCCCTCCTAGTCGTCGGGTCTGGTGTGCACTTACCCCGCCTCCAGACACGGTCTTGACCACCGATGACGAACCCGTAACCGGCAACGATGAGCTTCGACTCTACGCTGGGACGGGGGCCTTGCCTTCGCCGGCCGCGTGGAAGAAAACCACTTTAAAAAATTATCAGCTGCAGGTGCGGCAACCCGAGGTACCGGCCGATCCCTCGGTGTGTATAGGCTTGCCCGGGTGCAGGGGGCTCCGCCCGGGTCGACGTTTTATTTCCCCCATACTTGTGGGACCGAAAATGGAAAACGAGAGTAAAAATGACAAGACGAAGGAGAAAGTAACAACGGACACCGTTTTGCAGGTGTTGAGGTCCAGCAAGCCGGTTGTCGTCTTGGAGTGGTTGGATCGGGTCGCTTCTGCGACTGAAAAGAAAAAGGTGGAAAAGAAGGAGTTGGATGTAAGCGGTATGTCCGCCTCGGACTCCAGCTTTGCCCAAAGCACCACAACGTGGCACAAAAAGCGCCCCAGAAAGCCGGAAGGCAGTCGTTCGGGCTCAGGCGAGGGCTCGGACGCTGACAACCCGCCGAAACCCCAGTCAAAACGCGGGAGGGGACGACCCCCCACCACTGGGCAGTATGTAGGGTACTGGGAGGCGAAAATGAAGCTCCAACGTAGAGAGAACACCGACCAGTCGAGCGCCGAGGCCGAACGGGCCGCCGGGAGTTCCCGTGCGGCGTCCATAGCCTTGTCAAACCCAGACCCGGATGAGTTACCGCTCGAAGGGCTAAAGGGCAGGGTGGCTGCGTCCCTGGAGAGCATACGGGACGTGGCCCGCATATCCAAGCGACTTAAGGGCACGTCCCAGAAGGCCCTAAAGCTGGCAGCCAATGCCATTGCCGAAGTAGTGGGGGAGGCGTTTTCCCGCACCGCCTCGGACGAGGTTCGCCGCTTGCAGGTGGAAAATACCCGCCTGCAAAGAAAAATGGCGGACCTAAAAAAGGACCTGGACGTGGTCAAGGCCATGGTCCTTACCGCTGAGGACAGGCCACAAGACCCGCCTCCTAAAGCGGCTCCCAAGGCACCAGATACCGACCTAGCGACCGTGATCCGGGAGGAGATGGGCAGAGTCCTCCAGAGGCTCTCTTTTCTGGAGGGCAAAATCCTGCGCCCTCCCTTGGCCTCCGAAGCCGGTAAGACGTCTGCGACGCCCTCAACTGCCACGACGTACGCGCAGAAGGCCGCGCAGAAGGCGCCGCGAAGAGCCCCGATCCGCCCCTCGGAGCAGGACGCCGTGCCGTCGCCCGCTTTCGTACCGTCGATGTCGCCGCAGACGTCCAAATCCGTTCCAATCAGCTGGGATCGGCACGCACCCGCCGCTCCCAAGGCTCCCGTGGCCCAAAAAGCCAAGGAAAATAGGGGGACGGCAATGGGGCAGAAAAAGAAGGCGCAGCAGCAGCAGCAGCCGCCGCCACTTGAAGCCGGAGTTGGGGGCCAATGGGAGGTCGCCGGGGCCAAAAAGACCCGAAAGAAGGCGACCAAAATGAACCAAAGGGCAAGAGCGCGCGAACGCCGGAGGCTCCACGCTCCGGACACGTCGGCGGTTGTGCTGACACTGGCTCCCGGAGTGGAAAAGCGCGACGTGACCTACTCGACGATACTGCATCTCGCCAGGTCAACTATCGACATCGGGGAGCTCGGGATCGAGGGGCTCAGGGTCAAGCGCACTATAACGGGTGCGCGCCTCCTCGAAGTCCCGGGCGCGACCAGCTCCCCGAAGGCGGACGCACTGGCGGAGAGGCTCCGCCAAGGGCTGTCACCAGAAGACGTCCTCATTACGCGGCCCTACAAGTCGGCGAGCCTCCGTATCAGTGAGCTCGACGACTCAGTTCAGTTGAAAGAGCTCATCGCCGCGGTGGCCAAGGTGGGAGGCTGCGACCTGCAGCGGATAAAGTGCGGCGATATACGGGCGGGTTACAGAGGCCTGTTTTCGGCCGTTGTCACCTGCCCCGTAGAAGATTGCGCCGAGGCTACGCGCTGCCTGCTCTGCAGCAAGGTCGGCAAGCCCGCCAAACACCGGGCAGGTTCAAAGACCTGTGGGTCGCGCCCCACAGGCAAGAAGGCCCCAGTGCGCACTCCCGAGCGGCCAGCGCCGCCCATGCCGCGAGAGATCCAGGCGACCGAAAGAAAGGAGACTGGCAATAGGTAGTCGTCCCCCCATCATTAGTCTCCTGCAGACGAATCTCAACCACTCTGCCAGGGCTCAGGACCTCCTGCTCCAGAGCATGGCAGAGTGGTCGATCGACGTGGCAGTGGCAGCGGAGCCATATTTCGTGCTGCCCGCCAGCAACTGGGCTGGCGAAGCTGACGGCACGGTGGCTATACTGCTGCCGAGGTGTGGGGGCTCCCTGTCTCTCGAAGGCGTCGAGAGGCAGAGGGGCTTTGTCGCCGCTCGTGTGGGGTGCATGTTGGTGGTCGGGGTGTATTTTTCGCCAAACCGACCACTACACGAGTTCGAGGCCCTCCTCTCACGACTCTGCGACCTTATGGGGCGTTGTCGGCCACGTCCCGTTCTCGTCGCGGGGGACTTCAACGCCAAGTCCTCGGCCTGGGGTTCCCCCGTCGACGACGTGAAAGGGGAAGCCCTTGAAGAATGGGCGCATGCCCAGGGACTGGCGGTGCTAAACCGGGGAACAGCCTACACATGCGTCAGACGGAACGGCGGCTCGGTGGTGGACGTATCCTTCGCCAGCCCGACGCTGGCGAACCGAATACGAGGTTGGAGAGTCGTCGACTTGTGGTCTCCGCCGACCCTGGGGCCGCCGTGCCGGCTGACGTAGTTGGGGGTAGACCGAGGTGGGCCTTGGCGCGCCTGGATGTAGAGGCAGCAGTGGAGGCAGCAGAGGTGCAGGCCTGGACACCGGCGCCGGTCTCCCCGTTCGACATCCAAGGGGAGGCCGAGTGGTGTAGAGCCGCAGCCACGGCGATATGCGATGCCGCTATGCCCCGCGTGCGGCATGCAGCTCCTCGCAGACGACAGGTGTACTGGTGGTCGCGTGAAATTGCACAATTGCGATGCGCCTGCGTCGCGGCGCGCCGCCAGTACACCAGACAGCGGAGAAGAAGGCGTCAGAACCCACCGCTTTTACCGGGTCTGACGCCCAGGGAGGAGGAGCCGTATGCCGTCTACCGGGCGGCAAAGGCGGCATTGCAGGTGGCGATCGCGGACGCAAAGACGCGTGCCCACGAGGAGCTTCTGGCGAGCATAGACGCCGACCCCTGGGGACGCCCCTACCGCATGGTGCGGAACAAGCTCCGCCCCTGGACGCCCCCCCTTACGCAGACCATGCCACCGGCGTTTGCAGATGTCGTGCTGTCGGCCCTTTTCCCAGAAGCAGCGGCTCCCAGTGCTCCGGCAGTGTTCCGGACACCCGGACCTAACATGCCGTCGAGCGAAGCCGCTCCCGAAGTTACGGAAGAGGAGCTGAACGCCACCGTCCGCAGACTACGGGCGAAGAAAGTGGCACCCGGGCCAGATGGAGTCCCCGGCCGAGTGTGGGTTCTGTCCCACGGTCCGCTCGGCCGTCGTCTCAGGGCTCTCTGGACCGAGTGCTTCAGGTAGGGCCGGTTTCCTCAGCTTTGGAAGTTAAGGGAAACTAGTCCTGACCAGGAAGGAGAGGCGCCCAGCAGACTCGCCGTCTGCCTACCGCCCCATTGTGTTGCTCGACGAGGTCTGCAAGCTCTTCGAAAGGGTGATTGCGGACAGACTCGTCGAGCACCTCTCGCAGACGGAGCCGGACCTGCACGAGTGCCAGTTTGGCTTTAGACGAGGCAGGTCCGCGGTGGACGCGATTAGGCGGGTCCAGGTGATGGCGGAGGAGGCCGTGGAGTAAGGAGACGTGATACTGGCAGTGTCCTTGGACATCGCCAACGCCTTCAACTCCGTCCTCTATCCTTCGATACTGGCGGCTTTAGAACACCACGGCGTCCCCGAATACCTCCACTTGACCATTCGAGACTACCTCGTGGATAGGCGGGTAGTTTACCCCGGGCCGTCGCGGTGGCAGGAGCGGAACGTCGGGTGCGGGGTTCCACAGGGGTCTGTCCTTAGACCGCTCCTGTGGAACATCGCCTACGACTGGGTCCTGCGTGGCGCGCTGCTGCCAGGTCTGGCGGTGACGTGCTACGCGGACGACACTCTTGTTACCGCGAGGGCCCGGAGTCACAGAGAGGCGGCGTTATTGGCCACAGCTGGGGTGGCACAGGTGGTGGGGCGCATAAGGCGGCTCATCCTGCAGGTCGCCCTTAACAAAACTGAGGCCGTGTTCTTCCACGGTCCCAGGAACCGGCCTCCCCCCGATACTAACATCGTCGTTCGGGGACAGCGGATCGAAATCTTGGCCCAGATGCGCTACCTGGGCCTCATACTAGACGGGCGCTGCACGTTTAGAGCCCACTTCGCCGCCCTAGCGCCAAAACTTATGGCGACAGCAGGGGCCCTATCAAGGCTTCTGCCAAACCTGGGCGAGCCAGAGGCCTCGGTGAGGCGGCTATATGCGGGGGTGGTGCGGTCCCAGGCCCTATACGGGTCCCCAATCTGGGCGGGCGCCCTAACGACCCGAAGCGTGGTGCCGCTGCACCGCGCGCAGCGGGTTCTAGCCATCAGGATCGCCCGAGGGTACCGCACCATCAGTTTCGAGGCGGCAACACTCCTCGCAGTTACGCCTCCGTGGGAGCTGGAGGCCCAGGCGCTCTTTGAGCTTTATGCCTGGCGCAGGGATCCTAACAGCTACCTGGATCCCTGTGCCCCGAGAGCGAGGCGAACAGAGTTGCACCGAGCTGCGCTGGAGAGCTGGCGGTGCAAGCTCGCCCATTCCACTGCCGGTCACGCCGTCATCGCTGCGCTGCTGCCAGTCTTCTGGGAGTGGCTGGGGCGACGACACGGCGTCCTCACGTACCGTCTGACGCAGGTACTGTCCGGGCATGGTTGCTTCGGGCGATATCTGTGGCGGATCGGTCGTAAGGAGCGAGGAGGAGGATGCCGAGCAGCGCCGGCTCGCCGGAGCGCTCGGTGCAGGGGGACAGGGGCTATCGCTCCCGACAGTGATATCATCCTTGGTTGGGAGCGAGAGCGCCTGGGCGGCAAAGGCGGCCTTCTGCGAGGCCGTCATGTCCGCGAAGGAGGAGGCAGAGCGGGTGCGGGAGGAGTCGTCCTCCAATCCCGCTCGCAGACGGCGCGTTGGGCGAAGGCGCAGGGACTACGCCCGGAACGACCTTCGCCCATCGTAATCTAGGCCTGCAGGCGTCGGGGGGGGGGGGGGACCCCGGCGCCCTAGCACTTAGCAGTCCCACGTCGTAATAGCGCTGCGTCCGCGCAGCCTCCAACAGGCGGTAGGGGGAGACCGAACTCCCCCCTACATTTGTCGAGGTCCGCGCCTAACTGCGGACTGAGCCCGCCGGTGCCACAGAGGTCATGCCAGTGACGATTCCTGTGGCCCGGCAAAAGGGCAGTAGGACGCTGGGGGGTTTTCGTGGGTGCAAGCCCCACATAACCACCCGGGTCGTACCCTCGGCCCGGGGGTATGCGCTAGGCATTTCCCACCGAAAACAAAAAAAAAAAAGGTTACGCCGTTTAACTTCTAACTGCTAACAGCAAGGCATATTGGTGTCTACTAAAAACACAAACCGTTCATCCAAAATCCCATAATTTTCCGAAACTTCAGTAATGACGACTGTCTAATTCTTTATAAAAATACGACATTTGTAGAGAGCTCCAACAGCAACTCGACCAACAGACCAGCTGATCTGTATCCATCAATGCCTGTGGATAGTATCAGAATCAGAATCAGAATCAGAATATTTTTTATTCATGTAAACCATTACAGTATTTATGAATCGTCAGAAAAGTAACAAAGACTCTACCGCCACTTCGGAATGTCATTCCTGTGGAGAAGAAGGGCAAGAAACTCCACGGTTACTCTTTTAAAATAAGAAATTACAAACTTTTTCATCTACATTCTGTTGTGGGGTATGGGAAAACAATGTAGGTTGGTCATCAAGTGAGTCTAAGTTAAAAAAGCGAATAATACTATTTATGAGAATGGCTACATGGTTCCCTCATTTACAAAAAAAGTACATATTGTGTTAAATTAATAGAAGGAAGAGAGGTAATGTTAACTAACAACAGTTGAATAGGTTGTTATGACTCAAGTGTAGCTGGAATATCAGGAAATTCTCAAGCCCACCTTACCGACCCACGAAGCCGCCAAACCCTTGAAGCGCGAGGCAGTGGAAAGTAAAAAGATACGACCCAGTTCCATTTCTATTCTAAAACCAATCTTACTCATCTTATAGAATTTCTGAGAATTTAAAGCTAACCAAACCACACGTCGCCAACTGCCTACGCAAACCTACCAATATCCGGCCACCATGTTGAATATACCAACGTAACGTGCGTAGGAATTGGCAGAGATGCGGACGGAATGGTTTCTCAATCCGTTTTGGTCGTGAATGCAAATTAATCTCGACAATCGAATATCGTCTCTCGGGTTTCTGTAACGGAGGGTAGGTGTAAATACGAACAATTTAAGAGGAGATTTGATAAGAACTTTTTAAAATAACATATATCCTATGCCTGTTTTTCACGAAAAGCTCTAGCTTTCGTAGAATATTTAAGTACAGCCGAATTAGTCGAGATACTTTTTGGTCCCAATGTTACAGGAGGTTCTTAGGACACATCACTTCTCAAATATTTCGAAAAAAGTAATATTTTTTGGAGTTAACCTTGGGTTAGCAAGACACAGTAATGTAACGTGTACACCCCCGGCTATATACAAAGAGGGGATTTGCCATTTACGGGCTAAATTCCATATTGTATTAATATTTGGGGTGATAATCCTGTCGTGGATGTCTTTGCTCGAAGATATAAAGATAGATATATTAATATCGTGTACTTTATACACTCAAATGTCGCCGACAATGTTAGGTCTCCATGTAATAAACGAGTTTTTTGCCATTAGCGGGCAGAATTCCCGACCGGACTAATACTGTTATTTTTTCTGTATAAATCTTCAACAAACTTTGTTCGCCCGCACCAATAGTGTAGCTATTGGACGTACTATAACCATTAAAATCAAAATATGCATCATTACCCAAAAGTTACAGAGGAGTTATCATTCTCAAAGGAGCAAATTCGTTATTACAGTTACTATATTCGTTACCAATGAAAAACCAAGCGCATTGTTAGACACATAATAGATAAGTTCGCGAACTCATAATAGACGCAACTGCTTACACGAAAAACTAGTCTAATTAGGTTTTCTTATGCAAATAAAGGGTTCAGACAAGAGTGAACTCCGCTGTAATTTTGGAGTTCAGTCGAGTTCGCAGAGTGTAGAAATTCTTATTGAAATAAGGTTTTAGAGTTCATTTTATTATTTGTGTGTGTGTGTGTTATTTAATACTATATTCGTAGAGTGTCCTTTAGTTTGGTAGTCTCGTTGGACTTGTGACGTATGGCGTAGATCTGGTGTTCCCGAGGTTTTTAGGTAGAAAAAGTTATATTGGAATTTTCTATCTAAATATTCTCAGTGCCTGTTCGGGGCCTGAAATGGTACTCGGTGTAATGTTAACAAGGTCGCGCCCTCCTACAACAAGATCTAACATTGTCGATAAAATATGAATATCACAGTAGCTACACATGTCGCTTGGAGAATATAGGCGCGACGGTTGGAGCATGAGTGTCTCGATTATTTTTACTTATCCTTTATTTTTTTATTATCACGTGCATCACCACCGTATAAATCGTAATAATAAGTCACTAGAAATGATAAAGCTGCGTGAATTTGTCGCTATCCATGTGAGAAAATTATCACTAAATATTTCAAGACTTCGTTGACTAATATATTTAATATAGTAACTGAAATTGGTATGAAAGCCTTCTAAATCACAAGATTAGGAAGGCTTACATACCATTTTTATAAGCACAGTTACAAAACTGTACTTATAAAATAATACAATTCATCGAAAAACATTTTATAACAATAGTGTGATTTATGTGGTCATCCCAGTATGATACCATTATTAGATAATATAACCTATCAAACAATTTCATACAAAAATTTGACAGCATGAGAAAAAATACGGCTAAGGGTAATAGGTAATCTGCAGCTTACGTACCTAAATATTGCTTAGTGGCGTCACCGGAACACTTGAAATATTAAATTCAAAACCCCATGAATACCAATTGAAATAAATATGTTATAGAGTATTCTGGGGCTATGTACCGATTCTAATGTTAGCTAACTTCGAAGGTAAATCGATTTTTGCATTCAGTATGACGATGAAGCATGTTCACAACACGTCTTGTATTACCTATGGTTCAGTTTACGGCAGCTCAAAAGATTTATGATTTGTGAGTCGAACTAGTTTTCTGGTTTTACCGTGTTTACATTGCATGCTCCCGGATCTGCAGTTTTCGTGTATATTTCGATGTACTTAGTTGACTTTTGCTTCATAGGTGGAAGGTAGATTTTTTTTGGAAATCTTTACTTTAATATAATAATAAAACTAAAAAGTACGTTTGTATTTTTTTTTTGAACGTGCTAATCTCTGGAACTACCTGACAGATTAGCTCAGCCTTTTTTGCATTTGTTAGCTCAATTCTTAAGAAATTTTAGGGTTATAGATAATTTAGAGAACACGCACATTGTGAGGCACAGGGAGGTTTCAGGTCTGGAAGAAGATGTTCGGATCAAGTTTTCTCCCTCCGCAACATCGTAGAAAAGCATCTGGCAGTAGGCCGGAAGGTTTTCTGCGGTTTTGTGGACCTGGAGAAGGCGTTTGATAGAGTCGTGCGAAAGAGACTTTGGGACATTTTGCCAGAGTATGGTATAAACGGCACCCTATTGCGAGCCGTCCAGTCCACCTACGTGGACAGCAAGGCATGCGTACGGGTGGGTGGTAGCATGTCACCTTGGTTTGACGTTAAAATCAGCGTCAAGCAGGGTTGCGTGTTGTCCGCTGGACTGTTTATAGTGTATCTGGATAAAAGTCTTCAAAGACTGTATGCGATGACTGAAGGGGTAAAAATGGGTGATCTAGTGATAAACCACCTATTGTATGCAGATGACGCGGTTTTGATAGCGCCAACAGCCACTGATCTGCAAACACTAGTCACAGTGAAATAAAACTATTTTTTCGGATTTTATCGCGGTTTATTTTTTGTTTTTTAAGTTCCTGACGTTTTGAGTGCTTTGCAGCACCCATGATCACGGGAAGGACTGAGGTGGTAGACGTCCAAAAGGTATAGTTGTTCCGGGGTACCCTCAAACTTCTTAATTATTTTTGTTGGTCCGATCTACGCAGAATGAGCTCACGGTGTCTTGAGGTCTTGCAGTGTTATGCTTGGTTTTGGATTTGATTATATTAATTACTGGATCCCAAGTCGATGGAAGCACCCAGCCATCTTCTCTATTGAAATTAGGATGTTTTTTAATTTCAATAGCCTCGCGAACCATCCTTGGTAGGAATCGGTGTTCTTTCATGAGGATTTTTGGTCTATCAAATCTGATGTTATGGCGGGTGCGGTCAAGGACATGTTCACAGACTGCAGACTTCTTTGAGCGACGGTGTTTTAGGTCAGCTATGTGTTCTTTAACCCGAGTTTTTACTGGTCTTTTTGTTTGTCCTATGTAAGAGAGACCACATTCACAATCAAGCTTGTATACTCCTGCATCTTGTAGAGGGATGTGACACTTGACAGATGGTAAAAACTGACTGTTCTTCTTCGGCGGCTTATAAAATGTTTTGATTGAAGCACGCTTCAAGATATAGCCAATCTTGTCTGTGACTCCTCTTAAGTAAGGTAGTACAGCAGGGAGACGCTCGACTGTGGCTGGTTTCACTCGGTCACTGTGACGTTGGCGTGGGACTCGAAGCTTATTGTCGTGCAGGACTTGCTTGACATGTTGAAGCTCGGCAGCCAGATGTTTCTTGTCACAGATCCCTTGTGCTCTCTGAAACAAAGATTTACCCACGGTAGCTAACTGTGATGGATGGTGGTGAGATTCACCGTTTAAGTACCTATCAGTATGGGTCTTTTTTCTATAAACCGTATGGCTTAAAGTGTTGTTGGGGTTACGGATTACTGAGACATCTAAGAAAGCTAGGGAATTGTTTGCCTCCAACTCCATTGTGAACTGAATTTTAGGGTTAATGGAGTTAAGATGATTAAGGAATACGTTAATTTTGTCAGATGGTAATATTGTGAAAGTATCATCTACGTACCGCTTGTAGAAACTTGGCTTTACACTTGAGGTACGAAGGGCTGTCTCCTCAAAGTCTTTCATGAATATATCGGCAACAATGGGAGATACAGGGGAGCCCATCGCCACACCATCTACTTGCTTGTAGAACTCCTCCTTCCACAGTAAGTAGCCAGATGTAAGGCAGTGTCTCAATAGTTCTGAGTATTCCGCTGGCATGTTGTTCTCCGCTAGTTTCCTTTCTACAATTTCGACACAGTCTTGTACAGGTAAGCATGTGAATAGTGACTGGACATCGAAACTGACCATAGTTTCGTTGTCAGTAAGATGTAGATTTTTGATCTCACTAACAAAATGGTATGAATCCTTAACATGTGCTCTTGTGTGTCCTCTGAGTGGCGAAAGCACTTTCGCTACGTGCTGAGCCAATCTGTAGGTTGGTGTGTCGATTTGGCTAACAATTGGACGTAGGGGAGCATTCGGTTTATGTATTTTTGGAAGCCCATACAACTGTGGTGGTTTTGCGCACGAAGGTATTAGTGAGTTGACGTCCAGATTCAATGTTTCGGAGTATTTCTTTATTAAATCAGTAGTTTGTTTTAATATACTGGTGGTTGGGTCTGTCTTAACCTTTTTGTATGTGTTTGCATCCGATAAAAGTTCTTGTATTTTGACATTGTAATCTGACGTATCCATAATGACCGTAGCATTTCCTTTATCCGCCCGGAGAATAGTGATATCCTTTCTATTGCGTAAGGTTTTCAACGTTAAATATTGATTTTTAGGAAGATTTAGTTTGGGCACTGAACTTCGACGTAACATGGATGAGACATCCTGACGTATTGCCTCCGAATCTTCCCTCCCTATACTATTTTTGGATAGGACGTCTTCAACGGCGCTGATAATTTCCTCATACGGTATCCTTCGAGGTGTTACAGCATAATTTAAACCTTTAGATAGGACCTTTACGATGTTTTCATCCAATGTTTGTTTTGACAGATTGAAATCGTGCTTCAATCAAAACATTTTATAAGCCGCCGAAGAAGATCAGTCAGTTTTTACCATCTGTCAAGTGTCACATCCCTCTACAAGATGCAGGAGTATACAAGCTTGATTGTGAATGTGGTCTCTCTTACATAGGACAAACAAAAATACCAGTAAAAACTCGGGTTAAAGAACACATAGCTGACCTAAAACACCGTCGCTCAAAGAAGTCTGCAGTCTGTGAACATGTCCTTGACCGCACCCGCCATAACATCAGATTTGATAGACCACAAATCCTCGTGAAAGAACACCGATTCCTACCAAGGATGGTTCGCGAGGCTATTGAAATTAAAAAACATCCTAATTTCAATAGAGAAGATGGCTGGGTGCTTCCATCGACTTGGGATCCAGTAATTAATATAATCAAATCCAAAACCAAGCATAACACTGCAAGACCTCAAGACACCGTGAGCTCATGCTGCGTAGATCGGACCACCAAAAATAATTAAGAAGTTTGAGGGTACCCCGGAACAACTATACCTTTTGGACGTCTACCACCTCAGTCCTTTCCGTGACCATGGGTGCTGCAAAGCACTCGAAACGTCGGGAACTTAAAAAACAAAAAATAAACCGCGATAAAATCCGAAAAAATAGTTTTATTTCATGTGTAATATTCGCGTAAATCTAAGAACTCACTAGTCACAGTTATGAGAGACGACTGCATGAACAATGGCTTACAGTTGAATGTGAAGAAAACCAAAATTATGGTTTTTGAACGGGAAGAAACCAGAACGAATGCAAGGATTGTGGTAGGTAACGATGCGCTGGAGCAAGTGAATGAGTTTGTATATCTTGGATGCGCCTTCAGTAAGGATGGGAAATACACCGCTGATATAGTGAGAAGAGTGAATGCAGGTAATAGAGTGAATGGTGCGATGGGAAGGCTACTTGGGAGCCGGCACTTAAGCCAAAAGGCGCAGCTGGCCATGCATAACGGAGTGCTTGTTCCAACGCTGTTATATGGCAGTGAGAGTTGGGTATGTAAGAAGGAGAACGAAAGCAGGATAAATGCGGTCGAAATGCGATCTCTGCGGAAGATGTGCGGAGTCACGCTGACCGACCGTATTCGCAACAGCGTAGTAAGAATGCGAGTAGGTATGAAAGATAGTATCGGTGTAAAGATGAGAAAGGGTATGCTCCGTTGGTTCGGGCATATAGAAAGGATGCCAGAAGAAAGAATGACAAAACAGATATACAATGCGAAAGTGGAAGGATGTAGGTGCCGGGGAAGACCTAGACTATCTTACCATGACCAAATAGACCGTGTCATAGCTGAAGGGCAAGTCGAGAGTCTCCGTAACCGGCGAGTGTGTATGCGATGAACTATGAGAGTGGAGGAAGCCAGAGAGGTATGTAAGGAAAGAACCTGTTGGAACTCTGTACTCTCTACCTACCCCGCGAGGGAGCTGGCGTGATGATATAGATAGATAGATAGAGAACTCCCTTTAACTAAACTTAGATATAGACTATTTAACATCACGCTACGTCCCTTAGGAGCCGAGGAAAGGCAAAAACAATATTGAAAAGGACGTTACCGAAAACGAAGTAATTGTGAGGGCGGGCGATGCATTGCGACCGTATTAGTTTCGTGGTAAGCGGCTAAGTTTTAACACTCCGTCAGAAATATTGCTATAAACATACATAAAAACATATAATTGTCACAGCTTTAACATCAGCTTTCTGTTTTCTGCAAGTCATACATTTTGTCCTATTTGTGCCAATCTTCGCGGTTATGTGCTAATTTCAAGAATCGTAATAATAAGGTATTCGATACTAAGGTATTTAATTTGGCAAGTAGTAACGAATGACAAAATGTTATAATCGAGTAAATATGCTTACCAAAAAAAACAAATTAAAATAAACACTGTTACGTGTCAAATTTGTGTACTCAACAAATGCTGCCGACTGTCCGCCAACGCATCATTCTGGTCCACATCACTCGCATGCCAGCTGAACTAAAACACCTTCATAAATCAGTTTCAGCATAAGCAAGCCAATCAGCTATGGATTCAGCATAGTTTTCGTTCGATTCCAAATAATAAATAGCTTTAATTGCTTATATGTAAAATTCCGTATAGCGTGAGCTTTGCTATTTCAGTTTAGAGAATGGTAATTATTTTAGATACCTGCCCGTCTCGAAAAGGATCTGGAGCTATGATACAGTTTGGTGATAGAATAGTTATATTCGACGTATATAAATAATTTAAATGAGAATTTAGTTGACCTGTTTTTAAGCCTCGAAAAAAAAGCAAATTGAAATTTGGGAGTCACTTAAATCTACCACTAATACTAATCATAAGTTTCTTGCTTATAATTCACTAACATATATAAATGCATACATTTACACGTTTAAAGGTTAATTCGGAAATTATAACCAGGATCATAAATATTCGTCATGACTTGCAAAATGACTCTTTTATACTGATTTAAACTATTCAATCGCGATTCGTTTTTAAATATAAACGCCGCCGGATATTCTTATCTATCTAAGCTTCTAATTTTTTATTAAACTTATAGGTACTTAATGATCGCTTCACAAAGTTTCTTCTTTGTTATAATACTGTCCGGAACGGTTGATGCCTTTCAAACATATCGCTTAGGTTATCGACTATTTATAAAAAAATATTCCGAACCTACAACTGTGTTCTTTCATTAAGTACAATATAGTCAATCTTCTTAAAATATCCAGTATCAGTCTGGACTTTGTACCCAGTACAACGGCAGACTTACCTCCTATTACATGAGACCTAGCATCGTCGGCTAAAGGGGGCGTACAATGTATACCTCTGCCGCCCCGGCTTGAGTAATATAGATGTGACGATGTTATTTTCTTATTTCTACAAGCTTAACGCCCCATGAGTCTTCTTATCGGTGATTGTAACCCCTTATTTAACCCCCTAAAGGGGTGAATTATCAGAAATTCTTTCGTAGGGATCATTTAGACCTCCCAGTTTAAGTTGGGCGTGTTTGTCAGTCGGTATTAGTTTTATTAAGTTTATTCATTGACAAAACTTAACAGCACTAGATAACCCTCGAATTGATAAAGCATTTACCTACCGAATGGCTCGATTCCAGCATTTATAATATGATATGTGACTGTACAATGTTTACAGTACATACGAAAAGTGAATATACTATTATCTGTGAATATACCTTTGGAGAAACCGGGAGAAAAATGTACCTAGTTACTTTCATTAGAAAACCGTTATACTTACTTAAAATTTTGTGTTTGTTATGGTGATTTCAATGGCATATACATATTTTATTACATTTTGTTATTACACAGGACAATTTATATTATTTGTGGTCTGGACTACTTTTCGCGCATATTACACTGCTGGTACGCCAATTGAAGTATTGAAATATCAATATTGAAAGTATCTTTACATATAATGTTCAAATAAAATATACAGATATTCAATGCGAAAGAATGATGAAAGATGCAGGTACCGGGATGGACTTAGACGATCCTACCATGATTTAATAGGCCGTGTCTTATCTGACGGGCAAGTCAAGAGTCTCCGTAACCGGCGAGCATGTATGAGACGTACTATGAGAGTGGAGAAAGCGAGAGAGGTCTGTAAGGAAAGAACCTGTTGAAAGTCTCTACTCTCTACCCCGCAAGGGAACTGTCGTGGTAATATAGATAAGTAGATAAAAATAAAAAAGCATACATAGAAAGTACACAAATTGTCGGTTACGGAGTTCTTCTAACAAAGTTTCCTTATTATTCTGTGCTTTCACTCAGCAAGGTAGTAACGGGTACTCAAGCTCAAGGCTTTCAGTAAATGCGTTTGACGTCTGCTACTGACAACTTAAACGTTGAATTTAATTTGTCTCAACGAATAGCACTCGGGGTTCTAGTTAAATTAATAACAATGATTATATCTTTACTACTTGTAGTTGGTTGGTATCTACTAATTCTTGGAAATGTGCCTCCGGTTCTGTTAGGTGAATTCTGTTTTATAATTTTTAGGGCCTCCATAGGGCCATTTAATTTTACCTCTTTGATGATGATTTCAACTTTTTTTTGTAAACTGGAAATTTGGGAGTTATTCCTGTGCTGCGGGTGTGTTGACAAACATCAGGTTAACATACGTGATCCAGCACGAATATTTGTCGCGTGCAGGGATCGAACCCTCACTAGAGCGGTCATTGATCGAAGCGTCCTACGTTCTGAACTATAACTCTGAAATTATAATAGTCATAACGTACAAATAGTTCAGAAAGGTTTTACCAAATATTTTATTGAAATCCTAGATTACTGCAAATATTACAGAAGATATAAGTTATTTTTTATTTTATCGCTATCTAGGACCATGTCTTTCACAAGACGATGGGTTTTCTAAAGTACTCCCAACGAATAATCAAAATAAAAAAAAAACTCAATTGAATCTAAAAAATGTTTTATTTTAAAAGTAAAGGCTATAAATTCTTTTTTCTATCGAGACAACCACTGGACACAAAAGCCGATCCAGTTTTGATAATCACAGTCAGATCACATTTACGAGGTATTTCATATAGCCCTAACATGTTTATTATCTAGTACATCGAGTATTTGCGAACCACTGACATGTACTTCGGACGTATATCTCCTCTGATATCCGTATACTGCTGGGAACGACAAATAAAATACAATTTGATGTAAGTCTACTATAGCGGTTGCTTTTGCGATACTGATAAGATAAATAATTTACACAAAGCTTTGATATAACTTGTTTATTTTATTTACACAAAATACTGACATGAAACACGCAATTTCAAGGTGTACGGACGCGAGTAGAGAGGAGCCTGGTAAGACGGTAACTCATTACATTAGCGTGTCTTTACATGTGTCGTTACATGATCCTCTCCTGAACGCAAACGTTTTATAGTTAAACCCATGGACGAAACGAATTCTTCATGCTTCGGTCTGTGGAGTCCTTTCGCCAGAGCGTCGGCGATCATGTCTCTAGTGCATCGGCGATTTGGTTGGCAGCAATTTTTTTGGTACAAAGTGGTATCACCGGTCTATGTGCTGCTTCGGGCGTCATACGTTGAGTTTCCTGCAAGACTAATAGCGCTTTGGTTATCACAATATACAATGATAGGAATACCTTTGAGATTAGGCCAGAATTCTTCTTCCAGCTGTTTTAACCATAATGCTTCCTATATTGCAGAGGATAATGTCATATACTCTGCCTCAGTGCTGGATAATGCTATAGTCTGTTGTTTTTTTGAATTCCAGTTTATGGCGGCCCCTTGAAACATAAAAATGTATCCTGTGCAGAACTTCTGATCCATAACATCACTTTTTTCTTGTAGGTAAGTTTCATATCAATTGTTCCCTTTAAATATTTTAAAACTCTTTTAACTGCTGACCAATGTTCACTAGTAGGTTCATTATTGTCTCTGCTCAGTGTATTTACTATTTAGATAATGTCAGGTCTTGTTCCTTGTGATAAGTACCCAAGGCAGCCTATTACTTCTTGATTTCTTCTTATTTTTCACAATTTCATGTTGTTTTTTAGCCTTTTTAAGCTTCAAATTTGCATCACAAGGTGTATATACTGGCTTGCAGTTTTGCATTCCAAAACGGGTGAACGTTACCTTCTTCTTGTGTTAATCTTAATCCAATGCAATGTTTAGCCGTTCCCAAATCTTTCATACCAAATTTTTCTTTTAGTTTTGATTTTATCTTCTGAGCTGAGATCTTTATTATTGAAAGAGTATAATAAGTCATCGACATAGACTGCTATGAAAAGTATGTTTTTTTTATTATTTATGTGATAATAAACACAGGGATCTATCTGCGAGCGAGTCATTCCAATGTCTAACAGTACAGCATTCAATTTGTTATTCCACTGTCTACTCGCTTGTTTTAATCCATATATACACTTGTTCAATCTAAATACTTTTTTCTTTTCTTCATAGCCGGGTGGTGTAGTCAAGTAAATTTTTTCATCAATTTCACCTTGTAGAAAAGCTGTTACTGTAAGTATGATTCATTTGATGAGTATGTTTCATCATTGACATTTTCATATTCTACGGAGTCATCCGAAATGGAATCACTACAGTAAGTGTTACATGTATTTTTTATATCACAACTTTTCTTTTCTTTTTCAGATTCAACGCGTTCTTTAAATAAAAGTAAGTCTACTTGATTTCTTTTTATATTTGACTTGACTTTCAATTTTATTATTTTTATACAAGTTTTCTTTTCCTGTTCACTAATTTTTATTTGTTTTTCAGGTAAATCATCGACTTTATTTCTCAGTATTGTTAAATCTAGAAAAACAACTTCTCTACTTATTATTGCATTTTTTGTTACACGGTCTATGAACCGATAATCTTTAGTGGAGTCACTGTAGCCTACAAAAATAAACTTGCGTGACTTTACATCAAACTTTGTTCTATTTTCTTTGGGGATTTGTACCATGGCATCACATCCAAAAATCCTTATATGACTTAAGTTGGGTTTCTTCCCAGTCCATACTTCATGTGGCGTCACATCGGATAGAGCACGAGTTGGTGAACGGTTTATTATGTATGCAGCCGTAGCCACCGCCTTAGCCCAGAATGTATCCTGCAATTTGGCATTTATAATATATTTATCCTTTCACTTAGGCCGTTTTGCTCCGGAGTGTACGGACTTGATGTTTGATGCAATATGCCATGTGCCTTTGGGTAAATATCAAATTTGTTGTTTATATACTCTGTAGCATTATCAGTTCTAATTATTTTTATTTTTTTATTGGTTTGTTTTGCTACCCTGTTTTTAAATTCCACAAATTTTTCAAGAACTTTTTATTTATTTTTGATAAAATATACATGCACTCTCCTTGAGAAATCATCAATGAATGTGACTAAGTACCTAGCACCCCCAATCGAAAATTGTTTCATCGGTCCACATACATCACTGTGGATAAGCTCTGGCAAATCGGTTGCACGGGAGCCATCTTTGGGGAATGCTTGCCGGGTCTGCCCTTCAGGCAAGTTATGCATATACACGTCTTCATTTTCGGTGACAACTTCACACTCTCAGTGCAGTTAGGTATTTTATTTATATCTGTGAAATTCAAGTGACCCATACGTTGATGCCACAAATAAACATTATCTTCAGTTTTAGTCATCATAGCATGTATTTCCTTGTTTTTACAAACATCCAACTGGTAGGTGTTGTTAATTATTATTACTGTTGCCACGAGTTTATTATGAATATTATAAATCTGACAGCCATTTTCATTGAAGGTAACTTTGCAACGAATTTTATTATTTGATCAACGGATAATAAATTAGTTTTTAAGTCTGGTACATATAATTCACCTGTATTGTCTCTGTGCTGCCATTTTTTGCAATTATTTTTATTAATACAGTGCCACAGCCTTTGACTTTCAATGATTTGTTATCAGCAATTCTAATGCTCGGTACAGGTGGAAACGTGACATTGCTAAGCCAATCCCGGTGCATTGTCATATGCATGGAAGCGCCGGAGTCAACATACCAGTTCAATGAATCACTTATTGTGCTTGCAGAAAACGCTGCTACAAAACCAGTGTTTTTTTTTGATTTAGCAGTACCTTTTTTGTGCCAACAGTTTTTACTCAGATGGCCAACGTCTTGGACCTTTTTTGTACTTTGCTGTACTCTTTGCTGGTTATTTTTAGTTATATGTTTCGTATAAAATGCGGTAGTGTTATGTGTACGTATAAAGTTTATTTCTTGTAACAATTTATTTTTCACAAGATCAGCACTAATTTTCATACCTGAACTTTCTAAGCCCATTATCATCGGCTTGTATATCTCTGGCAAGCCAGCTAGCATTAAGGTGCTCAGCCACTCGTCGTCTACCTTAAATTTGATGTTTCTTAATTTGTGCGCTGCAATTACAATTTTATTGACATACTGCTCAACTGATGAGCAATTTTCAAGCTTGGTATTCACAAGTTCACTCAATAAACCAACTTTGCGAGTCAACTCAGAGTCTTCAAAGGCGCGAGCCAAATTATCCCAAAGTTGCTTTGCATTTTCTGCATCTTGTATGTGCATATACAGCATTGGGTCAACTAATAAGATTAGCTTTCACTTAGCTTTGATAGCTTTTTGATCAGCCGGATCGGGGGCAGTCAATTTTTTTTTTCTATCTATCTATCTATCTATAACCTCACGCCAGATCCCTTGCGGGGTAGGCAGAGAGTACAGAGTTCCAACAGGTTCTTTCCTTATATACCTCTCTGGCTTCCTCGACTCTCATAGTTCGTCTCATACACGCTCGCCGGTTACGGAGACTCTTGACTTTTCCATCAGATAAGACTCGGTTTTTTTTTTTCATACTCATATAGTTCTTTATGTTGTAAGTAAGCTTTTACAACAAATCTCCAGGCTGTCCAATTGTCTCGACCCGTAAGCTTCGTAAATGATTCATCATTGAATTGTTATTTGTCATGTTTGAAACGATATTCAATCTGAAAGTAAGTATCTGAAAATACGCGAAAAACACTCACTTTTTTGTTCGGATTTTTGTTTTGTTTTTACTTTTACTTTTTTACTCTTTAATAATGTACTTATTATCAAAATAACGTTACACGACAGGCGTGGGGCGGCCCATAACCCGATAAGATAAATAATTTACACAAAGCTTCGATATAACTTGTTTATTTTATATAAACAAAATACTGACATGAAACACGCAATTTCAAGGTGTATGGACGCGAGTAGAGAGGAGCCTGTTAAGACGGTAACTCATTACATTAGCGTGTGACAATAACTGCTATGCATAAATGTTTAGGCATTCATATTTCCAAGAGATACTTATTCAGTGTAAAGGTTCGGTATTGCGTACTTGTCCTATTCACCCCGCATAATTTTACTTTACAATTTAATTAACATTGGAGCCCTTTATTGTGATAAATTTGTTGAATTGTCAAATGTATTTGACTTTTGACAGCCTTGTTGATAATTATTCACTTATCGGGATAATTTCCGTACGTTCAAACGTTTTTCATCATCAGCCCGTGTCAGTCCACTGCTGGACGTAGGCCTCTCCCATGGCACGCTGACTTGCCATGGAAGGTTTTGCCCATAATCGCCACGCTGGGCATGCGGGTTGGCGATCGCAGGGCGTAACTTCTCGCACTAGTGACGCTGCTGCCCGTCACCGGTCTGGTTAAAAATTTAGTTACGCCATATTTGAATGGTTATACCGCCATTGTCGGTCGTCAGAGCCTAGTCCGTTGATCAGCAGGATGCACCGCGGGCAGGAGAGGTTGACTTGGGGAGCGTAGATGGTAGGTGTCCCCCTTGCATCAAACGTTTTTGCCATACCTATTACTGGAATCAAACATGAGCCTCATAGATGTTTTTCGTATCCATCGTGCTTTACGACTAGGTTTATCCTAGTTGTAGTCTTTTTTTCTATAGCTGATCTGCCAATGTTCTGTGTCTCTCGCTTTGCGGAGGCAAGTGAAATTGTATTTTTTACTACTTCTCCTGTTTTCTTTTCTTTCTGATTATTTTATTATAATATAATAATAACAATATCAGCCTATACTGCCCACTGCTGGGCAAAGGCCTTCTCTCACAAATCAAGGGCAGAGAGATTAGGTCATACTCCACCACGCGGACCCAGTGCGGATTGGTGGAGGCAGGTTTGTGGCCACCTGCTGTTGGAACTTATCAAGCCGCCTTTACGGCTTCCAACACGGCTTAACAACTACCACATTAAGTGGTAGCCGAGACCAACGGCTTAACGTGCCTTCCGAAGCACGGAGACGCTCGAATATGAAAATGCCACAAACGGTCACCCATCTCAGTACGTCGGACGCTGCTTAACCTTGGTAATCGGTAAGAACACCGCGGTCGCACAGCGCTACGAGCGCCTCCACGAAAGATTATTTTATTGCGGGTTCCAATACAATAAACGCTGTCCGGGACACACCAAGGCTCAAACCTTGGTGTCATGTATAGAGACCCTTGTCTTCGGCACAAGTGAAAACCTCGTGTCTCTAACGAAACGCACACCCTGACAGTCATGGAGATTGTCATTTCAAAATGGTAGACAGTAATAGATAGCCTTGTGAACTATCATACTGAATTTGTATGCATTCAAATAATGCGATATAAACTTTTCTAACTATATAAAAAATAATCTTATTTTGGTAAACTTTTCGATTTATGAGGTTTTCACGCGTGGCCCACGTTGTGGATCCTGGCGTACAGAAGTTAAAAGTGATGGGAATATGTGGTGAGCTTAGTCAAATCAAAAATGCCTTAGTGATCTTGAAGTACATAGTAGTTACGACTGGCGATCAACAAAGTGGCATTTTTATCAAAAAATATATCGGTCTCAGTCTGGAGTCTGGAACTGAACCCGATGTTATAGCAATAGGCTTACCCATCAAACTCAAACAATTTATTTTGTTTAAGCCCCGCTTACAAATAGTCAATTTACATATCTTTTTTAAATCTAATTTAACTCCTAATCTACCACCGGATCGGAACGCGGCCTCCACTGAGAAGATCCGGCGAGGAAACTCAACCTCTTTTATTTAATTCTCCCTATTTTTTTCCTTTCTTTTTTTTTTAATCATATTGTGTGGATAAAATGTTTAAATTTCAATTAAATAGTTTACGATCTAGCTCCAGTGTGATGCCGTACGACCGAGATATGAGACTAATGATGTTATTTATAAAGAGTGTCAAAAGATTCCAGATGGACCAGTGGGGACTGGCACAAGCAGCACCCGTTCACGAGTATGACTACTGGAATAGCCATCACTGCCCTTTACCAAATTAGAGGAAAGGGAATGACCCGCGCCCGACAACCACCGCAACTAAAGACATTATAGTGAGCAAGACCAAACCAGAACCCCAAAGACTGGTGAGATTGTGTCTACAAAGCAATAATACCCCAAGCTCGTCAAGCACAACACGCTACGCTTCTTACATTGGTACATGTCATCGTGGGTGATATGTCGGTAGTCTCAATACACCTGTGACACCTCCGCTTGGGGAATAAATTTATTTATTTATTTATAGAAAACCAACAGCTATGGTGATACAAAATAATAAACAATACATAATGAACTTAAATTAAGCCAATTATAGGTTTTCCTAAAGTAATTACACACATTAGGAGTGGAAGTTTTGTAGCTTTAAGAAAGTGATCCTATCATAAAAGGTAATGTAATAAAAATAATTTACAGAAAAGGTAAGTACTAATTGCGACGTGTGTATGTACGAGTGTGTGTGCGAGTATGTGTGCGTGTGTTTGAGTTAGTGTGTGTGTGTGAGGATGTCAGTTTGAATCTGGTGAACAGTTTATTATAAACTCTTTTTCTAAAAACTTGCTTGCTGTTATTAAAAAGATCTATGTCTGAGTTTAAATCAGAGAACATGTGGTTATGTGTAGAACAAATCCTGTTTATAGGTGAGTTGCGTGCATAATTGGTGTGTGCGAAAGTCGTGGAAAATAAATTTGTTTGTCTGGTGCGACGAGAGGGCGTAGAGAATCTAATTTGCTCAAGCAAATATGAGTTATCCAAATGACCATGAATAATGTCATAAAGTAACATTTGGTCTAACATTATTCTTCGATCTTTTAAAGGCAGTAGTTTGTGATAAATACATCTGTCATTATATGTTTCATGACGCTTATTAATTTTGAAATCTAGGAATTTTAAATATTTCTAAAAGCGTGAATTTGTCTGTGATAATGGATATTTATTTTCATACGAATAAATGATAATCCATTTTCAGTTTAAATGTAAAATAATACTATATCCCGTAACAAACCAGAGTTAGTTATGATGTATGAATGGATTTAAATGGATTCGTGACGGTTGCAGCTTTACAGTAAGTAATTAATTGGATAGTTTCATAAAAAAAATATCGGATACAGTGGTTTGTCGGTTACGTAGTTTAGTCGTGTATGAGACATAGTATGAGAATGCTCCTCCATTCTCATACTATGTCTCATACAGAGAGATCTGTAAAAAAGAACCTATACCTAACCAATAGAGAGTACAGAGTGCAACTCTGTACTCTCTGTCTACCCCACAGGGGATCTAGTGTGATGATATAGAATAGATAGAATATTAAGCTGACCGCAGGCAAAGAGGCAGAATAAGATTAGATAACTTTGTAGGCTAAATTTTATAATATTAGCCCTGGTAAGAAACTGCCCCACCGTTGGGCACGGGCCTCCTCTCAAACTGAGAGGGCTTAAGCCATAGTTCAACACGCTGGCCCAGTGCGGGTTGGCGAACTTCAGACACCTTCGAGATACTCTTAGGCATGCAGGTTTCCTCAAGATGTTTTCTTTCACAGTTAAAGCAATTGCTAATTAATTTTTTTTATACTAAATGTTAGTACTTTTTTATTGTTTGCTTTGATTTAATTAAGTATATTTAAGTATCGTGAATTTATTCAATCATAGACCATTAAAGTATCTCATTATACCGAGCACATAGAATTTTGCCACATATAAAACCTCTAATACCTCTTTTTCCGATCTAAGATTCGATGTCAGAGCTTCGTGATCGCCAGCCGCACCCTGCGCTACTAGAGCGTCATGGAAATCTAATTATGAGCTCTTATAAAGTAATGAACACATTACCCAAACAAGATACGTACGTAATTGTGTTGCCATTCGATTTCAGTACCCGTAAAAAAGGTCCTATTTCTAAAAGTAACTAATTTATAATTAGTAAATAAAAACACGGTCCAAAGGGAAAGCTTCGTAAAAAAATAAAACCAACTGATCGTAGTGGCATGGGTAGATGCGTTCGCGAAGTATCGTGTAGGTTCGAGACCTAGATCGGAGTGGAGATCGACATTCCGTACGAACCAGGGGGCTCCTACAGCTTTACGGAGGAAGCGGTTTTGAACCGCTTGGAGTTTATCGATGTGAAAAGGGGCCGAACGCCCGAACACAACACACGCATAAGTCATGATGGGTCGAACGCAAGTTTTGTAAAGCGTCACCTTATTTCTAAGAAAAACGTTTTACTCCGCTTGCAGATTAACGAATGGAGACGACCGAGCACAAAGGATGCTCGGTGATGGATCCGCTTCATATGCGGGCCGAAGGACATGGTACTGTTTAGGGTGACCCCTAGATATTTGACCTCTTTGACCCAGGGAATGGGTCGGTCGAACATGGTCACTTGACCGAGATTACTTCTAGGGCGGCGCAGGGAGTGGTGCGGGGTGGTACCTCTGGAGAAGAACACCGCAGCGCTCTTGTCCGGGTTCACCTCAATACAGCACTTCCTGAACCAATTCCCTAGGGAAATGGCGGTTGCCTGAAGGTTTCTGGTAATGAAACCCTTATTCCTATGCGAGATGTAGGGCTAGATGCACCTTACTCGAACGAGGAATGTCGTTCGAGTAAGGTGCATCGAGGAATCGTTGGGTGCAGATGGCATCGGACCGGCTGCGCTGGAGAGCGATTAGGAAGACCTATGTTAAGCAGTAAACAAGTCCAATAGGATGAGATGATGATGATGTGAAATAAGACAGTCATACAATAGGCGTTCTTATTGCTAGTAAAAAAAAAATCCAGACTACCATCCTAGACAGACCATCCTAGTTAGATACAGTACACTAGAAAGAAAGGTAAAAAGGGTAGTTAGTGCCATACACTATTATTGGTAGATATAAGTACTTAGAAGTTTTTTTTTTTAAAAATTGCTCCCATACTAGAAAGTTATATTTTTTTATATAGAACCTCATCATCATCATCATCATCTCAGCCCATACTTGTCCACTGTTGAACATAGGCCTCCCCAATCGCTTTCCAGCGTAACCGGTCCGATGCCACCTGCATCCAACGACTTCCTGCGATTTTCACAAGATCGTCGGTCCATCTGGCAGGCGGTCGTCCCACGCTGCGCTTGCCAATACGTGGTCGCCACTCTAGAATCTTTCTGCCCCAACGCCCGTCCGATCTACGCGCTATGTGGCCCGCCCATTGCCACTTCAGCTTGCTAATCTTAAGGGCTATGTCGGTAACCTTGGTTCTTCTACGAATCTCCTCATTCCTGATTCGATCGCGTAGAGAAACGCCGAGCATAGCTCTCTCCATAGCTCGCTGAGCAACTCTGAGCTTTTTTATGAGACCTATTGTAAGAGACCACGTCTCTGATCCATATATCATCACTGGTAACACACATTGACTGAAAACTTTAGTCTTAAGGCACTGAGGTATTTTGGATGAGAAGATATTGCGCAGTTTCCCGAACGCTGCCCAGCCGAGTTGGATTCGTCGATTGACCTCTCTCTCAAAGTTGGACCTACCTAACCGGACTACCTGTCCCAGGTAAATGTATTCGTCGACAACTTCAAGAGTAGAGTTCCCAACGGTGAGTGCGGTGGGTACGACATGGACGTTAGACATTATTTTGGTTTTGTCCATGTTCATTTTAAGACCCACTTCTTGAGATACTCTGTTGAGGTCACCGAGCATTCGTCCTAGATCTTCCAGCGACTCCGCCACGACCACAATGTCGTCGGCAAATCGAAGGTGAGTGATGTATTCGCCATTGATGTTGATGCCAAGTCCTTGCCATTCCAAGAGCTTGAAGGCGTACTCTAAGGTGGCCGTAAACAGTTTCGGAGAAATGACGTCTCCCTGTCTTACTCCTCTTTTTATGGGGATTGCCTTCGTGCACTGCCCCTGTACTCGGACTGACATGGTGGCGTTATTATACAAGCACTTCAACACTTCGATGTACCGATAGTCAATGCGGCATCGCTGGAGAGATCTAAGAACCGCCCAACTCTCGATCGAATCGAAGGCTTTCTCATAGTCCACAAATATAGAACCTACCCCCATACAATGTAAGTAGGAATTTATTTCTGTGTCTGAGGTGCGATAACAAACATGTAATTTAAATACACATACATAATAATAATATAATAATAATAATAGTATTTATTTCAGTTCAGGTTTACAATTTAATCTTAAATAGTGGCCAAGGCCTCCTTTTAAGCAAATAATGCCTGTGTTAGGAGGCCCTGCTCTTCACATATGAGGTTTCATTAAAATATAATAACAATTATAGTAAGTGCATAACAAGTAGGCAAATATATTTAAAATTTACATGTTATGAGTGAGTGTGTACATTGTAGGTAGGCATGTGCGCGTGCGTGTGTGCGTGTGCAAGTGCGTGCGTGTGTGTGTGTATGTGTAGTAAGTGTGTGTGAGAGAGAGAGAGAGCTCTTGAGAGTGAATGAGTTGGTGTGTGCTATACGAATATGACACCAAAAGTGATAAATATAGACCCAATTGTCTGTATTTCTACTAATATTTATTTCTAATTGTAATTATTGTAACTGTTGTAAAAGGTTTTCTGTTTCATTGTAGGTAAGGGGTAGAATCCATTTTAGCTTGTTTTTTTTACTTCATAATGTTGTTTGTCAAATATGTTAAGCTTTTTGTTTATGATGTTATATAATTTTGATGAACGTGTCTTGTACTGTATAGAGGCAAATCCTGTTCTATTGTGCACAACAATTGCTACACTATGTTTCTTTCTTTTTTGTTTTACCCTAGTATCATAAGGTAAGTTTTTGTGTTTTTTTAGAGTTGTATACAAAATATATAACTTGCTAACTGAGAGCAAATTACTTAAGTTATATAAATTTTCAGTGGAGAATCTAATATTTTTAAAATACATAACTTTGATTAGTGATCTTTGTGCTCGCTCAATTTCAATAAACTTGGTCTTGGCTGCACCACCCCAGACCGGGATGTAATGAATTAATATGGACTGTACTAACGCTACATAAATTTCATTGAGAAGATCTCTCCTTTTTTTATCTTATTGTGCAGGAACAACATGTCTCAATACGCTGAATATATATATTAGTTTCCTAATTCTGCAACTAACTTTCTCAATCTGCGGGTACCATGATACATTTTCATCCACCATGATTCCTGGGTATTTTGTTTGTGCAACTTTTTCAATTGAAGGACATTTGCAGTTTTTATTATTAGGATTTTGACACCCATGTATTTTTATGTGAAATTGACTAGAGGGATGTATACGTTTATTTATTGAAAAGCACATACAATTTGTCTTTGAAGTATTCAGCGTGAGGAGGTTAGAATTTAACTAGTTAGAGACCAACACCATACCGGTTTCGACACTATTTTTAACTTGTTGCCAAGATATCCCTGAAAATACTATGGCTGTGTCATCAGCGTACGAGAAAACCTTTGCTTCCTTTATTTTTAAGTTACACAGGTCATCGATATATATCAAAAATAGTGTCGGTCCCAATACGCTACCCTGGGGGACGCCATATAAGACTTCAGTCTCACCACTTATAGTTTTCCAATTTTTTCTCTTTGCTTACGGTTGGCGAGATAATCTTTGAAAAGAGCTAGTGGAGTTCCTCTAATTCCTATGTTTTCGAGCTTTTTTAGAAGAATTGGGATGGAAACAGTATCGAATGCTTTTTTTATGTCCAAGAAGATTGATAAACATTTTTTTCTCTTATCGAGCTGTTCTTACAAACATTCAGACCAGACTAAAAATTTGTGGGGTCACAGAAAAAATTTGCCCCGTACGAGGATCAAATCCACGACTACTTGATCCAATGAAAGTAGCTGCCAAGAACTAGACCTTTAGAACAAGCCCAGCTGGTTTTACCTTCTCCATATAAGCACAAGCAAGGATTCTAACCCCGACCAATATCTCTAGATTTTCCGTAACCTACTTCAGCATGAATGTAAAGTTTTAGGACTCAGTGCGAACAAATTTACGTTAGCGGGATAAAGATGAGCACGCTTTCTCAATGACGAGAATGAGAGGCGCTCGTAGCACTGTGCGACCGCGGTGTTCTTACCGATCACCAAGGTTAAGCAGCGTTCGACTCGGTCGGCCTGAGATGGGTGAGTCATAATAAAATATTTTCTGCTTAGTTATTAGACGCAATTACAGCTACTGAATGCAGTGCCATATTACACGACTAAAAGTTCCGCAGTCTGGTTACAAATTAGCGCTTTCGATCATTCAGTCCTTATTGGCCATCATCAAACATGACACGTTACGATGACTTCGTGAAACGATCCAATATTAGTATTCTGTACGCAAGTGGAGTATCATTTCACGAAGTTATCGTAACGCGCCGTGGTAGCGGATAAAAGGCCGGCTCGTAAACCGCCATCTATTCCCCCGCCATATCATTTGCTCATCAAGCTCAAATGAAACTCGTTTAACTGTGTCGATGTAAAATCAAAGCGATCGATTTTGACCTTTACGCGTTTGGCAAGTAGTTTCGAATTCCCAAAGGTTTTGATTATTTACAAGTGGTCTGAATGATACTGTGTTATCTGCCAAAATCAAAAAGAACAGTAAAGTCTGAATTAACCACAAATTCGTTCATGCAATTTTAGTTGGGAATTGTGTAACGTACCCCTGTTATAGGTATAGAATAAATAAAAAATATGACCAAATAGGCCGTATCTTATCTGAAGGGCAAGTCAAGAGTCTTTGTAACCGGGGAGTATTTATGAGACGAACCATGAGGGTGGAAGAAGCCAGAGAGGTCTGTAGGAAAGAACCTCTTTAAAATCTGTACTGTCTACTTTCCTCGCAAGGGATCTGGCGAGATAGAACTAAAAAAATATGTTAAGGTCGTAGAAATAGCTGTAGGTATACAAATATCTATCTGAAGGATACACGGCAGTATGTAAAATTTGATTTTTGATTTGAAGTTCCCATTTTGAATGATTTATGGCACTTATGATCACAGGAAAGTTTGAGAAGTTTGAAGTCCATAATTATGATCTTGTCACTAGGAAATACCTTCCTTTACTATTTCACTTGAATCATTGATAACTTAATAAGCCGCGACAAAATCCGAAACTAGATTACATATTTATAAACCTACATTTTTCACAAAACGACCAACATAGTTTTACGTCCACATAATTGCAATTACTGTTTGGGAAAGTGCATTTTCCTTGACAACCAGTGTTTTATGACCACACAAATAATAAATAGAAAATATAACACAATCACGGTAAGTGCACTTTTGGAGTAGTACAGTCGGCTATCACTGGAGATGTCTCCACAGTTCTTGCTTTGAACATCTTTCAGTTGAAATGTTTCCGTTCTTTCTTCAAGAATTGCTTTAAAACACGAGAAATTTTACGCTAGTTCCAAATGTCCTTTACTTAGACAAATTGAAATTTGTATAGGTTGGTCTATTTCGTTCTTTTATATGATGATAAAACGGAAGGTTTCGGTCTGGGAAAATTTGTGTAGGTATGTGAATTTCGTGTTTGTAAACGCATCTACGACAGGAATAATTCAGTGTGCGGCTACGATTAAACAAAGAGGCGGTATTGTTTCATATTTTAACATTTTTTAATATATTTTTTTTCATATTGTTAACCTAAAACGTCGTACTGTTGGGAAAAGTTCTCCCCTGTAACTTTCCAAACCGAACTGTCATCAGTCATCGCGGGAAAAAATAACAAAAATATCAGAATATATAGAAGTTATTTAGTAATAATGATGTAATTAAAAAACACACACAACAATAAGTACTTATTTGTCCAAGTAGGTATAGGATAACAACAAAACTTGATATTTGTCCTCATTATCACTAAATAATGAGGAGATCCTCAAGCGTCAGGTTTTTTACCTATAATAATAAAATACAATATGCATGAACGTCTCTAAATCAACTAGTTATCTAGTCTAATAGTACATGGTAATTATTTAACTAAGTTATTTACTGATTCTTTCGTTTACGGGTCAGGCAAAAAACTATTCAAAAAAAAATAAACGTTCGCGAATAACTAACGTTGTTAAGATTAACATATAAATGCAACTAACTGTAGTTTTCTGCCCTCTTCCATCTCACCGTTACATATTTGATTTGTCCCCAATTTGCATTGTGTGCGTATGACATTAAGCGTGCCTCCAAAATTATTACCGGGATCATAACACCGCTTCGAATAATAGGTACGATTTTAACAGATGGAACAACTGTGAATGAATACATGTTCATTTTAAATTTGATTAAAATTGAATCGCAATTTATTGCAGTGTTTCGTTTGCGTTTCCACGTAACTATAATATATTGTATTTTGTTTTCTGGCGTCTATTCTGTTACAAACAACTTTTTCAGACAGTAGTGACAGTAATTTACAGCCAATAAAATGACAAATATATTTATTTATTGATATATAATTATTTATTTTGGTATATCTGAAAGGAAACACCTTTTGGAAATCAGTACTTTTTGCCTATCCCGCAGGGGATCTGGCGTGATAGTATAGATATATATTATTATTTATTTGGTGGTAACGTTTTCATTGCGTACATTTATAAAATTTAAGAGGTGTCTCAGAATCGTATTGTATGACAAACTGTAGTCTGTGCCTACCCTAGTGGGATAAAGGCGTCAGTGTATGTATGCATTTATACAATTTAATTTATTTCTGCTCTTGGATTTAATGACAATCATAATAGAAAGCAATAATTTACTACTAGTTTCTGCTCGCGGCTTCGTCCGCGTTAACTTTAAGATCGAAACCTTACATTTTTACGGGATAAAAATTATTCTTTGTGTTTATACAGGTATTAAACTATCTGTGTTCCAAATTTCATCTAAATATGTTTAGCCGTTTTTGGCGTGATTGAGTAACAAACATCCATACATACAAACCTTCATTCATAATACTAGTAGGATGTGCCGCGTTTTGTAATAACCAAATAGGGCCCTGTGCTAGCTTATATACGTTTCCTGTATTCCATGTTGACTATACCCGCTCTGTACTCTCTGCCTACCCCGCAAGGGATCTGGCGTGAGGTTATAGATAGATAGATAGATAGATAGCTACCCGCCAATCACCTGCGCGTCTTCTGACGTTGAATACCAAACACGAACTGCTAATAACACTACAAATTCGTGTCGGTACGCTACGAGAAGACTAATTTCAATTTATTTTTCGAATTTGGAATTCTCATTTATTTTTTCAGCCGGCTTTTGTTTTGTACAGTCAGCAACATAAGTCGATTAACATTCTCTATTTTTCAAATCAGCAATACTCTATACTTTACAGATGTCGGTGAACATCATCAAAACCAAATTATTAGCAACACGTTCAATTATATTTAGATCAACAAAATAATGGATTTGTTGCGAAACAAAAGTTTGCTAGTGATTTGAAAAACGGAGAATGTTAAGCAACTTACGTTGCTGACCGTACCATAATGGCGACAAAACACTCAGTTGTAGAATCTATCTATATCATCACGACAGATCCCTTGCAGGGTAGGCAGTTGCAGAAATTTCGTATGTATGTCGTAATTTTGTTTTGTGCAATGACTTAATGTTATATTAGCATTAATGTCATCTTTAAAATTCAAAGAACGTCTCGCACGAAATTGGGCATAAACCATTTTTTTTATAATTCACCGCTGTTCTACTAATATTATAAAAGCGAAAGTTTGAGAGACTGGATGGTTGTTTATTCTCGCAAAAAAATCTAAACGGATTTTAATGAAGCTTTACAGTAATATAGCTTATACACCAAAATAACACATAGTGGCGAAATGTTGTGTTTTTTTAAAATAATAATAATCGTTATTCACATAAAATATTTGACACTACCCTATGTCTACTACTAGTCCCTGAGCTAGGTTATATGACTTGTGTTACAGAAGTCAGTGTCTCCTTTCATTTTGGTTCGACACAATATAATTTTATGATGTGTTTTTAATTAATATTGTGATGTATGTGTATGTGTGCGTGTGTGTGTGTATTGTGTATGTGTGTGTATGTGCATGTGTTAAATTAGGGATCCCTACTAAAACTTCAATAATGTAACCCAAGGTGTAAAAAAATTAGCCATAAAATGTCTTTCGTCGCATGCGCTGTGGAAAGTTTTGATGATAGAACAAAAAAATATTCTAAAATGTTTAAGAACATATCAATATCTACAAAAAACTTGAAGATACGAGTACCATATGCTCAACTATTGTAGTTACGTCATTATACTACTTTTTACATTTTAAAAGTTGATAGAAATTCCGACCAAAATCAGACTATGTTATTGTATTAATCCTTATCCAAATAAATCATATAATATTCAAGACTGTTTTAATACCCGTAGATTACTTTTTGAATTATTATATTAAGAATTTAAAAATGTCAATCTACAAAAATAAACGCCACCTCGCCACCGCGCCGTGGCCGGTGTGGCCGTGCACGCAGCGCAGCGGGCAACGCGGCGAGGGACGGTGGACCGAAGTGCCGCACGTTCCTACGCAGCGGACGCAATATCCACCCGTGCGAAGCCGGGACGGGCCGCTAGTTGTAGTATAAAATCACAAACAATACTTGTAATCTAAACTTAATACCCAGTTTTTATTCACATTTTCATATCACGAGTACTTAAGGGATGGAAATAATATTTTTGTTAATTTTGTTGTATAAGTATACGGCCATGGCCATGCAACTTTGCTGTCGTCTAGCCGCAGCAGTGTGACATCTCACAGGTAAACAAACATAGGGTACTATACGTTTAACACTATAAGGTTCACCGTTATAGGGGGTGACTTTATGTTGTTTAGTAAGTAGTTACTGTATATTTGTAAATAAAAATGCCAGGTAATAACAGTGAGGCAATTGCTTGCCTCACTGTTATTACCTGGAATTTTTCGTATAGTAATTTTGTCGAAAATCTATACTGTTTAAACGCCATAACTTTCAACAACGACCTTTGCGCTTTTTCTAGATCAATCATCAACGTTTTGCAGGCACAGTATCTGAGGACAGACTGTGCAAGTGCATAGTAGATCGTACGCTTCTGCGTCCACTTCTGTGTAAAGTCGGCTACATGTCTTCCTTATACGTATAGTTGTAAGATCTATTGTTTAAGTTTGAGTTATAGAATATATCTTTTTTTTATACATACAGAGATTATATAGGATATTTATTTGAAGTGTCTCGGTAATGGACGTTTTAGCGCAGTGGTTAAGAGCTTAAGCCACTCCGCCCACTGTGGCTAATAGTCGCGGGATCGATTCTCGCACGACACAAATCTTTGTGTGATCCACAATTATTTGTTCCGGTCTGGGTATTTGTGTATGTGAATTTTCATGTTTGTGAATGCACCCACAACACAGGAATGAATCCTAGTGTGGGGCCACATTTAAAAAAAAAAAAAATCGGATGGGACAATCTTTTAGAGTGGATGAACTGATACAGGTCGTATAAAACTGCCTATCCCTATCCCAAAAAGGATCGGGCGTGATAATGTAGTGGTAACTAAATGTCTTAGAAAAAGTACTGAAATAAAAAATACTCCATTTAAATAAATATCACGAGTTACATTTTCCTTAGTACCCAAAACACCTTCTTTAAATCTCACTGAAATAAAAATAAAATGAAAAACACTAGCGAGCTAAGAAAAAAAAATTGTTTATTTCGGACGTTTGTCCATATTTTGTTGGTATTACAAAAAAACTTAGGGCTATGTTAGTACCACATAAAATAATATAATTTAAAAATAATAATAATAAAAGAATTTAATATTTAACTTAAGAATTTGCCAGGACTGGCCGACGCACCGGCTACGTGCACATGTGTGTGCACCCAGTGTCTCAGTATGGGGCAGTCCGGCGAACCACTAATGATTTTAAGAATGGTGTTGGTGCTCCCCCGCACGCTGTGCATTAGCGACGCGATCCGTTTGCGCATAACCGTGTGTGGAATCCATCGGTGTGCGCATGCGCAAACATAGCCGACGCACTACAATACCGCGGGAGCCCCAACAGCACTCTAAAGGCATTATTATATTGTACGCGGAGAGCGTTGAAAGTCCTCTGCGTGTAGCTGACCCATAGACTGCACGTGTACAGATTCTGTCAGAACGCCTTAAATAGTGTTATTTTAGCATCTGCACTACAGTGTGCGAATCTACGAGCCAACATATTGCATCGGACTGACATCGCCCTCCTTTCCCTTTCAATATCAGGGTCGTCTCTCAAATCCTCGGCAACCATATGACCTAGGTACTTGAAAGAAGACACTCTGACAAGAACCACACTATTAAGCATTACTGGTGGTATGCAGACTAGCTTTCGACCTTTAGCTTGGAAAACCATCAGTACACTTTTACTAACATTATACAGGAGGCCGTGTGACTCTGCACACTTTTCACAAATGGCAATCATCTTTCTTAACGCAGCAATAGATGGACTCAGCAGCACCATGTCATCAGCGTAGTTGATGCTGTTCACACAGTGTCCATCAATTGAGCATCCAACACGTGTGCTACCAAGCTCCTCAATCAGTTGGTTTACGTACAAATTGAAGAGTGTGGGGGAACTCAGCCCATCCTGTCTTACCCCACACTCCAACCTGTACTCATCAGAATACTGACCAAGCCATCTGACCCGATTAGTCTGGTGGCCATACCAGAACTTAAAGATATTGACCAACTGAGCAGGAACACCAGAATCTCGTAACTTAGACCAAAGTATGTCATACCTAACCCGATCAAATGCCTTGGAAAGGTCTAGAAAAGTGGAATATACAGGGGTTTTTCTACTTGTATAGTACTTGACAACATGCTTGAGAGAAACAATTGCACATTCTGTGGCTAACCCGGGCTTGAAACCAAATTGGGCATCGTGCAGGTTTAGGTGCCCCTTAAGTTGTCTCTCAAGCAAACCGTCAAGGACATTTGCTGTAACAGTAGCCAGTGAGATCGGCCGATAATTACAATTGTCGGTTTTATCTCCGGTCTTATTTTTAATTATCGGCACCACAACCGTTCTCATTAGATTGGCTGGCAAGTAGGAATACCTCATACAAATGGTAAAGAATATACCTAACAGTCTTGGAAGGTGTGGCCTAGCAAATTGGAAGTGTTCGATGCTGAGGCCATCGTGTCCCGGTGACTTGCCTCTTGTGTAACAATAATAAAACTTACCTAAACAAAATTATTTGCCGAATTCTAAGTTCGACAAGCGAAGCAAATTCCTATTATCCTATTTCGTTAGTAACAGAAAACACTCGAACCCACATTGTGAGGCACATAATAAGATTTCAAACTCATAATAGATTTCTAGGTTTATGTAAAACTATTGTAATTAGGTTTTCTTATGCGTTTGCATAGTAAAAAGTAGTGTTGTAAAAACGATCGAGTCGGCGCTTAAATGGCTCGCGTCTTCTAGGAGCTTCAAGGCTCGTAAGTGTGGACTCAGTGCTAAACGCTCGACTTCAGCGCTCATTTTTACAACACTAGTAAAAATTCTACTTGAATTTACATAGAATTTCTTTGCAAAATATTTGGGCGGGATCTCTTTGAGAGCGAGTATAATGATGTTTTTCATGTAAACCCCACCTGGACGTATGATTGAAATAGTATAAAATGTACCAATTTTTCTCATATTCTAAGAGCTTCTTTCACGACTCTCGAGTAAAATCTGAAGTACGCTTATCGACGATTGAAGTTGTTAGTACGTCTATGTACGAGTAGTCCTATCCGACAGTTAAAATTGCCAGTTCGAATTGACAAGTAACGCTAATCGAGGAGTAACTAACCACGACTTTACCCCAGGATGACCAAAGAGGGCTTTCAATCAAGAGAGGAATTCAATTAGTAATAATATAATAAATAAATCAGCCTGTTCTTTCTTACAGCTGGACCGAGTTTTTCTCATATAAATGGAGATAATAATCGCATAAAATACAAAAGGGACACACCTAAGTTAGCAAAAAACAAAAAAAAAAATATTTGAAAGCGATGCCAGTCGGTTAGTGTTGTTAGTATCTTGGCATCAACCTTCTCATATGCATTTTCCTACGCACTACCCCGTGAATAGGCTGAATATAAAGCAGAGCTGGCAAAAGACGAGACTTGACCAACGACTCGGTGGATAGATGACATATCGAGAAATGGAGGACGTACTTAGGTTAGATTGTCACAGGACCGCAAAGAATGGCACAGATGTGATGAGGCTTATGCCCAGTGGGTTATAAAAAGCGGATGATGATGAAAGGAGAGCCAAAATATTTC
Source organism: Phalera bucephala (assembly GCA_905147815.2). NCBI lineage: Eukaryota > Metazoa > Arthropoda > Insecta > Lepidoptera > Notodontidae > Phalera > Phalera bucephala. The sequence continues at coordinate 14,043,493 of LR990616.1, read as the reverse complement.
ATTCGCATATATTTCAAACCCAAATCATTTATTTTGTACAAGCCCTTCGGGGGTACTTACAAACTGTATGAATCATATTTATATTTTTTTTAACTTCTACCACTAAGTAGATCCGGCGAGAGATTCAGCGGTTGTGTCTTTTTTGTCTAATTCTCTATTCATTTTCAATTTTATGCATTTCGACTGAGATAATATATGTAAGTAGTAATGATTATAGTTTTAAAGAATGAGAAGCTAAACCCTTTACTTAAAACAGAAATACAGCAAAAGAGTAGTTATACAATTTGGAATTTATGGTATCCATTTTTAGCTTTTATAAGTGAGATTAATCTGTTATGTATACTAATATTTTAAAGAGGTAAAATTTGTGAGTTTGGTTGTTCTGGGTAATCTCCAGTACTATTGATCCGATTTTAATGATTCTTTCACCATTTGAAAACTACCTTATCTAGAAGTAACAAAGGCTTTAAAACATAGACCTGGTAGGTGGCGCTGTTGTCGACCGGGTACGAAGACGAAAAGATTTGTGTTGTAGCATATCTATATTAATTAAAAAATCATTAATAAAATTAAAGGTTCTGGGTGGACCAGTCTCCACAAGCAGCCATCACCTCCTTTGACCATATTAGTGGTAAGGAAGTGATCCGCACCAAATCATCAGCGTCTAAATCTCACATTGAAATCAACACTAAATTTCAAAAGCCATGCAATCCCATCCACTTTAACCAAACAATTTTCATGTATGAATGAATAAGGTTATCCGCGAGATTTGTTGGCGGGCCTCGCAGCGTCGCTATTCCGCCTTTTCAGCTAAAGTCACAAAACATGTCTTGCGGCGACCCGCCTCTAAACCCTTATTCGCTATAACCAACCGCGGTACGTTACGATTACTTCTTAAAATAATTGTGTACTGGTATTCTGTACGCCACTGGAGTACCATCAATTCGACGCGTCCAACGAACAAAATCCTTTAATCAAGTATTTATATGTGGTATAAGTAACTTTGGTGCAGAAAGCCACGGGGAACTACTGCACTAATATCCCCAAGAAAACCACTATGAACAGTTCCAATAAGACTTGTGTGACGTCATGTGATCCGACTGACCCTCGGCGCCATCGTGATTCCGGGTTGCATGGTGTGAAATATGCGTCCGGCCACTTACCTGGGGCCCACCAGACAGTGAGTGGAAATTATGCTACTGGTGATAGTACGAATATAATTAAAAAACCCTTACGCAAGCATCTTCGCATGGGGAGTTGGAATGTGAGAGGTCTCCTAAAGCCAGGGAAGTTAGAAGTAATAGAGAAAGAGATGAACAGGTGCAATATTGACATCTTGGGGCTCAGCGAAGTGCATCGACGAGGCAGCGGCCATTTTACTACAAGTAACGGCAACATGATGTATTACACTGGTGCTGTGGATCATAGTAATAATGGGGTAGCCTTCATTGTACCGAGGAAATTACAGAACAGCGTCAAAGGATATGTCACTCCAAATGATAGAATGATCGCTATTAAGCTTGCTGCTAGCCCTGCACCAATTAACATCATTCAGGTGTATGCACCTACCTCTCAATCAGACGAGGAAGTTTCAGACCAATTCTATGCCAATCTTGATACCTTGTTACGCACCATACCATCTAAGGAAGTAACTGCAATATTGTGTGGAAAATCAGCTGACTATTATGAACACATGATTTGAAAACCACCCAAGGAAATTGTACATGACTTCTCCACAAGGCCATAGAAACCAGATAGATTTCATAACAATTAAATCCAGATGGCGATCGTCAGTTTCTAATGCCAAAACACTCCCTGGTGCTGATTGCGGCAGTGATCATCAACTCGTAATAGCTGAATTCAGACTTCGCCTAAAAAGTACTCTACCAAAACCTCAAAAGACCTTTAATAAATCGGCTCTAGACCATTTTCACAAAACAGTTGCTACTAAGATCAAATCCCGGGAATGGGATCCTTTTGACTCTAGTGAAGCGGATTGGAATACCGTTAAGGAGGTAGTCTTAGATACTGCAAAGGAGAGTAGTAATTTGTTTAAAGTTGTGACAAGAAAGGAAGAGTGAATAAGCAAAGAATCATGGGCACTCATTGAGGAGAGGCAGATGCTGAAGTGTGAAGGACTTGAGACTGAAATTAAGATTAATCGTTATAACCAGCTACATGCCGAAGTTCAAAGGTCCACGCGGAGAGACAGAGACGAGCACATCAACAGCACATGCGATGAAATTGAGAGCCATGTTAACAAAGTGCAAACGAAAGACCTATTTTTGAAAGTAAAGCAACTGACGGGTACCTTCAAACCAAAGAGTTGGATAATTGATGACGGTAGGGGTAACACCTTGACAGAGCTGGAACATGTTCTGGATAGATGAAGAAACTACTGCCATGAACTTTATCGGGAAGAAGAGGGACTTTGCATGGAAAGAAGATCGGACGATCACTCCAGAGAACCAGATATATTGCTTTCAAAGGTTCAAGACGCGATCAATAGATTGAAAAATAAAGCTGTGGGTCCTGATGGTGTGTCAGCAGCAATGCTTCAACAGCTGGGTCCTGAAGGGACTAAAATCATCTACCGGATATGTAACAAAATTTGAAGAACAGGCCAGTGGCCAGCTGACTGGACACAATCTGCTGTTATACCACTACATAAAAAACGTTCCACAAGAAAATGTAAAAAGTACCGAACGCTGTCACTTATGTCGCATGCTAGTAAAATTCTCCTGCGCATTATAAACACTAGACTTTTGTCGTTTGTAAATCACCAGATACCGTGCGAACAATCTGGTTTTGTGACTGGAAAGGGCTCTCGTGAACAGATTTTGAATGTACGTCTTCTCATCGAAAAATGTCGCGAACTTAATAAGCCGTTGGTCTTGTGCTTTATAGACTATGCAAAGGCCTTTGATTGCGTGCAGTGGAGAACAATGTTTGACGTGCTCGTGGAGATGGGAGTACCTCAACACCTTACTTTTCTTATACAGAATTTGTATCTTGATGGCTCAAGCTTCGTGAATCTGGAAAACCAGAAATCCAAAGCTTTCCACACCGAACGAGGCGTACGCCAGGGATGCATTCTGTCTCCTAAGTTGTTCAATCTGTACGGAGAATATATTATGAGAAAAGCCCTGGACGGCTGGAACGGCGGTGTTGTAGTGGGTGGTCGCAGGGTCAATGATTTAAGATATGCAGACGATACGACGATTGTTGCGTCGAGTGAACTGGAGATGGCAACTCTTCTGAAGAAAGTTGAAGTAGAAAGTGCCACACTTGGTCTTAAGATCAACCATTCCAAAACAAAAATAATGGTGGTGGACAGAGCAGACATACTCCCGGTAACCGACGCACTCAACGGCTATGAAAAAGTCAGCGAGTTTGTGTATCTGGGGTCATTGATAACCAGTGACGGGAGCTGCACTAATGAAATTCGCCGTAGAGCCGGTATGGCCAAAAGCGCTATGGCTAACCTCGACAAGATCTGGAAGAACAGAGGTATACGACGAACAACCAAAGTACGCTTAGTTCGAGCTCTGGTCTTCTCTGTATTCTTGTATGGTGCTGAAACTTGGACTGTGAGAAGCCGCGATAGCAGTAAGTTAGATGCCTTTGAGATGTGGTGTTGGCGAAGGTTGCTCCGTGTACCTTGGACTGCAATGAGAACCAACCAGTCCATACTAAAATAACTTAAAATCACCACACGGCTCTCCACGATCTGCCGACAAAGAGCCCTCAGCTTCTTCGGACACATTATGCGGTCTTCAAAGCATTGTCTGGAGAAGCAGATTATTTTAGGTAAAATGGACGGTAGACGTACTCAGGGAAGGGCACCTGCAAGATGGTCTGACGCAATAAAGAAGGCGGTGGGTGGCAGCATGCATCGGGCGGTACACTCCGCATATGACCGCACCCAATGGAGACTGTTTGTGCGTGGAATAAGTAACTATATCGACGGGCACGAAAGTTGGAAATGCCATTTATTTTGTTTGACATATGTAACTTGGTTCTATGGGAACGTCAAAATGATAATTTAGGCTTAAAGGACTCTATTCCTTATAATAAAATGCAAAGTTCACTTAAATGAGATTACAACTTGAAATTATATTTCTGAGGTTCTCTCTTTGACGTCGTTATCGGGTCATCTCACGAAGTTATCGTTACGCACCATGGTTGGTCGCACCGAATCGGGTCCCTATTAATATTGTGATCACGCGCACTCTGCATACGATGACATAATATCATAAACAACGGCGACTCTGCGACTGTTATGAAGTGGCATTTTACTTGAGGACAGAATTAGTTCCGATATTGGCCGCGAGCCAATAGATCCTCGTATGACATTTCCTCTACCTGCGGTAATCTACAGTGCTCCTTTACACTATGCTCATGATCCGCCCGACGTCCCACTTGCGGCGGAAACTGGCAACGCGTTACCATATTAATGTGTTCTGTACACCCAAGGACAATTTATACTTTAGTACTTTGTCTTGGTAATGTAATTGTCCAAGAATCTGCGTTATTAAATAGACAGGTTACTATGACAAGGTCCTAAAGTACATATTAGGTAAATAGCCGGCAAGCCCGCATGTGTGTAGGAACTTATTTAAGGGCTACCAATACTAACGATACTACTAACTACACGATAAAAATGTGTTCTGTACTCCATGCACTTCGAGAAGTATATGGATTTGGGACTTGATATTTTGAAATAAAATTTTTGTCTGTATAGTTTAGAATTTGGTAAAAGGAATGTACGATAAACCGAAATTTTTTCAATAATAAAAATATCGAAAGTCATCTCTATTGCTTTATATTTTCTGATTCCAACGCGAAATGCTTAAGAACTAATCAAAAGAATTCACATAAAAACATTGCAAATAATTGTAGCAAAGTTCTCGTAAAAAGCGGTTTTTATATCGGAGTGCAGTTTTTAAAAAAAATTATAAAATTTGGTCTAGTGGCAAAGCGCATCGCTTTGTGATAACGAGGTCCTGGGTTCAAATCCAGTACGAGTCCGGAGTATGTGAGCATATTGAAGAATATATTATATAAATGTATTGCGTCCATTGTAAATAGTTGTTTTATGTCTTTTTTTGAGAAAAATTATTTTTCTCCATTGTAATTTATTATTTTCATTGTAAATAATAAATGTACATATGTTTTTTGTCTTTAATAGGTTTTCTTCAATGACAAAATAAAAACATTTTTCTCGAAATGTATTTGGAACCACCATATTGATTTCAGTTTAGAATTAATTTAGTTTGATATAGCGGAATGAAGAAGAAACAATATTTTTTGCAAATTAAAAAGGTGTGATATACCTACAATTAACATAGTTTAAATCAATTTAGTTACCGATTAAAAACAAACTACTTTCAGGTTTTGTATTTATTAAGTTACATGTTGTATAGCTTAGCTTACCATACAAAGTTTTACTTCTTGCTATCTCACATAATAAAGTTGTAAAGGTCATAATTATTCCGACGCCGGTATCACGCAAATGAAAAACATCGCTAAAAAACTTGTCAATTATTTGTTTCGTATTAACTCAATCTGATTATGTTATATTATGCAACTCGATGTTTATATTTATTCAGGTACATAAAAATATTTTGTTTATTATAGAACGTTTTGTAAAACGTTTGACTTGAATTTTATTTAAATTCTATTAATAAAAATAACTATAATGCTTTGTCAGCCCTTAATACCGGGAACGGATTTAATGATTGAATGTATATGTATGTATATTTTTACCTTGAACTCATACATCATATTATAGACGTTATATAAGATAAAATATTTTCAAATACAGTCACAAAACATACATATCTCGCGGTGACAAGGCCGTTTTCACATTTCGATCACGTACCCTATGCATACGATTGTGATATTACTATGTAACGAGTGATTGAAGGGATTTTATTGACAGAGACAACGGTAACATCTCCATTTCCTACTCTGTACTTCTTGACAATATAATGGACATTTTTGTATATATAAATAAATCTAACAGGCAAACAATGTCTCTCACAAATCAAGGTGAGAGAGAATAGGTCACATAGCACTACACGAACCTAGGCGGACTTACTAATAGTGTAATTTGAGGAATTTTACAAATATATAATGGCACATTAAAAGAACCTGTTCAGCAAACACCATAGATTAAAAAATATAATAGTTTTAGCTTTACACTGTGATACATTTTCACAGCGATTTTTCGTTTGGCTTTCACAACGAGTATTTCCTTTAAACATATTTTAATGAACGGTAATTTATTCAATAAAATCTCTTTGTCGGCATGGCATCGTTACGGACGGATAATGGAATATTGATGCCATCCCAATTGATTTTAATTTCCCCTTTTTTAAATATGCATTCAGCTCACTTCATAAAATTCAAGTAGTTTTACGCTAATATTTTTTGCGCGATTCAAACAACAGACCGTGGCATAAAATTAACCTAAACTTTATCAAAGCGTGTATAATTTATTCTTTAGATATTTCTCTTTTATTGGGCTTTGAAGAGTTACAGAATTTTAGTTATACATTGTTTAAGTAACATTTACCTAAAATTTTTTGAAGTGGGTGATTTCTGAGCCCTCATTAATATTCTCCACTAAAACGAGATCCATGTGTTGGAGTACGACCCTCTAACCTCCCATCCCTCCCGTAATAGAAGCCCTTAGTGTAGTAGTGTAGACTGGTCCATTATTATGTATATATTTATTCAGTATAATTTCTTATAAAATATATATAAAAATATAAAATACAAATATTCTTATATATATTGTATAAAAAGAATGTGCTCCACCGACAGCAAGGTCTACGACCCATGCTACCGGCGGTCAGGGCTCCAAAGAGAGGAACCTCCTCACAATGCGTGCCGTGTCCAACATTACTGCCTTCTGTATCAGGCCCTTCACCCACCTGCCTAGCGAGAGCTTCTCAAGGTGTTTATCGAAGCTCTTCGCTATAAGGCCGTTGACTGAAACGACCATCGGAATAATGATAGTTGAATCAACATTCCACATGGCGGTAACCTCATGGACCAGGTCCAAATATTTTGATAATTTTTCTTTTTCGGCCTTTACAAGGTTCTCATCATGCGGAATGGTGACATCAACTAGCATTACACGACGCATCGATCGATCTATTATCACGATATCAGGTTTATTGGCTACAATAGTCCTATCCGTGATAACAGATCGATCCCAGTAGAGCGTGATATGACCACTTTCGAGAACTGGAAGAGGCTGGTACTGGTAGTACGGTACTTCAGAGTCCACAAGGCCATATTTATATTATTATTATTATTATTGAATGTATCTCGCTGATGTTGACGGGTGTTAACCTGTACCTTTGAAAGGTTTGCATAGGAAATAGGCCTAACATGTAGAGGCCTTCGTGAAAAGTTAATGTTATGTAAGTCTCTTGCTGAGATAAATAGCTGAGAACTATTTTAAATTATTGCAAGAGAAGAAGACTGCCTCATTAATCTAGTGGTGAATAATGTGCGCAGCGATCACGTGATCCTGGGTTTAAAAAAAAATCCTAGGATGGACAAAAATGTTTTCTTTTTCTATACAAATTTTCCAGAATCAGTCCGGAGTTTGGCATTGTACCCAGTATTATGGCAATAGGCTCGCCCCCTATAACGTGGGATCTAACATCATCGGCAAATGGGTGTACACCTCTGCCACCCCCGCTTGAGGAATAAAGGCGTGTCGTGTGGAAGAGAAGAAGCTATTTGACTAAGATGTTTACTGCTTCACTATAAAAAAAACTTGTGACGGATGTAGTAGTTGCGGGTTCGGTCCCCGCAAAAGACTAATCGTTGCGTGATCCACAAATATTTCTTTCGGTTGAAATTGACTTACACAAACTGCCATGTTTGTGTGGGAGAATTTGATGTTTGCTAACGCACCCTTAACACAGAAATAATTTCTAAGGTTGGCCTACGTTTTTAAAGAAAAAAAAATACTTTTGCGACATTTCCATTTTCGAATGTCTTCATACTAGTCTTCATCTAGTAGTCGGACACAAAACCGCCAGTTGGACTAAGTGTATGAATCAAATTTAGTTTAAAGAAAAGGGATTGAGAAGTATATCAATATGATCCTTTTTATATGTATACCTACATACAATAACATTGCGTCTGTATCCAAGCCGCGACATGACAAGCGACATAAAAATGCAACGGAAGCGGCGCGCCGGGAAAAATCAAGTAAAAGGGAAAAGTTACGGGGTGTTAACTCGGTTTTTGGAGCTCACGAGCTTATGACGCTTAACGACCAGCCATAAGGACTTTATCTATTTATCAACATAACGCCTAATCCTTTTCGGGGTAGGTGTAAAATAGAACAAAGTTCTATCAGGTTCTTTAAGAAGAAAAACTCGCTTTGTGATGACGAGGTCCTGGGTTCAAATCCAAGGTCGGACAAGTGTAGTTTTTCTAATGAAAACTTCCCAGTACAAGTCCGAAGTCTGGAATTGTGCCCAGTATATGGCAATAGGCTCACCCCCTATTACATGGGACCTAACATCGCCGGCGAAACGTAGGTGTACTCAGTACACCTCTGCCACCCTCGCTTGGGGAATATTGGCGTGACAGTGTAAAAAAGGAGTGTAATCGATCTGACACATACGTATCGGATCATAATAGATGTACAACTGTCTGGGGTGGGGATTTGAAAGTCCTTCAATTGCGATCCCGAACAAAGACGGTAACGTGATGTATGTTCACGACCCCGTGAACACTTGAGTATGGAAGTGACTCTAGTATCATGTTTGAAGGCAGACACTAAGTTTATGGCGGAGATGCTAGAGCCCCGCCGAAGTCTTGGCGCCAGCTATCGTGTTATTTTTAGTAAGCAGTAGTCAAATCCGACCCGTGAGCTCCCCGCGAGCCTGACGGAAGTTTAATGAAAAATTTGCCGCTCGCAAAAAAAGTAAACAAACGTCTGCAGAGGAGAACCTCTTTTAAAGACAAACATCAGCAACTGTTTGTAAGCAGAAGTAATTTCTACTTCCCTTCGAGGTGTTCACTAAAAAAACATAGGGTCCGCCTTCTTGGTGTGTTATAATTATTAGAGCACGATCTTACCCTGCAATCCCTCTGAAGTGACAACGTTTGTCACAGTAAGATTTTTAGTCAGTAGGAGTCCAATGTTACCCGCGGGCTTTCCTCAAGATTTAGGCGTGTATTCTCTTTTCTATATCAACAACTGAATCTTAGTATAATTAGCCTCATTCACAAAACCAAATCACCCAATGACTAAAACGATCAGTTGAGAAATAAATTAATTACTAACCGATAGTACAGTATATATAATATAAACCGCCTATACTGTCTGACGTTGGACACGGTCGACTTACTGCACTAAATTTGACATCAGATAGACGGCAACTTGGCCGATTTTATATAACCCTGCCAATTTTCCAGTTATTTTTTCTTTTATATTTCTTGTATGGAGCTGTTGATAAGAAGTTTCAGAAAGATTGATAAATAAATCAATCAAAAACCTTATTCCAATATTTTTGGTGGCATAGTTTAACAAAGTACATTAACACATTTTGCCAAGCTACTTCTGGTGACAGAAGACAAGTAATTATTCTCTGGGATTCATTATTTCTGAGATCTTTAAAAAAAAATATTCCGTGTTCATTTATCGTCAGCGGATGAAAACTTAATTAGTTAACAGTAGGTCTGTATTTCGAGGTATAGATTTAACAACTCCAAAAATATTTTTAATGGTTTAACTCGCCTAACCACTAAATGGTATTCATTATAAATAAATATAACGAACGATGACGAAAAACTTATTTTGCTTACTCTTGTTTTTTATTTTGACTGCAAACTGCCATACAACGTAATAACAACTATTTTACATAAATAAGAGCAGGTACGTGGGACACTTCATCAATATTTCCTTTCATTTGAAAAAAAATTGTATTTTTATCATTTTAATTTCGATATAATCGTATGCCTCTGATAGGTAACTAATAGTCAACGCTAAGACACTTTCAATATTATTCACAAAATAAATATACGTAGCTTTCCAAGTGTAAAACTAGAACCAACTTCTTACTTCATGTTCGACCATCTTAGCAGACTACGAAACGTTTTTGGAAGTCGGGTCTTTAGCGACATCAAGTTGCTTCACGGGACATAGTCGGGGATAATCTAGGCTTACTCGCCTTATCCTCCTTCTGCGAGACTGTGATGTCCCAGAAGGAGGAGGCCGAGCGGGATCGGGAGAGGGCCGATCCTGCTCGACGAAGGCGACGGCGCCGGGGCGGAGGCACAGCCCGCCCAGGCCCCCCAGCCCAATAGCCCGGGGCTTAAGAATACGGGCTAACTCGCGTCCCCCGCCGTAATATCTGGCGGGGGACCCCCCCCTGCATCAACATCAGCAGGGGGGCCTTCGGGGTTGCGGATGCAAGGGGCGGGGGCCCTGAGCGTCCTTCACGAGCAACCCCGAGGAGGACGGTGTTGTGGTGTGGCCCACGTCACCGTGAGCACCGCGTCGGTGCGGGAGGGAGCATGTCATCAAGTCTCCCTCCGATGGCGGGCTCTTCGGAGCGAGGCACAAGAGGGGCACCGGTGCGTTCCATACGGAGATCCCGGAGCCCTTCCAAAGTGCTGATGTCGGCCACCCTGGGGTTTTTAGTCGGTAGGAATCCGACACGCCCCGCGAGCTTCCCCCGAGGCTCGCGGAAGTCCTATGCAGGATTTTCCCCGGGAAAAAAAAAAAAAAAAAGGCTTACTCGCCTAAACTTTGGTTTTCTATTAACGGAATCGATTTCTGTCTTCGTATTTAATCTGTCAATTCTTCACTATCGAGTCTTGGAAGCTGGTGATAAATATTATACTAGGATAATCGATTTTACTTTCAAGCGTTCTGGATAGTTTCTGTTCTTAGCTTATTTATAAAGATTATATAGTGAGAATGTACGTCTGCGACCGGTAACTAATAGTCAACGCTTTCACGCCTTCATTATTAATCACAAAATAAATATACCTAGCTTTCCGAGCTTAAAACTAAAATCAACTTCTTACTTCGTTTCCGAGCATCTTAGCAGACTACGAAACGTTTTCGGAAGTCGGGTCTTTAGCGACATCAAGTTGCTCCACGGGACAAAGCCGGCGATAATCTAGGCATACTCGCCCAAACTTTGGTTTTCTATTATTAGAATTGATTTGTGTTTTCGTATTTAATCTGTCAATTCGTCACTCAGTCTTGGAGGCTTGAGACAAATACCAGAATAGTCGATTTAACTTTCAAGTGTTCTAAATAGTTTTTGTTCTGATCTTATTTACAAACATTAGAGAGTGACAATTTTACCTAAGTATTTTTCAAATAAAGTGCTCGTAGCCGTGATCAAGGTATTCTAAGAGTTACCATGGTCAAGCAGCGTTTGGCTTGGTCGGTCTAAGATGGGTGACTTTTTGTGAAAATTTCATTTTCGAACGGATGTAGCCCCTCTGGTAGGCACATTAAGCCAATTCAAATGCCTCATGTGGCGCTTGATAAGTTTCAATAAAAGGTAGCCACAAACCTGCATTTATTAATCTGCATTGGGACGGCGTGGTGGGGTATGATCTATCCTCTCTCACCTCCAAGGCCCTTGCCCAGCAGTCTTCTTCTTCTTTTCATGTCAATGGTTCATATCTGTCTCTCTAAGTAAGTGGCTAGCTCAATCACATCATTTGTGATGGTACACAGGCTTCTATTGTACCGGTAGTGGAGCATAAGGGACAGACGAGCAGGTGTGGAATAGTCTGTGAAGTTGCGCTATAATCGCAGGTTGTTAACTTTGGATCTCGGGACCCCCATGTATACAAATTTTGCCTGCATCTACGTACATACTTGAGTGCGGAGCCGATTTAAAGATTTCCACACCGGCCATGGTAGTAAGTTCCCTGGTGATAGTTGCTCCGGACATGGGACAAAGTAAGGCGGTGGGGCTTACCTTTCTCTCCATTGTCTAAGTCTGTCGTTGTTGGGAGATTCTGCCGGGTCTGCGTAAACTTCAGAAACCTTTGGCAGCTCTTGAGGTAGAACCGAGGGATTTGGGGATTTGGTGGCCATACAAGAGGTGTAGGGTGTCACACTGTTGCTTTAACTTTTCTATGGCGCAGGCCACATCTCGTCTACAGGTGGCGCTATGCCTGCTAGAGGGAAAATCATGTTTAGTGAAGTCGGTTTTAGGCATCAAGTGATAATACGACATTATACGTTTAGCGCGACATCCACGAGTCTAGCGTGTGGTGACCTGTGCCACACGGGACATGCGCATTCTCCAGCAGTAAAGCAAAGCGCCATACCTGTTGTTCAGAGGACGTCAGGTGATGCACCCCATGCAGTCATTGTCAGTCGGCGAAGTAGGATATTTCTAGCCCCGACTTTCATTTTGGTCTTATGGCAATGACGTTCATACGTGAGTGAACTGTCTATTGTGACTCCCAGATATTTCGGGTGGTTGCAGTGCTCGAAATTCACTTCACACCAGCAGTGAGACAGTATTGGTGATTTAATGTTATGTTTGGAATTACTACTATCTATGTATATAATATTACGCTAGATCCCGTGGGGATATATTGTAGATAGACTATTAATATTTCCAAAAACTAGATTATTTATGTTACCTTCTCTTGTGATACTTGATTACTTAGTCGTGTGTTGATTCATTAGCTCTCAGTTTCTTAGAATAAATATCATGATCATTTTATCCTAAGAAATAGTAGTCTATTTCTTGGAAGGAGGATTCTAAGATAGTTCTTACTATGATCAAATAGACCGTAAGGTAAGTCAAGAGTCTCCGTAACCGGCGAGCATGTAGGTATCAGACGAACTATGAGAGTGGAGGAAGCCAGAGATGTCAGTAAGGAAAGAACCTGTTACTACACACTGCCTACCCCGCAAGGGATATTGCGTGATGATATGGATAGATTCCAAGAAATAAGGTATTGTAAAAACAATATAAACAAATTATTGTTTGTTTCGTGTTAGTGATTTTCATGTTCGTAAGTAAACGCACCCGCAAACAGAAATAATTCCTATAATGGGCCTACTAAAGTAAAACATCGCCGGTAAGGTCTTAAGTCTACTTCCCAATCCGGTAGTACTTTTCATAATACAACCTTCCCTACATACTATTACGATACGATAACAACAATCATTGCCGAACGATATTATTAAAGTACCCATTCCAGTAAACGAGGAAGAAAGAACAACTGAGATTCCCCGGAACAGCCGTTTGCTCGTTTATATGAACTTTTTTTATCAAAAGCTTTATGACATTAAAGTTTTTATTACCAGCCAAGCTTGCGTAATCCGAGCAATTCGTTTTACTGTTATTCGTATATGGTATGCCCTTAATAAAACGTGACGTGATTAGCTGCGGATTATCGAGGTCCTTTTGCCGATTTCGAATGCTGGTTCTTCTTGCAAGTTTGTCGTTGTTAGTACATTTTGATTCATAGTGTTTCGGTGATTGGGATGATTTTGTGTATATCTATATCATCAGGCCAGATCCCTTGCCAGATGTAGTTGATTAATCTTTGATGATTCCATGTAGTTATAATTTATTACCTTACTAGCGTCTGTCGTTATTGCAGTTTGCGGCCATATCCTTGCTAAGGCAATCGCGGGCGGCGGCGCACCTGTACACCAGTGTATGAACTAATGAGTTATTTTCTTTAGAAAGAGGGTATCTCTATACTAGGAATTATTCCTGTGTCTTGGGAGAGTTTACAAACATGCAATTCACATACACAAAGAATGAGACAAAAACAAAGATTTTTCCGATCTCGCCGCCAATTTGTCCGATTTAATCGATCCAGTGGACATAGAAGCTTAAGCTCGTAGCCACTAAAAAAAGCCATCAATCGATTCAAGTGCTTTCAAATTTGTTTACTTGTTCATTTAAACCTGCAATAAATATTATTAGTGAGTTGTGTATTACAGAATTAGCAGAAATTAATTAATCTTTCTTATGTTGGAAAAAAATCTTCGCGATCACCCGTGTCACCGCAAAAAGGCAAGACTTGTAAAACTGTGATAACTCCATGAGTATATGTAACGCAGAATTGAGCCTACAAAAAAGGGACCACTGCATGTAATAAAATTATGGCTAGACGAATAAAAAGAATAACACACCGGCACACCTATATTTCCCAAGCGGAGGTGGCAGAGGTATACTGTGTACTCCCACTTTTCGCTGACGATGTTAGGCCCCATGTAATAGGGGGCGGTTCCATACCCATATACTGGACACAATTCTAAACCTGGACTGATACTAGGGTTTTTTCGATAGAAACCCAAAGCGAATTATTCTTCACTACGCCAACGAGACAGTCTGTAAAAATAAAAGCTTATAATAAGTGTGCCTAATAGCATTGTAGGTAGCAGTAATTACTGACTGCAGATGAAATCGCTAGTGCATCAAAGTTGAAAATATTTATAATGTTCTGTATTTATTTGATTATAAGTTGTATTATGAAGTATTCGGGATCAATTTTAGAATGTATATCAAACAACTATTAAAGTAAATCGTCTTTTTTCTCTTGGCTGCCTTATTAGTCTAATGGCAGATAATGCATGTAGCAAACACGGGTTAATATTCTAGGTTATATGGAATGTAATTTTTCGTTAGAATAAAATCCTGCCTCGTTGGTCTAGTACGAATAATGTGATTTGCGATCACGAAGTCCTGGCTTCACATCCTAGGTCGGACAAATGTAGTTTTTCGATCGAAAAGCTCCCAGTATCAGCCCAGCGCCTATCAAGTTGACAATCTACAGTCTTTAACGCTAATAGTAAGCGGAAAAATGTATGGGAATGTCATTTTGCAACGAAAAGTCACGTGGTCAAAACAATGCGCTATCGATTGCGAAAAGAGAATAGAAACAAAACGCTTGCAACTTGTCTAGGCCTTCAGAGTCTAGAATTGGGCCCGGTATATGCCAATAGGTTCGCCCTAAATTACATGGGACCTAACATCGACGGTGAAAAGTGGGTGTACACTATACACCTCTGCCACCCCCGCTTGGCGTGATGGTGTTTAACTTTTTTTTTAACTCCGCTATCAGTCCGTCTGGCATTGTGCCTGGAATAATTGAAATAGACTCACCTCCTATTATATGAGACCTGATGACGTCGGTAAAAAGAGGGTGTAGCTCCGCACACTTTAACATCTCCGCTAGGGAAATATACGCGTGACGGTATCTTTTTTCAATTATACAAATCGAACAAAAATGAAAGTCCTCCATCTTTCACGTGCTGGCGTATTGCAACTTTAAAAGTCAAAGGCCCGTGCCACGCACTGTAAGTGCCATCACAAACGAACACAGTTCACAAAGGACTGAAAATAAACAAACGAATACCGCTTTAGCTGTCGAAAGCAGCTGCATATAACCACAGTTAACTTATGCAAACAGTTGAGCATCTACTAAGATCGTTCGAATTAGAATCACGGACACAAATGCGTGCTCTACAGTTACAAGAATCTTTTGGACCACGGCCAAAATCGAAACTAACGCTGTCATCAAGTGAACATGATAGTCGCAGAGTTGCCGTTTACTATGAAATTTACCCAAGTTCTTTTTTTTAATCAGTTACAGTTTAGACCCACCTGTTGAAATATCTTCTTGGAAGTAGGAAAATTTTACTAAATGTTAACTCTAATTTCACACCAACGCCCCTCTGTCAATGTTATCCACAGTCCAAAAGATCCTTGTCGGACTATACGTAGGTTTTCGGTATGTCTTAGAAAGTTACTGCCCGCTGAACACATCCAAGCATGCGTTTGTGTGCGTGATTCGTCTTTGAATTGCTAGTACTAGATATTGAACTGTTTCTCATATGTTAACTGTGATACAACGGTATGAGATGGGAAGTGTTGTCGCGTTGCAAATTAGCGCATTCAACCACTCAGCCCGAAAGCCGACCTGTTCACCGGCCACATCATTTGCCACCGGGCATAGGCTTAGCTAAAATTCATTCATTAATCAGTGAACGATTTTTAATCCTGCGTATTTTTAACGTTAGTCTGGAGTTCTGTTAGATGTAAAGTGCAAACTAGGTTGAGAGAAATAGGGAATGTTTTTTTCTATGCTAAATTAAATCTATACTAATACTAGTTTCTGCCCGCGACTTCGTCCGCGTTGAATTTAGACAGGAACCTTAAATTTTTCTGAGATAAAAAGTATCCTGTGTTAATCCAAGTAATTAACTATCTGTGTGCCAAATTTTATCTATATCCGTTTGGCCGTTTTTACGTGATTGAATAACAAGCATCTTAAATACAAACTTTTACATTTATAATATTATTAGGAGTATAAAGAGAAAAGATTTGTAACTATTGACCGTTTTTTTATTCAGAAGTACCTACCGTATGTATGTAACATTCGGTAGGTCACTACTTTGTTTTATCTAAGGAAAATCCTGCATAGGACTGCAGCGAAACTCGGAGGAAGCGCGCGGGGTGTATCGGATTCCTACCTACTAAAACCCCGGTAAAACATACCGCTCACACACCAACGCACCCGTGCCAAACCCAACCTAACATCACCATTTTGTCGAACGGACGCGAAACTGTGGAAAACTGCTAGTATAATATATATTTGTAACTTACGTATTCCACAGATTTGTTTGCGTCAATTTTAGACCTACCCATTCATTTCCGGTTTAAAGTCTAAGTAACTTCATAGCGGACGTAGGCATCTCCGACATTCATTTATTAATTAAGAAAGTGATTCAAATCCTGCCTATTTTCAATACTAGTCTGAAATATTGTTAGACGGAAAATGTTCAGTTTCTATAAATTTACATCCATTATTTATCTCTGTATATCCACATTTAGTTTACACTATACACTACAATATTTCTGAAATACGCATATTTTCCTAAAATAAATTACTATTCAGTTATTTTTACATAATTTTGACATATAGTGAAGCCAAATAAACATAAACTAGAATATACGCCAACAAGCTAAAATTTTCACAGCAAACGTGGCATAACTTGTCGATTCTGTCTGCCAGCGGTTTCGGAATAGATCAGATATTCCGATATATTGCTAATGCCAGTTTTCCATCTCACGGATGGTCGAACGATGCATATTTGATTTGTTTCCAATTTACACAATGTGTGGATACGTATGACGTCGAGTGTGCCACAAAAGAGATCGGATTATGATCCGTTTGCAGTTTATGTGTATGTGTGTATGTAGGAAGCCTGTAAGACAGGTCTGTAAGGAATGAACCTGTTGGAACTTTGTACTCTCTTCCAACCCCGCAAGTGATCTGGCGCAGATATGTATATAGGAGGTGATTCAGTTTAATCGCAGTCATTTTGCTGGTGTTTATTTAAATTAGATTACTATTGTCTTCTTTAGTCCTACTTGTAGCCAAGGTGATCGTTCTCTACCACGTGGTCTCAGTGCGCATTGGTGCAGAGAGTTTTCTGGCCACCAGCTGTGTTCCGTACTGGAACACCCTTTCGGCTGAGGCAACCCAATCCTTAAGGATATCCATTGACCATATTCCAAATTTCTCTTTTTTTTCTAATCCGGTTAGACCGGGTTATTTCTTTTAAATTCTAACTGCTAACAAGAAAGCATATTGGTGGCTACTAAAACACAAAATGTTCATCAAAATTCCTATAATTTTCCAAAACTTCAATAACGACGACTGTCTAATTCGATTCTTTAAAAAAATACGATAATTGTAGAGAGCTTCAACAGCATTTCGACCAACTGATCCGCTGAACTGCACCAATCAACGCCTGTGGATAGCATTAGGAAATTCCCCAGACCACCCGACCCACAAAGCCGCACCGCCAAACCCATGAAGCGCGGGGAAGGGGAAAGTGAAAATGTACGACCCAGTCCCATTTCTACCTGTACATTCTGTTTTATCATCAAGTTAGTCCAAAATGAGGTAATTTCATAAAACTCATCTATAGACTTTCTGAGTCATTTAAAGCTGACGTATGGCTTATACGTCGCCAACTGCCTACGCAAACTTACCAATATTCGGCCACCATGTTGAATATACCAACGTAACGTGTGTAGAAATTGGCAGAGATGCGGACGGAATGGTCTCTCGATCCGTTTTGGTCGTGAATGCAAATTAATCTCGACAATCGAATGTCGTGTTTCGGGTTTGTGTAACAGAGGGTAGGTATAAATACGAATAATTTAAGAGGAGATTTATGTGGTATGATTATATGTTTTAAAATAGCACATGTCCTATGTCTGTTTTTCGAATAAAAGCTAGGCAGAGGCATACTTCAGTACACCCGAATTAGTCGAGATACTTTTTTGGTCCCAATGTTACTGGAGGTGAGTCTTTCACCATTTTTGGGATACATCACTTCTTAGATATTTCGAAATAATGTAACATTTCTCGGAGTTTACCATTAGCAAGACACAGTGGTGTAACGTGTACACCCCCGGCAATGTACAAAGAGGGCCAACCGTTGCCACTTGAGGGGTCAATTCTATATTACTATACTTATTGTGTTAATCTTTGGGGCCGTTGTCCTGCCGTGGACGTCTTCGCTTGAAGATAGAAACATAGATATATTAATATCGTATAATGAGTACACTCAAATGTCACTGATAATGTTAGGTCTCCATGTAATAGACGAGTTATTTGCCATTAGCGGGCAGAATTCTAGACCGGTCTAATACTGTGTTTTCTATATAAATCTCCAATAAAATTTGTTCGACCGTACCAATAGTGTAGCTATTAAACCTACAATAACCATTAATATCAAAATATAACTATTCAAAATCAAAATATACATCATTACCTAAAATTTACAGATGGGTAACCATTCACAAAGGAGCAAATTAGTTAATATATTCGTTACCAATGAAAACCCAAACGCATTGTCAGACATATAATAGATAAGTTCGCGAACTCATAATAGACGCAACTACTTACTCGTAAAACTAGTCTAATTAGGTTTTCTTATGCAAATAACGGATTCATACAAGAGTGAACCCCTTTGTAATTTTGAAGTGGAGTCGAGTTCGCAGAGAGTAGTAATTATTATTGAAATAAAGCTTTAAAGTTCATTTTCGTAGAGTGTTTAACTTTGGTGTGATAGTCTCGTTGGACTTGTGACGTATGGCGTTTTTGGTGTTCCCGAAGTTTTTAGGTGGAAAAAGTGGTATTGAAATTTTCTATCGAAAGATTCTCAGTGCCTGAAATGGTACTCGGTGTAATGGTAACAAGCTCGCGCCCTCTTACAACAAGATCTAACATTGTTGATAAAATATGAATATCACAGTACCTACACATGTCGCTTGGGGAATATAGGCGTTGCGGTTGAAGCATGAGTGTCTCGATTATATTTACTTATCCTTTGTTTTTTTATTATCACGTGCATCACCACCGTATAAATCGTAATAATAAGACACTAAGAGTCGTAAAGTTGCGTGAATTTGTCGCTATCCATATAAGAAAATTATCGGCGGCTTGATAAGTTTCAACAGCAGGTGGCAACAAACCTGCCTCCATCAATCCGGGAGGTGGTGAACTGGGTCCGCGTGGTGGAGTGTGACCTGATCTCTCACACCTCGATTTGTAAGAGAAGCCCTTTGCAGAACCTTTGAGAACCTTTGCCCAGCACAGGCTGTACAGGCCTTTGGGCAGTACAGGCTGATATTATATATATATATAAAACATTTTACAGCAATAGTGTGATTTCTGTGGTCATCACGGTATTAGACCATTATTAGATAATATAACCTATCAAATAATTTCAAACAAAAATTTCACAGCTTGCTACCGTAATCTACAGCTTACGTATCGGTACATACCGATTCTAATGTTAGCTAACTCCGAAGTTAAATCGATTTTTGCATTCAGTATGACGAAGAAGCATGTTCGCAACACGTCTTATATTGCCAACAGTTCAGTTTACGGCAGCTCAAAAGATTTATGATTTGTGAGTCGAACTAGTTTTCTGGTTTTACTGTGTTTACATTGCATGTTCCCGGATCTGCAGTTTTCGTGTATATTTCAATGTACTTAGTTGACATTTGCTTTAATAAGGTGGATTTTTTGGGAAATCTTTACTGTAATATAATAAAACTAAAAAGTTCGTTTGTATTTTTTTGTTTGAACGTGCTAATATCTGGAACTACCTGACAGATTAGGCAGGTCCTTTTGTATTTGATAGCCCAATTCTTAGGAAAGTTTATAGACTATTTAACATCACGCTACGTCCCTTAGGAGCCGAGCAACACAAAAAAAATAGGAAGGACGCTAAACGAAAACGAAGTAATAGTGAGGGCGGGCGATGCGTTGCGACCGTATTAGCTTCGTGGTAAACGGCAGGTAAAACCGCGAGGCACAGGTTTTAAAGCTTTACACTATAAGCACCATAGATAAATTGCTGTTGCGTGAATTTAGATTATTTAGTGACTCCCTCGTTGGTCTAGTAAAGCATAATACGGCTGGAGATCACTTTGTCTAACTTAAGATTTGACAGCAGGACTGTCAAATCTTAAGTTAGACAAAGTGATTTACTGGATCTTAGATCAAGGTATTTTTCCATCGATAATTTTTCATTAGCAGTTTGAAGTCTGGATTATGCCATTATGGCTATAAAATCGCCAGTATTTTACTGGCACCTCTCCAATTTTTATTACTCCGTCAGAAATATCGCTATAAACATACATAAAAACATACAGTTATCACAGCTTTAACATCAGCTTTCTGTTATTCTCTGCAAGTCATACATTTTGTCCTATTTGTGCCAATCTTCGCGGTTTTGAGCTAATTTCAAGAATCGTAATAATAAGGTATTCGATACTAAGGTATTTAATTAGGCAAGTAGTAATGACAAAATGTTATAATCGAGTAAATATGTCTACGAAAACACAAATTAAAATAAACACTGTTACGTGTCAAATTTGTGTACTCAACAAATGCTGCTGACTGTCCGCCAACGCATCATTCTGGTCCACATCACTCGCATGCCAGCTGAACTAAAATACGTTCATAAATCAGTTTCAGCATAAGCAAACCAATCAGCTATGGATTCAGCATAGTTTTCATTCCATTCCAAATTCTAAATAGCTTTAATTGCATATATGTAAAATTCCGTATAGCGTGAGCTTTGCTATTTCAGTTTAGAGAATGGTAATTATTTTAGATACCTGCCTGTCTCGCAAAGGATCTGGCACTATGATACAGTTTGGTGATAGAAAAGTTATATTCGACGCATATAAATAATTAAAATGAGAATTTAGTTGAACTGTTTTTAAGCCACGAAAAAAAGCAAATTGAAATCTGGGAGTCACTTAAATCTACCACTAATACTGATCATAAGTTTCTTGCTTATAATTCACTAACATATATAAATGCATACATTTTTCACTTTTAAAGGTTAATTCGGATATTATAACCAGGATCGTAAATATTCGTCATGACTTGCAAAATTACTCTTTTATACTGATTTTAACTACTCAATCGCGATTCGTTTTAAATATGAACGCCGCCGGATATTCTTATCTATCTAAGCTTCTAATTTTTTTATTAAACTTATAGGTGCTTAATGACCACTTCACAAAGTTTCTTCTTTGTTATAATACTGTCCGGAACGGTTAATGCCTCTCAAACATATCGCTTAGGTTATCGACTTTTGTTAAAAAATATATTCCGAATCTTCAACTGTGTTCTTTCATTAAGTACAATATAGTCAATCTTCTTAAAATATCCAGTATCAGTCCGGACTTTGTGCCCAGTACAACGGCACACTTACCCTCTATTACATAGGACCTAGCATCGTCGGCGAAAAGTGGGCGTACAAAGTATACTTCTGCCGCCGCGGCTTGAGTAATATAGATGTGACGATGTTATTTTTTTATTTCTACGAGCTTAACGCGCCATGGGTCTTCTTATCGGTGATTGTAACCCCTTATTTAACCCCTAAAGGGGCGAATTATCAGAAATTCTTTCGTAGGGATCATTTATCGAACTCCTGTATAAAATTTCATACTGTGTTCCTAGACCTACCAGTTTAAGTTGGGCGTGTTTGTCAGTCGGTATTAGTTTTATTAAGTTTGTTCATTGACAAAACTTAACAGCAGTAGATAACCTCGAATTGATAAAGAATTTACCTACCGAATGGCTCGATTCCAGCATTTATAATATGATATGTGACTGTACAATGTTTACAGTACATACGAAAAGTGAATATAATATTATCTGTGAATATACTTTTGGAGAAAACGGGAGAAAAATGTACCTAGTTACTTTCATTAGAAAACCGTTATACTTACTTAAAATTTAGTGTTTGTTATAGTGATTTCAATGGCATATACATATTTTATTACATTTTGTTATTACACAGGACAATTTATATTATTTGTGCTCTGGACTATTTTTCGCGCATATTACACTGCTGGTACGCCAATTGAAGTATTGAAATATCAATATTGAAATTATCTTCAGATATAATGTTCAAATATAAAAATACAGATATTCAACGCGAAAGTGGAAAGATGCAGGTACCGGGATGGACTTAGACTATCCTACCATGATTTAATAGACCGTGTCTTATCTGACGGGCAATTCAAGACTCTCCGTAACCGGCGAGCATGTATGAGACATACTATGAGAGTGGAGGAAGCCAGAGAGGTCTGTAAGGTAAGAACCTGTTGGAAGTCTCTACTCTCTACCCCGCAAGGGAACTGTGGTGATAATATCGATAAGTAGATAAAAATAAAAAAGCATACATAGAAAGTACACAAATTGTCGGTTACGGCGTTCTTCTACCAAAGTTTCCTTATTATTCTGTGCTTTCAATCAGCAAGGTAGTAACGGGCACTCAAGCTCAAGGTTTTAAGTAAATGCGTTTGACGTTTGCTACTGACAACTTAAACGTTGAATTTAATTTGTCTCAACGAATAGCACTCGGGGTTCCAGTTAAATTAATAACAACGATAATATCTTTACTACTCGTAGTTAGATGGTATCTACTAATTCTTGGAAATGTGCATTCGGTTCTGTTAGGTGAATTCTGTTTCATAATTTTTAGGCCCTCATTTAATTGTACCTCTTTGATGATAATTTTAACTTTTTTTTTGTAAAATGGAAATCTTGGAGTTATTCCTGTGCTGTGTTTACAAACATCAATTTAACATACGTAATACAGCACGAATATTTGTCGCGTGCATAGATCGAACCCCCGACTAGAGCGGTCATTGATCGAAGCGTCCTACGTTCTGAACTATAACTCTGAAATAATACTCATAACGTACAACTATTTGTATTTGTAACAACTTGAGGACATGTTCACAGACTGCAGACTTCTTTGAGCGACGGATGCTCAAAGAAGTCTGCAGTCTGTGAGCATGTCCTTGACCGCACCCGCCATAACATCAGATTTGATAGACCACAAGTTCTCGTGAAAGAACACCGATTCCTACCAAGGATGGTTCGCGAGGCTATTGAAATTAAAAAACATCCTAATTTCAATAGAGAAGATGGCTGGGTGCTTCCATCGACTTGGGATCCAGTAATTAATATAATCAAATCCAAAACCAAGCATAACACTGCAAGACCTCAAGACACCGTGAGCTCATTCTGCGTAGATCGGACCAACAAAAATAATTCAGAAGTTTGAGGGTACCCCTGAACAAGTATGCCTTTTGGACGTCTAACACCTCAGTCTCTCCCGTGACCATGGGTGCTGCAAAGCACTCGAAACGTCGGTAACTAAAAAACAAAAATAAACCGCGATAAAATCCGTAAAATAGTTTTATTTCATGTGTAATATTCGCGTAAATCTAATAACTCAGTCTAAAAATTCTTGTTTCTATCGGGAAAACCACTGGACACAAAAGCCGATCGAGTTTTGATCGTCACAGTCGGATCACATGTATGAGGGATTTCATATAGCCCTAACATGTTTATCATTTAGTACATCGAGTATTTGCAAACCACTGACATGTACTTCGGACGTATATCTCCTTTGATATCCGTATACTGCTGGGAACGACAAATAAAATACAATTTGATGTAAGTCTACTATAGCGGTTGCTTTTGCGATACTTATTCACTGTAAAGGTTTGGTATTGCGCACTTGTCCTATTCACCCCGTGTAATTTTACTTTACAATTTAATTTAGATTAGAGCCCTTTTTTATAATAAATTTGTTGAATTGTCAAATGTATTTCACTTTTGACAGCCTTGTTGATAATTACATTCACTTATCAGGATAATTTCCGTACGTTCAAACGTTTTTGCCATACCTATTACTGGAATCAAACATGAGCCTTATGGATTTTTTCGTATCGGTCGTGCTTTACGACTGGGCTTATCCTAGTTGTAGTCTTCTTTTCTATAGCTGATCTGCCAATATAAGAGTGATATTGTACTTTTTACTACTTCGCCTGTTTTCTTTTCTCTCCTATTATTTTACGAGTATTGCGGGTTCTAAAACAATAAAGAGCTGTCAGGGAAGGCTCAAACCTTGGTGTCCTCTACAGAGACCCTTGTCTTTGGCAAGAGTGAAAACCTCGTAAGTGTCTCTAACGAAACGCACACCATGTCATGCAGATTCTCATTTCAAAATGGTAGACAGTAATAAATAGCCTTGTGAACTATCATACTGAATTTGTATGCATTCAACTAATGCGATATAAACTTTTCTAACTATATAAAAAATAATCTTATTTTGGTAAACTTTTCGATTTATGAGGTTTTCACGCGTAGCCTACGTTGTGGATCCTGGCTTACAGAAGTTAAAAGTGGTGGGAATATGTGGTGGGCTTAGTCTAATCAAAAATGCCTTATTCATCTAGAAGTACATAGTAGTTACGACTGGCAATCGAAAAAAGTGGAATTCGTATCAAAAAAAAAAATCGGTCTCAGTCTGGAGTCTTGAACTGTACCCGATGTAATAGCAATAGGCTTACCCATCAAACTCAAACAATTTATTTTGTTTAAGTCCCGCTTACAAATAGTCAATTTACATCTTTTTTAAATCTAATTTAACTCCTAATCTAATACCGGATCAGAACGCGGCCTCCACTGAGAAGATCCGGCGAGGAAACTCAACCTCTTTTATTTAATTCTCCCTATCTTTTTTCCTTTCTTTTTTTTTAATCATATTGTGTGGATAAAATGTTTAGGTTACAATTAAATAGTTTACGATCTAGCTCCAGTGTGATGCCGTACGACCGAGATATGATACTAATGATGTTATTTATAAAGAGTGTCAAAAGATTCTAGATGGACCAGTGGGGGCTGGCACAAAAAGCACCCATTCGACCAAATTGGAGGAAAGGGAGTGACCCGCGCTAGACAACCACTGCAAGAATAGACATTATAGTGAGCAAGACCACACCAGAACCCCAAAGACTGTGGTGAGATTGTGTCTACAAAGCAGCAATACCAATTGGTACCTAACATCGTGGGTGATATTTAGGTAGACTCAATACACCTGTGACACCTCCGCTTGGGGAATATAAGCGTGTCTTTTTCTGCGATAATGGATATTTATTTTCATACGAATAAATGAACATCCATTTTCAGATTAAATTGAAAATAATTCTATATCCCGTAACAAATCAGAGTTAGTTATTACGTATGAATGGATTTAAATGGATTCGTGACGGTTTCAGCTTTACTGCAAGTAATTAAATTGATAGTTTCATAAAAAAAAATATCGGATACAGTGGTTTGTCGGTTACGAAGTTTAGTTGTGTATGAGACATAGTATGAGACTGGAGGAAGCCAGAGAGATCTGTAAAAAAGAATCTATTGGAACTCTGTACTCTCTGTCTACCCCGCAGGGGATCTAGTGTGATGATATAGAATACATAAAATATTAAGCTGACCGAAAGTAAAGAGGCACAATAAGATTTGATAACTTTGTAGGCTAAATTTTATAATATTAGCCCTGTTAAGAAACTGTTCCACCGTTGGGCACGGGCCTCCTTGCAAACTGAGAGGGCTTAAGCCATAGTCCAACACGCAGGCCCAGTGCGGGTTGGCGAACTTCAGACACCTTCGAGAAACTCTTAGGCATGCAGGTTTCCTCAAGATATTTTCCTTCACTGTTAAAGCAAGTGCTAATTAATTTTAAACAGGCGTTCTTATTGCTAGTAAAAATTTCTTCCAGACATCCTAGTTAGATACAGTACACTAGAAAGAAAGGTAAAAAGGGCAGTTAGTGCCATACACTATTATTGGTAGATATAAGTACTTAGAAGATTTTTTTATAAAAACTGCTCCCATACTAGAAAGAAGATAATTTTTTTTATATAAAACCTACCCCCATACAATGTCAGTAGGAATTTATTTCTGTATATGAGGTGCGTTAATAAACATGTAATTTAAATACACAATCATTCAGACCAGAATAAAAATTTGAGGGGTCGCAATAAAATTTGCCCCGATCGAGGATCGAACCCACGACTACGTGATCCAGTGAAAGTAGCTGCCTACGATCTAGACCTTTAGAACAAGCCAGCTGGTTTCACCATATAAGCACAAGCAAGGATTCTAACCCCGACCAATCTCTAGATTTTCCGTAACGTACTTCAGCATCAATGTAAAAACTGAGGACTGAGGACAAATTTACGTTAGCGGGCTTGATATGCCATCATTTTCACACTACAAATTTACTACAAAAGGTGAACAGGTTAGCACGCTTTCTCAATTACTTTATGTTAAAGTTAATCTGTTATTGCTAAGTTCTCTGGTTTCATGTACGTTCCAACGAATGCAATAATTATGGCATAATAACTTTAGATGTCATATTAAAACCTAACCTTTCCCGCGGATCGTCACACCTTTATTTTCCAAGTAAGGGTAGTAGAGATTGACTATCTACACCCACAGTTTGCCGATGACTATAAATCCCAATGTAATAGGGATAAAACAAATCGCCAGTATACATTAGTAAATTTCGGAACTCTGCTACTAAAAATTAAACACCGTCATGACTTGATTCTTCAAGAGGAGGTGGCATAGATTCTGTGTATTACCCACACTTCGCCAACTTTTTTAAGTCCTAATAGGGAGGGTGTCTATATTTCACTGGGCATAATTCCATACTGGACAAAGACACACATAAAAGAAAAAGTACTTCAACCTATAAATTGAACCCAGTATTTTGTGATCGACAGCCGCGCCATGCATGATTAAACCAATGAGGCAATAAGTTTATAAGAAAATAATTTATGCTTAGTGCATGATGCAATTACAGCTATTCAATGCAGTGCCATATTACACGACTAAAAGTTCCGTAGTCTGGTTACAAATTAGTGCTTTCGATCATTTAGAGTCCTTATTGGTCATCACCAAACATGACACGTTACGATGACTTCGTGAAACGATCCAGTAATAGTATTCTGTACGCAAGTGGAGCACTATTTCACGAAGTTCTCGTAACGCGCCGCGGTAGCGGATAAAGGGCCAGCTCGTAAACTGCCATTCATTCCCCCGCCACATCATTTGCTCATCAAGCTCAAATGAAACTCGTTTAACTATGTCGATGTAAAATCAAAGCGATCGATTGTAACCCGTACTCGTTTAGCAATTAGTTTCGAATTCCTAAAGGTTTTGATTATTTACAAGTGGCTTAACACTCTGAATGATACTGTGTTATCTGCCAAAATGAAAAAGAACAGTGAAGTCTAAATTAACCACAAATCCGTTCATGCAATTTTAATTGGAAATTGTGTTACGTAGCCCGGTTATATAGAATAAGTAAAAAATAAGACCAAATAGACCGTGTCTTATCTGACGGGCAAGTCAAGAGTCTCTGTAACCGTGGAGTATGTATGAGACGAAGGGTGGGGGTGAGGGTGAGGGTGGAAGAAGCCCGAGAGGTCTGTAAGGAATAAGGAATTTTTAAAGAGCCTGTTCCTTTGCTTAATCTACTTAAGAAACAAAATTAAACGATCCGGTAATGTCATCAAAATGACTTGGAACGTTATTAATAGTGAAACCGGTAGGACAACAGTGCGAAATAGAGAAATTAATCTGAAAATTGGTAACAAAAATGTGAGAGCGGATCAGGAAGTGGCGTCTGAGTTTGAAACTTTTTTTACTAATATTCCTTTGTTAACTACTAAAACTCTGACGTCTTCTTGTTCTTTGGCTGAGTCGCTTCTTAAACAAAATGTATCAGAATGCGACACTGCCTTTGAATTTTCGGTTGTCAGTGGGAAAGATATAATAAATACTTTAATAATCTTAATATTCAAAACACGGCGGATATATGGGAGATGTCTGTAAAGAGAGTTAGTTCTGTAATCCATATTATTGCCCCCCACTTGGCATCTATGTTTAACACTTGTGTTGCGAGTGGTGTATTTCCTGATCGTATGAAACTTAGTAGTGATTCCTTTGTTTAAATCGGGTAGTACATCGGATTCAAATAACTTTCGGCCTATTTTTGTGCTGCCCATGTCAAGTAAAATATTTGAAAAATTAATCCTAAATCAGTTGATACGCCACTTAGTAGTCATAAACTACTTCACAAAAACCAGTTTGGATTGACTAAGAATCGCTCTACTACTGATGCAGGTGTTGAATTAATGAGGAATATTTTTATGGCCTGGGAGAACTCGCAGGATGCTTTAGGTGTATTCTGCGACTTATCTAAGGCATTTGACAGTGTGCATCATGAAGCTCTCCTCAGGAAATTACACCAATATGAAATTAGGAACAGGGCTCTCGACCTCTTGACATTTTATCTCTGTGATAGAATTCAAAAGGTCGATGTTAATGGGACGCGATCTCCCGGTTCTAACGTGAGAATGGACGTGCCCCAGGGGTCGATTCTCGGACCATTTCTATTCCTCATATATATAAATGCCTTTACTACTATGTAGGGGATAATCAGGACACTGTACTGTTAGCGGATGATACATCTCTATTATTCAAAATTAAAAGACAGCTTCTTAATTATGACTATGTGAACAGTGCACTGTCAATGGTTGTTCATTGGTTCATGAGAAGAAGACAAAATGTATTAAATTCACAACGTCAAATGTAAGACAGGTTGCAACTAATGTACAAATAAATGACGTAGATTTAGATCTTGTAGAGTCGACTGTATTTCTAGGTATCACTATTGATACCAGATTACAATGGGGCCCCCATATAGATTGACTGCTAGATTAAGCTCAGCGGCATATGCTGTAAAGAAAATTAGATTACTTACTGATATTAAGGTAGCTAGACTTGTTGATTTCGCTTATTTTCATAGTATTATGTCATATGGCATACTACTTTGGAGATGCTCTTTGCAGAACTTAATACCGTCTTTGTTCTCCAGAAAAGCGCTGTTCGAGCAATTTACAATTTGGCCTGGAGATCTTCTCTTAAGGAAAAATTTAGAGAAATAAATATTCTTACTTCACAATTTATACTTGACATGCATCACAATTCATAAATGAAAATCTTCTATATGTTAAAAAGAATATCAGTAATTTTGAAAAATATAGCGACATTCATCATGTAAGTTCATTCACACGGAACAAAGATGATCTTATTGTACATTCCACTTGTCTCGACAGAATTAGTAATTTTTTCATGGGGCAATGTATATGCTTCTACTACAAATTACCCATAGATATCCGAAACATGCCTATCAATAAGTTTAAAAAGGCAATTAAAACTAGACTCTGTAAGAAAGGGTATTACAAAATTTCGGATTATCTTGACGATAAAATAAATTGGGTTTGAGCTGCTCCTCAATCAGCAACATTAATCAATGATGTATAATACAATTTTGAAAAACAAACAAATGGTTATCAGATATGTCAAACAAATTAAATTAAAAGAATAGCCCGCTGACTTTCTCGTCGGATCTTTTCAGTGGTGCCCGCGTTCCGATCCGGTGGTAGACGTAAAAAATGTAATAATTTTGACGTCTGTGAGTGCTATTGTATTGGCCTATGCAAATAAATGATTCTCTTTGACTCTCTCTCTACTTTCCCCGCAAGGGATCTGGCAAGATAGAAGTAAAAAAATATGTTAAGGTCATAGAAATAGCTATATGTATACAAATATCTATCTGCAAGATACACGGCAGTATACAATTTATTTTTTGATTTGAAGTTCCCAACATTTTGAATGATTTATGGCACTTATGGTCACAGGAAAGTTTGAGGAGTTTAAAGTCCATAATTATGATCTGGTCACTCCGAAATATTTTCATCACTATTTTACTTGAACCATTGATAACTTAATAAGCCGCGACTAATACCGAAACTCGATTACATATTTATAAAACCATATTTTTCACAAAAAGACCAACATAGTTTTACGTCTACATAAATACTGTTTGGGGAAGTGCATTTACCTTGACAAACAGTGTTTAGTGACCACACAAATAAGAAATAGAAAATATAACACAATCATGGTAAGTGCACTTTTGTCGGCTATCACTGGAGATGTCTCCACAGTTCTTGCTTTGGACATCTTTCAGTTGAAATGTTTCCGTTCTTTCTTCAAGAATTTCATTAAAACACGAAAAATTTTACGCTAGAGTTCCAATTTTCCTTTACTTAGACAAATTGAAATTTGTATAGGTTAGTCTAGTTCGTTCTTTTATATGATGATAAAACGGAAGGTTTCGGTCAGGGTGTTTATGTATGTGAACTTCGTCTTTGTAAACGCATCTACGATATGAATAATTCAGTGTGCGGCTACGATTAAACAAAGAGGCGTTATTGTTTCATATTTTAACATTTTTTTCGAACTTAAAACGTCGTACTGGTGGAAAAAGTTCTCCCATATAACTTTCCAAACCGATCTGTCATCAGTCATCGCGGGAAAAAAACAAACTATTAAAAAAAAGTTCGCGAAGAACTAAAGTTGTTAAGATTTACATATAAATGCAACTACATGTAGTTTTCTGCCATTGTCCATCTCACCGTTACATATTTGATTTGTCCCCAACTTGCATTGTGTGCGTATGACATGAAGCGTGCCACCACAATTATTACCGGGATCACAATACCGCCTCGAACTATAGGTATGATTTTAACAGAGGGAACAACTGTGAAATAGAATATATGTTCATATTAAATTTGATTAAAAATTGAGTCGCAATATATTGCAGTGTTTTTTTTGCGTTGCCACGAAACTATGATATATTGTATTTTGTTTTCTGGCATCCATTCTGTAACAAACAACTTTAAAGATAGTAGTGATAACAAAGTACAGACAATAAAATGACAAAGATACTTATTTGTTGGTATATTATTATTTAATTTTTATTGCTTATAATTATAAATTAAATTTACTGGCTTGTTGGTCTAGTCGCGAATAATGCGCTTTACGATCACGAAGTCCTGAGTTCAAATCGTAATTTAGCTTAAATCAAACAAAATAGTTTATCCAAAAATAATCGAGTAAATCTCTTAAATAAACCACATCAAAATCCTTTAAAAGCCAGGGCCATTAATTGCCTTAACCAATTAAACACGTGACGCGGGGCATTACGATTACGTGACATAATTGTCTTGTGGTACACCAGCGGGCAAACGCGCCACCTTTGGTCATAACAAAATATGGCCCCGTGCTTTATATACGATTCCTGTATTCCATGTTGACTATACGCGTTCTGTACATGCGGGGAACGGGCGATATGCAGACGGAATGGCCTCACGACCCGTTTCGGCGGTGAATGCAAATTAATCTCGGTAGGAATCTAAGAATTATAAAACTTACCTAAACAAAATTCAAAAAAGACAAGCAAAGCAAATTTTTATTATCCTATTTGGTTACTAACCGAACCCACATTGTCAGGTACATAATAAGTTTTCAAACTCATAATAGATTTCTGCTTCATGTAAAACTACTGTAATTAGGTTTTCTTATGGGTTTGCATAGTAAAAAGTCTAGTTGAATTTACATGGAACTTCTTTGCAAAATTTGTGGGTGGGATCTCTTTGAGAACAAGTATAACGATGTTTTTCTCGTAAAACCCACCTGGAGGTATGATTTAAATAGTATAAAAAGTACCAATTTTTCTATTACGACTCTCGAGTATAATCTGAAGCAAACTAATCGCCGATTAAAGTTGCAAGATTTGTTTTAGTTTTATAAAAACGTTGCCCCACACTAGGATTAATTCCTGTGTCGTGGGTGCGTTTACAAACATGAAAATTCACATACACAAATACCCAGACCGGTACAAATAATTGTGGATCACACAAAGATGTGTCGCGGGTTCGATTCCCGTGCGAGAATTGAACCCGCGACTATGAGACTCAGCGGGCGGGGCGGGCTAAGCCCTTAACCACTGCGCTAAATCGTTCGTCAAAAAAAAATTGTTACTGGTAGTCCTATCCAACAATTAAACTTGCCAGTTTTAATTGCCGAGTATCGAGGAGTAAATAACCAGAACTTTACCCGAGTATGACCAAAGAGAGCTTTTAATCAAAAGAGAGGAATTCGATTCGTGGTGATTTAAAAAATAAATCAACCTATTCTTTTCCACAGCTGGACAAAATCCTTCTCTCATAAAGGGGCATGATAATTAACTAAAAAGAAAAAAAAAAACTAGCTCCAAAAATACAAAAGTGACATACCTAAGTTAGCTAAAAACAAAAAAATATTCGGTCGGTCGGTTAGTGATGTTAGTTTCATGGCACTGACCTTGTCATATCCACTTCCCTGTACACTATCACGCGAATAGGCTGAATGTAAAGGAGAGCTGGCAAAAGACGAGTGGATGACCAATGACTCGGTGGATAGATGACATTTCGAGAGATGGAAGACGAACTTAGGGTAGATTGTCACAGGACTGCAAAAAAATAGCACAGAAGTGATGAGGCTTATGCCCAGTGGGTTATAGAAAGCGGATGATGATATTGATGAAAGGATAGACAAAATATTTCATTCGCACATATTTCAAACTCAAATCATTTATTTGGTATAAACCCCTCGGGTGTACTTACAAACTTTATATGATTCACATTTTTTATTAACTTCTACCACTAAGTAGATCCGGCGAGAGATTCAGCGGGCGTGATTTATTTGTCTAATTCTCTATTCATTTGTTTCCATAATTTTCTGTATAGATACAACTTTATGCCTTACTACTGAGATATATGTAAGTAGTAATGATAATATTTTTAAAAAATGAGAAGCTAAAGCCTTTACCTAAACCAGAAACACAGCAACAGAGTAGTTATAGTGATAATAATATTCATTGCGGCTGTTCCTTTGTAAACAAAGTATACAATTTATAATGTATGGTAAAGTTTGTGAGTTTAGAAGTTCGGGGTAATCCGGTACTACAGATCCGATTTTAATGATTTTTTCACCATCAGAAAGCTACCTTGTCTAGAAATAACATAGAAGAAAGACAAGAACAAGAACCGGGTACGAAGTCGCCGGAAAGTGCTATATATATATATATATATATATATATATATATATATATATATATATATATATATATATATATATATATATATATATATATAAACAAGCAGCACCCGTTCCCGAGTATGGCTACTTCAGCAGCCATCACCTCCCTTGACTAGTGTTTGCAGACCAGTGGCTGTTGGCGCTATTAAAACTGCGTCATCTGCATAAAGTAGATGGTTTACCACTAAGTCACCCATTTGTACACCTTCATTCATCGCTTTCAGTCTTTGAAGACTTTTGTCCAGATATATTATAAACAGTCTAGCGGACAACACGCAACCCTGCTTGACGCCTATTTTAACGTCAAACCAGGGTGACCTGTTACCACCCACCCGTACGCATGCCTTGCAGTCCACATAAGTGGACTGGACGGCTCGCAACAGAGTGCCATCTATACCATACTCTGGCAAAATGTCCCAAAGTCTCTTTCGCACAACTCTGTCAAATGCTTTCTCCAGATCTACAAAACCGCAGAAAACCTTCCGCCCCACTGCCAGATGCTTCTCTATGATGTTGTGGAGTGAGAAGACTTGATCCGTACATCCTCTTCCAGACCTGAAACCCCCTTGTGCCTCGCACAACATTCCAGCGGACTTCACGCGCATTCTCCGTTCAATAATTTTACCGCACACCTTGGCTGCCAAGCTGATCAAACTGATGGCTCTGTAATTGGCGCAGTCATATTGTGAACCCTTGCCTTTATACAAGGGTACTATGACTGCGCGGCACCAATCTGTAGGGATTCTACCGGTCCTCCAGCAAAGGTTTGCAAGGGCCCGGAAAGCATCCCGGACGCAAGTTCCACCATATTTGATCATCTCGGCAGATATCATGTCTACTCCCGCAGCTTTACACAATCTCGCCTTTGGGCACGTCTGCGGCATCAGCATCCGGGTCATCTCCATACATTTCTCCAAAATATTCATTCCACCGGTTTAGCACAGCTTGTGTGTCTGCAAGAATGTCACCATCTTTAGATTTTATCCTTTCCATTCTGGAGCCTGACGAATCACCTCGAGCCTTTCTCACCTTGCTCCAAAGAGTTTGGTGTTGTTCTCGAAGTTCTTCGCCAGCCTCTCCTCCTCAATCATACTGGCTCTTTCACGCTTTTCTTTCACTAAAGTTTTAGTGGCATCCTTGCATTGCCGGTATATTTCTTTCCTCATCTCTGTCATACTGGCATTCAGGTTTAAAGAAGATACATAGTCCTGCCACGCTTTCTTCTTACTTTCTACGGATTGATCCGCCCGACGTCCCACTTGCGGCGGAAACTGGCAACGCGTTACCATATTAATGTGTTCTGTACACCCAAGGATAATTTATACTTTAGTACTTTGTCTTGGTAATGTAATTGTCCAAGAATCTGCGTTAATAAATAGACAGGTTACTATGACAAGGTCCTAAAGTACATATTAGGTAAATAGCCGGCAAGCCCGCATGTGCGTAGGAACTTATTTAAGGGCTACCAATACTAACGATACTACTAACTACACGATAAAAATGTGTTCTGTACTCCATGCACTTCGAGAAGTATATGGATTTGGGACTTGATATTTTGAAATATGATTTTTGACTGTATAGTTTAGAATTTGGTAAAAGGAATGTACGATAAAACGAAATTTTTTCAATAATAAAAAAATCGAAAGTCATCGCTATTGCTTTATATTTTCTGATTCCAACGCGAAATGCTTAAGAACTAATCAAAAGAATTCACATAAAAACATTGCAAATAATTGTAGTGTTGGAATACGTTTCTGGAAGTAGGAAAAGTATAATGAATGCTGACCCTAATTTCACACCAATGCCTCCCTGTTAATGCCATCCACGGGCCAAGAGATCCTTATCGCTCCATATGTGTCGCTTAAACATAACTTGATTGACATTTTTAAATGATTTTACAAAACTGGGCTCATCATGACTGGTTGGCATTAACGTAACGTTATCAAGAAAGCGTGCTGTTGCCTTCATCTTTATTAAGTAAATCTGTAGTGTGAAAAGGATGGCTAATCAATTTAAGTAAGCCCTCTTTTCGCTACTTCAGTGATGATTGTGAATTGACCTCTAGTGTGTTGAAATCATAAGCGGTGCTTCACTTAAAATTCTCATACAGAAATTGCCAAGCTACTGTCAAATTTACAATAAAGTAGGAATAAATGGGTTCCCGTCACCTAAATCACCCGTTATTTTGCAATAATGTCGTATGCAGAGTGTGCGTGATCGCAATGTTAACAGGGACCCTATTCGGTGCGACCAACCACGGTACGTAACGATAACTTTGTGAAATGACCCGATAACGACGTCAAAGAGAGAACCTCAGAATTATAATTTCAAGTTGTAATCTCATTTAAGTGAACTTTGTATTTTCTTATAAGGAATAGAGTCCTTTAAGCCTGAATTATTATTTCGACGTTCCCATAGAACCAAGTTACATATGTCAAACAAAATAAATGGCATTTCCAACTTTCGTGCCCGTCGATAAAGTTACTTATACCAAATATAAATACTTGATTAAAGGATTTTGTTCGTTGGACGCGTCGAATTGATGGTACTCCAGTGGCGTACAGAATACCACTACACAATTATTTTAAGAAGTAATCGTAACGTACCGCGGTTGGTTATAGCGAATAAGGGTTTAGAGGCGTGTCGCCGCAAGACATGTTTTGTGACTTTAGCTGAAAAGGCGGAATAGCGACGCTGCGAGGCCCGCCAACAAATCTCGCGGATAACCTTATTCATTCATTCATACATGAAAATTGTTTGGTTACAGTGGATGGGATTGTATGGCTTTTGAAATGTAGTGTTGCTCTCAATATGAGATTTAGACTCTGATGATTTGGTGCGGATCACTTCCTTCCATCTAATATGGTGAAATGATAATTCAGGCTTAAAGGACTCTATTCCTTATAAGAAAAAACAAAGTTCACTTAAATGAGATTACAACTTGAAATTATAATTCTGAGGTTCTCTCTTTGACGTCGTTATCGGGTCATTTCACAAAGTTATCGTTACGTACCGTGGTTGGTCGCACCGAATAGGGTCCCTGTTAACATTGCGATCACGCACACTCTGAATACGACATTATTGCAAAATAACGGGTGATTTAGGTGACGGGAACCCATTTATTCCTACTTTATTGTAAATTTGACAGTAGCTTGGCAATTTCTGTATGAGAATTTTAAGTGAAGCACCGCTTATGATTTCAACACACTAGAGGTCAATTCACAATCATCACTGAAGTAGCGAAAAGAGGGCTTACTTAAATTGATTAGCCATCCTTTTCACACTACAGATTTACTTAATAAAGATGAAGGCAACAGCACGCTTTCTTGATAACGTTACGTTAATGCCAACCAGTCATGATGAGCCCAGTTTTGTAAAATCATTTAAAAATGTCAATCAAGTTATGTTTAAGCGACACATATGGAGCGATAAGGATCTCTTGGCCCGTGGATGGCATTAACAGGGAGGC
Organism: Phalera bucephala; assembly: GCA_905147815.2. Classification (NCBI taxonomy): domain Eukaryota; kingdom Metazoa; phylum Arthropoda; class Insecta; order Lepidoptera; family Notodontidae; genus Phalera; species Phalera bucephala. Next base: position 14,006,580 of record LR990616.1, on the reverse strand, counting down.
ATTGGTGTGAAATTAGGGTCAGCATTCAGTATACTTTTCCTACTTCCAGAAACATATTCCAACACTACAATTATTTGCAATGTTTTTATGTGAATTCTTTTGATTAGTTCTTAAGCATTTCGCGTTGGAATCAGAAAATATAAAGCAATAGCGATGACTTTCGATTTTTTTATTATTGAAAAAATTTCGTTTTATCGTACATTCCTTTTACCAAATTCTAAACTATACAGTCAAAAATCATATTTCAAAATATCAAGTCCCAAATCCATATACTTCTCGAAGTGCATGGAGTACAGAACACATTTTTATCGTGTAGTTAGTAGTATCGTTAATATTGGTAGCCCTTAAATAAGTTCCTACACACATGCGGGCTTGCCGCCTATTTACCTAATATGTACTTTAGGACCTTGTCATAGTAACCTGTCTATTTAATAACGCAGATTCTTGGACAATTACATTACCAAGACAAAGTACTAAAGTATAAATTGTCCTTGGGTGTACAGAACACATTAATATGGTAACGCGTTGCCAGTTTCCGCCGCAAGTGGGACGTCGGGCGGATCAATCCGTAGAAAGTAAGAAGAAAGCGTGACAGGACTATGTATCTTCTTTAAACCTGAATGCCAGTATGACAGAGATGAGGAAAGAAATATACCGGCAATGCAAGAATGCCACTAAAACTTTAGTGAAAGAAAAGCGTGAAAGAGCCAGTATGATTGAGGAGGAGAGGCTGGCGAAGAACTTCGAGAACAACACCAAACTCTTTGGAGCAAGGGGAGAAAGGCTCGAGGTGATTCGTCAGGCTCCAGAATGGAAAGGATAAAATCTAAAGATGGTGACATTCTTGCAGACACACAAGCTGTGCTAAACCGGTGGAGTGAATATTTTGGAGAAATGTATGGAGATGACCCGGATGCTGATGCCGCAGACGTGCCCAAAGGCGAGATTGTGGCACCAGAATCAACGGAGGACATCACTATGGAAGAAGTTGAATAGGCGATAGGAAGTATGAAAAACGGTAAAGCTGCGGGAGTAGACATGATATCTGCCGAGATGATCAAATATGGTGGAACTTGCGTCCGGGATGCTTTCCGGGCCCTTGCAAACCTTTGCTGGAGGACCGGTAGAATCCCTACAGATTGGCGCCGCGCAGTCATAGTACCCTTGTATAAAGGCAAGGGTTCACAATATGACTGCGCCAATTACAGAGCCATCAGTTTGATCAGCTTGGCAGCCAAGGTGTGCGGTAAAATTATTGAACGGAGAATGCGCGTGAAGTCCGCTGGAATGTTGTGCGAGGCACAAGGGGGTTTCAGGTCTGGAAGAGGATGTACGGATCAAGTCTTCTCACTCCACAACATCATAGAGAAGCATCTGGCAGTGGGGCGGAAGGTTTTCTGCGGTTTTGTAGATCTGGAGAAAGCATTTGACAGAGTTGTGCGAAAGAGACTTTGGGACATTTTGCCAGAGTATGGTATAGATGGCACTCTGTTGCGAGCCGTCCAGTCCACTTATGTGGACTGCAAGGCATGCGTACGGGTGGGTGGTAACAGGTCACCCTGGTTTGACGTTAAAATAGGCGTCAAGCAGGGTTGCGTGTTGTCCGCTAGACTGTTTATAATATATCTGGACAAAAGTCTTCAAAGACTGAAAGCGATGAATGAAGGTGTACAAATGGGTGACTTAGTGGTAAACCATCTACTTTATGCAGATGACGCGGTTTTAATAGCGCCAACAGCCACTGGTCTGCAAACACTAGTCACAGTTATGAAAGACGACTGCATGATCAATGGCTTACACTTGAATGTGAAGAAAACCAAGATTATGGTTTTTGAAAGGGAAGAAACCAGAACGAATGTAAGGATTGTGGTTGGTTACGATGTGCTGGAGCAAGTGAATGAGTTTGTATATCTTGGATGCGCCTTCAGTAAGGATGGGAAATACACCGCTGACATAGAGAGAAGAGTGAGTGCAGGGAACAGAGTGAATGGTGCGATGGGAAAGTTACTCGGGAGCCGGCACTTAAGCCATAAGGCGCAGCTGGCCATACATAACGGAGTTCTTGTCCCAATGCTGTTATAGGGTAGCGAGAGCTGGGTATGTAAGAAGGAGAATGAAAGTAGGATAAATGCGGTAGAAATGCGAGCTCTGCGGAAGATGTGCGGAGTGAAGCTGACCGACCGCATTAGCAACAGCATAGTAAGACAGCGAGTAGGTATGAAAGATAGTATCGGTGTAAAGATGAGAAAGGGCATGCTCCGTTGGTTCGGGCATATAGAAAGAATGCCAGAGGAACGAATGACAAAACAGATATACAATGTGAAAGTGGAAGGATGCAGGTACCGGGGAAGACCTAGACTATCTTACCACGACCAAATAAACCGAGTCTTATCTGATGGAAAAGTCAAGAGTCTCCGTAACCGGCGAGCGTGTATGAGACGAACTATGAGAGTCGAGGAAGCCAGAGAGGTATGTAAGGAAAGAACCTGTTGGAACTCTGTACTCTCTGCTTACCCCGCAAGGGATCTGGCGCGAGGTTATAGATAGATAGATAGATAGAATGTAGGATAAAACGAATTTTTTTTAATAATAAAAAATCGAAATCTCTATTGCATTATATTTTCTGATTCCAACGCGAAATGCTTAAGAACTAATCAAAAGAACTCACATAAAATTATTGCAAATAATTGTAGCAAAGTTCTCGTAAAAAGCGGTTTTTTATATCGGAGTGTATACGAGGTTTTCACTCGTCGCCGAAGACAAGGGTCTCAAACCCACAACAAACATAATTAGAAAGAAAAGAAAACAGGAGGAGTAGGGAAACATGAAATTCCACTTCCCTCCTTTGCAAAGCGAGAGACACAAAAAAATGGCAGATCAGCTATAGAAAAGAAGACTACATGAAATAAAACTATTTTTTCGGATTTTATCGCGGTTTATTTTGATTTTTAAGTTCCCGACGTTCCCGACACCGTCGCTCAAAGAAGTCTGCAGTCTGTGAACATGTCCTTGACCGCACCCGCCATAACAATAGATTTGATAGACCACAAATCCTCGTGAAAGAACACCGATTCCTACCAAGGATGGTTCGCGAGGCTATTGAAATTAAAAAAACATCCTAATTTCAATAGAGAAGATGGCTGGGTGCTTCCATCAACTTGGGATCCAGTAATTAATATAATCAAATCCAAAACCAAGCATAACACTGCAAGACCTCAAGACACCGTGAGCTCGTTCTGCGTAGGTCGGACCAACAAAAATAATTAAGAAGTTTGAGGGTACCCCGGAACAACTATGCCTTTTGGACGTCTACCACCTCAGTCCTTCCCGTGACCATGGGTACTGCAAAGCCCTCGAAACGTCGGGAACTTAAAAATCAAAATAAACCGCGATAAAATCCGAAAAAATAGTTTTATTTCATGTGTAATATTCGCGTAAATCTAAGAACTCAGTAAGAAGACTACAACTAGGATAAGCCCAGTTGTAAAGCACCACGGATATAAAAAAATCTGTGAGTCTCATGTTTGATTCCAATAATAGGTATGGCAAAAACGTTTTAACGTACGGAAATTGTTCTCAACGTGAGGAGTACTTTAGAGTACCAATCGTCTCGTTAAGGACATGCTCCTAGATAATATATATAATAGCAATATTCGCGGTAATATAAGAATTGAACTTTGATAATACTTACTTTTGAAAGATTCTATAAAATTTAATTTAGACCAACCACGTAAAAATAAAGACCGATACCAAATGCTCGGGGCAGACGCCCTTGCGGGGTGCGGCAGACAGTACAGAGTTCCAACACAGGAACAACTCCCAGATTACATTTTACAAAAAAAAATTGAAATCGTTGATCAAAGAGGTAAAATTAAATGAGGCCCTAAAAATTACGAAACAGAATTCACCTAGCAGAACTAATTCTTCGAAATATGCATCCGGCATATTTCGAAGAATTAGTAGATACCAACCCACTATGAGTAGTTAAGATATACTCGTTGTTGTTAATTTAACTGGAACCCGAGTGCTATTTGCTGAGATAAATTAAATTCAACGTTTAAGTTGTCAGTAGCACACGTCAAGCGCATATACTGAAAGCCTTGAGCTTGAGTACCCGTTACTACCTTGCCGAGTGAAAGCACATAATGATAAGGAAACTTTGTTAGAAAAACGCCGTAACCTACAATTTGCGTACTTTCTATGTATGCTTTTTTATTTTTATCTACTTATTTATATTGTCACGACAGTTCCCTTGCGGGGTAGGCAGATAGTACAGACTTCCAACAGGTTCTTTCCTTACATACCACTCTGGCTTCCTCCACTCTCATAGTTCGTCTCATACATGCTCACCGGTTACGGAGACTCTTAACTTGCCCGTCAGTTAAGACACGGTGTATTTAATCATGGTAAGATAGTCTAAGTCTTCCTGGTACCTGCATCCTTCCACTTTCGCATTGTATATCTGTATTTTTTATTTGAACATTATATGTAATGATACTTTCAATATTGATATTTAAATATTTCAAATGGCGTACCAACAGTCTAATATGCACGAAAAATTGTCTAGAGCACAAATAATTTAATTGTTCTGTGTAATAATATAATGTAATTAAATATGTATATGCCGCGATCGCGATTGTGTAGTTAAAATCAGTATAAACGGTCATTTTGCAAGTCATGAAGAATATTTATGACCATGTTTTAATTTTCGAATTAACCTTTAAAAGTGAAAAATGTATGTATTAATATATGTTTAATGAAATATAAGCAAGCAACTTATCATTAGTATTAGATGTAGATTTTAGTGACTCCCAAACTTCAATTTGCTTTTATTCGAGGCTTAAAAACAGGTCGACTAAATTCTCATTTAAATTACTTATATACGTCGAATACTAGAATTACTATTCTATCACCGAACTGTATCATAGCGCTAGATCCTTTGCGGGACAGGCAGGTATCTAAAATAATTATCATTCTCTAAACTGAAATAGCAAAACTCACGCTGTACGGAATTTTACATATATGCAATTAAAGCTACTCGTATTTAGAATTTGGAATGGACCGAAAACTATGCTGAATCCATAGCTGATTGGTTTGCTTATGCTGAAACTGATTTATGAACGTATTTAAGTTCAGCTGGCGTGCGAGTGATGTGGATCAGAATGATGCGTTGGCGGAAAGTTGGCAGCATTGGTTGAATACACAAATTTGACACGTATCAGTGTTTATTTTAATTTGTTTTTTGGTAAGCATATTTACTCGATTATAACATTTTATCATTAGTTACTACTTGCTTAATTAAATACCTTAGTATCGAATACCTCAGTATTCTGATTCTAGAAATTAGCATAACACCGCGAAGAATGGCACAAAAAGGACAAAATTTATGACTTGCAGTGAATAACAGAAAGCTGATGTTAAAGCTGTGATAACGGTATGTTTTTATGTATGTTTATAGCGATATTTCTGACGGAGTAATAAAAATTGGAGAGGTGCCAGTAAAATACTGGCGATTTTATAGCCATAATGGCATAATCCAGACTTCAAACTGCTAATGAAAAATTATCGATGGAAAAATACCTTGATCTAAGATCCAGTAAATCACTTTGTCTAACTTAAGATTTGACAGTCCTGCTGTCAAATCTTAAGTTAGACAAAGTGATCTCCAGCCGTATTATGCTTTACTAGACCAACGAGGGAGTCACTAAATAATCTAAATTCACGCAACAGCAATTTATCTATGGTGCTTATAGTGTAAAGCTTTAAAACCTGTGCCTCGCGGTTTTACCTGCCGTTTACCTCCAATACACAATTACTTCGTTTTCGGTAAAGGTCTTTTTCAATTTTTTTTTGCTTTTGCTCGGTTCCTAAGGGACGTAGCGTGATTTTAACTAGCCTATAACTAAGTGTAGTTAAAGAGAGTTCTCTAAAGTATCTATAACTCTAAAATTTCTTAAGAATTGAGCTAACAAATGCAAAAAAGGCCGACCTAATCTGTCAGGTAGCTCCAGAGATTAGCACGTTCAAACAAAAAAAAATACAAACGAACTTTTTATTCATTCATTATTTTACTTCGTTTTATTGTTATATTAAAGTAAAGATTTCCAAAAAAAATCCACCTTCCACCTATGAAATCCACCTATGAAGCAAAAGTCAACTAAGTACATCGAAATATACACGAAAACTGCAGATCCGGGAACATGCAATGTAAACACGGTAAAACTAGAAAATTAGTTCGACTCACAAATCATAAATCTTTTGAGCTGCCGTAAACTGAACCATTGGCAATACAAGACTTGTTGTGAACATGCTTCATCGTCATACTGAATGCAAAAATCGATTTACCTTCGGAGTTAGCTAACATTAGAATCGGTACATAGCCCCAGAATACTCTATAACATATTTATTTCAATTGGTATTCATGGGGTTTTGAATTTAATATTTCAAGTGTTCTGGTGACGCCACTAAGTAATATTTAGGTACGTAAGCCGTAAATTACCGTAGCATGCTATGAAATTTTTGTATGAAATTATTCGATAGGTTACACTATCTAATAATGGTCTCATACTGTGATCACCACAGAAATCACACTTTTGTTGTAAAATGTTTTTCGATGAATTGTATTATTTTATAAGTACAGTTTTGAAACTGTACTTATAAAATTGGTATGTAAATTGTCTTCCAAATATTGTTTGGAACACTTTCATACCAATTACAGTTACTATATTAAATATATTGGTCATCGAAGTCATGAAATATTTAGTGATAATTTTCTCACATGGATAGCGACAAATTCATGCAGCTTTACGATTTCTAGAGACTTATTATTACGATTTAAACGGTGGTGATGCACGTGATAATATAAAAATTAAAGGATAAGTAAAAATAATCGAGACACTCATGCTGCAACCGTTACGCCTATATTCTCCAAGCGAAATGTGTAGCTACTGTGATATTCATATTTTATCGACACTGTTAGATCTTGTTGTAGGAGGGCGCGAGCTTGTTAACATTACACCGAGTAACATTTCAGGCCCCGAACAGGCACTGAGAATATTTCGATAGAAAATTCCAATATAACTTTTTCTACCTAAAAACCTCGGGAACACCAGATCTACGCCATACGTCACAAGTCCAACGAGACTACCAAACTAAAGAACACTCTACAAATATAGTTTTAAATAACACACACACAAATAATAAAATGAACTCTAAAACCTTATTTCAATAAGAATTTCTACACTCTGCGAACTCGACTGAACTCCAAAATTACAAAGGAATTTCCTCTTGTCTGAACCCTTTATTTGCATAAGAAAACCTAATTGGACTAGTTTTACGTGTAAGTAGTTGCGTCTATTATGAATTCGCGAACTTATCTATTATGTGTCTAACAATGCGTTTGGGTTATCATTGGTAACGAATATAGTAACTGTAATAACGAATTTGCTCCTTTGTGAATGATAACTCCTGTGTAAATTTTGAGTAATGATGCATATTTTGATTTTAATGGTTATTGTACGTCCAATAGTTACTCTATTGGTGCGGGCGAACTAAGTTTGTTGGAGATTTATACAGAAATAACACAGTATTAGTCCGGTCGGGAATTCTGCCCGCTAATGGCAAAAAACTCGTTTATTACATGGAGACCTAACATTGTCGGCGACATTTGAGTGTATAAAGTACACGATATTAATATATCTATCTTTATATCTTCGAGCAAAGACATCCACGACAGGATTATCACCCCAAATATTAATACAATATGGAATTCAGCCCGTAAATGGCAAATCCCTTACTTGTACATAGCCGGGGGTGTACACGTTACATCACTGTGTCTTGCTTAACACAGGTTAACTCCAAGAAATATTACTTTTTTCGAAATATTTGAGAAGTGATGTGTCCTAAGAATGGCGAAAGACTCACCTCCTGTAACATTGGGACCAAAAAGTATCTCGACTACTTCGGCTGTACTTAAATATTCTACGAAAAGCTAGAGCTTTTCTTGAAAAACAGGCATAGGATATATGTTATTTTAAAAACATCTAATGAAATCTCCTCTTAAATTATTCGTATTTACACCTACCCTCCGTTACAGAAACCCGAGAGACGACATTCGATTGTCGAGATTAATTTGCATTCACGACCAAAACGGATCGAGAAACCATTCCGTCCGCATCTCTGCCAATTCCTACGCACGTTACGTTGGTATATTCAACATGGTGGCCGGATATTGGTAGGTTTGCGTAGGCAGTTGGCGCTGTGTGGTTTGGTTAGCTTTAAATTCTCAGAAATTCTATAAGATGAGTAAGATTGGTTTTAGAATAGAAATGGGACTGGGTCGTATCTTTTTACTTTCCACTGCCTCGCGCTTCAAGGGTTTGGCGGCTTCGTGGGTCGGTACGGTGGGCTTGAGAATTTCCTGATACTATCCACAGGCATTGATTGATGCAGCTCAGCTGGTCTGTTGGTCGAGTTGCTGTTGGAGCTCTCTACAAATGTCGTATTTTTATAAAGAATTGTCGTCATAACTGAAGCTTCGGAAAATTATGGGATTTAGGATGAACGGTTTGTGTTTTTAGTAGCCACCAATATGCCTTGCTGTTAGCAGTTAGAAGTTAAACGGCGTAACCCGGTCTTACAGGATTAGAAAAAAAAGAAATTTGGAATATGGTAAACGGATATCCTTTAGGATCAGGTTGCCTCACCGATGGTGGCCAGAAAATTCTCTGCACCAATCTGCAGGGAGTCCGCATGGTAGAGTACGATCACCTTGGCTAGAAGTAGGACTATAGGAGATAGCAGTAAGCTAATTTAAATGAACACCAGCATAATGACAGCGACTAACTGAATCACTTCATACATACATATCTATTTATATCATCACGCAAAATTTCTTGTGGGGTTGGCAGCTAGTACAGAGTTCTAACTGGTTCATTTTTTACAGACCTCTGTTACGGGCTTCCTACATACATACATACAGATAAACTGCAAACGGATCATAATCCGATACTTTTTGTGGCACACTCAACGTCCTACGTATCTACACATTGTGTAAATTGGAAACAAATCAAATATGCATCGTTCGACCATGCGTGAGATGGATAACTGGCATTAGCAATATATCGGAATATCTGATCTATTCCGAAACCGCTGGCAGACAGAATCGACAAGTTATGCCACGTTTGCTGTGAAAATTTTAGGTTGTTGGCGTTATATATTCTAGTTTATGTTTAATTGGCTTCACTATAAGTCAAAATCAAAATTATGTAAAAATAACTGAAATGTAAATTATTTTAGGAAAATATACATATTTCAGCAATATTGTAGTATATAGTGTAAACTAAATTTGGATATATAGTTACAGATGCATAGTGGATGCAAATTTATAAAAACTGAACATTTTCCGTCTAACAATATTTCAGACTTGTATTGAAAATAGGCAGGATTCGAAACATTTTTTTAATTAATGAATCAATGTTGGGTATTCCTACGTCCGTTACGGGTTTACTTAGATTTTAAAACAAAGAAAAATCTGCAGGGTACGTAAGTTAGAAATACATATAATTAGCAGAAAAATAAACTTCATTTGACAGGGGGCCATTTTGTCAGACAGACCCAATATAAAGAGCGCGCGCGTGTCGATTAAGCCATTTTTGTTGGGAGCACTCGCGCCTTCTAGACGTGTTTAGAACCTAATTTAGCTACTGAGTTCTTAGATTTACGCGACTGACCCTCCCGTGACCCTCCCGTGACCATGGGTGCTGCAAAGCACTCGAAACGTCGGGAACTAAAAATCAAAAATAAACCGCGATAAAATCCGTAAAATAGTTTTAATAATTTAATTATTTTATATTATTAATTTATATCGATTTAATCATATTTTGTTAAATTATTTATAGTAAATTTTATAATTCGAATTGTTTACGTCTATTTGTTGCTTTGATAATTTTTAAAATTAAATTATTGTGTAATTCGACGGACGATTTAGCGCAGTGGTAAAGAGCTTAGGTCGCTCCACCTACTGTGTTTAATAGTCGCGGGTTCGATTCCCGCACGGGACAAATCTTTGTGTGATCCACAATTATTTGTTCCAGTCTGGGTATTTGTGTGTCAATTTTCATGTTTGTAAACGCACCCACGACACAGGAATAAATCCTAGTGTGGGGCTACGTTAAAAAAAAAAAAAAAAAAAAATTATAAATATATTATACTAGCAGTTTTCCGCAGTTTCACGCCCTTTCGTCAATATGGTGACGTAAGGTTGGATTTGTCACGGGAGCGTTCCATATGGTGTTCCAGTAGCCCCTCCAAAGAGCTGATCTCGACCACCGGGGTTTTAGTCGGCAGGAAACCAATACACCCTGCGAACTCTCCCCGAGTCTCGTGGAAGTCCTATGCCGGAATTTCCTCAGATAAAAAAGTAGTGAACTACCGAATATATGTTCATTCCGGAAAAAAATATGGTTCCTTTACTGAGTTCTTAGATTTAAAGAATATTACACATAAAAAAAACTATTTTTCGGATTTTATCGCTGTTTATTTTTGATTTTTAAGTTCCCGACGTTTCGAATGCTTTCCAGCACCCATGGTCACGGAAAGGACCGAGGTGTTAGACGTCAACAAGACCTAGTTGTTCCGGGGTACCCTCAAACTTCTTAATTATTTTTGTTGGTCAGATCTACGCAGAATGAGCTCACGGTGTCTTGAGGCCTTGCAGTGTTATGCTTGGTTTTGGATTTAATTATATTCATTACCGGATCCCATATTCTATATTGAAATTAGGATCTTTTTAATTTCAATATCCTCGCAAACCATCCTTGGTAGTAATCGGTGTACTTCTATAAGGATTTGTGGTAGACCACAAATCCTTGTAAAAAATCCTTGCAAATCGGATGTTATGGCGGGTGTGGTCAAGGAGATGTTCACAGACTGCGTCGCTCAAATAAGTCTGCAGTCTGTAGTTAGTTCAAGTAAGGTTCCTATCTAAAGTCAACGCGGACGAAGTTACGGGCAAAAATTAGTATTAGTTTTCATTTATCATAGAAAATAATCATTCTCTATTTCTGTCAACCTAGTTTGCACTTTACATCTAACAGAACTCCAGACTAAAGTTAAAAATACGCAGGATTGGAAACCGTTCCCTGATTAATGAATGAATTTTATTCAAGCCTATGCCCGTTGGCAAATGATGTGGCCGGTGGACAGCCGAAAACCGACCTTTCGGGCGGAGTGGTTGAATGCGCTAATTTGCAACGAGACAACACTTTTCATCGCCTCATGCCGTTGTATAACAGTTAACATATGAGAAATAGGTGAACATCTAGTACGTGCAGTCCAAAGAAGAATCACGCAAACAAACGCATGCTCGGATGTGTTCAGCGGGCAGTAACCTTCTAAGAAATACTGAAAAGCTACGTATAGTCCGACAAGGATCTTTTGGACTTTGGATGACATTGACAGAGGGGCGTTGGTCTCAAGTTAGAAAAAACATTTAGTAAAATTTTCCTTCTTGCAAGGAGATGTTTCAACAGGTGGATCTGCATGGTTACTAATTAAAAAAAGAACTGGAGTAAATTTCATAGCAAACGGCAGCTCTGCGACTGTCATGTTCACTTGATGACACCGTTAGTTCTGATTTTGGGTGCGGTCCAAAAGATCCTTTTATAACTGTAGAGCGCGCATCTGCGTCCTTGATTCTTATTCGAATCGCTGGTAATAAGATGCTCAACTGTTTGCATAAGTTAACTGTGGTTGTATGCAGCTGCTTTCTACACCTAAAGCGGTATTCGTTTGTTTATTTTTGGTCCTTTGTGAACTGTGTTCGTTTGTGATGGCTTTACAGAGCGTAGCACGGGCCTTTGGCCACGATGTAATTGAATTAAAGTTGCAATACGCAAGCACGTGAAAGGTTTTGGTGGAGACTTTCATTTTTTGTTCGGTTTTTACAATGACATTGTTGAGAAAGAAGCGCTAGCATGTTTGTGGGAATTGGAAAAAGAAAACTTCACGCGTATTTTTCCCTAGCGGAGTAAATGTTAAATTGTGCTATATACATCCTCTTTTTACCGACGATGTTAGTTCTCATATAATAGGGGGTGAGTCTATTTCAATTATGCCAGACATTAGGCACAATGCCAGACGGACTGGCTCTAGATTAAAAAAAATAAACACCATCACGCCTATATTCCCAAAACGGGGGTGGCAAAGGTATATTGTATAGGGGGTGACCCTATTGCCATATGCCGGGCAAATTTCATACTCCGGAGTCATACTAGGAATTTATCGTTAGAAAAACTACACTTGTCCGACGACTAGGATGTGCACCAAGGACCTCGTGACCACGAAACGATGCGCTTTGCCAATAGACCAACGAGGCAGTCTTACAAATAAAATAAATACAAAACATTATAAATAATTTCAAGTCTGATGCGCTAGTGAGTTTTATCTGTAGTCAGTAATCGCTGCTACGTATAATACCATTAGACACATTGTAAAAATAGATTCATTCAATGCGGACTAAGTTTGTTATAACCTTTTATTTTGATTGACTATCTCATTAGCCTAGTGGCGAATAATGTGCTTTGGGTTTACGAGGTCTTGGGTTCAAATACTAGGTCGGACAAATGTAGTTTTTCTGTCGAAAGAAACCCCAATATCAATCCGGACTCTAGAAATGTGTCCGGTATATGGGTATGGAACTGCCCCTATTACATGGGACCTAATATCGTCGTCAAAAAGTGGGTGAACACAGAGTACACCTCTGCCACCTCCGCTAGGGAAAAATAGGTGTGACGGTGTAATAATATTATTTTTATTCCTGCAGCCATAGTTTTATGACATGCAGAGTTCCTGTTGTGTATGCTCAATTAGGCATTAGGTATACTGATGGAGTCATCACAGTTTTACAAGTCTTTTGCTGTGACACGGGTGATCCCAAAGATTTTTCTCCAACATAAGAAAAATGAGTGAATTACTGCTCAATTGTGTAAGATAAAACTCACTTATAATATTTGTTGCAGGTTTAAATGAACAAGTGAACAAATTTGGAAGCACCTTAAGCTGCTCTGTCCACTGGATCGATCAAATCGGGCAAATTGGCGGCGAGATCGGACAAATCTTTGTTTTCGTCTGATTCTTTGTGTATGTGAATTGCATGCTTGTAAACTCTCCCAAGACACAGGAACAATTCCTAGTATAGCGATACGCTCTTTCTAAAGAAAATAACTCATTAGTTCATACACTGGAGTACAGGTGCGCCGCCGCCCGTGACCGCCTTAGCAAGGATATGGCAGCAAATTGCATTAACGACGGATGCTAGTAAGGCAATAAATTGATATAGATGGAGATAAAATTATTTAAAGCACCAAAACACTATGATTAAAAATGTACTAACAACAACAAACTTGCAAGAAGAACCAGCTATCGAATTCGGCGACAGGACCTCGATAATCCGCAGCTAATGACGTCACGTATTGTTAAGGGCACACCATACCTGAAGAACAGTAAAACGAATTGATCGGATTACGCAAGCTCGGCTGGTAATAAGAACTTTAATGTCATAAAGCTTTTGATAAAAAAAGATCATATAAACGAGCAAACGGCTGTTCCGGGAATCTCAGTTGTTCTTTCTTCCTCGTTTACTGGAATGGGTACTTTAATAATATAGTTAGGCATTGATTGTTGTTATCATGTCGTAATAGTGTGTAGGAAAGGTTGTATTATGAAAAGTACTACTGGATCGGGAATTAGACTTAAGACCTTACCGGCGATGTTATGCTTTAGTAGGCCCATTATAGGAATTATTTCTGTGTGCGGGTGGTTTTACGAACATGAAAATCACATACACGAAAGTAACAATAATTTCTTTATATTGTTTTTACAATACCTTATTATTTGGAATCTATCTATATCATCACGCCAGATCCCTTGCAGGGTAGGGAGAGTGTACAGCGTTCCAACAGATTCTTTCCTTACTGACATCTCTGGCTTCCTCCACTCCCATAGTTCGTCTCATACCTACATACTAGCCGGTTACGGAGACTCTTGACTTACCCTACGGTCTATTTGGTCATGGTAAGAACTATTTTGGGATCCGCCTCTCAAGAAATAGACTACTATTTCTTGGGATTAAATGATCATGATATTTATTCCAAGAAACTGATAGCTAATGAATAAACACACGACTACGTAATCAAGTATCACTAGAGAAGGTAACATAAATAATCTAGTTTCTAGAAAGTCTAATAGTCTATCTACAATATATCCCCACGGTTTCTGGCGTAATAATATATACATAGACAGTAATAATTCAAAACATAATATTAATTCACCAGTACTGTCTCACTGCTGGCCCTAAATATCACCTTGCGTGGAGTGAATATCGAGCAAAATTACACGAAAAATATTTTTAGTGTTATTATACTACAGTAAAGATTTTCGAAAAAAATCCACCTTTATAAAGCAAATATCAACTAAGTACATCGAAATGTATACACAATCTGCAGATCCGGGAACATGCAATGTAAATAGGATAAAACCAGGAAACTAGTTCGACTCACAAATCATAAATCTTTTGAGCTGCCGTAAACTGAACTGTAGGCAATATAAGACGTGTTGCGAACATGCTTCATAGTCATACTGAATGCAAAAATTGATTTAACTTAGGAGTTAGCTAACTTTATATTCGGTGCATAGCCCCAAAATACTTTATAACATATTTTTTTCAATTGGTATTCATGGGGTTTTGAATTTAATATTTTAAGTATCCGGTGACGCCATTAAGCACTATTTAGGTACGTAAGCCGTAGATTACCGTAGCATGCTGGGAAATTTTTGTATGAAATTATTTGATAGGTTATATTATCTTATAATGGTCTAATATTGTGATGAAACAGAAATCACACTATTGCTGTAAAATGTTTTTCGATTAAATATTTATTTTATGAGTACACTTACAAGATTTGGAAGATTTTCATACCAATTACAGTATGAACGAAGTCTTAAAATATTTAGTGATAATTTACACACACGGATGGCGACAAATCCACGCAGCTTTACGAGTTCTAGTGACGTATTATTATGATTTATACAGTCGTGAATGACGTGATACTAAAAAATAACGGATACGTAGAAATAATCGAGACATTCATGTTCCAACCGTTATGCCTATATTCTCTAAGTGACATGTTTAGGTACTGTGATATTTATATTTTATCAACAATGTTAGATCTTGTTGCAAGAGGGCACGAGATCACTACCATTACACTGGGAACCATCCCAATCAGGCTTCGAACAGCCACTGAAAATCTTCAATATAACTTTTTCCACCTCAAAACCTCGGGAACACCAGACACGCCATACGTCACAACTCCATAAAGGCTATCAGAGAAAAGTTAAACACTGTACAAATATTATTTTAAATAACCCTGCACATATTAAAATGAGCTCGAAAACCTCATTTCAATAAAAAATATTACTCTCTGCGTACTCGACTCAACTCCAAAATCACAAAGTAGTTCACTCTTGTCTGAACCCATTATTTGCATAAGAAAACCTAATAAGACTAGTTTTGCGTGTAAGTAGTTGCGTCTATTATGAGTTCGCATCTTATCTACACATATTATGTGTCTAACAATGCGCTTGGGTTTTCATTGGTAACGAATATAGTTACTGTAAAAACAAATTTGCTCCTTTGTGAATGATAACTCATCTGTAAATTTTGAATAATGATGTATTATTTGATTTTAAATAGTTATATTTTAATTTTAATGGTTATTGTAGCTCTAATATCTACACTATTGGTGCGGTTGAACAAAGTTTATTGGAGATTTATACAGAAAAAAAACACAGTATTAGTCCGGTCTGGAATTCTGCCCGCTAATGGCAAAAATCTCGTCTATTACATGGAGACCTCACATTGTTGGCGACATTTGAGTGTACGGTACATGATATTAATGTATCTATCTTTTTATCTTCAATCAAAGACGCCCACGGAAGGGCAAAGGCCCCAAAGATTAACACAATAAGTATAGTAATATAGAATTGAGCCCGTAAATGGCAACGGTTGGCCATCTTTGTACATAGCCGGGGGTGTACACGTTACATCATTATGTCATGTTAACGGTAAACTCCAAGAAATATTACATTATTTCAAAATGTTTGAGAACACATCATGTCCTAAGAATGGCGAAAGACTCACTTCCTGTAACATTGGGACCGAAAAACTATCTTGACTGATTCGGGTGTAAAAACGAGGCATACTTAGCCTCGTTTTTCGTGAAAAACAGACATAGGACTTATGTTATACTAAAATCATTTAATGATCCCACACAAGTCTCCTCATAAATAATTCGTATTTACACCTACTCTCCGTTACAGAAACCCGAGAGACGACATTCGATTGTCGAGATTCATTTGCATTCACGACCAAAACGGATCAAGAGACCATTCCGTCCGCATCTCTGCCAATTCCTACACACGTTACGTTGGTATATTCAACATGATGGCCGGATATTGGTACGTTTTCGTAGGCAGTTGGTGACGTGTGGTTTGGTTAGCGTGAAACGACTCAGAAATCCTATAGATGAGTAAGATTGGGTTTATAAAATTACCTATGCATGTACAGGTAGACATGGGACCTTTTCAGTTTTCACTGCCTCGCACTTCAAGGGTTTGGCCTCGCGGCTTCGTGGGTCGGTACGGTGATCTTGGGGATTTCCTGATATTATCCACAGACGTTGATTGATGCAGCTCAGCTGGTCTGTTGGTCGAGCTGCTGTTGGAGCTCTCTAAAATTGGCGTGTTTTTATAAAGAATTAGTCAGTCGTAATAACTGAAGTTTTCGAAAATTATGGGATTTTGAGTTGTGTGTGTGGCTAAATGGCTTATGATCCTTTTGCAGCTTATGTATGTATGTAAGAAGCCTGTAAGAGAGGTATGTAAGGAATGAACCTTTTGGTACTCTGTACTAAACTATCTGTGTGCCAATTTCATTTACATCACTTCAGCACTTCAGCACTCCCTTCTTCACATTTATAATGTTAGTAGGATTATAAAGAGAAAAGTTTTGTTTACTTGTAACTATTGACCGATTTTAATTTTACAGAATTAACATACACAAGGAAGGTCACTACTTTGTTTTATCTGACGAAAATCCTGCATAGGACTGCAGCGAAAATCTGGGGAAGTTCGCGAGGTGTATCGGATTCCTACCTACTAAAACCCCGGTGGTCTACGTCAGCACTCACACAGCAATGCACCCGTGCCAAACCTAACCCAGCGTCATCATATTGTCGATCGGACACGAAATGCGGAAAATTGCTAGTATAATATATATTTGTAACTAACGTATCCCGCAGATTTGTTTGCGTGAATTTTAGACCTACCCATTCATTTCCGGTTGAAATTCTAAGTAACTTCATAATGGACGTAGGCATCCTCGATATTCATTCATTAATTAAGAAAATGTTTCGAATTCTGCCTGTTTTTAATACTATTCTGAAATATTGTTACTCAAAAAATGTTCAGTTTCTATAAACTTGCATCCACTATGCATCTGCATATATCCAAATTTAGTTTACACTATACACTACAATATTGCTGAAATACGCATATTTTCCTAAAATAAATTACATTTCAGTTATTTTCACATAAATTTGACGTATAGCTAAGTCAAATAAACATAAACTAGAATATACGCCAACAACTGCCTCGTTGGTCTGGTGGCAAAGCGCATCGCTTTGTGATCACGAGGTCCTGGGTTCAAATCCTAGGTCGGACAAATGTAGTTTTTCCGTCGAAAGAAACCCCAATATCAGTCCGGACTCTAGAATTGTGTCCGGTATATGGGTATGGGTCCCATGTAATAGGGGCAGTCGCCCCTATTACATGGGACCTAACACCGTCGGCGAAAAGTGGGTGTACACAGTACACCTCTGCCACCTCCGCTCGGGAAAAATAGGTGTAACGGTGTATTAATATTATTTTAATTCGTGCAGCCATAGTTTTTTGACATGCAGAGTTCCTTTTTTGTATGCTCAATTAGGCGTAAGGCTCAAGGTATACTGATGGAGTCATCACAGTTTTACAAGTATTTTGCTGTGACACGGGTGATCCCAAAGATTTTTCACCAACATAAGAAAGATGAGTGAATTACTGCTCAATTGTGTAAGATATAATTCACTTATAATATTTATTGCAGGTTTAAATGAACAAGTGAACAAATTCGGAAGCACCTGAATCGATTGATGGCTTGGTTTAGTGGTAATGATCTTAATCTGTTCTGTCCACTGAATCGATCAAATAGGGCAAATTGGCGGCGAGATCGGACAAATCTTTGTTTTTGTCTGATTCTTTGTGTATGTGAATTGCATGTTTGTAAACTCTTCTAAGACACAGGAACAATTCCTAGTTTAGAGATAAGCTCTTTCTAAAGAAAATAATTGATTAGTTCATACATTAGTGTACAGGTACGCCGCCGCCCGTAATCGCCTCAGCAAGGATATGGCAGCAAACTACATTAACGACAGACGCTAGTAAGGCAATAAATTATAACTACATGGAATCATCAAAGATTTATCAAGTGCAACTGGCAAGGGATCTAGCATGATGATATAGATAGAGGTGATATTATTTTAATCACCAAAACACTATGATCAAAAATGTACTAACAATAACAAACTTGCAAGAAGAACCAGCTATCGAATTCGGCGACAGGACCTCGATAATCCGCAGCTAATGACGTCACGTATTATTAAGGGCATACCATACCCGAAGAACAGTAAAAAACATTGCTCGGATTACGCAAGCTCGGCTGGTATCAAGAACTTTAATGTCATAAAGCTTTTGATAAAAAAAAAGATCATATAAACGAGCAAACGGCTGTTCCGGAATTCTCAGTTGTTCTTTCTTTCTCGTTTACTGGAATGGGTACTTTTCATGTCGTAATAGTATGTAGGAAAGGTTGTATTATGAAAAGTACTACTGGATTGGGAATTAGACTTAAGACTGTAAGAACTTAAGACCGGCGATGTTTTTCTTTAGTAGGGCCATTATAGGAGTTATTTTTGTGTGCGGGTCCGTTTACGAACATGAAAATCACATACACGAAAGAAACAATAATTTCTTTATATTGTTTTTAGAATACCTTATATCGCCTATATTATCATCATACCTATATCATCACGCCAGATCCCTTGCGGGATAGGCAGAGTGTACAGTGTTCCAACAGGTTCTTTCCTTACAGACATCTCTGGCTTCCTCCACTCTCATAGTTCGTCTCATACCTACATACTAGCCGGTTACGGAGACTCTTGACTTACCCTACGGTCTATTTGGTCATGGTAAGAACTATCTTGGGATCCCCCTCTCAAGAAACATACTACTATTTCTTGGGATTAAATGATCGATGAAACTGAGAGCTCATAAATCAACACTTAGTCGTGTAAGTAATCAAGTATCACAAGAGAAGGTAACATAAATAATCCAGTATCTAGAAAGTTTAATAGTCTATCTACAATATATCCCCACGGTTTCTGGCGTAATAATATATACAAGGATAGTAATGATTTTAAACATTATAAATCACCAGTATTGTCTCACTGCTGGCCCTAAATATCGCCTTGCGTGGAGTGAATATCGAGCACTGCAACCGCCCAAAATATCTGGGAGTCACATTATACAGATCACTCACATATAAACCTCATTGCCATAAGACTAAAATGAAAGTCTAATAACCTACTTCGCTGACTGACAACGACTGCATGGGGTGCAACACCTGACGTCCTCAGAACAACAGGTATGACGCTTAGCTTTACTGCTGGAGAATACCAATGTGACACAGGTTGGAAAAGTGGCACAGGTCACCACACGCTAGACTCGTGGATGTCGCGCTAAACATAAAATGTCGTATTATCACTGGATGCCTAAAGCCGACTCCAATAAACACGATCTTCCCTCTAGCAGGTATAGCGCCACCTGAAGTTCGACAAAATGTGGCCTGCACTATAGAAAAGTTAAAGCAAGAGTCTGACACACTACACCTCTTGTATGGCCACCAAATACCTCGGGTCCACCTTAAGAGCCGCCAATGCTTTCTAAAGTTCACGCAGACCCTCCCAGAATCTCCTAACAATGGCCAGACTTAGAAAATGGAGAGAAAGAAAACCCCCACCGCCTTACTTCCCATGTCAGGAGCTACTACCTCCAAAGCCCAACTACCATGACCGGTATGGAAATATTTAAATCGGCTCCGCACTCAAGTAGGTAGACGCAGGCAAAATTTGTGTACATGATGGCTCCCAAATCCAAATTTAACAGCCTGTGATTGTGGCGCGACTTCACAGACTATGCCACACCTGCTGGTCTGCCACTTATGTCCCACTACCTGTACAATAGAAGAGCTGCTTACAACCACAAAGGGCGCTATTGAGCTAGCCACTTAGCGGGACAGTTATGAACCATTTACACGAAAAGAAGAAGAACACTGCTGGGCAAGGGCCTTGGAGGTGAGAGAGGTTAGATCATACCCCACCACGCCGTCCCAATGCAGATTGATAAAGGCAGGTTTCTGGCTACCTTTTATTGAAACTTTTCAAGCGTCACATGAGGCATTTGAATTGGCTTAATGTGCCTACCAGAGCACGGAGCCGCTTAAAAACAAAATTGTCACAAAAAGTCACTCATCTCAGACCGACCAAGCCAAACGCTGCTTGACCATGGTAACTCTAAGAATACCTTGATCACGGCTACGAGCGCCTTATTTCTAAAATACTTACGTAAAATTGTCACTCTATAATATCTGTAGCTCAGAACAAAAACTATTTAGAACACTTGAAAGTTAAATCGACTATTCTGGTATTTGTCTCCAGCATCGAAGACTGAGTGATGAATTGACAGATTAAATACAAAGACAGAAATCGATTCCGTTAATAGAAAACCAAAGTTTGGGCGAGTAAGCCCAGATTATCGCCGGCTTTGTCCCGTGGAGCGACTTGATGTCGGTAAAGACCCGACTTCCGAAAACGCTTCGTAGTCTGCTAAGATGCTCGAAAACGAAGTGAGAAGTTGCTTTTAGTTTTACGCTCGAAAAGTTACGTATATTTATTTTGTTATTAATATTGAAGGCGTATTAGCGTTGACCGGACGTAGTTACCGGACGCAGACATACATTCTCAGGATATAATTTTTACAAATAAGCTAAGAACAGAAACTATCAAAAACATTTGGAAGTAAAATCGACTATCCTAGTATAATATTTATCACCAGCCTCCAAGACTCGGTAGTGACGAATTGACAGATTAAATACGAAGACAGAAATCGATTCCGTTAATAGAAAACCAAAGTTTGGGCAAGTAAGCCTAGATTATCACCGGCTTTGTCCCGTGGAGCAAATTGATTTCGTCATCTATCTATCTATCTATCTATAACCTCACGCCAGATCCCTTGCGGGGTAGGCAGAGAGTACAGAGTTCCAACAGGTTCTTTCCTTACATACCTCTCTGGCTTCCTCGACTCTCATAGTTCGTCTCATACACGCTCGCCGGTTACGGAGACTCTTGACTTTTCCATCAGATAAGACTCGGTTTATTTGGTCGTGGTAAGATAGTCTAGGTCTTCCTCGGTACCTGCATCCTTCCCCTTTCACATTGTATATCTGTTTTGTCATTCTTTCCTCTGGCATTCTTTCTATATGCCCGAACCAACGGAGCATGCCCTTTCTCATCTTTACACCGATACTATCTTTCATACCTACTCGCTGTCTTACTATGCTGTTGCTAATGCGGTCGGTCAGCTTCACTCCGCACATCTTCCGCAGAGCTCGCATTTCTACCGCATTTATCCTACTTTAATTCTCCTTCTTACATACCCAGCTCTCGCTACCATATAACAGCGTTGGGACAAGAACTTACCGTTATGTATGGCCAGCTGCGCCTTACAGATATTACAGATTTCGTCATCGTCAGTCATAATTATTTATAATGAATACCAATTAGTGGTAACGTGAGTAAAACTATTAAAAATATTTATGGAGTTGTTAACTCCATACCTCGGAATTCAGACCTACTATTAACAAATTATTTTTTCATCCGCTGATGATGCATGAACACGAAATAGTTTTTTAAAGATTTGAGAAATAATGATCCCAAAGAATAGTGACTTGTCGTCTGTCACCTGAAATATCTCGACAAAATATGTATGTGTACTATGTAAAACTCTTCCACCAAAAATGGGCGAATGAGGTTTTTGATTGATTTATTTATCAGACTTGCTGAAACTTCTTATCAACAACTCCATACAGGAAATATAAAAAAAATAACTGGAAAAGTGGCAGGGACAAGGCAGGGTTATGGAAATCTGCCAAGTTGCCGTCTATCTGATGTCACATTTAGTGCAGTGAATCGACGGTGTCCAACTAGCGTTGACAGTACAGGCGGTTTATATTATATATAACTGATCGTTTCAGTCATTGGCTGATTTGGTTTAATGAATGAGGCTAATTTTACCAAGTACTGGTATATTTTCTATATCAATAACTGGTTATTGATACAGAAAAAATCTGGCAGAGAATACACTTAAATCTCTAGAAAAGCCCGCGGGTAAAATTGGAATCCTATTGACTAGAAATCTTACTGCAATTCCTCTGAAGTGTCAATGTTTGTCACATTGACACTTCAGAGGAATTGCGAGGTAAGATCTTGCTCTAATAATTACATACCAAGAAGGCGGACTTTACGCTTCTTATTGAATACCTTGGAGGTAAGTAGAACTTACTTCTTCTTACTAGACGTCCTCCTCTGCAGACATTTGTTTAACTTTTTTTGCGTGCGGAAAATTTTTCATTAAACTTCCGTCAGGCTCCCGGGTGACTTTACGGGGCGTATTTGACTACTGCTGACTAAAAATACCACTTTAGCCAGCGCCGAGACTTCAGCGGCGCTCCTGGATCCCGTCATCAACTTAGTGTCTGCCTCCAGATACGAAACGAGAGTCACTTCTTCCATAATCAAGTGTTCACGGGGTCGTGAGTATATATCACGTTATCATCTTTGTTTGGGATCGCGATTGAAGGACGTTCAAATCCAACCCCACACAGTTGTTCATCTATTTTCTTTTGAAGGAACCTGTCGGAACTCTACTACTCTACGCTAGGAAAGGGATCTGGCGTGATAATGATATATAGATAAAGTCCTTATGACTGGTCGTTAAGCGTCATAAACTCGTGAACTTCAAAAAGCGAATTAACACGTAACGTAACTTTTTCCTTTTACTTGATTTTTCCCAGCGCGCCGCTTCCGTTATATTATGTTGCTTGTCATGTCGCGGCTTGGATACAGAGCCAATGTTTTCTTATATGTAGGTATACATATAAAAAGGTCATATACTTCTTAATAATTTTTATTTCAAGTAAATTTGATTCATACACATACTGCAAGTGGCGATTTTGTGTCCGACTACTAGGTCGTACGAAGTGTGATTTACTATTGAAAATTTTTTAGTCGCTGTCGCATAATGTGTCTCGGTTTTATATCCTTGGAGGAAAAAATGTTTATTTTTTATCTAAAAATTCGATGTCGCTCCTCGGATTTTTGTTACAGAATTCGTGTATGATTTGTTTCATGCGGGATTGACCCCTTGACTACTCGGCCCACGCGATGCAATGGAACAAGCTGCTGTTACTATGCTTTCTTATTAACTTTACTGTGACGTTTATTACTGTATTATTATTCTAGCACAGTTATCTATTATACATGGTGTAACATATATAACTCAAGACTTCAGACACCCCAATTAAATTATTGTTTTACGAATTCAATACGAAAAAAAAAATTCCAATTTTAAGAAGTTTTCTATCTTTTTTTTAAGCTCTTCGGTATCAAAATTAACCACAAAACCTGTACTTTTACGTGCATATTGACGCATATGTATTAGATATGTATTTAAAATAGTCGTATTGCGTTGAATAATTGTTAAATTTTATTTAATACAGCGGTCTGAGCGAGTACCAGCAATTTTTGATACAAAAAACGTGACATCGTTTAGAAATAGTTGGAACCGATTCGGTTGCCAATTTAGAACAAACTACTTTCAGGTCTTGCGTTATTTATGTTACACCTTGTAAACTTCCAAGGAATATCTAAATACAGCTAATCTGTAATATTATGATCTTAAGATAATGAAATAAATATTTTTGTATTTATTGTTACAATCCTCAAAATCATAAACAGACAATAAAGTATCACTTTAGTTGGAATTGTTACTATGGTCAATTTTACTATCTCACCTCTAAAACACGCTTAGGTTCAAAGCTGTTGCTTGCACAGCACAAAGCTTCTGAACACACAGATCCTACAAGAGATCGGATGCAACTATAGGGTGTTTTGAATTCATTTCCGGCCATTTGCGGAAACGGAAATAGAATGGAATACCGCCGGAAGCGCCCACTGCGGAGGTATTGTGACCGCTCCGAAATAGATTGCCGTAATGATTATTCTAGAATAGTACGGTCAAGTTTCATCTGAATTTTGCTTTGTTGTAGACATCTTGAAACTGTTGAAATAAATGAATTTTAAGTAATTCCCTCACAGAATAGACAAACTCGTACAGTTGCTAAGTCGTTCTTTAAATTTAAATGTGACATTAATTACTTAATCTTTCTATCTATATCGTCACGCCAGATCCCTTGCGGGTTAGGCAGAGAGTACAGAGTTCCAACTGATTCATTCCTCACAGACCTCTCTGGCTTTCTCCACTCTCATAGTTCATCTCAAACACGCTCGCCGGTTACGGAGACTCTTGACTTGCCCTTTAGATAAGACACGGTGTATTTGGCGTTGATATCTTTCTATACTAGAATGATCTAAGGCTAATTCTCGTTATTAGAAGTGTTCAAAAGGCAGACTCGATCTAATCTCAATGTTATAAATCTCACAAAGGGTATTCTCGTACGATGTTGACATGGACTGTTTCGGAATCAGACCAAAAGTTGAACAAAATGTAAACGGTATTCCGATAAAACTTTAAACCTGCAAACGTCAAATTGAATATTTCAGTTAGATATTTTTTATTTAGATTGGGGCAGCTGAGATTAATATGTGATCAACAATATACTAAATAACTTGACGACGATTATACTGAAATCGGATCGATATCTTAGTGGAGCAGAATACCAAATGTGAGTCAATTCATAATGAAATCTCAATTCGATCAATATTAAGTCTGGGTGTCAATTAAATACGAGAATTGTCCTTCTTGTCGCCACACATGTTACAAAATCATAAATGCGCATTATGTGATTCAGTATTGCGTGGATGTAAGAACAGAACGTATGTGATACGTTAGCTAAAATTGGTACTTACACTTCCTAACTGTGAAAAGGCGTCAAAAAATTCTAACTACACTCATAAGGGAATTAAAATAACAATTTATACTAAAAATGTTTGTGAGACTGTGTCTATTTGTTTCAGACTTTGCATGTGTGACGAAGCGGCGACATTATTTTAGAAGAAGTCGCGCGTGTGCATTTCTAGTCTAGCATAATTGCTCCTGCTCTACCTGCATCGATTTTTATTTTTTATTTATCCAATAACATCAAAGTACAGTACAGTTTTATAACTTGTACCTGCAAACCTCTCGGGGTTTTCTAGGTGCTGGCGAATCGTTTGTTTAGCATACATTGTATTCATCGTAATGCGGTAATTAGCACGCTAACAAAACATTACGCAGATGCAGAGGATTGTAATACTTTAATAGGAGGAGATGTCTTTTCTTTTTGTTTCTCTTTTTTTTTTAAAAACGTAGCCCCGCCCTAGGATTTATTCCTGTGTCGTGGTTGCGTTTACAAACATGAAAATTCACATACACGAATACCCAGACCGAAACAAATAATTGTGGATCACACAAAGATTTGTCCCGTGCGGGAATCGAACCCGCGACTATTAGACACAGTGGGCGGAGCGGTTTAAGCTCTTAATCACTGCGCTAAATCGTCCGTCACAAAGATGTGGCACCGAGTTTTTTTTTTGGCGCCATTTTATAGTCCACTTTGAGGCAGGCGTTAACAATTTCTGTTGTTCCTGCGATACAAGCCATGAGCTTAGTGCAGGAATCGTTATTAACTTAACTGTAATTCTTTTTAATTTTAATAATAAATAAATAAAACTTGAACTGGAAAGAACAGGCCTGTCTTGCTTCCTTTATACTAAGTTAGCCTTGTTGTTATTATATTGTTAAATTGAACTTGTTGTTGTAAAATAAACCGTAAGTATAAAAGAGACTTCCAAGTGCCTAACTTAATACAGGTTAATATTTCTCATTGGTGTTGTAATTGCTTAAACTTGAACTTTAGTTCAAGTACTTATTTTAATAAGTGCCGTAAATGTATATTTATTGTTACTTAAATCACTTTTGTATATGAATAATTAATACCTCGACTTTGCACCAAAATGTTTTCAAAAGTTCTTAAACATTAAATCGCGTCACATTATTTTAACGTTCCCATATAATTCGGTTTATCCATTCGACCAAAACTCTGGTGCAAAATTAATTATTTTATTTCGGCTATAATCCCTTGTTTATGCTTTTTCAGTTAAGAGTTTTTGAGGCGCAAACTTTGACCATAAATTTCTACAATAAACAGCTGGCGATATTATTCATGACGTTTGTTAAGTTTGTTTTAACGACCTCACCTTTTATAATTAGTTGATTAAGTATTCCCTTATTGTTGTGAACGGTTGACAAACGGCCTGCACTTTGAAAATGGTAGCATTCATAGCATTTAGCCAACGTTTTTCTCGAATAAAAACGTAAACGAGTGAGTTATAGTTCGCTTAATGAAGTCTAGACACTGCGCGTTTAAATTAAACTGACACTGAACTAAAAATGAGTCTATTATTCAGTAAATGAAGAAATAAATTTTCAGATAAACGCTCTAAACGATATAAAAAGTAGAGAACACAAGGGGCATTTGTCTGGCTGTATAGTGCGATATGTAGATGTCCTTTTTGACGAGAATAAAATACAGCGTGTTCTCTCAAGGGGCCTTCGTTACTAGATGGTTTTACGAGGCGACTACATCCTGGTACAGCGAAGATTTCCCGGAGGTAACGCATTTTTTATACGGTCTGTAATTTAAGTGGCTGCTATTTTATTATGACGTCTACGTGGATAGAAGGATATCTCACCTGGATCTAATATTTTTGTTTGATTTTGGTATGAAAATACGCAACTGGTATTTGAAAATATAGGGTTGAAATATTATCAAATGTTCTCTTTCTTCTGAATTTACAGATTCTGAGTACAGCTAGATTCCATGAAGAAATAAAAATGTTCTCCTAAGTGTGCGAAGAGAGCACTATATTTTCGTACATTATTCAGAGCGCGTACCACAATCTCTTTAACAAACCTGTTACATCTTACTAAACTGTAAGAAAGAGACGTAGATATAATATGCAGCTTACAACTCCCCATTTTTCACGGAAAAGTAAGATTAAATAGTTGAATTTGGTCCAGTCGCTACGCCCGCGCCATCATAGAGCGCACAAAATTGCCAGATTTTTCCCCGTATTCGTGCCCCTGTCGAAGCCGGCAGGGTTATTATTATTTAGAAATATCATATTTATTATTTCTTCCAATCAATCTTCGAGAGGGTTTTCCTATTGTTTATCAACATCGTTCCGGGCGATAAACGCCTTTATTTTTTCCCGCTAAGCACGCACCCTTGCCGTGTCTCTGACATAGAGTAATGGACCAACCGCTCGCCAAATGGAAATCCGGATTATGATAAATCACAAACTTTTGAAATTTGCCTCCTGTTCCACTGATTTATTTGCGAAGTGTACACAAAACGATATGCGTTTGTTTTTTCTCTACGAACGTCATTTACACTGAAATATATGAAAGTTCGGAGAGTTTATGATCCAGAGTGAACAGTTAGACAAAAATATTATGAGAGACATTTCTTTTTGTGTCAGCAAAAAATATTACTTTCGCCTCTCGGCTCCGATAAGTTGAAATATTATCTTTTCACCTTTCTCTGTTATGTTTGAAGCTACTTTTTTATTAAAAGTCTCTTTTGATTTCATTTGTAAATTTAAAACGTGCATTTTTATTAGAGAAACTAAATTAAATATATTTATTAGTTTAATTTTAGGAGCTGAATAGAGGTACATATTTATGAGGAGCGCTGATATTATTATTGCATTTATTAGAAAAACTCTTGAATTTTGTATCATTCATTTTCTGAAAACTGGAAAAGCCATTTATTTCATTATTACTAATACAATTAATCACTTATGTAAGCACAATGACCACCATGATCCAAAACTAGTACCTATTAACGATTGAGCCAAAATGTGACATTGTTATGAAACAAATATTAATAAAGGAATTATTATAAGTGAATTTGTTACCGGCCTTCTAAATTTTAATAGACTTCTAACCATCATTGATAACTTTTATAGATGTTAGTATGTTACGACAACTAGCTAAAACCAACAGCTTAATCTGCTCTTCAAAGTTATACATCGAATAAAGTTTTTGTCACCAATCAGCCTTTATCTACCCACAGTTTAGTGTAGATCTCTCCTCAATCACGCCATTCGCTCCGGTCTTGTACTAGTCTATTCCACGATTTTCTGGCTCGCTCCATCACCTCATATCTATCATCTCATATCGCTCCATCACCTCATATCTAAAGCTGTACTTCAAATAAATTAAAGTAACAAATAGCAATAATAATCTATCTATCTATATCATCACGCCAGATCCCTTGCGGGGTAGGTAGAGTGTACAGCGTTCCAACAGGTTCTTTCCTTACAGACATTTCTGGCTTCCTCCACTCTCATAGTTCGTCTCATACACGCTCGCCAGTTACGGAGACGCTTCGCTTGTCCTTCAGATAAGCAATAATAATATCAGCCTATACTGTCGCACCGCTGGGCAAAGGCTTCTCTCACAAATCCTGGTGAGAGAAATTACGTCATACTGCTTCATGTGGACCCAGTGCAGATTGGTGAAGGCAAGTTTGTGACCATCTGTTGTTGTAGCTTATCAAGCCGCCTATAAGGCATAAACTTGGCTTAAGGACTACCAAATTAAGTGGTAGCCAGGACTCACGTGCCTTCCGAAGCGCGGAAATGTTCGAATATGAAAATGCTACGAACGGTCACCTATCTCAGACCGACTGAGCCAAACGCTATGACGTCATCATCATAAAGTGGTTTACTTTTTATTTGAAGTGAAAATTCACTATAGTTTTTTTAATTATCATTTTTTTGCAAACATCGGCATTAAATAGACACCCCGGAAATTGTCTTCAACAGTATACTGGTATAAAAAGTGGCAAAGGACATTGTCGAAAATTGCATCAGAACCAACAAACATTTGACCCTTACCATCATTATTTATCATTATTATTTATTTATCTTTCTATGGCCTAAACCCTCTCAGTTTGAGAGGAGGCCCGTGCCCAACAGTGGGACAGTTTCTTAACAGGGCTAATATTATTATTATTATTTATTTATTTATCTATTTTATTAAAATAATGGCTAATATCCGTATCTAACGGACAATTTGCAATCTAAAGTGAATATTTCAAAGTATTGTAAGTACTTATATCGAATTAACTAAAAAAGTAGTAGGCGTACCTATTGGCTATCTAGATTGCTTGTCTTGTTAGACTAAATACTTATATAGATAGTTCCTTAGGTAGGTTTAAGGTATCTATAAAAATATAATAAATCTTTAAATCCACTCAATATTTCTTTGGACTACACAATATAACTTCATTTGTTTTAATGGCCTTTCTAAAATCTAAGGCTAAAATCTAATACTTTATGTGCAATATTGCGATTTTCTCGCTTGTCCGTTTAAAAATAAATGCGTTACAAGAATTTATGGGTGATTTAAAATCATACAAGTTTTTTTTTATAAACATAGCCCCATACTGGGATTTATTCCTGTGTCGTGGGTGCATTTACAAACATGAAAATTCACATACACAAATACCCAGACCGAGACAAATAATTGTGAGTCACACAAAGATTTGTCCCGTGCGGGAATCGAACCCGCGACTATTAGACACAGTGGGCGGAGCGGCTTAAGCTCTTAACCACTGCGCTAAATCGTCCGTCCGTAAATATTTATTCATTGCTGTTGCTTCTGAACAATGTCTTTTCTCAGAGCCAAAGGGTTAAGCTTGGTAATCACTATGATACATCGCCGTAGCAATGTGCTACGAGCAACAACTAGCAATATTCACATAAATAATTAAATCTTTAATCGAATACAGTTTTGTTCGATAATAGTTACAATTTACCCGCAAACTAGCCACCCTTAACAATCGGAGAAGATCGATCCTCTAGGATCCGAACGCGCATAATTGGAATTTAGATCGAGTTCCCGAGCAAGGAATCAAACACTCGCAACACACGATACCCATCACTAATTGAGAGCTGTGGATGCCTACTGGAGCATTATTAGAGGCACCTGAATCTACATAAATAAGTACTACCATAGAAATCGTTATAATAGGATACTACAAATAAAATAATAGTAGAGCGTGTCTGAGACGAACTATGAGAGTGAAAGAAGCTAGAAAGGTCTGTAAGGAAAGAACCTGTTGAAACTTGGAACTCTATGCCTACCCCACATGGGATATGGCGTGATATATAGATATCTATTTACTATTTCTGCCTCATTGGTCTGATGGCGAACAAAACGCGTAGAGTTCATGTAGAGGTCCTTGGTTCAAATCCTAGGTCGGACTTAAATGTATTTTTTCTATAAAAAGAACAGTATCAGCGCGGAGTTTGGAATTGTGCTCGGTATATGGCAATAGACTCACCCCCTACTGCATGGAACCTAATAACGTCGGCAAAAAGTAGTTGTACACCTTTGCTTGGATATTAGGCCTGACGATGTTTACGTATTTAAGAAGTTTTAAAGCCATGTGAACTTGTTGCCCACATGTGAAAAAAACTATCATAATTTTTTTTATACTACTAATGGCTAAAGATGGTATATTGCAGCATATCCAACTGCGGAACATCTTGTAACTATACTTATAAGGTGTTACAATTCATCAAAAATACTTTAGTTTTGGCAATTATGATTTTAGTAATAATTTTCAGCATTAATTTACATTATACGTGACCGTGTATTCCGTAGATAGACCGTATATACATGACAAATTCACGTACACTGACGTGTACGTGAATTTACGTCACTTTTTTTCAAACTGTGTAGAAAATAGGACAAAGCGGTGACAGTGGTTTTGAACGAAATTTGGCGCTACTTCACTTCCAGTGTTATTTTTTAAGGTTTCCGTGGGTACTACTCGTCGAGGTGCTGTAGTTTTTCGGGACTGCGTTCTTCTTCTTATTCGATACACTCTTGACAGAGTGTTTGTGATCACAATGAGGTTTACTCGCTGGAGGTTCGGAGGTGAGATGGTGAGGTGGCGTGAGATTTTGGTGCATTCGATTGAAGGATCTCCCACTGCGGCCTTAATTTGACCTGCCCACCGCATTGGTGAGCTCCCACATGGTCTAGTGCCTTCCACTTTGCCTTGCACAACCAAACGCTCTATGGAGCCGCTGTTACGCGGAAACATGGCTGAAAAAATTGAGGATGCGAGACTTTACTAGTGCTAATAGACGCTGTTTGATGCCGAGTTCTTGGAGTATGGAGACAATCGTGCGAAATTTTGTCCTTGATATACCAAGATCCATTCTTCTCCAGCGCCAAAATTCCAGAGCATCTATTTTCTCTTTTTCCAGTTCTCGCAACGTCCAAGTCTCTGCAGCGTGTAAGAATATGGGAAATACGAGTATTCGTACGATGGCTTTGATTAAGTTGGTACTCCGGCATTTCTTTTTCAACTTGTCCATTGCGGTTCTAGTAATCGCGTTGTTCAAATTCGTCTCAAATTTGTCACCTATCTCAGCTCGATCCGTCACCGCCGAGCTGAACGCTGTAAAATTAAGGAGCGTTTGGCTCTGCAGTGACCGTTTATGGTCAACGACATATTATTTCTACTAAATTTGAGATAACAATGCAAAAAATGGCTTGAAAAATAAGACTTTAAGGATTTAGCACTACTTACGAGTTAGTTCAAATTGTATTATAAGAAACATTTAACTATCAAGATATATGCCATTTTTTTTCTTGCACCTATATTATCCCTCTGCTGGGCTGTTTCTACGCTCCTATGTCTCCCCCATAGCCTTAAAGACCGATCTGTTTTCAGCCATCTCCGGCCAATCATTCCAAAATGCATCGTCACACCAATGCTTCCTGGGCCTGCCCCGAGCTCGATGCCCGTCTGCAGGCACCCATTGCGTGCATATGCCATTATAAATTGCAAATTAAATAACAAATTTTCAGTTGCTATCAGTCCCAACTAAAGTTGAGTACAATCATATAAGCAATATTACAATGTGCCAGATTAGAATCATATACGCTATTGTTCGTTAAGTACTTAAGTACATAGAGGTATTATCTGTTACCGATAAATGTTAGGAATCTGACGATATTATACCACTAATAGATATTAAATCATAGGATTGAGTTAGGTTTCTGGATATTTTAAGCAGGGTGTTAAAATCTTTCCTAGTCAGTTGAATTCTCCCATTGTAAACTATAACCAGAAAACAAAAAAGATACTTAAAGGTAAACGTACATATGTAATTTAAACACTTCTTTGATTGATTTGTATAAAAATCATGTTACTCAGAAATAATCTGTCAAGTGCGAATAGCAAACTCGTACAATATGAGTTCCATTCCAAAAGATTTCGGTTTTGTTTGTCTGGCGCTTTTCTGGGAAACAATAGTACTAAGAAGCCTGAAATTTGGTACAATGATTTATGAGATGTACACCTAGAAATTTTAAATTCAGGAATTATATAGTTCCTTCAAATATACCCTTTCAATTTCAAAACATCAAGAAAGGACAAAAATGGATATTCCCAACTTAGCTCTTTTAACACAAAAAAAAGTTCTATGAATTTATACTAATTAGTTCTAAAAAAATTTAGACTTCTATAAGTTCGATTTCCGAACGAAAAACGGCTGTTACAGACGAACGAATACGAGTTATAAGAATTCCGTTTTTGTTTCAATAGTAAAGAACCTTAATGAAATAGAGATTAAATAGAGATTCCATCATTTAATTACAAAAGCATCATAAATAGATAAAAGTAAATGAGTGAGACTTAAGAATGCCTAACCAATAAATTAATAGAATAACAATTAGAATAAACAAACTTCTCTTTATTTATCAAGAAACACTATTTCCCTATTAACATTTTATTAGTTGGGCTCTTATTCGCTATGACCAAACGTGGCGCCTTACGATACGACGGTGGCGACCTCGTACCGGAAGACGTGGAGTGGGCAGGCCCCAACAAGGTGGAGCGATGACCTGGTGAAGGTCGCGGGTAAAAGCTGTATGAATACAGCACAAAGCCAATCGTTGTGGCGATCTTTGGGGAGGCCTTTAACCTGCAATGGACGTATTTTGGCTGATGATGAAACATCCCGACTTCACACAAAGATTCGTTCGCGGGCATTAGGGTAGAAAGATTCTAGAGTGGAGACCACGTATTGGCAAGCGCAGCGTGGGACGGCTGCCTGCCAGATGGACCGATGATCTTGTGAGGATTGCAGGAAGTTTTTGAATGCAGGTGGCATCGGATCGGCTGCGCTGGAGAGCAATTGGGAAGGCCTATGTTCTGCAGTGGACAAGTACAGGCTGAGACGATGTTGACGACACAAAGATTTGTCCCGTGCGGGGATCCAGCTCGCGACTACTCGGCTTAAGCACTTAGCAATTGGACCGTCTGTCACTATTAACTGATCATTTCACGAAGTTATCGTAACGTGCCAAGTTACGTACTTTGTTGGTTATATGAAATTAGGGCACTGGCGTGTCTGGGTTCTGTCTTCGCTAATAAGGGCTGGTGCTAACGAAAACGAATGACTCAGCGAAGTGTTGCGTTTTTATATTATTTTATCACGCGAAAATCTATTTATTAAGGTATAAGTACTAAATGGTAGAATAAATATTTGTATTCATTTTGTTTTTATTAGTAAAATGTACACCGTCACACCTATATTTCTCAAGCTGGAGAGGTAGATGTGTACTATGTACACCCACTTTTCCTCAACGATGAAAGGTTCTAATGTGATAGGGGGTAAGTTTCACGCCAATATATTGGCCACAATTCTAGACTCCGAACTTTAATTGTTAAATTTTTTAAAACTACGTTTTGTACTAATTAGGAATCCAGAACATCCTGTTCGCCACCAAATCGAGGTAGTAAATTCGTAAAAATGACTTAAAATGACACAAACACCTAACGGTTGGTTTCCTCACGTAGGCTAAACAGTTTATATTGTATACTACCTATATCTCCCATATTTCGCCGAAGATAACTGAAAGATATTCAATTCGCTTAGATTTTTTTTATTTCTGTTTGTGTAATTTGAAACTTATTCAATAATATACTTTTTAATAAAAACTCAAAATATACCCAAAAATATACCCATAGATTGTATCTAGTCAGTTATTTTTTTTATAATTGCAGTTACATCGTCAGTTAATTAAAAAAAAGAAACTTACAAGTTGTACCCTTAAAAGTTATTAAAAAACTAAGTGAAAGTACGTACCCTAAAAAGTTGTCATACGCAGTCTGGCGACCTTTGAAATATGGTTTACATTATATTTTATGTTGAATAAGCCGAGAGAAAAGTTATGATATTGCTTACCAACTTTGTTGCGTTTTGTGCATCACTCGTAAAGTTTCTACCCACTAGAGTATATTTTTAATGAAATTCAGAAAATGTAAAAATGGTACAACACTCTTGGGTAATATCCTTATACGAGCTCTTGCGGGAACAAAACAACCACAGCGAGATGGTAAAGGTATATCTAATTATTTATTTTTCTCAAACTAAAATCTAAATCTCCAACGCATATCTTTGGGAGCGCTGCAATGAGACTCCGATCGACCAGCAGATAAAACGCCAGAAATTTAACTGGATTGCCCAAGCACTCCGAAGGGGCCCTGAACACATACCGAGGCAAGTCCTAGACTAGAACTCCTAAGGAAAGCGTAAACGTAGCCATCCTAAGCAGACCTGGAAAGAGTTGTAGCGAGCTTAAGTGCGAAGCTCAAGATCGACCGGGATGGCGGTGCACTGTTGACGCCCTCTGCCCCATCTAGGGGACTTAAGATCTTAAGTCAAAGTAAGTCAACTTATTTATTTTCTCATCTTTATATTAACAGATAGGCTTATATTGTAGAGTTGCATATACGGCCATGGATAAGTCTTGCGAATTCATTGTGATAATTTGGATTCAGCAATAGGGCTATGCATATTTATGTCCTACCGTATAAGCATTAAGAATATTCGTAAATGGTTATTAAAATAAGTCTGTAAGAAAACAACCTATTAGAACTCTGTACACCGCAACGAATCTAGCGCGTAAAATTATAGATATATATAAAATTTATTAAATATTTAAGTTAAATAGTCAAATAACGTTCATTTCAAATGCTTTCAAGGTTATCCGAGTAATATTGTTATTTTTCTTATATTTGAAAGAGTATTAACACTGATACGTCGCTTATGTTTGCAATGCAAAAAGATTAAAAAAGTTTTTATGAAAACTGCAATTTAAATTCATAAATTAATAATAATTTTAATAATAAAATTATTATTTCTAAAGGTTTCGTCAAATAGTTGACGGCGCGCGACGATAGCGCGACGCCAGCGCTCGTCTACATTCGGTCGTGACGTTTGCCGTCGCGTAAAGCGGGGCTTCCCAGGGCGTCTCTCGTACATTTCAGTATATTACAACTCCCCAAGCCGCGGTACCGTCGCGCTCCTGTCGCGATGCGTCATCTATGTGGCGAAACATTAAGAGTTTATCTACTAGCCTGAAGCACTAGTACGACAGTCCGACAAGGAGGACAAGGAAGGGGAAATGTCACTTCATGACAATTGCAGCGTTACCGTTTGCTATGATAATTAGTAACCATGCGCAAGTATCTCCTTAAAAGTAGGAAAAAATTACTAATGTGAAATTAGGGTTACCGTAACCCTAATTTCACATCATCGCCGCCTTGTCAATCTCATCCATGAGCCAAAAGATCCTTAACAGACTATAGGTACAATTTTATTTTACGTCACGCTGACATATATTTTCTTGTGCCTGCAGAATAACAGACTCACCAGACGGTCACCGTGAGACAGAAATAACTATATTGATAAAATAAACGACCGTCATAAAGTACTAACACTATAATTTTATCTACTTCAACATACTTTTTCACTGGCATAATTGTTAAACAACACATATAAAATACACAAGATCACACTTTCATCCCACACATTACAAATGTATCAAATTAGATGCGCACCAAAAAAACACGGCTGAAAAGTCGTAAATGAAGTGTTACGAGTCCCAAGTGTGCACATAAAACACGACAGGCATCCTTAATTAAAAATCCGAATTCACGTATAAAGGAAAAACATACAAGTTAGGAGAGTCCCGGTAGCAAACAGTCGTAAATCTGGGTACTTATTCGCTATAACCAAACGCGGCGCATTTCGATATCTTCGTGAAATGATCTTGGAGGCTTTAACACTTTTGGAGTGCCATTAATCGGCGTAGTCTCTGTAACCGGCGAGCGTGTATTAGACGAACTATGAGAGTGGACTAAGCCAGAGAGGCCTGTAAGTAAGGATCCCGTTGGAACTCTGTACTCTCTGCCT
Source organism: Phalera bucephala (assembly GCA_905147815.2). Classification (NCBI taxonomy): domain Eukaryota; kingdom Metazoa; phylum Arthropoda; class Insecta; order Lepidoptera; family Notodontidae; genus Phalera; species Phalera bucephala. Next base: position 13,969,801 of record LR990616.1, on the reverse strand, counting down.
ACCCAGAAAGGGATGTGTCGTGATGATATATCTAGAGCGAGAGATAGAGACTACCATTAAACTCACTCAAATCATTTATTTTGTATAAACGCTGCTGGGTCATATACAAATTGTCAATTTACATTTTTTTATTTAATCTGACTACTAATATACCACCGGATAAGAACGATGTCCCCACTAAAATAAGATCCGGCGAAGAAAATTCATTTAATACTCTTATTTTCCTTTCTATTTTATTCATATTGTAACCACACATGTCCAGTGTTTAGGATACAATTAAATACTTTACAACTAGTTCCAGTGTGATGCCTTACGACCGAGATATGGGATTAAACTACCGCATTACACGAAGTTTCGTAACGCGAGGCGTTGTGTTACAACAAATAAGGGCCTTGGTGTGGAACGGTAATGGGTTTCCTTATGTCAACAAATCGTGTGGTACAATAGGCGCTTACCTAGTAGGGTATCAGTGTAGGAATGAACATAGAAACGTATTAAATGTTGACAGCTAAAATCGATTTCAGGCTTCGGTAAAAGTATTGGTTGTTGATGAATTATAAGAGTTAGTTATAGAACATATACTATAGAAATAAGCACACACTATATAAAGTTATTTAACGTTGCCGATAAATCGTGGTGTCACCTTTATATTAATTTAGTAAATTTGTAGTGTGAATACGATGGGATGTTTTTTTTAGAATTTAAAGCGTAGCTCCACACTAGGATTTATTCCTACACTCGTATCGTGGGTGTCACATACACAAATACCCAGACCGGAACAAATAATTGTGGATCACACAAAGATTTGTACCGTGCGGGAAGCAAGCCCGCGGCTATTACACACAGTAGGCGGAGCGGCTTAAGCTCTTAACCACTGCGCTAAATCGTCCGTCCGCTAAATATTAACTCGATAACGGTAGTCCAACGTTAATGAGTCCATGTCCTGTTCAAAAAATTGTTTGTAATTAGCCCAATTTATCAGAAACAACAAAAAACTGTATTTTGTCGAAAATAAGTAATTGGAAATAAAATATTTAACTTTTTATCCATCTGCCTTGTGGGATTTCTAACTTTTGTTTTGTATTCTTTTTCTGTCTAAGGTCTCTCCCATAATTTTTCACGTGGACCTGTGATTGCTTATCTCTAGCCAATCTTTAAAAACATCTAGATCGTTCGTTTTAAATTTTAATTTGTACACTCTGTTGTAATGATTTTTGTTAATTCTTCTTTGACTAAGGGTTATTCTGATTTACTATCTAATTAGTATTTAAAAAATATAGCCTTCTGGTTTCTGCCCGCGATTTGGTCCGCATGGACTTTAGATAGGAACATAACATTTTTTCATAATAAAATCCTATGTGTTAATTCAGGTAATAAGCCGTTTTTGCGTGATTGAGTAACAAACATCCAAACTTTCACGTTTTATATATAAGTAGGATTCATGATATAAGCTGGATAAAACATAGCGTGCTTTAAGTCATGTAGAATAATTAAGCACTCTCTCTATTACGAATCTCATAAATTCCGCGTGAGTATAAATCATCAGCCATAACAAAGTACTGAAAAACATTTTGCAACCTTCTCCATTTTGTGTGTACACTTGCATTATGATAATTATGTTCACACCCGCTCCCGTCATTATTTATGTGTGTCTGACATGATTCCATATACTTCATAAAAAATACTACAATATTAACACAAACAATTTCTTTAAAAGCTTTTAATATGAGTTCATAACATACCGTGGTTTTATGGATGAACAAGTGTGATTCATCGGTCTCGGTCAAATACGACCGTGACCGATGAATGCAGACTTTAATTCAAATTAAGAGAAGTAGATATAATATGGTACGATTTTTATAATATCAACAAAATATAAATTTAAAAACTCGCGCGTATTGAAACCTAATGGTCAACGAATTCAATCGGTTATGAGCGGGTTGTGTTATACACAACCCGCTCTGCATCTTAGGCATTCTGCTCTATAGAGCAGAATGCCTAAGAAGGCGGAATACGTAAATGTATCATGCCTAACCAACAGGATGTCTAAGATGCCTCATGGCTACGAACAGGATGCCTTATATTCGATTTGGTGGATTTAAAAAGACTAACTCGGCTAGGTCCAATCGTAGGTAAGACAGACTCTTTGGAATTCATTCTTTTTCAATTTTATCGAAGAATTACAATAAAATTTGGAAGTATCTGGAGGACTGGGGAGACTGGAAGGAGATCGATCACAAGATAAATCTTTCTTTCGCATTCGACTAGTGTTGCCTTCACTGTAGGGGTAAGCGATTATTATTATAGTATTTTTCATGAAGAAATGGTACTGTGACAGTTTTAAGTGTCAAAGAAAATTGTACTATATTCAATGGCAATAAGAGGTTTGACCTGTTTCTATACTTATAGTGTTATGCCTTAATGCCATTGAATTAAATATTAATTTCGTTTGGCACTTAGAAACAGTTCTAATAAATGAATGGGTAGTGACAGCACCACCCATCTTATGTGAAAAATATTAGAAGTAGTTTTTTAGAAGGTAATATAACTTCCTACCTAATGTTATCTTCTTCAATTAGAAATATTTCCTCTGTTGTCTAAGCGGTTACTATTACGAGTATACCAAGATAGAACATTACTTGATGTTTGAGTATCAATCTATCAAATTAGGGTGCACAGGTTGTGTAGAGACACTCAATCAATACTTAATTTAAATAACGTCAAAATTACGGATTAACGTTACGCATACGACCTGCAATGGTCGTAATTTGACTGATGTCGATAAGTCCAAATATTCCAGAAATCCTTAAGGTATTATAACCTTACACAGCATTAGCCAACACTCTTCCGTACATGTTAGAATACACCAACGGGTTTTGCATGAAAAGATTGACCTTACCGTGACGCTAACGAGTTGATATACTATCCTTGTCACACTACAAATTTATTAAACAAACATGAACGTGACAACTCGCTTACTTGCTAGCGTTATACTATCGACAATCTTTTCATGCTAAGCCCTCAGTTAAATGTTAGGAAACTTAACTTGAATTTGACTTCGTGTACTTGCTGTGTTAAAGTGTTACAACCTGGCACAGTTAATGGAGTTGGACACATTACACCGCATTTTTTACATCAACTGCCCCATACTGCCGTTTGTTACACATCCATTGCGGTACTTCTACCCTCATTACCTTTTCAAGAGTGGACACTAAAGTCCCACCTTTTTGCCGCTATTTGTGTCGCCCTACAGGATCCTTATTTTAGAACATGGTGTTGGCAGTTTGATGAGCTGAAGTAGATGTGACGTATTATTTTTTTCTTTTAATAGCTCCACACTAGGAATGTTTCTGTGTTGTGTTCGCGTTTACAAATATGAAACTCACGTACACAAACACCCAGATATACTCGAGCCAGTGGGTGCAACAGTTTAAGCTTTTAATCCTTAGGCCAAGCCGTCTGTCGTGTACCTTTAAACATATTAATATTAGAGTTACGTTTGTACCAATCTCATTGGTAGCTTTGCGGGTGCTTATTTCCACTTCGACTAAAAGCTTGTCCATTACACATCTGGTCGGTAATGGGAATATCTGGATTATCCAGTATTTTTTATTCTTGACTCTTGAAAATTTATAGAGGTGCTCACCAAGATTAAGCACCGTTCAGCTTAGTTGATCTGAAGCAGGTGACCGTGTATTACGTGCATTTTAATATTTTAACATTGCAGAGCTTTAGAAGGCATGTTAAGCCGTTAGACCCAGTTACAACTTAATGTGTAAGTTGATTGGAAAATTCGGAAGCTTTACAGGCGGCTTGATAAGTTCCAACAGCAAGTGACCATAAACTTGCCTTTACCAATCCACACTGGGTCCGAGTGGTGTATGACGTAATCTCTCTCACCTCGATATCTGAGAGGTTTTGCCCAGCACTGGGGCAAGTTACTTTTACAATAAAGTGTTCTATTGTTATCGTCATGAATAAGAACCTGAAATGTATATATAACAACATAAATAATTATTAATGTGTATTAGTTTTTGTAAGTCATTAGAAAATATATATCTATCTATATTATCAAGACAGATTGCGGAGTAGGCAGAGAGTACAGAGTTCCAACAGGTTCTTTCCTTACATACCTATCTGGCTTCTTCCATTCTCATAGTTCGTCTCATACACGCTCGCCGGTTACGGAGACTCTTGACTTGTCCTTCAGATAAGACCCGGTCTATTTGGTCATGATAAGATAGTCTAGGTCTTCCCCGGTACCTACATCCTTCCACTGTTGCATTTTATATCAGTTTTGTCATTCTTTCTTCGGACATTCTTTCTATATGCCCGAACCAACGGAGCATACCCTTTCTCATCTTTACACCGATACTCTATTTCATACCTATTTGCTTTCTTACTACGCTGTTGCGAATACGGTCGGTCAGCTTAACTCCGCACATCTTCCGCAGAGCTCGCATTTCCACCGTATTTATTCTACTTTCATTCTCCTTCGTACATACCTAGCTCTCGTTGCCATATAACAGCGTTGGGGCATGCACTCCATTATGTATGGCCAGCTGCGCCTTTCGGCTTAAGTGCCGGCTCCCAAGTAGCTTTCCCATTTCGCCATTCACTCTGTTCCCTGCACTCACTCTTCTCTCTATGACAGCGGTGTATTTTCCATCCTTACTGAATGCGCATTCAAGATATACAAACTCATTCACTTGCTCCAGCACATCGTTCCCAACCACAATCCTTATCAAAAATATATATTTTTATTATTTGCCATTAGGTGTAAATAGAACATTTTAATATTGCGCTATTTAAAGCCAAATAGAACTTGGTCTAACTTTTCTATAAAAGTTTGTTCCGAAGCTCTAGTTACAATAGACAACAGTAGTTTATGACTGTTTGGGCAAAGCAAGTAAAAGTTTTGAGTTTATATCCTTTCTAGTATTTACCCCTCTGCTTCGCTAGGATTTAGCGCAATACAACGCATTCTATATGTAACTGAAAAGTGTAGTGTTTGAGTTCACATTAAAGTTTGCTCTAGAAGCAGCTATTATAAATATTCGTCATTCCTGTATTCCCCAAGCAGGGATGGCAGAGGTGTACTGTGTACACTCGTGTCTGTACAATAAAAGCGCATAGCAATCACGGTTTAAAACGCAGGACCTCGCGATCAATACAGAAATCGGTAAAAATTTAATTTTTCCTTCGAATAATTTTTAGTATCCAGTCTGGACCTTGGAATTGTGCCCGGTATAATGGCAATAGCTTCGCCCTTATCACATTTGCACCTAGCATTGTTGGCGATATTATGTGAGTTAACACAATGCACCTTTGCCACCTCCAATTCAGAAGTCTTTAAAAAGCAATTTTTTCGTTCCAAAATTCGGTCTCTCAAAAAGTGCTGTATCAGCTTTATTTACCTTTTGAAGATACGAAACCTAAAAATAGCTGTAACAGCGTTATAAAAACGGTTTGTCCGAAACGACTGATAACTCTCTAGTTATCCACGTGTATCATAATCCCTTGATCCATTCTGATAATACCCGACCCTTGCTATCCGCGTTTTCAATTATTATGAACGTACTAATCTGTTTAAGAGATTAGTTTTAATATAAATAGTGTAATAATATACAATTGTTTGGACTATTACACGGGTATTGTTTTGTGCAAATTAATTTTGATAGCATAGTTTTGCTCTTAAATGTTCGCTGCGCTATCCTAGCGTAATATTGAAAGACCGCCAATTTTCCAGTTTGTGGTTTATTTGAATGGATTTGTTTTAGTCGGATATATTGTATTCTAAATATTACTGAATTTATTTGGATGTCGGACCTCGTGCAGAAACTTGAAAAGCGCTTTTTAGCATGGAAAAATTAAAAACATATCCTAAAGATTATCACCCAATCAAGCTATTTATAATTACAGCCATAGATTCTACGGTGTTTTTATGGAGGGTATCTGCAATAAAGTCTTTATAGGTTTGCAGAGAAAAATATTGCAAATCAGTTTCAATAAAGCATGTAAACTATGAACCGCGATAGCATGCTTTAAAATATAATGGTCGTACCTATAACGTAATATGGAACTTGAGCAGTCATAGCCTAGTGGTTAGAACGTTGGACTTCAAAGTCATAGGTCTCGGTTTCAAACCCAGGCACGCACCTCGGTCTTTTTGAAAGCATGTGCGTATTTAAAATTAACTATCACTTGCTCTAACGGTGAAGGATAACATCGTGAGGAAACCTGCATGCCTGAGAGTTTCTCGAAGGTATGTGAAGTTCGGCAACACGCACTGGGCCAGCGTGATGGGCTATGGCCTAACCCCTCTCAGTTTGAGAGGAGGCCCATGCCCAATGGTGGGACAGTTTTTTAACAGGGCTAATATTATAATTGTTGTTAACTTGAAATCATTTTTTTAGTACAGTCGAAAAACATATTTCTTAGTTTGAAATTTGTTTCAAATATACCGTATACAATAACTTCAACTGCAAGTCTCGGCTATAAAATGTCAAAACAAACAGGAAAAATATGTGGAAAATACAACAAGGGTTGCTCGAGAAGCCAGTGAAATGGCCCTTGCGTCTGTCGGCCACAAGTGTACTCCAGAAGTTGCGCCACGCACCCAGCCCGCACTGTTACGACACTTTTGAGGACTTGGACTTCCTACGGGCGCCTTCTATTTAGAAGTCTTCTCGTAACTTTAAATATTTATCTTATTCAAAGTTAAAGAACGGATACAGGTATAAAAAAACCTTTATACTTAAATGGGATACTTATTTATAAAGGTGTAACATAAATAAGGTAAGACCTCAGGCACCCCAATTAGATTATTGCTTTACGAATTCAATACGAAAATAAAACTTCCAAATTTAAAGAGTTTTCTATCATTTTTTAAGGTCTTTGGTACCCAAATTAACCATAAAATTTAATAATGAATTAACTTTTGTATGTGTATTGAGGTGTGTGTAATGGAAATGCATTTAAAATAGCCGTAATGCTGTAAATAATTATTAAGTTTTGTTTAATAGAGCGAACAGAGCAACAGCATTTAATGAAAATTAAAAAAAAAAAGTTTAAAAATAGTTGGAATCGATTCAGTTGCCGATTAAAGACAAACTACTTTCAGGTCTTGTGTTAATTATGTTACACCTTGTATGTGTAACCTTTCATCCTTAAACGGGATATATGTGTGCGTGTGCGTGTGCGAGTGCGTGTGCGTGTGCGTGTGCGTGTGTTGTTATCGTTGTTGTCTCCGCATAAGGTAAATTTATATTAAATACAGAATGTTAGCTTTGCTTTTAACTATTATATGCCAGTTATTGAGGTTACGTCGCGTTTTTTGTATTAATAATTAACATAACCTCTAATTATATAAGACTTACCTTACTTCGTAGGGGACAATCACAAATTGTTTTGTTCGCAGATGATGCATCTCTTTTGTCTAAAATTAAAAGACAATTACAAAGCTATGACGACGTGAATAGAGCAATTTTCAGAGTTGTGCAATGGTTTAAAATCAGTAAACTCCTACTCAATGAGAAGAAAACTAAATGCATTAAGTTTTCGATGTGTGTGTGTGTGTGTGTGAATGATCTACGCTGTTGGCCTCGAGGCCTCTACAGCTTCACCGGATTTTAAAGGCGAGCGTGCAACCACTACGCTCCTAACGTAAGGCGAGTAGGAAAAAATGCACAAATAGATGGAGTCGAGTTGGATCTTATTAAATCAACTTAATTTCTAGGTATTAATTACTTTTTAACATATTCATAAATTTATCGAGTAAGTTGGGCAGCATATGCAGTTAAAAGAATTAGACTCCAAGTCGATGTTGAAACGACTAGAATCGTTTATTTCAGTTATTTTCATAGTATTATGTCCTATGGAATTTTGCTATGGGGGAGCTCTGCAAACCCTAATACTATATTTATACTGCAGAAAAGGGCCATTAGATCAATCTAGCTCCTAAAGAATCTCTTAAAGATAAATTTATGGAAATAAACTGTTAGTAGTAATACGAGAAAGAATATCGATATTTTGAAAAATTCAGGGATATCCACACTGTAAATACTCGGAATAAAAATAATGTTGCTGTACATGTCGCGCGTCTCTACAGAATCAGCAATTCGTTCATGGGCCAGTGTATACGTTTTCATACCGAACTTTTCTACGATATTCGAGATTTGCCTATTAATTGGCAAATCTCAATCAATTTTAAAACCATTATTAAGGCTAAATTATGTAAGAAAGCATATAACAAAATCTCGGATTACATAAAAGATAAGACCGCCTGGGATTGCAGTGCCATATTATTTAGTATTGCTATTTATTGTTCTGTTGGAGTTACATCAATTTTAAAACGTAGCGTTTTGCCTGACGATCTTGGAGTATTGCTGCTTTGTAGACCCATCTGTCCACCATCTTTGGGGTGCTGGTTTGGTCATGCTCACTATAATATCTTTGCTTGCGGTGGCTGTTTAGCGCTAGTCACTCCCTTTCCTCCAATATGGTCGAGGGGAGAGATGGCTGTTCCAGTAGTCATACTCGTGAACGGGTGCTGCTTGGAAGGACTGGTCTATCTGGAATCCTTTAGACGCTCTTTATAAATAACATCATCAACTCATATCTCAGTCGTACGGCATCATAATGGAGCTAGATCGTACTATTTAATTGTAACATAAACATTATATCCACACAATATGATAAAAAAATAGGAAATAAGTGAAGAGAAGAAAATAAAATAAAAAAAGACAAGCCCGCTGAGTTTCTTCGCCAGATCTTTTCAATGAAGGCCGCGTTCCGATCCGGTGGCAGATTTATAGTTAAATTAGATTTAAAAAACAAATGTATATTGACTATTTGTAAGCGCCCCGCAGGGCTTATACAAAATAATTTATTTGAGTATGAGTTTAGTGAACATGTGTAGGTATTAAGCTATTCAAAATCATTTTGGTAAAAATTTTGAGCATATATATTTTAAGTGTACCCAATCACCTCATTCAGCATTACCGTCGTGATGAAACGTATACAAAATATTACGTAGATCAAAGGCTTCATTTCAAAAAGAAACGACTAAAGGCGTCGAAACATCAGCTAATATATTTTGCCAGTTCTTTTTTTATGCGTACGTACCTAAATATTAGATCCATAATGGAGCCGAACTGAAACCTATTTTCATGCCTCCTCCGTTTGATATATTTCAAACAGACAAAGGAATTTATTACATGTTACGGCATGCGCGATAACAAAGTTAGTTATGGAAAGGAACAAAAAATAATTATGCGAACGGCTCATTGTTTTGGATACGGGCTCAAACGTTATCATGGTATACGATTTATCTGCCTGTCATTGTGTGAAATATATGACGGCTAGTTTTATTGTACTCCATTTTGTTTCTTATATGATATTAAACTGATGAAATTGCTAACTACGTAGTCATATAACATTTTTGACGGGTAGAAGAGCTGCTATTAAAAGTGTTTTTCACTACTTGCTATAATAATAAAATATAATATTAGCCTTGTTAAGAAACTGTCCCACTGTTAGGCACGGGCCTCCTCTCAAACTGAAAGGGTTTAGGCCAAAGTCCACCACGCTGGCCCAGTGCGGATTGGGGAACTTCGCACACCTTCGAGAAACTCTTAGGCATGCAGATTTCCTCACGATGATTTCCTTCACCGTTAAAGCAAGTGATAATTAATTTTTAATACGCACATGCTTTCGAAAACAGAGGTGCGTGCCTGGGTTTGAACCCGAGACTTTGCAGTCCAACGGTCTTATCACTAGGCTATCACTGCTCATAATATTTAATAAATAAATAGCGTGTTTGGGACGAACGTTGATGAAGCAGGTGAAAAAGGTTTGTAGCGAAAAAAACATGTTAGAGCTCTATCTTCTATGCTTACGTACAAAAACCAAATTTCCAAATTGTAAGCTTTTTACCTATTTTGTACCAATAAACAATGAAACTTGTACATGTATGTGTGCTTTGTGTGATGCGAAATACATTTTAGAAATGCATTTGAAATCTCCGTATTGCTCTGAATTAAGAATAACTTTAGTTTGTTATAGCGCACTGATATAATCATGTAATCAATTAAGATACGTTAAAATTGTTGGAAACAATAAAGTTACCGATTTAGAACAAACTACTTTCAGTAAATTCAGTACTTTCAGTAATTAGAAGCCCTAAAAACTCACAAACACCTCCAATAAGGCGGACGATTTGGCGCAGTGGTTAAGAGCTTAAGCCATTCCGCCCACTGGGTCCTATAGTCGCGGGTTCAATTCCCGCACGGGACAAATCTTTGTATGCCCCATAGTTGCTTGTTTTGGTCTGGTATTTGTATATGTGAATTTTGATAATATATATGTTTGTAAACGCACCCACGATAAAGTAATAAATCATAGTGTGGAGCTACGTTTAAAAAAATCTGATCGGAAAAAATATTAGCCGTATTCTAAATCTAAATGAACCATTTATAAGTGTAGGCTTGTAATTAGCAAATTAAGATAATATATTTAGTATGTGTGTAACTACATAAGTCGAGTCTGAAAGTCTTGTTTAATAATGCCTGATTAAATAAATTAGGTCGATATCTTTTTGCCCATGTACTCGTATCGATATGTTTAGGTGGCTGATATCAATATTTCGCGATACGCCTGGATCTCGATCAGACCGGTCATTTTATTTTCTTAGGTAGATTGCGAATTTTTCGTTAGGAATAACACCCTAGTATCTAAATCTTTTGTCGACCTATTCTAAAACTCCACTAGAACAACGAGGCAGTTGAGTTTTATGTAAATACTAGTTTCTGCCCATGACTTCGTCCACAGTGAGTTTAGACTAGATTCTTACATTTTTCCGGCATAAAATGTATCCTTTGTGCTAATCCAGGTAATATCTCTCTATCTGTGCGCCAAATTTCATCCGAATCCATTCAGCCATTTTTGTGTAATTGAGTAACAAACATCCAAATATCCAAACACACAAACTTTCATATTTATAATATAAATAGGATATAACTAGCGTAATTAGATTTTCTTATGCCAACAAAAGGTTAAGCAAAGTTTGTGTAGAACTTGAGCAAACTTAATGGAAGTGTTTCGCGGAAACATTTTGTGATTCGTTTTCTCTCAGTTCTTTGTATGAAACTATGTTTCAAGTGTTCGTTGAACAGTGAAGCTTAACACCTTTTGAGTGGGTATTTAGTTTATAAACTTTTAAACATTTTTATGCATATTAAATTGTATTTTTATGATTTTGAATCAATACTTGGGGTATTAAATGAGAGAGTATTTTCAAAATTTAAAATAAAAATCAAAGAAAGTAAACTTTATTGAAACAATTCATATTAACTTCGGTTAAGTGGATATTTTTTTAAATGACGTAGCCGCACTCTAGGAATTATTTCAGTGTCGTGGGTCGTGGGTCATAAACACAAATTTCGTATTCATAAACGGCCAGATCAAAAACTATGTTCGCAACAATTTGCCCCGTTTCGAACATGTGGAATCGGAGTGGGCAACGTAGCTAACGACGATGTCATGTGATGTGAAAATTTGACTGGCTCTTGGTCTTGTGGCAAATCACTTCGTGATCTTGAGGTCCGAGGTTCAAATACTAGGTCGGACATATGTAGTTTTTCTTACGGAAAATTTATTTATTTATTTATTTATACTTAATGCACTAATGTACATAGGCGGACTTAATGCCTACGGCATTTTCTGCCAGTCTACCTTCGGGTGGTGTGAGACAAGTGTGGTAGGTGCGAGATTATACAAGTGGAAAAAAGTTACACTAATAAATATAAATAACAACTAATTACCTATTTATAACACTTAGTAAATACATATTATATATAACGATACATATACATAATATATATTTATATATACCACAAATATATACATACATATATAGCCATACAATACATACATGAACTAGAACTGTGCGAGATAACGAGATGGAACAACTAACATTGAGGAGAATCCGGCCTTTTATGCATTATGAGTCCGGAGTCTGGGATTGTGCCCGGTATATGCCAATAGGCTCGCCTCCTATTACATGGGGCTTAACATCGTCAACCAAAATTGGGTGTACTCAGTACACATCTGCCACCCCCGCTTGGGGAATATAGGCGTGATGGTGTTTATTTTATTATTTATTTTAACTGAAAATTTCCCGAAAGGTGAAACCAAATTGTCTGATTCGCAGCCACACACTATGCGCAACTAGAACAATGAGGCAGTTGACTCTTATACTTTTTTTGAATTACTTTAACTATCCTATTTTCTTTATTTGTACTAATATTATAAATGTAAAAGTTTGTATGTTTGGATATTTGTTACTGAATCACGCAACAACGGCGGAACTGATGATGAAATTTGGTGCACAGATGTTTATTACCCGAATTAACGCGTAGGATATACATGGGACTTTTTATCCCGGAAAAATGATTCCGTTATAACTTATCAATGACTGCAGGTGACAAATAGTTATATAACATACTGCCGGTGCCTCTGATCTTATAATTAGTTCATCAAGTATATAGACAAACAGTTTGGTTAGTCATCGGTTCTCCCAGTTTACATTGTGATTGTAATATAATTGTGTTTCCCTATAAGGTAACTAGTTAATTTGATAGACAGATAGAACTATGTAATAATAATAATTCTAGTGTGAATTAATTGTAATATCACTGGTGTAGAATACTAGTAATAACACAATTAATTCTCACATAAAATATAAAAAAAGCTAGGTACAATTGGCGGTTTTATTGCTAAAAGCAATATCTTCCAGACAAACAATTTATTTTGTCCTAAGTCTATGATATTTTCCTTTCTATTATTATTCTACGAAAGCTTGTAATTGGCACCTAACTAATGAAGCAGAATGTTATTTTATAAAAGCTCTTCTAATAAAATAAAATAGTTAGGTAACCATTTTGGCAAAAGCGTCTCATCACAAATAAAAATTTACCAAGCAAATCTTGCGAACAGTAACTTAGCAAAAATTTTACCTATCAAGGTCATTCATCCATCTCCGAACGCTCACGTACAATGGCAACACATTGTCATGGCCTCCGTTAAACAAAACGTATTGTCAACACGCCCATATTTCAAAAAGATGGAGTTGACCGAACCTCACTCTATCCCCAAGTGAGTCGCGTTATGTTGCGCGAAGGCCCAGAATTGAACTTGATAAAACACTACTAAATTATTTAGTTAACAAACTTGCCTCTGATATTCTATTTGTACATGTTTGTGTTGATGTAGCTGTGATTGTGTTTGTGTAAGGTAAATTATTGACTTTTGGTGTTCGTGTGCGTTCAGATTATGTCAGTGTGTAAGTGGCTGGATAAATATTCTGTTATAGGTAAAAGAATTTCTTCGGGAAGAATTTTGCGGGTTACTTTGGAAATATATGTGGAGGCGGCTAATGGATCTAGTGAGTAGCATGTCATATAATAACGTTACGGAAGGTAGATACTCATAGGGAAAAAAGCTCGCGTGATGTTGTAATGTATGTTCGGCTTTGTTTATTTTTTGGTGGATTAACATCTTCAATTCATACATTAAACTTTATTACAATATGTTCGCATTTAATTCCTTTTGTTTATCTTTTCTTTTTCTTTTTTATATTAAACCTAGCCCCACACTAGGATTTATTCCTGTATCGTGGGTGCGTTTACAAACATGAAAATTCACATACACAAATACCCAGACTGGAACAAATAATTGTGGATCACACAAAGATTTGTCCCGTGCGGGAATCGAACCCGCGACTATTAGACACAGTGGGCGGAGCGGCTTAAGCTCTTAACCACTGCGGTAAATCGTCCGTCAATATTTTAGAAGATTTATATTTTTTCATTCTATTATTGAAAAAAATCTCATGCGACTTCTAACGAAGCAAGAAAAAACGCTACTCTTGAAACCGTTCGCAGGAACGTCGAACTGCACTCTGAGATATTTATGGGAGACCTATTTGCATATTAAAAATAACACTCTTATTTTGCAACCAGTTATCTAGAAATAATAAAAATCCTCTTTGACAACTGGTTGCGAAACTCAGTTGCCACCGTTCAGTTGCCCACACGCCTCCCAAAGTGTGACAATAACGTTAATTTCCCTTAGTACATTCACAGGACAGCAAAAAGTAATTTGCGTCTTGAATTCACACCAGCGCCGCTCGAAACTTTGACCTTATTATCGAGAACTCATCGTTTTCTTGCGAACGAAATACACGTAGCGATAAATTACACCCTATTCTCTGCTACAGTATGTAAATTCGTCTTCAGGGCGACACCTGGTGTGACTATAAATTATTTAGATATCGCCTGAGATTGTATAGCCGGCTTCGTTAATATACAGTTAGAAAAAATGTCTCGGACATCGCTGGACGTTTGCTGAACGTAATTTATTTGATGCGAATAGACAATATAATTTATTGTGCACGGTGGGCTAAGCACAAAAAGATTTACGTTAGAATGACACTGGGGTATTTATATACCATTCTTGTCACACTACACGTGTAAATAAATACGAACGTGACAGCACACTTACTTGTTAGCGTCAATCTCTTCCTGCTAAGCCCTTAGTTGTATCGCAGATGGACAGAAATAGGGCAAGTCAATTTTGGAATGTTTAGGAGATCTATGTTGTAATAAATAAGGAACAGAGCATTTTTTTAATCCTATTAACTACTGTCGGAACAGAAAGCATAGATGGTTTTCTGTTCCAAAATGTAGAACAGTAGCGCGTGCTCTTTCGCCAATCCCACGCACCCTCGCCGCACTGTACGCTCTCCTTGATGTGATCTGTTTGCGGATGCATGGAGTGATATTTTGTCAGAGTGTCTGAGGTATTGTGAGGGACTGGAATGAATGAGCTTGTATCTTGCACTTTCATACGGTTAATTATTCTATTTTGTATATATATATATGCTAACGTAAATGGTGTATCTGCCGTGTTAGTATGTAAATAAATAAAAATAAATTAAAATCGCTCACAGCTTGTTGCATCCCACTATTTATACACACACATTCTACAAGGTGCAACATAATTAACGCACGAACTGAAATTATTTTGTTAAAAGTCGGCAACTGAATCGATTCCAACTTTTTTAAATGCATATTACATTTTCAATAATTAAAAATTGTTGTTACCCATTCAATCTGTTCTATTAAACTTCAATTTCGATTTTAATTGCATTTATAAAATATATTCCACAACACGCACAAGTAGGTACCGAATTTTAGTAGGTAGTTAATTTGGATACCCAAGGGCTTAAAATATCACAATTGTATCAAATATCACAATAAACAATGGTTTGAAATTGGATGTATGATGATGATTTTTGTATTGAATTTCTATTTGAAGTGACTGAAGTGTTGCCGTCATCCTCGTTATTTATGTTACATTTTGTATACGATGCAACTAATAGGTGCAGGTTAAGGCAGTTACGTAGCAAATTTAAAAATATGTCGGCGATGAGGTTTTCGGGATGGCCGATTCAATGCTGGTGACGGTGAAAGGTAAATATAAACATATCTTCATTTTCAAAGTCGTCTGCATGGTGGCCGAGCATGAAGGAAATCTTGAAATAATACTAGGATCTTCTCCGGTACATAGATTTTCCCAGATAGTCAAATATTGGTAGCGAAATATCCGAGTTGGAAATTCATATTGTGACATGGAATGCAGTGAGGGAATACGTCCGACCGCACGCCCCGTTGCCTATCGAATGACAACTCAGCGCCATCTTAGATCAACTATATTATCGGTAAATCGTCATCTGATAGATGTTATCTGTCATCGCTTTATATCTTAACACACTTAAGCAATTATTAAGAGCATAGAGTACACCTATAGAGAGGATTAAAAGGTTACTAAAATGAAAATAACTGCGTGACATTCCATTAATTGTAATCTTCATATAATAGGATACGACAAATTTATTTATCTAACTATATCATCACGCCCGAGCCTTTGCGGGGTATGCAGAGAGAACAGAGTTCCAACAGGTTATTTCCTTACATACCTCTTCGGCTTCCTCCACTCTCATAGTTCGTCTCATACACGCTCGCCGGTTACAGAGACTCTTGACTTATCGACAGATATATAATTTTCTTAATAGAAAAATAAAAACCTGGCCTGGGATCTGACGTGATGATACGGACAGATAAATAGACAAAGGTACGCAAGCGCAGATAAGCACTAAATAAATAATGCAAAACAGGTCATCAATGATTTCACGCAATTTAGTGGCTGATGCGTAGAGCATGTATTTATAGATGGGTACCTACAGGACAATGACGGCGAAAGGGATAATGGACTATAATTCACATCTGACCTAGTTCAGCTAGGAGTTATCGCGTATTCCAGCCTATAAATATTACCCGGAGTTGAACGCAGTTATGCAATAATGATTCAATAATATAGTTGGTTTTTGGAGAAGTTGAGCTTTATCTCTAGTAATTTAAGTTCAATTTCTCTTAAATGTAAATTATGGACTGAAAGGTTATTTCATAATTGTGTTCAGTTAATCTTAATGACTATCATCGGGTGTATTAAATAATGAAGTTAAATGGTTTCCTAGCGTATGTTAATATTAGAGAAATTTAAGCGACTAACACTTTTTGAAGTGAAATAAATAAAATTGACTGCCTATGTTTGTCTAGTGGTGCTGCGGCTGGTGATTACGAGGTCCTTAGTTAAAATGCTACGGCTGGCAAAACGTGTTATGGAAGCTTTTCTATCGAAAATTATACCCAGAAAAATGGAAGTAGCTGCCCTCTGTAACATATACACCTAACATGGTCGCCGCAATTTGGGTGTACACTAAACTTCGGTAACGATGTTTACCTACATATTTAGTTTCAGTTATTTCTTTTGTACATATTATAAACTAGCTGTTTCCCGCGGCTTCGCACGCATTTATTTTGTAATTTGACATAGGAAGGTAGGACTTTTTGGGATAGCATTATTCCAAGACTTAAGAGACACCTTCATATTAAGTTTCTTTGAAATCATTCAGCCGTGTTAATATGAAGAAATAAAAAAAAATATCCCCAATGAATCCTGCATTTCCCGAGCTAAAAAGTAGTTTTAAACAATCTCTGAGAAATCCTCCATTTTCCAGTGATAGTGTATTTAATCGGTTCCGCCGTTCTGGAAATTAACACAGACAAACATATTTTTTATTTTGCCCGTATGCGCATAAAATATGTTCTTTATTTCAAAATTACAAATCCTAAATGAATATTCCCGTGCGCTGTGCGGGGAGCGTACCTGCGACTATTTGACAAAGTAAGTTAAGCAGTCTACCTTTTTTCGCTTAAATCAAGTCGTCTTTGTTTTGCAAAATTATTTATACAGTCAACTTAAATATTACTAAATTTTCGTTGTAAAACAATTTCAGCATGAGCCCAGTCTTCCAGTCACCTGTGAAGAGGAAGAGGGAAATCGAAAGATGATTGAGATGTTTAATATCTTCGGGCCTTCATGCAGGCCATTAAAAACCCACCAAATGCATATTGGTGTGATTTTATATACCACTTAGATGGCTAATATAGGCATGATCTAGTGTGAAAATAAAGTTACCTACTGAGTTCTTAGATTTACGCGAATATTACACATGAAATAAAACTATTTTATCGGAACTTAAAAATCAAAATAAACCGCGATAAAATCCGAAAAAATAGTTTTATTTCATAAAGTTACCTATTTTTAATTATTATTTCACGACTTAAGATACTTTAATACTATCTAATAATCTATATCATCATGTCAGATCCCTTGCGGGGTAGGCAGAGGGGCTTATATACAATTATAAATATTGTATATAATTTGTGAAACTATAAATAGTTGTTGTTCTACGTCCTTCCACTTTCGCATTGTATACCTGTGTGGATTTTTTCATATTAAGTTTCTTTATAATCTGTTCAGCCGTTTTAGTATGAAGAAATAATATATAACAGTGCGTAACAATACAGTATGAGACGAACTATGAGAGTGGAGGAAGCCAGAGAGGTATGTAAGGAAAGAACCTATTGGAAATTTGCCTACCCCGCAAGGGATCTGGTGTGATGATATAGATAGATAGATAGATAGAAATAATAGATATTCCACAGAAGTATGTTTCGAGATAAAAAGTATTTTGTTTAATTTTACTATGTAATACACCTTCATATCAAGTTTCAATTAAATTCGTTTAGCCATTTTAATATGAAGAACTAACAGGGAGACTGACTTTTTCGATAGAACCGTGAAGTCTGGTGGAAGTTGACAAAGTGTATATATTATACACTTTGTCAACTTCCACCAGACTTATTTCCCTATCAACTAACTCACTAGTTGTACACACACTATCTTTAGTACAGGCTACAATTAAAAAAAATTTCATTGAAATGCATCAAACAGGTTTGGAGTAAAGTGTCTTTTTAGATATCCAATGTTTCGCTTATTTCCGTCTTTTCTGGAAAAGCATTTTGATTTTTCGGGAGAAATACCTATATAACGTCTTAACCGGCAACTTAGGTATCCGAATGCAAAGTTTCATTAAAATCCACTTAGTAGTTTCTACGTGAAGATGGACAGACAGACAAACAGACACGAAAGCCAAAAATTCAAGAATTGGCTTCTAAATTGATAGAATGATATCCCTGGGTTGTTATTTCCTAAAAATATTCCATGTACATACATAATTTCCTTACAGTTTATTTATTATATGTAGTATGTATAGATATATATATATATATATATATATATATATATATATATATATATATATATATATATATATATATATATATATATATATATATATATATATATATATATATGCTTTACTTTTCCATACAAACCGTTTGATTTCCTGAAAACTTAAATATTAACTATATTATCTGTCATATGAAATATCACCGTGCTAAGTTTCACTGACTTCTAAAAAGTAGTTTTGGAACAATAAATGATTTATCAAAATCGACTTTTTTGTACTTTCCTCGGAAACTGTAAAAGTTTTCGAAAATATACAGAGTTGTAATATTTTGTACAGGCTACAATTACACAAAATTTCATTGAAATCCATCAAACAGATTTAAAGTAAAGTGTCTTTTTAGAAATCTAATGTTTTGCTTATTTTCGTCTTTTCTGGAGAAACCTTTTAATTTTCCGAAATAAATACTAACCAACATGTTAGCCAACATTATAAGGTATTCGCATGCAAAGTTTCATCAAAATCCGCCTGGTGGTTTGTGCGTGATGCTGGTTCATACACTGCTGGCTGGTACAGACACGAAAGCCAAAAACTGCAGAATTTACTTCTACATCGATAGTCTGATACCCCTGGGTTGTTATTTCCTAAAAATATTCCATGTACAGACACGACTTCCTTACAGTTTTATTATATGTATGTATATAGATGACTGCCTGTTGATCTAGTGGCACAGTGCATCGCTTGGTGATCACGAGGACCTGGGTTCAAATCCTAGGTCTGACAAATGAAATTTTTCTAACGGCAACTTCTTAGTATGAGTATGGAGTCTGAAATTGTGCCCATTATATGGCAATAGGCTCACCCCCATTACATGGGACCTACTCAGTACACCTTTGCTACCCCCGCTTGGAGAATATAGGCGTGACGGTGCTTATTTTATATTATAAATAAGTATAACTGACTCAAGTTGAGAGGACAAAGGCGAGTTAGTTAAAAAGTTAATATCAATGAAAATATGCTATGGTTATCATGTGTGCTTGCGCTACAGCTTGCCCTAATGACTGTGGTACTTAGCCAGGCCGTATACCTACTTAAGAGGCAACCTAACCCTAACTCTCAAAAATAGGCTATATTTACAGAAGATTGTAAATGAATATACTGCGTATTTGTTGTAAAAATTTTAAGTAAAAATGAAAAAGAACAGGTCGTGAATTTAATGGTTGTAATTTTTTTAAAAACCATACTTTTAAATTATACTTTTTATTTTATCTTGAATATATATGTTTTCATGTCATGCTGAAGTGGCAATGGGCTGGCCACATAGCGCGAAGATCGGACGGGCGTTGGGGCTTAAAGATTCTAGAGTGGAGACCACGTATTGGCATGCGCAGCGTAGGACGACCGCCTGCCAGATGGACCGACGATCTTGTGAAAATCGCAGGAAATCGTTGGATGCAGGTGGCATCGGACCGGTTACGCTGGAAAGCGATTGGGGAGGCCTATGTTCAGCAGTGGACAAGTATAGGCTGAAATGATGATGATGATGATGATATATGTTTTATTCAATGGTAGATTGGATATGTTGGTTTCGTGTATGTTGATATACACGAAAAAAAGCTTAAGATATACTCTATTACTTGTATGGATGTCTTTTTTATTTTAATTAATTATATCTGAATTATTTGAAAAAAATCTTTATTTTAAGTCCTCTGGGTACACCCATAGTTTTAAGGTCATCAGACAAGGAAAATTTTCAAACAAAAATTCTCAATGTCATTGATGTTAGTAATTCCTTTAAGCGGCATCCTGATTCAAAAGGAAATGGTTCGCATGAACGTGTAGCTTAATTCATCATTGAAACTTGCGCGATTGCGCTAACTTACATTTATTAGTACCAACTAAAACAATAATGGTTAATATGTTCGATCACGAGTTTGTACGATCTTACGATGTATTTTCGTGTTTGCAAATTATATTTGTTAAGATATTCGACTATTTTTACTTCATGTATAGTCCTTTAATATTTTAGAACTTACTGGCCATCGAAATTTGGGGCACCTACATATCCCTGCGTCAATCTGATTCTCGGAAAGGACTAACTAAAGAAATCCTAAACAAACATTATAACAATACAGATTATTCCCATGTTTACACGTTTCTTTACTGACACGTATTAGCCTCATATATTTCAGCGATATATATATTTAATAATCCTTGGGTAAATTTTAGATTCATTATTCCGAAGGACGCAAACAATTAAATAATCCTGTGCTTTAAATACGTATAATAATATAACTGTTAATATAATATTAGCCCTGTTAAGAAACTGTCCCACCGTTGGGCACGGGCTTCCTCACAGACTGAAAGAGCTTAAGCCATAGTCTACCACGCTGGCCCAGTGCGGGTTGGCGAATTTCACACACCTTCGAGCAACTCTTAGGCATGCAGGTTTCTTCACGATGTCTTCCTTCAACGTTAAAGCAAGTGCTAGTTAATTTTTAATACGCACATGCCTTCTAAAGATAGAAGTGCGTGCCTGGATTTGAACTCTAGACCTCTGACTTTGCAGTCGAATGCTGCTTCTTTAATAATCTATCTATCTATCTATCTATAACCTCACGCCAGATCCCTTGCGGGGTAGGCAGAGAGTACAGAGTTCCAACAGGTTCTTTCCTTACATACCTCTCTGGCTTCCTCGACTCTCATAGTTCGTCTCATACACGCTCGCCGGTTACGGAGACTCTTGACTTTTCCATCAGATAAGACTCGGTTTATTTGGTCGTGGTAAGATAGTCTAGGTCTTCCCCGGTACCTGCATCCTTCCACTTTCACATTGTATATCTGTTTTGTCATTCTTTCCTTTAATAATAAGATAACTTATTATTTAATTAATAATAAAATTAACAACAACATACATAAGTTCAGTTAGATTAAAAAATATGTTTCTGTTAAAACTTCGAAATCACTTTTTTCATATATTGATGTAAAAACTACTTCAATTTTTACTTCATAAACCGGAAAACAAACTTTGAACTCATAAATATTAAATTCTTCGAGCAACATCGAAACTTATTAAAGAAAATGTAGAACCATTTGAAAGTTAAAGCAATTCCTCTCGACACTTGCATAGTTTTCGAGTTTATATCGAAATATGGAGTTGAAAATAATTGCTGCGGAGAAAAACTCCAGTATATTTTTAACAAGAACTTACCGTCTATTGGATTGTTTATCTATTTATTTATTTTAAGGCATACCAACAGCATATGCATGAAATTAGCACGCATAATATAAATGGTTCTGCCATATATGCCACTTACTGGTATACACAACACTGATGACAACTCTATGTTTTAAGTAACAAAACTAAAGAATTAAAAATTAAGCTAAATTAAATAAAACAACAAGTATGTGGAAAATAATAAACTTAGAAATACAATAAACTATATAGGAGCCTGTAAATTATTATTATATCGCAGAGGCTATTGCTTTTCTGAAGGAACTGATGTAGAATGTATAAATCATTGTAGATGTCAATGTTAGGCATAGACTTGTGGAGTTCATTGAATTCCTTACACATTCTCGCTAGAGGTGAGTTTAGTACTACAGAAGGGGATATGGAATGCTTTTGAAATAGAGTATCTAGGAGGTTTAGGTGGTACGGTATAGAAGATATGCACAACCAGATCACTACACCTAATAATTCCATTGGCAAATTTGTAAATGAAAGACAGGCTGTGTAAACGACGGCGTGCACGTCACGACTTCATTTTGTAAAAACTGCAGTTGCTAGTCTAGATAGCTTAGTATAAAAAGAAGGTTATCGGTCCACCTTTTAGGGGGTGTGCCCACTCTAAGTCTTCTGGTACGAGGTTACCACTCCAAAACCTTTCTACTCTTACGGCCGTCAGTTCTACAAGCAATTTTATAACCCGGAACCACTTTGGGTTTGCCAATTTTGGGGGTCATAAATTAATAAGATAATTCAACCTGATTCACCTATTGCCTAGCCCGCAAAAGGTCTGGCGTAATGATAAAGATAAATAAATCAGTATCTTTTTCTTTGTGGCATGGCTTAAGACTAAAAATCTAATGAAACTGTAAAACTCCTACAAAGAATTATTTAACTCACTCACATACACATAGGCATGCACGCACACATAAGCACACATACCCACATACAAACGCGTGGGCGCGTACACGTACACACATCCAATACACGCATACACACATATTTTAACTCAGTTTTTAACCGACTTCGAAAAGGAGGAGGTTCTATGTTCAGTTGTAAGTATGCTTTTTTTATGTATGTGATGATTTTTTTGCATTGGGTTCAGTATAGCTCCAAGGTGGTCCCATTTTAATTTAATTGGCATTGGACCTTGGACTTAGAAGATACACCAGGGAACTCCTTAACGACAAACAATAGGCATGTGTAAATTGAGATATTATGGGTATTGCGTCAATCCTATAGGTACCCTACTATAGAACTAAGCAGTATATTAGCCAACTTCAAAAAAGGAGGTTCATAATTCGTCCTTTTTTATAACGCCTTTGCTTATAAACCGATTTTGATGATTCTTTTTGCATTTGGTTCAGTATAGTTTTGAGGTGGTCCTTTTTTAATGTTATTGGTATTGGACCTTGGACTTTGAAGATACAAGAGGGAACTCCTTAACGGCTAACAGCACGAATGTATAGATTCCGTTATTATAGTCATTATATTAATCCTGTAGGTACCTTACTGTAAAACTCAGTAAAATATTATAATATCGGTATATAAATATTACTAAATAATTCACCTGTCACTTAAAATTGTAAAATAAAAATCTTTAAAAAAAAAGGTAAACCGACTTCAAAATGCAAAAAATAAATATTTGATGTCGGTGCCAAATAACCGACTGCACCAACCAGCACCGACTTCAAATATTTATTTTTTGCTTTTTGAAGCCGGTTTACCTGTTTTCTTTAAAGATTTTTTTTAAATTTAATTTTTATATATCTCACTTTTGATTAATGTTAACAATCATATTATGCGAGTAATGTATGTCATGGAACAGCAGAGACTCCTAGCATAGGTACTACATACTTAAAAGGAGTCTCTTAATACGGCTAATATGTGATATGATTTTAAGTTATATAAAAAATAATTATTTACGTATTTTTTGTATTTGTATCTATTGTCGCACTGCTAGACGCTCACCATATGACGTCTTGCGAACCCAGTGCCGATTGGAGGAGGCAAGTTTGTGGCTACCTACTGTCCGAACTTATCAAACCACACACGAAGCTTCTTACTATGTAAACGCATGTAACGGCAACCGGGATCAACGACATAGCGTGATTTCCGAAGTAAAGAAATGCTCTAAATTGGAAATGCTACAGAAGGTCACCCATTTCAGGCTGTTTGAACCAAACTAATAATTCCTCGCTTCTAAGAAAAAAGCCTACACCTTTTCCGCTTTATGAGGACGACAGCGCAATACATATAATCTTGTCTATAGTTAGAGAGACATTTATTATCGTTAAGGTAATCGCATCGAAGCGCAGCTTAATTCGTGCCACTAATAAGCAAGAATTAGATATACCGAGTTAATACTCGACAATTAATAACTTGAATTAACTACTCGGTTATGATTAAGTACTTGGATTTGTCATCCATTATAGGACCAAACCTTCCACCGACCGGCATTGTGTCCGCGTGATCGTGTAAAAGCTTATCTCTCTCACCTCGATTTGTGAGAAGAATTCTTTGCCCATACGTGGGATAGTACAGATTGTTTTACTAGCTTAGGAAAATCCAAGTATACTATTTGGTGTAATTATTAAAAATAAAATTAACCTCCTGATTAGGAATCATCATATCGCGGGTGCGTTTACAAACATAATTTGACATACACAAACACTCAGACCGAAACAAATTATTGTGAGTCACCCAAAAATTGTGACGGTCATTAACATAAGTCGCTTAACATTCTCAGATTTTCAAACTGCTTGTACGCTTTTGTTTTGCATTAAATACATTAAATTTGTTGATCTATATACACATACACGGTGTAACAAAATTACCACAAGACCTGAAAGTAGTTTGTTCTAAATCGGCAACTGAATCGATTTCGATTTCGATTTCAACGGACGATTTAGCGCAGCGGTTAAGAGCTTAAGTCGCTCCGCCCACTGTGTCTAATAGTCGCGGGTTCGATTCCCGCACGGAACAAATCTTTGTGTGATCCACAATTATTTGTTTCGGTCTGGGTATTTGTGTGTGTGAACTTTCATGACGACACAGGAATAAATCCCAGTGTGGGGCTACGTTAAAAAAAAAAAAACTATTTTTCTATCTATCTATCTATCTATAACCTCACGCCAGATCCCTTGCGGGGTAGGCAGAGAGTACAGAGTTCCAACAGGTTCTTTCCTTACATACCTCTCTGGCTTCCTCGACTCTCATAGTTCGTCTCATACACGCTCGCCGGTTATGGAGACTCTTGACTTTTCCATCAGATAAGACTCGGTTTATTTGGTCGTGGTAAGATAGATTTATAACAAAGATAAGATTAACTAACTTTAAAAACTATTTTTAAAGTTAGTTAATTTCAAAAATGCTGTCAATTGTTCTGTTCGCTGTATTAAACAAAATTTAATAATTATTCAAAGCATTACGGCTATTTTTAAATGTATTTCTATTACACACACCTCAATATTTATACAAAAGTTAATTAATTATTAAATTTTATGGATAATTTGGTGCCAAAGAGCTTAAAAAAACTCCTTAAAATTGGAAGTTTGATTTTCGTATTGAATTCGTAAAGTAATCTAATTGGGGTGTTTGAGGTCTTGCGTTATTTATGTTAGACTTTGTATATTTGAGTTTGTTGCTAATAATGGGGCTTTAACAATGTTCACCAATGTTTTATAATATAGAATATTAACGGTTCGAAATACGGAGAATTTATAGCGACTTGGTACTTGCGGTGATCGTACCAGCAACTGCTCAATCCAGTATATGGTGGGACTTAATCTCAACCACTGGACTAAGCCATCATCATCTATTTAGTAGTTCATCTATTTAGTATTCGCACAAACTAGAACAAGAACAATAGATTGAAATGACTGACAGACTAGAACAATTAGTTCAGTACATATTTGTTTGCGATCAATGAGTTCGCAAGTTTGTGAAATAAAAGTTGAATTAACCATAATTCATTGTGAGGCAGTGGCTAATACACGCAATGGTTGTACAATTGTCGGAATTTAATCCAGATGTAACAAAATTTCAACAAAATTGTGCGATGCTAAAATATTATGGCGAATATTTATGAATTAATTTGAAGTTAATTAAATAATAAGCAAACCATGGTTGTTTGTTTACAAATTTATTAATGTTTGGTTTGCTGGTATAACAAAATTAACTTGTTTATATTATAATAACAGTGAAAATATGTGTACGTAGTTAGATATATTATGAACATATATTTATACGTTACGAATACAAATACGTTCTAGGGAAGTATTCTCTGCGATTTCATAAAGATATGAGGGGCGTTTACAGTACTGCTAAACCGCAGTGTTCTAAGCGTTTGGCTCGGTCAATCTAAGATTTGGGACCATTTGAGGCATTTTCATATTTAAGCAATTCCTTGTTTTGGAAGGTACGTTTCTTCGCCGACGTAGGTTACCACTTAACGTGACAGTCGTTGGGCTAGGTGGAAACCGAATAATTGCCTTAATAAGTTTCAATAGCAAGTTGCCAGAAACCTGTTATATTGGGTCCATAGGATGAAATACCAATTGTCCTCTCTCACTTTAATTTATGAAAAAAGTGACAAAATAGTTGCAGCAATAGGAAAGTATGAGGTGATTTATTTATTCTATGCTGCGGAAACATGTACATACGAATATATGTAAGTAATATTTATTAGTACCCTCGCAAATACAAACATCGTTAGGTACGTGCTAAAATCAACGTGATGCGAATCGGGTTTTAAATCCTAGACATTATGATTTCACGTTCGACCAACAACATGTGCTCTGTGCTGTGCACAAAGGCGCTATTAAACCAAGGCACGTTGGTCGTCTTGCTTGGGCTTATTGCATCTATGTTTGCTTCGTCGACAATAGAACCACCCGTCTCTGTAATTCAACCAATCAGCTGCTTTTGATTGTTATTACCTAATCACTGCAACATGAATAGGGTATCTTACCAATGTGCGACAGTAAAATAATATGACTTTCGAAACAGGAGCTAAAATAAAACGTACTCTTGCAGTCAACGACATGTGTTCTGGCGTATAAAGGCGCTATTAAACCAAAGCGCGCTGGTCGTCTTGCTCGGGCTTATTGCATCTGTGTTTGCTCCGTCGGCAACAGAACCGCTCGACTAGACTTTTCCGATTGTGATTACCTAATCATTGCATGAATAGGGTAACTTAAAAATATAACATTCAACATACCCGCTAAAACAATACGTAGTCTCGTTCACAACAAAATGTGTTCTGTCCGGCGTAAAACGCGCTAATATACAGCGGCCCGTTAGTTGTCTTGCTCAGGCTTATTGCATCTATGTTTGCTTTGTCGGATATAGAATCACCCGCACCTGTAATTCAACTGGCTTAAACCTCAACTTCTGTCAACCACCTATGCTCTTCCTGGCTTCGTTCTCATTCGTAATGACCGGATTGGTAAGGATGGGGGCGGAGTTGCTATATATCTCCGTAGCGATCTCCCTTACAAAATCGTAGCCTCCTCAAACTATTCAGCCTCTTCAGAGTTTCTCTTTCTCGAGGTTTGGGTCAAAGGGGTTAAAACCATAGTTGGTGTTATGTATTGTCCTCCCTCTATTGATTATTTCACCGAATTCGAATCGGTACTAGAATTCTTGGGGTCTGATTACGAGCATCACATCATCATGGGCGATTTCAACACTAATCTCCTGGCTACAAGTTCTCCCCGATCCCTTAAACTCCTTCACCTCATTGAGTCAGCTAGCTTGCATATTTTACCCCTTCAAGCCACACATCATAACGTTAATAGTGATGATACCTTCTTTTATTTTTTAAGTGGGGAAATCCTCTTGGATACCCGTTAACGACGGGGACGTTAACAGGTTATGTGGGACTACTCGCTTCAGCGACGGTCGGCGTATATCCGGTCGTCGCTGGAGCAAGTCCTACCCACTAAAACCCCACCGTGTTCCATCGCCCGCTATAGAGGCGAGTCACGGGGACGCGGACATACTTCCGCGACCCGTCAGCGGCTGTCCGTTTTTCGAACTCGACTTTATTGGGGTATCCCCGCCCTGGTCCTTCTACATGGTGAGGGCGCACCGGAACACTTGGCGCGTCCTCCAACCTCGGGGCCAAATGTTCTGCGTAGACGTCAGCAACCCCCGTTGCTGTCGTCCGCCGGCCCCCATCACGGTGGCATGAGGTCGGCAGCCGCCCGCCTCCTCCGCCCGACTCTCCGACGACGGTTCGGAGCAGCGAGGGGATCATTTTCCCTGCTCCGCTCCGCCGCCTCCTTCCGCGAAATAACTTCCTCGCAGAAGGCCTCTACCGCCAGCCAAGACCTTTCGCTGCCGACCATTGCTCTCACTACAGTGGGCAGCGTGATGTCTCTCCCTATTACACCCGTGAGGACACCGCGCTGGGCTGCCCAGGCAGGGCATATTTCCAGCGTATGTTGCGCAGTGTCCTCAGTGGCACCACACTCATGGCACCTTGGAGTGACTTCCCTCCCGGCTACCTTCCACAGGTACCTGCCAAAATAGTGATGATACCTGGCTCAACCTCATAATAACTTCTAATCCTTCACTCGTTTCCACGCATGGTCAACGTGATGCCTCCGGTTTTTCGCATCATGATCTTATCTTTCTCTATTATGTCCTAAAGTGTTGCGATACCTGTATCGGCTTAAAAACTTGCTCCCCTCTAACACTAATCCTTCACTCGTTTCCACGCATGGTCAACGTGATGCCTCCGGTTTTTCGCATCATGATCTTATCTTTCTCTATTATGTCCTAAAGTGTTGCGATACCTGTATCGGCTTAAAAACTTGCTCCCCTCTAACCTAATCTGCACGAGCATTGGTGCAGATTAGGGAATCCTACCTATATTTGACTATGGTGATGTGTGCTACTACGACCTGAATGCAGATCATCTCAACAAACTCGACCGTCTTCTTAATAACTGTATTCGATTCATATTTAATTTAAGTAAATTTGACCATGTGTCTGAGTATCGATCTCATTTAAGGTGGTTGCCTATTCGCAAGCGCAGAGCTCTACGAGCACTGACAATGCTATTCACCATTCTTTATTCTCCTGCTTCACCTGATTATCTTTCCTCCCATTTTCAATATCTATGCTCTAATCATGATAAACTTCTTCGTTCTTCTAATAATCGCCTTCTTCAATGCCCTTCTCACCATTCTCATTTTATTCACTCTTCTTTCTCTGTCCAACCCATCTTACTATGGAACTCACTACCTCTGGATATCAGGATGGCCACAAATCGCTTATCTTTCAAAAGCAAAGTACAGGATTATCTGCACAAAACTTTGGCGGAATCATCTCAATATTAATTTAGTTAATGTATATGTGTACTTATTATTTATATTATTATATGTATACATTATATATGTATTAATCTGTATCTATATTATATCGTTATATGTTAGTTCGATATTATATATATATAGAATATTTCTATCTATATATCTATATCATCACGCCAGATCTCTTACGGGGTAGGCAGAGAGTACAGAGTTCCAACAGGTTCTTTCCTTACATACCTCTCTGGCTTCCTCTACTCTCATAGTTCGTCTCATACACGCTCGCCGGTTACGGAGACTCCTGACTTGTCCTTCAGATAAGACCCGGTCTATTTGGTCATGGTAAGATAGTCTAAGTCTTCCCCGATACCTACATCCTTCCACTTTCGCATTGTATATCAGTTTTGTCATTCTTTCTTCGGACATTCTTTCTATATGCCCGAACCAACGGAGCATACCCTTTCTCATCTTTACAATCATTTCATACCTATTTGCTTTCTTACTACGCTGTTGCGAATACGGTCGGTCAGCTCCACTCCGCACATCTTCCGCAGAGCTCGCATTTCCACCGCATTTATCCTACTTTCATTCTCCTTCTTACATACCCAGCTTTCGCTGCAATATATAGAATATTTATTATATTAATAATTATATATATGTTACATATTTTCCTCTACATTTTTTTTGGTTCTATGGTTCTGCACCTACTTCACTCGTTTCTGCATCACCCTAAGGTAGACTGGTAGATAATGCCTCAGGCATTAAGTCCGCCTTTGTACCAAGAATTAAATAAACCGGCTAGCCTTTTACGATTGTAATGATGCATCTTATCACTGTAACATGAATACCTTATACAATGTGCGACCATAAAAAGATATCTTTCGAAACACTACTACAATAAAACACAGTTTCGCAGACAACGACATTTCTGTGCGTGTATAAAGGCATTATTAACAGCGGCACTCTTGTCGTCTTGTTCGGCCTTATTGGGTCTATGTTTGCTCCAGGGCCATTAGACCTGCTCGTCCCTGTAATTCAGCCGACTATCTGTTTCTAATTGTTATTGCCTAATCACTACAACGTGACTAAAATAATTATCTACCATATGTGCACGATGTCCAACGTTAAAAAAAGACCAAAAAGAAATCCAAAACACCCGCTGAAATAAAACGCAGTTTCGTAGATAACAATATGTGATGTATCTGGTGTATACATGCCCTATTAAGACAAAGTGCGCGCAGGTCGTGTTACCCTATACTCAATCTTTATTTCACACCATAATGTTTACA
Source organism: Phalera bucephala (assembly GCA_905147815.2). Lineage (NCBI taxonomy): Eukaryota > Metazoa > Arthropoda > Insecta > Lepidoptera > Notodontidae > Phalera > Phalera bucephala. The sequence continues at coordinate 13,939,249 of LR990616.1, read as the reverse complement.
TAGATGAAACTTAAGAGTAGACCTAAAGAAGTCTTGTAGACGATGATATGTGTACTCTGTAGTCAGTCGTATAAAGGTGCTATTAAAACAGCGTCGCGGTAGTCGTCTTACACAGGCTTTTTGTATTTATATTTGCTCCGTCGGCTATAGAATCACTCGCCCCTGTATTTCAACTGAACCGGCTTTTGCGATTGCTATTACCCAATCACTACAAAGTAAATAGAATAATAATCTAAAACAATTTTCGGCAGTGAAAAAACAACAACATTCAAAACATCCGCTAAATTAAAACCCATTTTTGTAGACAACGACATGTGTTCGACAATAGACGTGCCCGCCCCTATAATTCAACCGAATAGCCGCTTCCAATTATTATTACTTAGTCACTACAACGTGAATAGTTACCAGTAGGGTAAGGTATCATTTTATATAATAATTGAACCATCGAATTGATACAAGTGAATTGATACAGTGAACGAAAGGAAACAGGTGTTACTTTATAATTTATATTTTAAATTGCAGAAAATTTATTACTGTATACTATACAAGCTGTAACATAATAAACGCAAGACCTGAAAATAGTTTGTTCTAAATCGGTAACTGAATCGATTCCAACAATTTTTAATGTATTTTGCATTTTTTTTAAATTTGCAAAAAATGCTTTTACTCCTTCAGTTCACTCCTTCAGTGCGCTAAAAAAAATTAAATTTATGCTTGTTTCATAGCATGAAGAAGATTCCAAACGCATTCCTAAAGCGTATTTCTCAAAACGCACACATACACGTACAAGTTTCATTGTTAATTGGGGTATAAAAGTGCTTTAAAAAAGGGTAAAAACCTTTAAAGTTGAAAATTTGGTTTTAGTTTTAACTTTATGAAGCAATTCCCTAATCGGGGTGTCTGAGGTCATGCGTTTATTATGTTACACCTTGTATAACTATTTACGATATTATTATTATACTAACCAAACTCAAATTACGGTCAACGTTTGATCGATGAGCCCAAGCCTCTATTGCAAATATATAAAACCCCGATAAAATAAAAGGCAGTTTTCCAAGCAGAGACATGAGTACTGTACAAGTCCGAAGTATAAAGGTGCTATTACTCATAAGAGGCGGCGCGCTGGTCGTCTTGTTCGGGTTTATTGCATCTGTATTGGCTTTGGCGGCAATAGACTAGCCTGCTGGCCCGAGCATATCAACCAACTAGCCGTTTCCGATTGTTATTACCTAGTCACTACCGAGGATGCCTCTTGGGTAAAAGAATGATTGATGTACATATTTGTTTGTGGAAGTGAGAAAACTTGTCTTGTGTAACAACTGTATTTTGTGAAGATGGATGTCGTGGTTTGTTTTGAGATACATTTCTTGAAGGTAATTTGTAAAAGTGTTCAGGAGTATTGAAAGCTTTCTTTATTTGTTTTATTAAGAGTGGGTAGTTATAGGTTTCTTCCACGTAAGCGAATTTGGAAATCGTGTTATACAACAACAGTTGTTTGTAGCCATGCAGATTTTTACTGGTCTTGGCAATCATCAAGGCTAGGCAGCGTTTAGGTTCGTCTGTGAGGTGGGTGACTGTTTCAAACGTCTCCGTGCATCGGAAGGCACGATTAGCCATTGGCCCCAGCTGCCAATTTACATGAATTCGTGTATACTTTATAGACGGCTTGATAAGTCCCAATAATCATAAAGATGGCTTCACCAATCCGCATTAAGACCACTTGGTGAAGTGGGACCTGAAGTTTCTCACCTCGTCTTGTGAGAGGAAGGCCTTTGCCAAACAAGTTATTATTATTCAACTTGTTACCCTGTCAATGGTGAAAATTACATCTTACTTTAATCTACCCATCAAGTAATATTTTGTATCACATAAAAGAAATTTTATGGTATTCCAGTCTAAATACATAATTGGCAAGAAAGACACATCAGTTGGTAGTTAACTGTTCCACAACGAGGTTTATATTACTCCCTGGAGGCTATAACATCATCGTAGTTTATGTGACAGATTAACAACAGCATTAACGTAATTCTCGGTTTTAATCTGTCAAATAAGAAAATCTAGTTTCGCGGAACTTGAACCAAAAAGGCGGGCATATTTCAAAGCTGCAATAAAATACATCTCTACGCTCATGGCTCTAATAAAAAGGAAGATTTGTTTCAATGTTGCCTTGCGTGTTATAAATAATATAATAAAAAATACTAATTCCGATGCGAATAAGCTTACTCATATTTACATAATGTTGACCTTGTTTAAATAGAGCCAAAGATTTTTTATAAAAGAGCGCCATTGATTTTGTTTGTTCCTTTTTAATACAGTTTTTCTTTAGAATAAGTCGAAAAAATGAAGCTATGACTTTAATGTAAGCTTCCAGAGACAATTTAGTTTATGCAGCGTTTAAAGAAATGTTACTTGGTTTGTTATTTTTCTTTTTGATCGCTAAGTACGTATAAATAGTATTGTTAAAACATTCTGAAACTTTAAACATAAACGTACTTATAGAACTGTTGTATTGTAATATTATATGTTTTTTGTATACCTGTTTCATATTAAATAAAGCACCTACTTTTTAGCTTGATGTTACAGATACAGAATAATGACTAAACGAAATATACTGATCGAACATTATGTTTAAAACTGGAACTCCATACTCTGTGCCAACCTTGCAAGGCTGTATATCAGGCTCGCGTGATAAATATATAGACGTTTAACACTTTCTAATTCCTATAACTAAATGACGTTACAAACTAAAATGCCACTTACAAAGTATTGACAGCCATTTTGCAACTCAAACTTCGCATGAAACTGTTGAATTAAAAAAAACACACACATCCATACGCCCTGAAATACTTCTTTGTGAAGCTCCCCGCAATTGTTACAGACATATTTCCTTCATTTAGTCATAAGCAAAAGCGGACTGAAGCTACTCGAAAAATACGTGACTGCGTAGCGCTAAATAATGTATGAAGTTCGCTAGGAACGCGGCCCAGGTATGATGTTTGAGCCTGCAGCATACGCCTATTCAGGCAAATTGGTTTACGTACGACTGCTCGCATGTACAGATTTGTATTAAGTGACTTTCGTTTACTTTGTTGCTTCATTAAGGGTAAGGTATTACCGCATTTGTGACAAGTGAAGTGTTTTACAAGGGGTCGGCGTAATTTTAGATTACCGTCAACTGGGTGTATTATGTATTTGTTTTATTTGGATCACCAACACACATTTTCTATCGATACATGTAATAAAACTGTAACCGAGCTGTCTCTGTACATAATTGGGGTGCATTTCCGTATCGATATGGAGGCCGAAACATTTTTTTTGGAATTATTGTGTGTATCTGTCTGCTCTTTGTGTTTCAATCACGCAAAAACTATCGGACGGATTTTAATAGAATTTGTTATGGTTATAACTTATATCCTAACTTTAATAATAAATATATTGTATGCCGGAAATAAGAACCAATCCGGGATAATCGCGGTAATAACTATAAAACTTTATTATTCGTATTATTGTTAGTCTCCAGCTGCCATGTTACGTTAAAATGTATGATTTTACCTACATGTGAATTCTTCTTCGAACTGGTATGGGACTCAGGTTTGTCTTCTCACAAGAAACTCTTGGATGGTTAGGTAGCACTCACCTAAAATTGTGCATATGCATTTATTTTTAAACACTTAATTTGGTATATGAACCGATGATACATTCAGGGCTGTCTCTTCTGGAGAGGACTCTTTAAAAATGAATGGCCTGGACACGAAACTTTGATCACATGATTTTGATCATTAAAATGAACTGTATGTTCTTACTGGATGACTGACACAAAATGTGCTGACAAAACTTGGTTACATACTTAGCTCGCAATGTACTTTTTTAAATATTATAATCTTTGGCAGGGTAGGTAGAAAAGGTTTAAATTAGCCAATTTACTAATAATTTTGTCTGTTTGTTAGTATGTGCAAATCTCTGAAACAGCCGTACTGATTTTAAATATACTATTACTGGAAGATTATTATAGTGATAGTTTTTAATTCTCCACACTGACCCGGCTAAACAGATTTTAAAGAAACTTAGGTCTTGGAATTATATACAGGATATGTACTATTCCGGAAAGACTGACCTACTTCTATCAAATTACAAAAACAATACGTGCGTAGCTGCGGGTAACAGCTAGTGTAATATAAAATTCAAACATAGGACATACATACATCGTGCACACTCAATTAAAGGTAACCATATGTAAACAATTCTAGCTATATAATGATTAGTCTAGTTTTGACAACTGGGTCCTTTTGAAATTCGTAAGAATACACAAACCTTTTCTTTTCAATAAGAATTTCACAAAAATCCAAGTAGGCCCAAAAATACTTTGTAGATTCAAGCAAGAACTATACGTTCTTCACAGATTGATCAATAAAATATTCTTTACTAGTTTCGCCTTCAGTAAATTTCTGTACCTTATGTTGTCAAAAAAACATAGGAAAAAAACACATAGCTGGTCACAGAAAATTTTATTACAACCCCAGTAAGCCGACATAGCAGATAGTCTAACATTAAGTACGATTTCTGTAATATTGTATTATTATTTTCCACATATTTTTATGCTAATATGTTGTGATATTAATCTTACAAAATGTTGAAAATTCTGTTGCGCGACATTGCTAAACAGCAAACAAAGGAGCTCTTATTCACTATGATCAATCAAACTCAACGTGGTTCGTGACGATAACATCGCGAAATAATTGTTTAATTCGTACTCCACTGGAGTACAGAATACCATTCCATAATCATTTCACAAAGACGTATCTCGTAACGTGCCGCGTTTGGTAATAGTAAGTATAGGGCCCGGCTAGTGAAATATTTTACGCTGAAGTTATAGGCACGGGACTTGATTGTAATTATGTATCTTATCACTGTATTAAAATATATACAATATCCGACCGTAAAAAAGATATCATTCGAAACACCACTAAAATAAATCGCAGTTTCGCAGACAACGACATTTCTTTGCGTGTATAAAGGCATTATTAAGACAGCGGCACTCTTGTCGTCTTGTTCGGCCTTATTGGGTCTATGTTTGCTCCAGGGCCATTAGACCCGCTCGTCCCTGAAATTCACCCGACTAGTTGCTTCCGATTGTTATTATCTAAATACATGCATATTAGTACATAAACTATTAAATAAAAATATACACTCTAAAATAACAATTACTAGACGAAAGAACGTTTGCCTAAGAAAACCACGAACTGACTATGGGAAGAAAACATACCTAATGACATCAAAGAAATTAAATCTTTTTTGTTATATAAAAAGAATCTATAAAATATCACATCCTAAAGAATCAGACGTATATTTTAATTTAAATCCCATTAATAATTAATATACCACTTAACTTTATCCTATACTAGTTTCTGCCCGCAACTTCATTCGCGTTGACTTTAGACAGGAACCTTACATTTTTCCAATGGGTAATAGACTATCTGTGCGCCACACACATACATATACACTTGCCTGCAAGAAACGACATGTAATTGTTCACTTACTTTTTCCTCTTACCCACAACACTAAAAAGATAGTGATTTATTTATGAGTACCTACCGTCCTTTTGTATTTAATATTTCTCTGATCAACTTGTTTTTCTCATGTTATAAGTGAATTATATTCTATTTGAAAAATAAATGTCTGAAACCGTAATAACTACAATGTGAATTAGATAATTATCGATAACGACGCGCGAAGATGAAAAAAAGACGGCATCCGAAACACTCACCAAAATAAAACGCAGTCTCACAGAGAACGATATGTGTTCTGCCGGCGTATAAAGGCGCGCTAGTTGTGTTGCTTGAGATTATTGCGTCTATGTTGCCCAGGGCCAGTAGACCCGCTCGTCTCTGTAATTCAGCCGACTACCTGCTTCCAATTGTTATTGCCTAATCACTACAGTGTGAATAAAATAATTATCTAACATATATGTGCACGATGTGCAACGTTAAAAAATACGTCATCCAAAACACTTGCTGAAATAAAACGCAGTTTCCCAGATAACGATATGTATTCTATCCGGCGTATACATGCGCTATTAGGACGAGGGCGCGCAAGTCATCTTACCCAATACTCAATCTTTATTGCACACCATAATGTTTACAGAGATTTAACTTAAGAGTAGACCTAAAGAAGTCTTGTGGACAAAGACATGTGTACTCTGTGTTCAGGCGTATAAAGGTGCTATTAAAACACCGGCGCAGTAGTCGTCTTACACAGGCTTATTGCATCTATGTTTGCTCCGTTGGCTATAGAATCACTCACCCCTGAAATTCAACCGAACTGGCTTTTGCGATTGCTATTACCCAATCACTACAAAGTAAATAGGGTAATAATCTAAAACAATTTTCGGCAGTGAAAAAACCACATTATTCAAAACATCCGCTAAATTAAAACCCATTTTTGTAGACAACGACATGTGTTCGACAATAGACGCGCCCGCCTCTGTAATTCAAACGAATAACCGCTTCCAATTATTTTTACCTAGTCACTACAAGGTGAATAGTTACTGCTGGTAAGTTATCATTTTATATAAGAATTGAACCATCGAATCGATTCAAGTGAAGGAAACGAAACAGGTGTTACTTTATAATTTATATTTTAAATTGCAGAAAACTTATTACAGTATACGAGCATGCCTTTTAAGTTTTGTCGTTTGAAGAAAAAAACACAACTAGAACCTTATAGTACTTTTTATTGTTTTTCAAAGTATTCACCACGTAGTTTAATACACTTTTCCATTCGCTCAAACCAGTTATTATAACATTTATTCCACTCTAAAGTGGGGGTGTTCAAAATGGGTGACTTGAAAGTCGACTGCTTCTTCACCGGACTAGAACCTTTGACCACGAAGACTTTTCTTAATTTTAGGAAATGTAAAGAAATCGTTACATCTAACATCTTCTCATCCAAAATACCTCAGTGCCTAAAGACTAAAGTTTTTAGTCAATGTGTGTTACCAGTGATGACATATGGATCAGAGACGTGGTCTCTTACAATAGGTCTCATAAAAAAGCTCAAAGTTGCTCAGCGAGCTATGGAAAGAGCTATGCTCGGCGTTTCTCTACGTGATCGAATCAGGAATGAGGAGATTCGTAGAAGAACCAAGGTCACCGACATAGCCCTCAGGATTAGCATGCTGAAGTGGCAATGGGCTGGCCACATAGCGCGAAGATCGGACGGGCGTTGGGGCAGAAAGATTCTAGAGTGGAGACCACGTATTGGCAAGCGCAGCGTAGGACGACCGCCTGCCAGATGGACCGACGATCTTGTGAAAATCGCAGGAAATCGTTGGATGCAGGTGGCATCGGACCGGGTACGCTGGAAAGCGATTGGGGAGGCCTATGTTCAGCAGTGGACAAGTATAGGCTGAAATGATGATGATGAAAGAAATCGTTAGGGCTTAGGTCAGGACTGTATGGAGGATGGTCAAGAATTTCTACTTTTTCCTGCTTCAAATCGTTTGACGAGCGCTGTGTGAGCTTGCGTTGTCGTGGTGCAGGATGATGCGTTAGATTGAGTTAGATTTTCGAAGTTTGGCAATGTCTTGTGGTAAACAAACTGTGGTATACCACTCTGCGTTAACCGTACTACGATCTTCAAGTGCAATAGTCGCAACATGGCCGGTTATTCCAACGAACGTGGCCACAATCTTCTTTGAAGTGCTTCGAGAACGAACAACTTTATTCGGCTTTGGCTCGTCTTGAAAGACCCAGATTGTAGATTGTTGTTTGGAATCAGGATTGTAGGCATAGATCCAAGATTCGTCACCACTGATTATGTCGTAGACGTGATTTGACTCTCCTCGGTTGAACCTTTGCACAGTTTTCTTACACCATCTGACCCGAGCCGCCTTGTGATCGTCGGAAAGCAGATGCGGTATCCAACAGCAAATTAGCTTTCTCACACCCAGCGCTTCATGCAAGATCTTCTGAATGGGTGTCCCTGAGATGCCTAATAGAGCCTCTATCTCTCGATACGTCACATGACGATCTTCGGGAATTAGTTGTCTTACAGCAATGATGTTATCTTCAGTGAAGGCGGATTTTGGGCGTCCTTCGCGAGATTTGTCACTAACACTAGTATGTCCACGCTGGAATTCTAAATACCAACGTTCGACAGTCCGCAGACATGGGACTTCATCAATGACCACAGATGTTAGCTCTTCAAAACACTGAAGCCATATCAGGCCTCTTGTAAAGTTGTAGAAAATTATTGCACGAACATTTTCCTTAGGAAGATTCATTTTCGTACGTAACCTGACAGATTCCAATCGACGCTGTGACTTAACAATAGCATTAATCCTAATACTTTCAACTGTTTTGAGATTCAAAATTTAAACACATTCGAATATAGAACAGTTTTAAATTCAAAATTGCCGGGAAATATGGAAACAACAGAACTTAAAAGGCATGCCTAGTATATAACTATTTGCGATATTACGATTATACTCACCAATCGCAAATTACTGTCAACGTTTCATCGATGAGCCCAAGCCTCTATTGCAAGTATATAAAACCCTGCTATAATAAAACGCAGTTTTCCAAGTAGAGACATGTGTACAGTGTACAGTACAATACAAGTCCGAAGTATAAAGGTGCTATTACTCGTAAGATGCGGCGCGCTGGTCGTCTTGCTCGGGTTTATTGCATCTGTATTTGCTCTGGCGGCAATAGACTAGCCCGCCGGCCTGAGCAATTCAACCAACTAGCTGTTTCCGATTGTTATTACCTAGTCACTACCGAGTATGCCTCTTGGGAAAAAGAATAATTGATGTACATATTTTTTTGTGGAAGTGAGAAAACTTGTCTTGTGTAACAACTGTATTTTGTGAAAATGGATGCTGTGGTTTGTTTCGAGATAATTGTTTTTAAGGTAATTTGTAAAACTTTTCAGGTGTATTTTAAAGCTTCCTTTATTTATTTTATTAAGAGTGGGTAGTTATAAAATTCGAAGATGTAGGTTTCTTCCATATAAGCAATTTGGAAATCGTATTATACGGCAACAGTTGTTTGTAGCCCTGCAGAATTTCAATGGTCTTGGGATTCATCAAGGTTAAGCAGCGTTTAGGTTCGTCTGTGAAGTAAGTGACTGTTTCGAATGTCTCCGTGCATCGGAAGAGACGTTTAGCCATTGGTTCCAGCTGCTACTTAAGATGAAGTCATGTATACTTAATAAACGGCTTGATATGTTCCAATTACCACAAAGCTGGTTTCACCAATTCGCATTAAGTCTACTTGGAGAAGTGTGACCTGATCAGGTCACACTGGCCAAAGGCCTTCCTCTCACAAGACGAGGTGAGATCTCTCTCACCTCGTCTTGTGAGAGGAAGGCCTTTGGCCAACAATTTATTATTATTCAACTTTTAACCCTAAAGATTCGGTGGAAAGATGAGAAAGGGTATGCTCCGTTGGTTCGGGCATATAGAAATAATGTCAGAAGAAAGAATGACAAAACAGATATACAATGCGAAAGTGGAAAGATGTCGGTACCGGGGAAGACCTAGACTATCTTACCGTGATCAATAGACCGAGTCTTATCTGAAGGACAAGTCAAGAGTCTCCATAACCTGAGAGCGTGTATGAGACGAACTATGACAGTGGAGGAAGCCAGAGAGGTGTGTAAGGAAAGAACCTGTTGGAACTCTGTACTCTCTGCCTAATCCGCACCCTTGTGGGGGAGGCAGAGAGTACATGGCGTCTCGATGACGTGACGATATAGATAGATAGATAAATTGTAACCCTATCAATGATGAAACTTACATCTTACTTTAATCTACCCATGAAGTATTATTTTGTATCACATAATAGAAATTTTATGGTATTCCAGTCTAAATACATAACTGGCAAGAAAGAAACATTAGTTGGTAGTTAACTGTTCTCAACGAGGTTTAAATTACTCCCTTAAGGCTATAACATCATCGCAGTTTATGTGACAGATTAACAATAGTATTAACGTAATTCTCGGTTTTAATCTGTCAAATAAGAAAATCTAGTTTCGCGGAACTTGAACCAAAAAGGCGGGCATATTTCAAAGCTGCAATAAAATACATCTCTACGCTCATGGCTCTAATAAAAAGGAAGATTTGTTTCAATGTTGCCTTGCGTGTTATAAATAATATAATAAAAAATACTAATTCCGATGCGAATAAGCTTACTCATATTTACATAATGTTGACCTTGTTTAAAGAGAGCCAAATTTTTTTTAAAAAAGCGCGCCCTTGTTTTTGTTTGTTCCATTTTAATATAGTTTTTCTTTAAAATTAGTTGAAAAAATGAATCTATGACTATAATGTACTGACTAGACTAATGACTAGCTTCAAAAATCAATTTAGTTTATGTAGCGTTTAAAGAAATGTTACTTGGTTCGTTATTTTTCTTTTTGATCGCTAAGTACGCATAAATAGTATTGTTAAAACAGTCTGAAACTTTTAACATAAACGTACTTATAGAACTGTTGTATTGTAATATTATATGTTTTTTGTATACCTGTTTCATATTAAATGAAGCACCTACTTTTTAACTTGATGTTACAGATACAGAATAATGACTAAACGAAATATACTGATCGAAAATTATGTTTAAAACTGGAACTCCGTACTCTGTGCCAACCTTGCAAGGCTATATATCAGGCTCGCGTGATAAATATATAGACATTTAACACTTTCTCATTCCTATAGCTAAAGCACGTTACAAACTTAAATGCCACCTACAAAGTATTGACACCCATTTTGCAACTCAAACTTCGCATGAAACTGTTGATTTAAAAAAACACACACATCCATACGCCCTGAAATACTTTTTTGTGAACTCCCCGCAATTGCTACGGACATTTTTCCTTCATTTATTCTTAAACAAAAGCGGACTGAAGCTACTCGAAAAATACGTGACTGCGTAGCGCTAAATAATGTATGAAGTTCGCTAGGAACGCGGCCTAGGTATGATGTTTGAGCCTGCAGCATACGCCTATTCAGGCAAATTGGTTTACGTACGACTGCTCGCATGTACAGATTTGTATTAAGTGACTTTCGTTTACTTTGTTGCTTCATTAAGGGTAAGGTATTACCGCATTTGTGACAAGTGAAGTGTTTTACAAGGGGTCGGCGTAATTTTAGATTACCGTCAACTGGGTGTATTATGTATTTGTTTTATTTGGATCACCAACACACATTTTTTATCAATACATGTAATAAAACTGTAACCGAGCTGTCTCTGTACATAATTGGGGTGCATTTCCGTATCGATATGGAGGCCGAAACATTTTTCTTTGAATTTTTGTGTGTATCTGTTTGCTCTTTATGTTTCAATCACTCAAAAACTACCGGACGGATTGTAATAGTATTTGTTATGGTTAGAAACTATATCCTAACTTTAATAATAAATATATTGTATGCCGGAAATAAGAACCAACCCGTGATAATCGCGGTAATAACTATAAAACTTTATTATTCGTATTATTGTTAGTCTCCAGCTGCCATGTTACGTTAAAATGTATGATTTTGCCTACATGTGAATTCTTCTTCGAACTGATATTGGACTCAGGTTTGTCTTCTCACAAGAAACTCTTGGGTAGTTAGGTAGCACTCACCTAAAATAGTGCATATACATTTAATTTAAACACTTAAATTGGTATATGAACCGATGATACATTCAGGGTTGTCTCTTCTGGATAGAACTATTTAACAATGGATGGCCTGGACACGAAACTTTGAATATTACTTTATTTAAGATATCTACACATGATTTTGATCATTAAAATGAACTGCATGTTCTTACTAGATGACTGACACGAAATGTGCTAACAAAACTTGGTTACATGCTTAGCTCGCAATATACTTTTTTAAATATTATTACAACAGATGACGATCTTTGGCAGGGTAGGTAGAAAAGGTTTAAATTAGCCAATTTACTAATAATTTTGTCTGTTTGTTAGTATGTGCAAATCTCTGAAACAGCCTTACTGATTTTAAATAGACTGTTACTGCACTGTAATATGGAAGATTATTCAGAGATTATTTTAGTTCGGGATAGTTTTTATTTCTACACACTAACACGGCTGAATGGATTTTAATGAAACTTATTATGGATATTAGAAACTTAGGTCTTGGAATTATGTACAGGATGTGTACTATTCCGGAAAGACTGACCTACTTCTATCAAATTACAAAAACAATACGTGCGTAGCTGCGGGTAACAGCTAGTGCAATATAAAATTCAAACATAGGACATACATACATCGTGCACACGTAATTAAAGGTAACCATATGTAAACAATTCTAGCTATATAATGATTAGTCTAGTTTTGACAACTGGGTCCTTTTGAAATTCGTAAGGATGTCGAGATATCGAATACACAAACCTTTTCTTTCCAATAAGAATTTCACAAAAATCCAAGGAGACCCAGATATACTTTGTAGATTCAAGCAAGAACTATACGTTCTTCATAGATTGATCAATAAAATATTCTTTACTAGTTTTGCCTTCAGTAAATTTCTGAACCTTATGTTGTAAAAAAAAAACATACGAAAAAAAATACATAGCTGGTCTCAGAAAATTTTATTACAACCCCAGTAAGCCGACATAGCAGATAGTCTAACATTAAGTACGATTTCTGTAATATTGTATTATTATTTTCCACATATTGTTATGCTAATATGTTGCGATATTTATCGTACAAAATGGTGAAAATTCTGTTGCGCGACATTGCTAAATAGCAAACAACGGAGCTCTTATTCACTATTACCAATCAAACCCAACGTGGCGCGTGACGATAACATCGCGAAATTGTCGTTTAATTCGTACTCCACTGGAGTACAGAATACCATTCCATAATCATTTGCCGCGTTTGGTCATAGTAAGTATGGGGCCAGGCTAGTGGAATATTTTACGCTGAAGTTATAGGCACGGGACTTGATTGTAATGATGTATCTTATCACTGTATTAAAAATAAAGTATCTTATACAATGTGCGACCGCAAAAAAGATATCATTCGAAACACCACTAAAATAAATCGCAATTTCGCAGACAACGACATTTCTTTGCGTGTATAAAGGCATTATTAAGACAGCGGCACTCTTGTCGTCTTGTTCGGCCTTATTAGGTCTATGTTTGCTCCAGGGCCATTAGACCCGCTCGTCCCTGTAATTCACCCGACTAGTTGCTTCCGATTGGTATTAATAACTACAATGTGAATTAGATAATTATCGAACACAATGTGCGAAGATGAAAAAAGACGAAATCCGCAACACCCACCAAATTAAAACGCAGTCTCACAGAGAACGATATGTGTTCTGCCAGCGTATAAAGGCGCGCTAGTTGTGTTGCTTGAGCTTATTGCATCTATGTTGCCAAGGGCCAGTAGACCCGCTCGTCCCTGTAATTCAGCCTGCTTCCAATTGTTATTTCCTAATCAATACAATGTGATTAAAATTATTATCTAACATATGTGCACGATGCGCGACGATGAAAAAGTCATTATTCGAAACACCCGCTGAAATAAAACGCAGTTTCGCAGATAACGGTAAGTATTCTATCCGGCGTATACATGCGCTATTAGGACGAGGGCGCGCAAGTCGTCTTACCCAATACTCAAGCTTTATTGCACACCATAATGTTTACATAGATGTAACTTAAGAGTAGACCTAAAGAAGTCTTGTGGACAAAGACATGTGTACTCTGTGGTCAGGCGTATAAAGGCGTTATTAAGACAGCGGCGCGGTAGTCGTCTTACACAGGCTTATTGCATCTATGTTTGCTCCGTCGGCTATAGAACCACTCGCCCCTGAAATTCAACTGAACCGGCTTTTGCGACTGCTATTAGCGAATTACTTCATGGTAAATAGGATAATAATCTAAAACAATTTTCGGCAGTGAAAAAGCAACAACATTCAAAACATCTGCTAAATTAAAACCCATTTTTGTAGACAACGACATGTTTTCGACAATAGACGCGCCTGTAATTCAATCGAATAACCGCTTCTCATTATTTTTACCTAGTCACTACAAGGCGAATAGTTACTGCTGGTAAGTTATCATTTTATATAAGAATTGAACCATCGAATCGATTCAAGTGAACGAAATGGAATAGGCGTTACTTTATATTTTATATTTTAAATTGCAGAACACTTATTACAGTATATATAACTATTTGCGATATTATGATTATACTCACCGAACGCAAATTACGGTCAACGTTTCATCGATGAGTTAAAGCTTCTATTGCAAATATATAAAACCCCGCTAAAATAAAACGCAATTTTCCAAGTAGCGACATGTGTACTGTACAAGTCCGAAGTATAAAGGTGCTATTATTAGTAAGATGCGGCGCGCTGGTCGTCTTGCTCGGGTTTATTGCATCTGTATTTGCTCTGGCGGCAATAGACTAGCCCGCCGGCCTGAGCAATTCAACCAACTAGTCGTTTCCGATTGTTATTACCTAGTCACTACCGAGGATGCCTCTTGGGTAAAAGACTGATTGATGTACATATTTCATTTCATTTATTCTTTATTTGTACACATATGTTATGTTAACAGAAAACAATTTTACGGAAAGTTTATGTACAAAGGCGAGCTTAACTCAATATTGAGTTTTCTTCCAGCAAACCTTAGAGCGATAGAGAAATGAAAATAGAGTAGAGGATAGCAAGTGTACCTACAGTAGAATTAAATAGAATATCCTGAACTAAAAATATATATTATACAAAATATACATACATACATAAATATAATAAAATATAACTAAATATATGCATATATAAATAAATATATACAAATACATATATGTTAATATTATATACCGATCAATATAATTCATGACGACAGGAAATGTTCCTTAGTTCTCTTCTTGAAGGCGTCTAGTGAGATGCTATTGCGGATGGAATGCGGGAGTGAGCTCCACAAGTGCACCGCGTAGACAGTAAAAGAACCACTATAACGGCTAGAAGTGTGATTAAGAGTACGGAGAAGAAGGGAAGTAGATGTGCGACAGGGCTTTCCCCTAGAGACTAGAAATTCAAAACGTTCCTTGAGATATGCTGGTGAATTGGGATTGTGGAGAACAGAAAAGAGAAGTGAAAGGACGTGAGTATCTTGACGACGCCGAATAGGCAACCACCTCAATTGCGCTCGAAATTCCGACACATGGTCATATTTCCGGAGTCCAAAAATAAAACGGATGCACAAATTTTGAAGTCGTTCGAGTTTATTGAGGAGCTCCTCCGTCGCGTCCAGAAAACACACATCAGCATAGTCCAGAAGGGAAGGCAGAAGAGATTGAGCAAGAGTTATTCTAGTCTGAAAGGGCAGGAACTTTTGGAGCCGTTTGAGAGACTGGAAAGAGCAATATATTCTTCTGCTTACTTCCGCAATATGAACATTCCACGAAAGATGGCAATCATTATAGATTCCTAGATTTCTGACACTTTTGGAATAAGCTATAGAAACGGAATCGTACAATACTGGTGGAAGCAAATCGTGATTCAAAAGTTTACAGTAGTATCTGCCACCAATAATGAGCACTTGAGATTTTGTAGGATTGACTAACTGGCCAAAAGTTTTAGCCCACTCGTTGATATTTTTTAGATCATTATTGATGGCTTCAATGGCCTCAGGGAGCTCGTCGATTTTAAAATGACGATAGAGTTGCAAATCGTCTGCATAGAGATGATACTGTGAAGATAAAATTGTAGTGATGGCGTTAATGAAAACCGAGAAGAGAAGAGGAGAAAGAACACCACCTTGGGGAACTCCAGCAGTCAGGTTACACCACTCTGAGAAAGCCTCTTTGTAGCGGACCGACTGTGAACGACCCCGAAGATAAGAGTTAAACCATTCAGTTACAGAAGACGACACATTCAAGGATGATAAGATCCCTAGGAGGATGTCAAAATCAACTGAGTTGAAAGCACTGCTAAAGTCCAATACAGTACTATGGCCAGGACGGAACCCAGACTGGTATGGACTTAGCAGGCAGTTAGAGGAGAGATAACAAGACAGTTGATCATGAACAACACTCTCAAGTACCTTGGACAGGATAGGTAAGATGGAAATTGGACGAAATTGGGATACAGCGGTGGGATTAGCAATTTTGGGCAATGGTAGGAGCCTTCTTCCAACCTGAAGGAAAGGAGTTTGTTGCAAGGGAATGGTTTATAATGTGGGTTATGACAGGAACAAGTATATTTAAAATGGGGAGAAGCATCTGAATATGTAAGCCATCATGACCCACCGCTTTAGTGGATATGGATAGGATAATTTTCTTTATATCCCCTTCTGTAACTTGGTGAAAAGTAAACGAAGTACAATTTGGCAAAGAAATATTAGACAGACTATTCAATGTAGAAGATTTCGTATTGACGTCAAGGGTAATTGGCGATTTGGAGAAATGCTGGTTTATTGCATTAAGATCAATATCGGCTATATCCTCACTGCGGGTTTTACCGATACCAAGAGACTTGAGAAAGTGCCATACTTGTGCTGTGTTGACATTTTGTAGAGACTGGTGAATGTGGCGTCTTTTTGCATCTCTACACATACGACTGCAACGATTACGCAGAGCTTTATAACAAGACCAGTTCTCTTCCGTTGGGGACTTTCTGTGCCGTCTTTTAGCTTTGTTTCTTACTGACATCGCTTTTTTGATGGTGTCAGATATCCAGGGCGCGGGAAAATGCTTTACTCTCACCCTTTTTACGGGAGCATGCCTATTGTAAAGACCTAAAAGCAAGCTATTAAAAGCAGCCACTTTCGTGTCCAATTCATTGCAGCTGTAGACAGAAGACCAGTCAATATCACCCGCATCTGCGTTCAAACGATCCATATTAATGTTCTTGAAACTGCGAAGGAAAAGAAATTTGGGTTTGCGTTTAGGAGTGCGTATTTTATAAGACAGAAAAAGAAGGTCGTGGTAGGAAAAACAAGCGGGTAGTTGACCATGGCTAGCCACCTTATCAGGATCAGAAACTAGAATCAAATCTAGGAGAGAAGGGGTGCTATGGGGAGCATGATGTGTAGCATTAAGCTCAAGGATATGCATATTGACAGAAGAGACAAGAGAATGTAGTTTATGGCTGCGTATATCGTCCTTAAGCAGGCAAGTGTTGAAGTCTCCGAAAATAATAGTGTTATCATAAAGAGAAGAGAAATATTCTAGTTTAGATTCGAAAGAAGAAAAATAGTCAATGTGGCAAGAGGGACTGTAATAAACACCTAAAAGATGTTTGCTGTGATTGAAATCAACTTCTATAAATAGGTGCTCTGCTGATTTTGTATAATCACTCGGACACTGATCAAGAACCTTGTAGACGATATCTCCTCGCAGATATATAGCGACACCCCCACCCCCTTGCCCGTTCTGTCATTACGCACCAGCTTGTAGCCCGGCAACGCATACTGCATAGAAGGAAGGGCAGATTTGAGAAATGTCTCAGACACAAGGATTGCATGAATAAGGTCAGAGTCGAAAAATGATAGTAGATCGGAATAGTGAGCGGGAACGCTTTGAGCATTTATATGGACTGATTTAAAAAAATTGCCTAAGCCAGAAAATTTGGAAGAGAGTTGCTCGTGCAGGAGAACGGAATCCTCACTAAACGCGCTAGCATAGCTTTTATCAGACTCACCAGACAAAGAACAAGATACAAAACTATCTTCAGAATCAATATTAAACATAATATACATACAATTAATAACAGCAGATAAATAAGATAATAAATAAAATAAAATAAAAATAATATTTGTTTGTGGAAGTGAGAAAACTTGTCTTGTGTAACAACTGTATTTTGTGAAGATGGATGTTGTGGTTTGTTTTGAAATACATTTCTTGAAGGTAATTTGTAAAAGTTTTCAGGTGTATTGAAAGATTTCTTTATTTGTTTTATTAGGAGTGGGTAGTTATAAAATTTGAAGATATAGGTTTCTTCGATATAAGCAAATTTGGAAATCGTATTATACAGCAACAGTGGTTTGTGGCCCTGCAGAATTTTTAATAGTCTCGGGAATCATCAAGGTTAAGCAGCGTTTAGGTTCGTCTTTGAGGTAAGTGACTGTTTCGAACGTCTTAGGGATCGGAAGGGACGTTTAGCCATTAGTTCCAGCTGCTACTTAACATGAAGTCATGTTTACTTTATAGACGGCTTAATAAGTTCCAATTACCACAAAGTTGGATTCACCAATTCGCTTTAAGTCCACTTGGTGAAGTGTGGCCTGATCTCTCTCACCTCTTCTTGTGAGAAGAAGGCCTTTGGCCAACAACTTATTATGATTCAACTTGTAACCCTAAAGATTCAGTAGTCGGGGCATATAGAAACAATGCCAGAAGAAAGAATGACAAAAGAGATATACAATGCGAAAGTGGAAAGATGTAGGTACCGGGGAAGACCTAGACTATCTTATCATGAACAAATAGACCAGTTAGTCTTATCAGAAAGACAAGTCAAGAGTCTCCGTAAACTGAGAGCGTGTATGAGACAAACTATGACAGTGGAGGAAGCCAGAGAGGTGTGTAAGGAAAGAACCTGTTGGAACTCTGTACTCTCTGCCTACCCCGCAAGGGAACTGGCGTGATGATATAGATAGATAGATAATTTGTAACCCTATCAATGGTGAAACTTACATCTTACTTTAATCTACCCATGAAGTAATATTTTGTATCATATGTAAGAAATTGTATGGTATTCCAGTCTAAATACATGACTGGCAATAAAAAAACATTAGTTGTTAGTTAACTGTTCTCAACGAGGTTTAAATTACTCCCTGAAGGCTATAACATTATCGCAGTTTATGTGACAGATTTACAACAGTATTAACGTATATATTGATTTTAATCTTTCAACTAAGAAAATCAATAGACTGTGTCTTAGCTAAAGGGCAAATCAAGAGTCTCCGTAACCGGCGAGTGTGTATGAGACGAACTATGAGAGTGGAGGAAGCCAGAGAGGTATGTAAGGAAAGAACTTGTTGGAACTCTGTACTCTCTGCCTACCCCGCGAGGGAGCTGGCGTGATGATATAGATGTAGATAGATAGAACTAAGAAAATCTAGTTTCGCGGAACTCGAACGAAAATGGCGGGCATATTTCAAAGCTGCAATAAAATACATCTCTACGCTCATGGCTCTAATAAAAAGGAAGATTTGTTCCAATATTGCCTTGCGTTTTATGCTGCTTTAATACTAGAAAATACTAATTCCGATGCGAATAAGGTTACTCATATTTACATAATGTTAACCTTGTTTAAATAGAGCTAAAGTTTTTATAAAAGAGCGCCATTGTTTATGTTTGTTCCATTTAAATATAGTTTTTCTTTAGAATAAGTTGAAAAAATGAAGCTACGACTTTAATGTAAGCTTCGAGAGAAAATTTAGTTTTTGTAGCGTTTAAAGAAATGTTACTTGGTTCGTTATTTTTCTTTTTGATCGCTAAGTACGTAGAAATAGTATTGTTAAAACAGATGTTACAAAAATGTTTGAAACGTTTTACATAAACCTACTTATAGGACTTTTGTTTTTTATATGTATGATTTTAATTGGTTATATTATATGTTTTTATATACCTATTTCATATAAAATGAAGTACCTACTTTTTAACCGACATCAAAAAGAGGAGGTTCTATGTGCGTTTGTACGTATGCTTTTTTTAATATTAACCGAAATTACCGTCAATTGTGGACGGATTTTGATGATTTTTTTTGCATTGGGTTCAGCATAGCTTTTAATTTTATAGATATTGGACCTTGAACTTTGAAGATACACCAGGGTACTCTTTACCGATAAACAATACGAATGCGTAGATTGCGATATTATGGGTATTATTTCAATTCTTTAGGTACCCTACTATAGAACTAAGTTAAATGTTAACCAACTTCAAAAAAGGAGGAGGTTCATAATTCGTCTATATTTTTTATAACTTTTTTGTTTATAAACCGATTTTGATGGTTCTTTTGCATTGGATTCGGTATAGCTCTGAGGAAATCCCATTTTAATTTTGTTGGACCTTGGACTTAGAAGATACACCACGGGACTCCTTGACGGCAACAGCACGATAGTATAAATCCAGTAATTATGAATATTATATCAATCCTTTAAGTACCTTACTGTAGAACTAAGTAAAATAATATTATATAGGTACATTAATATTAATAATTAATACACTTATCACTAAAAATTGTGATATAAAAATCTTTTTAAAAAAGGTAAACCGACTACAAAAAGCATAAAATAAATATTTGAAGTCGGTGCCAAGTAACCAATTGCACTAACTGGCATCAAATTCAAATATTTATTTTTTTCTTTGGATTTACCTATATTTTAAAAAGATTTTTAACTTGATGTCGTGGTCACAGAATAATGATTAAACGAAATACTGGAACTCCGTACCCTGTGCCAACTCCGCAAGGCTATATATAGATCAGGCTTGCGTGATAAATATTTATACATTTAACACTTTTTCATTCCTTTACCTAAATGACGTAACAAACTAAAGGGCCACTTAGAAAGTATTTACGAATCAAACTTCGCATGAAACTGTTGAATTAAAAAAACACACATCCATACGCCCTGAAATACTTCTTTGTGAAGCTCCCTGCAATTGCTACGGACATTTTTCCTTCATTTATTCATAACCAAAAGCGGACTGAAACTACTCGAAAAATACGTGACTGCCTAGCGCTAAATAATGTATGAAGTTCGCTAGGAACGCGGCCTAGGTATGATGTTTGAGCCTGCACCATACGCCTATTCATGCAAATTGGTTTACGTGCGACTGCTCGCATGTACAGATTTGTATTAAGTGACATTCGTTTACTTTGTTGCTTTATTAATATTACCGCATTTGTGAAAAGTGAGGTATTTTACAAAGTTTTGGCGTAACTTTAGATTGCCGTCGACTGGGTGTATTATGTTTTTGTTTTATTTGGATCACCAACTGATGAGACACATTTTCTATCTATACATATAATAAAACTGTAACCGAGCTGACTCTGTACATAATTGGGGTATATTTCCTTATCGATATGGAGGCCGAAACATTTTTTTTTTAATTATTGTGTGTATCTATCTGCTCTTTGTGTTTCAATCACGCAAAAACTAACGGACGGATTTTAATGGAATTTGTTATGGCTATAACTTATATCCTACCTTTAATAATAAATATACTGTATGCTGAAAATAAGAACCAATCCGGGATAATCGCGGCAATAACTATAAAACTTTATTATTTGTATTGTTGTTACTCTCCAGCTGCAATTTTACGTTAAAATGTATGATTTTGCCTACATGTGAATTCTTCTTCGAACTGATATTGGACTCAGGTTTGTCTTCTCACAAGAAACTCTTGGATGGTTAGGTAGCACTCACCTAAAATTGTGCATATGCATTTATTTTTAAACACTTAATTTGGTATATGAACCGATGATACATTCAGGGCTGTCTCTTCTGGAGAGGACTCTTTAAAAATGAATGGCCTGGACACGAAACTTTGATCACATGATTTTGATCATTAAAATGAACTGTATGTTCTTACTGGATGACTGACACAAAATGTGCTGACAAAACTTGGTTACATACTTAGCTCGCAATGTACTTTTTTTAAATATTATTATCTTTGGCAGGGTAGGTAGAAAAGGTATAAATTATCCAATTTACTAATAATTTTGTCTGTTTGTTAGTATGTGCAAATCTCTGAAACAGCCGTACTGATTTTAAATATACTGTTACTGGAAGATTATTTTAGTTAGTGAGAGTTTTTAATTCTCCACACTGACCCGGCTGAACTTATATACAGGATATGTACTATTCCGGAAAGACTGACCTAGTTCTATCAAATTACAAAAACAATACATGCGTAGCTGCGGGTAACAGCTAGTGTAATATAAAATTCAAACATAGGACATACATACATCGTGCACACTCAATTAAAGGTAACCATATGTAAACAATTCTAGCTATATAATGATTAGTCTAGTTTTGACAACTGGGTCCTTTTGAAATTCGTAAGAATACACAAACCTTTTCTTTTCAATAAGAATTTCACAAAAATCCAAGGAGGCCCAAAAATACTTTGTAGATTCAAGCAAGAACTATACGTTCTTCACAGATTGATCAATAAAATATTCTTTACTAGTTTCGCCTTCAGTAAATTTCTGTACCTTATGTTGTCAAAAAAACATAAGAAAAAATACATAGCTGGTCACAGAAAATTTGATTATAACCCCAGTAAGCCGACATAGCAGATATTCTAACATTAAGTACGATTTCTGTGATATTGTATTATTATTTTCCACATATTTCTATGCTAATATGTTGTGATATTAATCTTACAAATAGTTGAAAATTCTGTTGCGCGATATTGCTAAATAGCAAACAAAGGAGCTCTTATTCACTATGATCAATCAAACTCAACGTGGTTCGTGACGATAACACCGCGAAATGATTGTTTAATTCGTACTCCACTGGAGTACAGAATAACATTCCATAATCATTTCACAAGGACGTATCTCGTAACGTGCCGCGTTTGGTCATAGTAAGTATGGGGCCCGGCTAGTGAAATATTTTACGCTGAAGTTATAGGCACGGGACTTGATTGTAATGATGTATCTTATCACTGTATTAAAAATAGAGTATCTTATACAATGTCCGACCGCAAAAAAGATATCATTCGAAACACCGCTAAATTAAATCGCAGTTTCGCAGACAACGACGTTTCTTTGCGTGTATAAAGGCATTATTAAGACAGCGGCACTCTTGTCGTCTTGTTCGGCCTTATTGGGTCTATGTTTGCTCCAGGGCCATTAGACCCGCTCGTCCCTGTAATTCACCCGAGTAGTTGCTTCCGATTGTTATTACCTAAATACATGCATTAGTACATAAACTATTAAATAAAAATATACACTCTAAAATAATATTTACAATAAAAGGACAAACACAAAAACGTATTACTAGACGAAAGAACAACATTTGCCTAAGAAAACCACGAACTGACTCAATCAATCAATCAGCCTATCGCAGTCCACTGCTGGACATAGGCCTATCCTAACACGCGCCATTGCACACGGTCCTCCGTCTTCCACATCCAGTCTGTCCCAGCGACCTTTTTGAGGTCGTCGGTCCATCTAGCTGGGGGCCGTCCTACCTTACGCTTACCAAGTCGCGGTCTCCACTCTAGGACTCGTTTGCTCCATCGGTCGTCGGTCCTTCTGCAGATGTGACCAGCCCATTGCCACTTTAGCTTACTGAGTTTGCGAGCTATGTCGGTAACTTTGGTTCTTTGTCGGATTACCTCGTTACGAATTTTATCCTTCAAAGAGACGCCGAGCATAGCTCGCTCCATAGCCCGCTGTGCGACTTTAAATTTGTGGACCAGTCCCACTGTGAGTGGCCACGTCTCGGCCCCGTAGGTCATAACAGGTAGGACGCATTGGTTGTACACTTTAGTCTTCAGGCATTGCGGTATCATCATTTCAGCCTATACTTGTCCACTGCTGAACATAGGCCTCCCCAATCGCTTTCCAGCGTAACCGGTCCGATGCCACCTGCATCCAACGATTTCCTGCGATTTTCACAAGATCGTCGGTCCATCTGGCAGGCGGTCGTCCTACGCTGCGCTTGCCAATACGTGGTCTCCACTCTAGAATCTTTCTGCCCCAACGCCCGTCCGATCTTCGCGCTATGTGGCCAGGCCATTGCCACTTCAGCATGCTAATCCTGAGGGCTATGTCGGTGACCTTGGTTCTTCTACGAATCTCCTCATTCCTGATTCGATCACGTAGAGAAACGCCGAGCATAGCTCTTTCCATAGCTCGCTGAGCAACCTTGAGCTTTTTTATGAGACCTATTGTAAGAGACCACGTCTCTGATCCATATGTCATCACTGGTAACACACATTGACTAAACACTTTAGTCTTTAGGCACTGAGGTATTTTGGATGAGAAGATGTTGCGCAGTTTCCCGAACGCTGCCCAGCCGAGTTGGATTCGTCAATTGACCTCTCTCTCAAAGTTGGACCTACCTAACCGGACTGCCTGTCCCAGGTAAATGTATTCGTCGACAACTTCAAGAGTAGAGTTCCCAACGGTGAGTGCGGTGGGTACGACATGGACGTTAGACATTATTTTTGTTTTGTCCATATTCATTTTAAGACCCACTTGTTGGGATACTCTATTGAGGTCACCGAGCATTCGTCCTAGATCTTCCAGCGACTCCGCCATGACCACAATGTCGTCGGCAAATCGAAGGTGAGTGATGTATTCGCCATTGATGTTGATGCCAAGTCCTTGCCATTCCAAGAGCTTGAAGGCGTCCTCTAAGGTGGCCGTAAACAGTTTCGGAGAAATGACGTCTCCCTGTCTTACTCCTCTTTTTATGGGGATCACCTTCGTGCACTGCCCCTGTACTCGGACTGACATGGTGGCGTTATTATACAAGCACTTCAACACTTCGATGTACCTATAGTCAATGCGGCATCGCTGGAGAGATCTAAGAACCGCCCAAGTCTCGATCGAATCAAAGGCTTTCTCGTAGTCCACAAACGCCAAGCATAGTGGCCGATTATACTCCTCAGTCTTCTGTATAACCTGCCGCAGCGTATGTATGTGGTCTATGGTACTAAAACCTTTCCGGAAACCGGCTTGTTCGGGAGGCTGGAAGTCATCAAGCCTTCGTTCGAGACGATTCGTAATGACTCTCGAAAACAACTTATAAACATGGCTCAGCAGTGTGATGGGCCTATAGTTCTTCAATAAGGTGTTATCACCTTTCTTGAAAAACAGCACCACCACACCTCTGTTCCATGCTTCCGGCGTTTTCCCTTCAAGCAAGACGGACTTAAATAGCCTCTGAAGGACTTTAAGTACCGGCGATCCGCCCGCCTTCAGAAGTTCTGCAGTAATTCCGTCTTCACCCGGCGCTTTGTTGTTTTTTAGTTGTTTGAGAGCCATCCTAATCTCGCACAGGCTGATGTCCGGGATATCTTCAGTGCAGTGTCGGGTTAGCTTGGCTCTTGGGTCTTTTACCAAGTCAACAACAGGTTTAGCTACTGAGGTATATAACTGTCCATAGAACCTCTCTATCTCCCTGAGCACCTCTGACCTATTTGACGTTACGTTTCCGTCCTCCGTCTTCAGCTTCGTCAACTGGCTCTGCCCAATAGACGCGTCTCTTGCGAACACTTTAGAGCCCTTGTTCTGCTCTATGGTCTCCTCAATACGCCTTGCATTGAAGGACCGTAAGTCGTGTCGCAAGGACTTCAATATCTGTCCATTAAGCTGCCTATAGGACTTAGCATCATCGGAGGTTTGGAGCGTCATGGAACGTCGCTCAGCCATGAGGTTTCGGGTGTAGTCAGATAGTTTTTGAGGCCTATTTTTACGGTGGGTCTTAAAATACTTGGACCCGACCGTATGAACAGTCTCTACCAACCTGTTGTTGATTTCGTCCACTGATGCGCTGCTGTCTAGCAATTCGAAGCGGTTTGACAATTCGAGTTGAAAGTTCTCGGGGTTTTGGATATATGCATGAGTAGGTCGGAGCGTAGACTTCATCAGACGCGATCTTTCCATTTTGACATTAATATTTAATGTGCCTCTGACCATTCGGTGATCACTGCCGGTTTTTACCCTATGAATCACGGAGACATCATTAAATACTTGTCGCTTGGTGCTCATGATGAAGTCTATCTCATTTTTTGTGCAACCATCAGGGCTCATCCAGGTCCATTTCCTATGAGGCGGCTTCTGGAAGAAAGAGTTCATCATAAAGAGTCCCTCTTTCTCCAGAAATTCGGCCAGCCTCTGACCCCTGGGGTTGCGCTGCCCATATCCAAATTGCCCCACTCTCAACTCATCATCGCCCCGTTTGCCCAGCCGCGCATTGAAGTCACCCATAACCACTGTAAAGTGTGTTTTGGAAGTATGTATGGCTCTACTAATGTCCTCATACATAACTTCGACGTCATCATCTGAGTATGCCAAGGTCGGTGCGTAGACCTGTATGACCTTCAGCGAATATCTTTTGGATATTCTGAGTATCAGGTACGCTACCCTGCTCGACACACTAGTGATGGACACAACGTTGTTTATGAGTGACTTGTGGACGATAAATCCGACACCACCTTGGGACTGCTGTTCGCCCTCCCGGTAGTAAAACAAGTTGCCGGATTTTAAGGTTATCGTGTCCTCGCCCTCTCTTCGGACCTCCGATAAACCAACAATACTCCACCGCAACTTGTTTAACTCTTCTTCCAGCTCAACTAGCTTCTCATCTGTCCTCAATGTGCGTGCGTTGTATGTCACCAGGGCCAATTTTCGGTTTTGGTGGTAGCCGAATCTCTGCCGGAGATTCTTAGCACCCCTTGTCCTGTCGTTACCATGGCTGCTACCGTGGCCAGGACGAACAGGACCGCCGGGGACTAGGGGCCTGGTTTTTCTACTTTCTTCCATAATTGGGGGTGTTTGCCATACTCGCCACGCTTGGCAGGCGGGTTGGCGAGCGCAGTTATTGGTCGTCGAAGTGTTAAAGGAACGCTGCTGCCCATTCCCTAGTTTTCCCTTAGTCGCCTTGTACGACACCCGATGGGATGAGATGGGTTGGTCCTATTCTAAGCCGGGAACCACGCGGCCATTGCGGTATAGGCGAAGAGAAAACGTGACGTAGTTTGCCAAATGCTGCCCAACCCAATTGGATCCTGCGGTTGATTTCTTTCTCAAAGTTGTTTCTACCAAATTGGACAACTTGTCCAAGGTAGATATACTCCCGAACAACTTCGAGCATCGAACCATCGACGTAGATAGGTCCCGGCGTGACATGTTCATTAAACATGATCTTGGTTTTATCTAAGTTCATGCCGAGACCGACACCTCGAAAGGCTCCATTTAGGCTATGCAGCATTTCGCGTAACTGTTCCAGTGACTCTGCCACGATGACGATATCATCGGCAAACCGAAGGTGTGAGATGTATTCGCCGTTGATGTTAATGCCCCACCCAGTCCAGTCCAGCGTCTTGAAGACGTCTTCGAGTGCATTGGTGAAGAGCTTGGGGGATATTACATCCCCCTGTCTTACACCTCGACGCAGCTCTATCGGGTTGGTCTTTTGGTCCTGGAGCTGGACGGTCATTGTAGCGGTATCATATAGACATCTCAGCACCTCGATATAGCGCCAATCGATGCCACATCGCTGCAGAGCATCCAGAACCGCCCAGGTTTCGATGGAGTCGAAGGCTTTCTCGTAGTCCACCAAAGCCATACACAGCGGCTGATTGTACTCTTCGGTCTTCTGTACAATCTGCCGAACAGAATGGATGTGGTCCACGGTGCTGTAGCCTTTTCGAAACCCGGCTTGTTCCGGTGGCTGGAACTCGTCAAGTCTTCTGGCGAGGCGGTTTGTGAGTACTCTCGAGAACAACTTGTAGACGTGGCTCAGAAGTGATATGGGTCTGTAGTTCTTCAGCAAGGTTTTGTCACCTTTTTTGAAGAACAGAACCACCACGCTCCACGCTTGAGGTGTTAAGCCCTGGTGGATGACGGAATTAAAGAGGCTCGCAAACTTTTTCAGGATTGGAGTCCCGCCTGCTTTTAGGAGCTCAGTGGTGATTCCGTCATCGACTGGCGACTTGTTGTTTTTGAGCTGCTCGAGAGCCACTCTGACCTCGTCCTGGTTGACATCAGGGATGTCTTCCGTGTAGTGGCGTGCGAGTGGGGCTCTGTGGTTGTCCGAGCTGGGTCTCGTGGGTTTAGTCATCCGTGATGCGTACAGATCTTTGTAGAAACTCTCAATCTCCTCGAGTATCTCGAACTTGGAGGTCACGGTTTTGCTATCTGCAGTATTAAGTTTCGTCAGATGGGATTTACCTAGCTGGCGAGCTAAGACTTTGGTGCCTCTGTTCTGTTCAATCGCAGCCGCGATGGCGCGGGTGTTGGAACATCGGAGATCACGTCGCACCAGCTTCCGGATCTTCCGGTTGAGGTTCCTCCCATCCGGCGAAGGCGCCTGCGTGGATGATATTTCTCGTCTCTGCCTCAAAAGTTCGAGAGTCTCGAGCGAGAGTTTAGACTCTCTGTTACCGCTTTTTCCGGGAAACAACCTTCGAGACACCTCCTGTAGCGTTTTGACCACTGTGTCGGTTTTTTCGTCAACATTGCCTTCGATTTCCAGCAGTTCCGAAACGATTTTGAAGCTCCAGTTGGAACTTTTCGAACCCTAAAGCTATTTGAGGCGCAGTAGGTCTCAGAGTAGACCTCATCACGCGACGCCTTTCGGCCCTGAAGTTTTTATTTAGATGCCGGTATTTAAACCTGTTGATCACGGAGACGTCTCTAAATATAGACTTCCTGTCAGTCATGATGAAGTCTATCTCGTTCCTCGTCACAGTGTCGGGGCATCGCCATGTCCACTTTCTATGAGGCTTCTTCTTAAAGAACGACTTCATCAAGAAGAGCCCCTGCGACTCCAGAAAGTTGACCAGCATCTGCCCCCTGTGATTTCGGCGCCCCACGCCGTGGGGTCCGATTATCGTTTCGCCGCGTTCTTGTACTCCCACTTTGGCATTGAAGTCCCCCATAACAACGTTGTAGTGAGCCTTGGTGGTGCCATGTAATGCCTTGGCTATGTCTTCATACATGGCTTCGGCTATGTCGTCGCAGTATGTCGAAGTCGGCGCATATACCTGTACCACCTTCAGGGTGTATCTGTCGGTGATTTTAATTATGAGGTACGCTACCCGTGTCGACACACTGCTGACTTCCACAACGTTGTTAGTGAGAGCTTTGTTGACCAGGAAACCGACACCGCCCTGAGAGGGCCGATCACCTTCCCGAAAGTAGAACAGGTGGCCTGACTCAAGGGTTATCGTGTCCTCGCCCTGTCTTCGGACTTCGGATAACCCCAATATGTGCCAGTTTATGCGACCTAGTTCTACCTCGAGCTCAGTGAGGTGTTGGTCCAGCCGTAGAGAGCGTCCATTGTACGTAGCCAGGGTCAGGTGTTTTTGGTAGCCTTGTGTCGTAGCCCGGAGATTCTTCGCACCCCCTGCCCCGCTGTTACAGCGACCGCTACCGTGACAGCGGACAGCGGGACTACCGGGAACTGGGGGCCTTTGTTTTAGGTGCCTTACCATGTTAGGAGGTTTTGGCCTACTATACCACGCCGGCCAGACGGGTTGGTATAGGGTTTGTTTCAAATTTTCCTTTTTCTGGTCGTTGATCGAATGACATTACTCCCTTTGGTCGACTCTTACCACCAGCCTAGCAAAAGTAAGGCTACTGGGGCATTCTTAGTTTTTCTTTCGCTTCCAGCCCAGTAAGGAAGTAACTGAAAGGAACTGACTATGGGAAGAAAACATACCTAATGACATCAAAGAAATTAAATCTTTTTATTTATATAAAAAAAATCTATAAAACATCACATCCTAAAGAATGTCTGTATATTTTAATATAAATCCCATTAATAATTAATATACCACTTAACTTTATCCTATACTAGTTTCTGCCCGCAACTTCATTCGCGTTGACTTTAGACAGGAACCTTACATTTTTCCGCTGGGTAATAGACTATCTGTGCGCCACACACATCCATATACACTTGCCTGCAAGAAACGACATTTAATTGTTCACTTACTTTTTCCTCTTACCCACAACACTAAAAAGATTGTGATTTATTTATGAGTACCTACCGCCCTTCTGTATTTGATATATTTCTCTGATCAACTTGTATTTCTCATGTTATAAGTGAATTGTATTCTTTTTGAGAAATAAATGTCTGAAACCGTAATAACTACATTGTGAATTAGATAATTATCGAATACGACGCGCGAAGATTAAAAAAAAAAGACGGCATCCGAAACACTCACCAAAATAAAACGCAGTCTCACAGAGAACGATATGTGTTCTGCCGGCGTATAAAGGCGCTAGTTGTGTTGCTTGAGCTTATTGCGTCTATGTTGCCCAGGGCCAGTAGACCCGCTCGTCTCTGTAATTCAGCCGACTACCTGCTTCCAATTGTTATTGCCTAATCACTACAGTGTGAATAAAATAATTATCTAACATATATGTGCACGATGTGCAACGTTAAAAAAGACGTCATCCAAAACACTTGCTGAAATGAAACGCAGTTTCCCAGATAACGATATGTATTCTATCCGGCGTATACATGCGCTTGTTAGATTATTTCCTATGTGGGTCTTAACAAAATAATAATAAGCCAAGCAGAATTGCAATATTTAAAATTTTAATGGAATCTATTTACTTAATTAGGTCTACATGATTCATACAAACAATTTATTATTTAAATAATACCAAAATATTTAATGTTACTTATATTTTTTTATTTATAGACTATAAAGCAATATTAAAGAGATATATAATATCACAAAAAGGAATAGAATATTATTACGGAGATAATCAATAAGAACAATCATTATTACAACATATACTTAACTTTGCTCACGGTGCCTTTACGTGGTTTCCACAAGGAGTATTCTTATAATAATATACTTTCAGAGCTCCGCTCGGCTCGGCGGTCGGCGACACAATGCCCCCTGCCGCTCGATCGTCGGGCTTTTATACAGTTTTGGCGAATCCAAGTGAACACTTTTATTTTTAGAACTACCTACATTAATTTATTTTTTTTACATTATATTTTTTTTTTATAATTAATGACATATGTATAAAATCACGATTAAATATAATGATGTAGGTTGTTGAGGTGCTTGTAATTAAAGAATAATTCTTAAAATATGTTAATCAAATAAATATTGTTGTAAATCAAGAAACGACCAATCAGCTGCACATCCATATACTCATTTTTTTTTAATAATCTATCACGGCCATACTGACCTTGCACTTTGTTCTCAAAGTACAAGTTTTTCTATGGTCTCTGACCTTGCCATGCTAATCCTTTCACCTGCTGCACGTGAAATCTAGACTAACATCAGGACAGAAACCGACCAGCAGTTATATTATCATGATCACTGGCCTTGACATACTATACCTATCACCTGCTGCACGTGAATTTCAGTATAGTATCAGGGCAGCGACCGACCAGCAGAAAATATATACTTAGCCTCTACCCTTGACATATTAATCCTATCACCCGCTGCTTAGTGAATTTCAGATTAATATCAGGGCAGTGGCTGACCAGCGTTTTACATTTCTCATTATTTCCGCAATTTACTCAAATGAATCAGTCTGTATCAGGATGTCAACTTGATTAGTAAAATATAATAAAAGTACATTATTATTTGAATACGGAACCATCATTAAATATTATCATAATTGTGATTGAAACAGTAATGGTAATTGTATACAGCAAAAACGGTACTTAAATACGTAGAAAACAAAATTACTCAAACAATCTATCACGGCACATTTTATACTTAATCCTACATCTCTTCAAAAGAAGCGTTTTGAGTTATCCATTCTCCTGGCCATAAACGTAACTTTTCCTTAGCAACGGTTATGTTCCGTAAATTGTTCCTTCCCCTCAAAGAAAATCTATCATGTGGCAATATTTCTAAAATCTCGTATGGGCCTTTATATTTTGGGCTTAGTTTATCGTTACGTCTATGATCTTGGTTTATATAAACTATGTCACCAATATTAAACGTTTTATTTATTCTTCTCAACGTATCGAAACGCTTTTTAAATTTCTCAGAGATATCTTTCAGACGTTGCCGAGCTATTTCGCGATCAGCTTGTACATCAATTACTGGCTGTGTCGTTTCATCTACGACATCAATTAGTCGAGCTTGTATGGATGGTATATTTGCTTCCCTACCTATTAATAATCTGATTGGAGAAAAACCTGTTGATTTTTGAATAGTGCTATTAAGTGACAACTGTACTTTCCAGAGTATGTTCGGCCATTCTGATACATTACTAATAGATGTAGCTAACATATTAATTACTGTAGCCACATATCTCTCCACTTGACCATTGCTACGGGGAGTGCCAGTGGAAATCATATGATGCTCAATCTGCATTTCCGCCAGCAATGATTGCACATGTTGAGAGCTAAAGTTAGTGCCTCTATCTGTTATTACCAAAGAGGGAGCGCCAAATAATGTAACTGTCTCACGAATAGCAAATACCATTTCTTGACCATTTAAGGTTTTCAGAGATTTTAATATACAAAATTTGGTAAAACCGTCTATCATAATAAGAACATGTTTGAATCCTTCAGAAGACTGTCTAAATGGCCCAGTACAGTCCATATGTAATGTATGAAAAGGTATGGATTTTTCTATTGGATGTAACAACCCTTGTTTTGGCCCTGAATGTCCTTTTCGAGATGTACATATGAGACAATGGGTTATGTATTTTCTAGTAAAAGCCGCTAAGGCTGGAAACCAAAAATTCTCTCTAATTTTACTTAAAGTCTTATCATACCCTATATGACAGTTATCGTCATGAAATAATCGCAGTAAGCTGAGTCTATAACCTTTAGGGACGTACAGTTTTGGAAAGGTATCAGAATTAATTTTGTAATGAAGCAGGTTATTAATAATCATGTATTGATTGCTATCAATCTCACCGGTCTGAATTTTACTAATTATGTCCTGGGTTTCAGGGTCACGTTGCTGAGCAATTTCTAACCATGACAGTGGAACTTCATTAATGATATTGACACTTAAAGGGACGGGATCTGGTTTAACCGGGTTACGGCTAAGGAAGTCTACGTGTCCAACAAATTTCCCCTTTTTGTACGTAACACTAAAATCAAAGTCTTGCATAAAATTCCACCATCTAGCTACACGGGGAGACAGATCTTTTTTACACATTGTGGGTTTAATTGCATTGCAATCTGTAATAATGGTAAAATGAATACCTAGTAAATACACCCTGAAATGCTTCAGAGCATTGTAAATTGCTAATGTTTCCAAGTCATAAGAACAATATTTAGCTTCTACAGGGGTTGTTCGTTTACTAAAGTATGCTACTACTTTATTATGACCTTCCTCTTTCTGCATCAAAATAGCACCATATCCTAAAGAGCTGGCGTCGGTATGTAATTCTGTTATTAAAATAGGGTTAAATATGGTCAACAATGGCTTCGATATCAAATGGTTAATCACATACTTTCTAGCATCATTTTGTTGTAAGCCCCATCCCACTTCTGATGTTAGATTATTTCCTATGTGGGTCTTAACAAAATAATAATAAGCCAAGCAGAATTGCAATATTTAAAATTTTAATGGAATCTATTTACTTAATTAGGTCTACATGATTCACACAAACAATTTATTATTTAAATAATACCAAAATATTTAATGTTACTTATATTTTTTTATTTATAGACTATAAAGCAATATTAAAGAGATATATAATATCACAAAAAGGAATAGAATATTATTACGGAGATAATCAATAAGAACAATCATTATTACAACATATACTTAACTTTGCTCACGGTGCCTTTACGTGGTTTCCACAAGGAGTATTCTTATAATAATATACTTTCAGAGCTCCGCTCGGCTCGGCGGTCGGCGACACAATGCCCCCTGCCGCTCGATCGTCGGGCTTTTATACAGTTTTGGCGAATCCAAGTGAACACTTTTATTTTTAGAACTACCTACATTAATTTATTTTTTTTACATTATATTTTTTTTTTATAATTAATGACATATGTATAAAATCACGATTAAATATAATGATGTAGGTTGTTGAGGTGCTTGTAATTAAAGAATAATTCTTAAAATATGTTAATCAAATAAATATTGTTGTAAATCAAGAAACGACCAATCAGCTGCACATCCATATACTCATTTTTTTTTAATAATCTATCACGCTATTAGGACGAGGGCGCGCAAGTCGTCTTACCCAATACTCAATCTTTATTGCACACCATAATGTTTACAGAGATTTAACTTAAGAGTAGACCTAAAGAAGTCTTGTGGACAAAGACATGTGTACTCTGTGTTCAGGCGTATAAAGGTGCTATTAAAACAGCGGCGCAGTAGTCGTCTTACACAGGCTTATTTCATCTATGTTTGCTCCGTCGGCTATAGAATCACTCGCCCCTGAAATTCAACCGAACCGGCTTTTGCGATTGCTATTACCCAATCACTACAAAGTAAATAGGGTAATAATCTAAAACAATTTTCGGCAGTGAAAAAACCACATTATTCAAAACATCCGCTAAATTAAAACCCATTTTTGTAGACAACGACATGTGTTCGACAATAGACGCGCCCGCCTCTGTAATTCAAACGAATAACCGCTTCCAATTATTTTTACCTAGTCACTACAAGGTGAATAGTTACTGCTGGTAAGTTATCATTTTATATAAGAATTGAACCATCGAATCGATTCAAGTGAAGGAAACGAAACAGGTGTTACTTTATAATTTATATTTTAAATTGCAGAAAACTTATTACAGTATACGAGCATGCCTTTTAAGTTTTGTCGTTTGAAGAAAAAAACACAACTAGAACCTTATAGTACTTTTTATTGTTTTTGTCAAAGTATTCACCACGTAGTTTAATACACTTTTCCATTCGCTCAAACCAGTTATTATAACATTTATTCCACTCTAAAGTGGGGGTGTTCAAAATGGGTGACTTGAAAGCGTCGACTGCTTCTTCACCGGACTGGAACCTTTGACCACGAAGACTTTTCTTAATTTTAGGAAATGTAAAGAAATCGTTAGGGCTTAGGTCAGGACTGTATGGAGGATGGTCAAGAATTTCTACTTTTTCCTGCTTCAAATCGTTTGACGAGCGCTGTGTGAGCTTGCGTTGTCGTGGTGCAGGATGATGCGTTAGATTGAGTTAGATTTTCGAAGTTTGGCAATGTCTTGTGGTAAACAAACTGTGGTATACCACTCTGCGTTAACCGTACTACGATCTTCAAGTGCAATAGTCGCAACATGGCCGGTTATTCCAACGAACGTGGCCACAATCTTCTTTGAAGTGCTTCGAGAACGAACAACTTTAGTCGGCTTTGGCTCGTCTTGAAAGACCCAGATTGTAGATTGTTGTTTGGAATCAGGATTGTAGGCATAGATCCAAGATTCGTCACCACTGATTATGTCGTAGACGTGATTTGACTCTCCTCGGTTGAACCTTTGCACAGTTTTCTTACACCATCTGACCCGAGCCGCCTTGTGATCGTCGGAAAGCAGATGCGGTATCCAACAGCAAATTAGCTTTCTCACACCCAGCGCTTCATGCAAGATCTTCTGAATGGGTGTCCCTGAGATGCCTAATAGAGCCTCTATCTATCGATACGTCACATGACGATCTTCGGGAATCAGTTGTCTTACAGCAATGATGTTATCTTCAGTGAAGGCGGATTTTGGGCGTCCTTCGCGAGATTTGTCACTAACACTAGTATGTCCACGCTGGAATTCTAAATACCAACGTTCGACAGTCCGCAGACATGGGACTTCATCAATGACCACAGATGTTAGCTCTTCAAAACACTGAAGCCATATCAGGCCTCTTGTAAAGTTGTAGAAAATTATTGCACGAACATTTTCCTTAGGAAGATTCATTTTCGTACGTAACCTGACAGATTCCAATCGACGCTGTGACTTAACGATAGCATTAATCCTAATACTTTCAACTGTTTTGAGATTCAAAATTTAAACACATTCGAATATAGAACAGTTTTAAATTCAAAATTGCCGGGAAATATGGAAACAACAGAACTTAAAAGGCATGCCTAGTGTTCATGTGAAAACCCCTTCGATAGCTCAGCTGCTGGTCCTGAGTTTTCTATCGGTTAGATTTGGGAGTCCAGGCACCGCAATCCCCAAATACAAGGTGAACCACTCACCTTGACTCGTCTCCCGAAGGTAGCTCCGCCGTGCACGGCTGCCTGGTTGTTTCAATCCTTTTATATTGATGTCTTTAGCATACCACCTTATTGTCCGAAATCTCACAAGTTGTTTTGCACAAATAAACCGACGAATAATGTAGTAATTTAAATATTTCCGGTAATCGATCAACACCCTTGCACCCGAATTCAATGTTGTAGTTTTTCAACTACCCTCATATTCCGAGTCGCAGTTTTTTTGCGGTCCACCCACATAATTGGTGAATCACAATGCCCGAACATCCCCCCGCCTAACCAAGACCCGTCTTGGTTCCTAATTATCTATGGGTAACCTACACAATTTAGAAATGGGCCTCATCAGGACACCGTTTTGAGTTTTCACTTCTGCAACCCGTACAACCCCGTCTTTACCTGGTAAAAGTTTGACTAACCGTCCGCGTTTCCAATGTAAAGGAGCTAAATTATCTTCTTTAATCAAAACCAAGTCATTGAGTTTAGGAGGTTCCGTCTGTGAGGTCCAATTGAACCGCTGTTGAAGAGTGTGTAGGTATTCATTTTTCCACCGAGACCAAAAGTGTTGAGACATCTTTTGAATTTGTTGAAACCGAGACAGCCGGTGCACACTGACATCGGTGTAAGGGTATTCAGGGAGAGCCACCAGTGGTTGTCCAATCAAAAGGTGCCCCGGAGTTAATACATCCAGATCCGCCGGATCCGTACTAAGCGGATATAACGGGCGAGAGTTCATGACGGCCTCCACCTTGGTGAAGAACGTGGTGAGCCCTTCGAACGTTAAACGTGCTTCGCCGAGCACACGCTTGACGTGTGTTTTTGCAGATTTAACCGCCGCCTCAAATAAACCGCCGTGGTTTGGACTCGAGGGCGCATTAAATAGCCATTTAATGTGATTCTTCGTCAAGTTCCGTTCAATTTCAGATTGGTTGTCCCGCAAGAAAACATACAATTCTTTTAAATATTTATCCGTGCCCGTATAATTTGTGCCACAATCCGACCGCACTAGTGAGGGTAGTCCTCGACGAGAAATAAATCGCGTAAACGCCGCTATAAAGGCTTCAACCGATAGTTGACTGACTACTTCCAAATGAACACATTTAGTACTTAAACATACGAAAATGCACAAAAAACATTTTTCTATCTTCGCGTTCCGTAGCGAGCTAGATTTAATATAAAATGGTCCGGCAAAGTCCGTACCGACTCCGAGAAACGGACGAACACCCTGTACACGATCTGCGGGCAGATCCGCCATGAAGGGTTGGACAGGTCGCGCCCGGGACCGGTAGCACTGTACGCATTTAAAGGTGATATGACGCGTCACGCGTCGAGCCGAAACAATCCAATAGGTCCGAGATAAAATGGCCGAAAGTGTATTTGCACCGACGTGACAAAATATTTTATGATAACGAGTTACCAATAGTTCCGTGAAGCGACCTTTGCCCGGTAGTAAAACAGGATGCCGCGCAGCGTACGGCAGCTCCGACGCACCTATTCTGCCGCCGACACGAAGCAACTGATCGTTATCAATGAATAAATTCAACCGCCGAAGTGAGCCCTTAATTGATTTCTTTGACTGAAGGGCCGAAATTTCTTCGTGAAAATATGTATTTTGTACAATTCGTATTAAATGTATGGTCGCGTTTCTACGTTCCGCAACTGAGAGATTACCGCCGAGTTTACATGTATTTTTACAATTATTAGCGAACCGTAGTGTGTACGCCGTTACATTTATTAATTTATCGTACGAACTGTACCGATCCAATAAATCGAATTCTGAATCGACGGTATTAAGGTTAACAACTTTAGCTTTCATGCCCGGTAACATGTCCGCCGGAAAGTCCGAGCACTCGCCGGGCCACCGGGCCGGGGGGTCCCGCAACCAGCGCGGCCCCCACCACAGCGGGTGCTGCAGCAGCTCGTCGGCTGTCGCGCCGCGCGACGCCACGTCCGCGCAGTTCATCTCGCCGGGGACATGTCTCCATAAAATATCTACTTTAGATGAAATAATTTGAGATACCCGATTTCCTTCAAACACTTGTAATTTATGTGGTGATGTTTTTAGCCACGCCAATACAATGGTACTATCACACCAACACACGACATCATCAATCGCAATGTCACTCTGCAGGGAGGGGACTATGTGGTTGATAAGCGTAGTCAATAGGGTCGCACCACTCAGCTCTAACTTAGGGATGGTCCGCTTTGTGTTTAATGGTGCCACCCGAGACTTAGCCATAAGCAACCGCATAAAGACATTACCGGCCTCATCCACCGACCGCAAATATACGACCGCAGAAAATCCTACCGATGATCCGTCACAAAACCCATGAACCGAATAACTGCTATTTTTATCCGGTTTCAGACATCTAGGTATTGTAATCTTTTGTAGATTAGGCAAATCCGAAACGATATCGCGCCACGCTCGCACTATATCCTGCGGCGCGGGAGCGTCCCAGTCTACCTTCCGTGAATTATCACCAGTGCTAAGCAATCGTTGTAGTAATAATTTAATTTTGAAAACAACCGGACACACCCATCCGAGAGGGTCGTAAAGGCGAGCCGTCAATGATAAAATACTGCGCCGAGTGACAGTAGTGTCCGTTGGTAGATTCAACTTATACGAAAAACTGTCTGACCTTGGGTTCCACTGTATACCTAAAACCTTCATAAATTCCGATCCGTCTGTATCCATGTTAAATGACTGAGCCGTCTCCAAATGATCCGCCGGCAAGTCGTCCAACAGTTCCGGTGCGTTCGACGACCACTTCCTGAGCTCGTAGCCCGCCGTGTGCATGAGCGCCACGAGCTCGTCCTTCAGATGCCGCGCGTCGCGCAGCGTGTCCGCGCCGCCGTTCAGATCGTCCACGTAACTGTTGTGACGCAGCAGCCGGGCCGCCCGCGGGAACCGGTGCTCCTCGTCACTCGCCAACTGATGTAAACACCGTATAGCGACGAATGGACTGGACTTTAACCCGTATGTGTTTGTGGTCAGCTCATAAACTACCAACGGTTCATCGGGTGACGAGCGCCAATATATTAATTGGTATTTCCGATCGTCCGGATGTATCCAGGTTTGCCGGAACATCATTTTCACATCCGTAGTGAACACAAACAGAGGCAACCGAAAATTAATTATAATTTGTGTGATGTCATTTTGAAGTCGTTCACCCGTGAACAAACAATCGTTGATGGACGCACCGGTGCTGGTGGGTACACTTCCGTCGAAAACTACCCGAATTTTTCCGACGTCGCCTAATTTTTTAAAAACACCGTGATGCGCAAGAAAATAATGTTCCTGTCCTGACGAAACATCAAATTTGGAAACCGTCATATGACAGAGTCTTAAATATTCCGACATAAATTCCACATATTTTTTTTTAAATTCTGGTAGCCGTTTCATTTTTCGTTCTAAGGCCGTAAATCGACGCAGGGCCGTCTCCTTAGATTCTCCCAACCGCTGTCGATCTGGCAACAGTGGTAATCTGACAACATATTTTCCGTCCGAGCCGCGTGAGGTAGTTGTAGAAAACAAATGTTCACATTCTAAGTCCGCCGGGTCCTTGATTTTCAGCCTGGGTGGTTCTTCCGATCGCCAAAATCTCTCGACCGCTTCAATTAATGTAACACCAACATTAACATTTGATTCCGAGTTATCATTTTTTAATGGTTGCGCCGGACCGAAAATCGCAAAATCAAAAATGGTGCCTAAAGCATACGGTCCATCAGTACCGAAATTCACCTTTTCACCATTTAAAATTTGACCTAATATGTCACATCCGAAAATTATGTCAACATTTGACATATTAAATGAACCGTCATCCGAAAATTTTATATGAGCAATTTGTTTACTAAACCTACGCGCTAAATATGAAGTTGGTTTCTTCAAAACCACCGCCGTAACCGATAACAAATAACTCGAATTTACCGGTTTAAAATAAAATTTAACAACATGACAACATTCATTGTTATTAAATCCGCCGACGCCTGTTAACGGTGTTTGGTTGTAATGTCGCCTTAAACCCAAACTTGCTACCAAATCACTCTTAATTATAGTGACTTGACTACCCAGGTCTAGCAGGCCTCTGGATTTGATAAAATCCCCCCGATTGGATTTTACTTCTACAATGACCGTGGGTAAGATGACATTATCCGCTAGCCGAGGTACCGAAGCGACATTACACGACTGTAATTGCTATTCCTGTGGCACACGCGGCACCACAGGACTCGACTGCCGCCCACCCCAATCAGTCCGCTCCCGGCGGTGTCGGGTCTCCCAGTCCCGCTGTTCCCGTGGGTCCGAATCACGCCCGTAACCATCCTTTAACTGGCGTACCCGGTCCATAGATCCCGCGGAACTATCACCACGCCGTGGATAACGCGAGTCTCGAACCGACGACCTAGGAGACGCGTGCCGTGACCGCCGCGACTGAGTAATAGGTGAGCGCCGCCGACCGCCCGTCGCTCTATCGCATTGCGCCGTAACAAATGCGCGCCGTGTATACGGCTCGCCGTCCGCCGGTGAGTCAGAGCGCGCAATGGACGTTGTACAAATTAGTTTGTTATGTCCGATATTTCCGCACCGACTGCATGGTACCTTGCGGGTACACGATGCCGCCAAATGAGTACCGAAGCACCGAAAGCATAAGAATTGTCTTTTAACCCAATCCTTACGTTTAGACCTGGACATGTCAGCAAATTTATAACAGCTGTCTATACCGTGCCCCGACCTCTGACAATAGCCACAGTCTTTAATACGGCCGTAGTTGTTCGCCCGTTCCCGCTGGTCCTGTGCTGGTGGTTCCGTCACAATATTATGCACCCTGCGCTCGGGCCTGTTGTGAGTGCGATCCGCGTAATAAGAAACCGGTTCCGCAGTGGCCGTGTCTATAAGTCTACATTCATGTTGTAGGAATTCTATGAGCTGATCAAAAGTGGGTAAACTTATATTATTGCCACCGTGTTTTTGCTCAAACCGTGTTCTGACGTCAATTGGTAATTTTTGTAGACTTACATGCAATAAAATGTAGATCCACTCGTTAATTGGAAAACCTAAATTAGCTAATGCCCGCGAAGAT
The DNA here is from genome assembly GCA_905147815.2 of Phalera bucephala. Lineage (NCBI taxonomy): Eukaryota > Metazoa > Arthropoda > Insecta > Lepidoptera > Notodontidae > Phalera > Phalera bucephala. The sequence goes on along the minus strand of LR990616.1, from coordinate 13,898,365 downwards.
TCCAATAACGGGTTCAATATTTTAGTTCGAAGCCCAGCACACTTATTCAACACCGGCAAATGTAAAATCCGCGCAATCAGTGAATCCGCCAACAATCTTTTATTTTCATACCGGCCTTTTAGGATATCCAATGCCGTGTCTAACGACCCGTCCACCATCGGCAGATGTTTAATAAGTGCTTTAGGCTCCTTTTCCACGTGCGAAATAAGATAATGAAATTTTTCCGTTTTAGTGATATCTTTCCGTGTTAAAACCAATGATGTAAACAGACTAATGAAGCTACACCATGAAAAAACGTCCTCGTCAAACGTACTAGGCACAATCCGCGGTAGCCGCGGCGTTGACGCGCCCTCCGTGGGCATGTGGGTGCCGTCAAGGTTCGGATAGGCCGCCGAGACCGCATCCAACTGGTTGTATAACTCCGTGGCCTCTTTGTATTTTACCTCATATCTACCGATTATTTCTTCATCTTCTGAAGAAGTATTGGTCAGTATGCCCTCGTATGACTCCGTTAAAACATTGAAATAGTCATGCAGTTTTTTGAACCGAGCTGATAAAACACCCGAACTACAAGTTTTACTATTTACTAATTTTGACGAATCTACAAACCAGTCGTATTTAATTTTAAATTTGCTTTCAAAAGATTTTGCCATCTTTGGAAAACAATAGAACCTCTAAACACAATGCCTATTACAATTTAAATAATTATTTCTATGCCAAAAGTAGGTACCCCGTTTGTAACCGTTATAAATAAATGAAACCCCTATCTAACCAACTAATTTACGAAAACCCAATCCGGCTCGGGGACCAAAAATTATGTTCATGTGAAAACCCCTTCGATAGCTCAGCTGCTGGTCCTGAGTTTTCTATCGGTTAGATTTGGGAGTCCAGGCACCGCAATCCCCAAATACAAGGTGAACCACTCACCTTGACTCGTCTCCCGAAGGTAGCTCCGCCGTGCACGGCTGCCTGGTTGTTTCAATCCTTTTATATTGATGTCTTTAGCATACCACCTTATTGTCCGAAATCTCACAAGTTGTTTTGCACAAATAAACCGACGAATAATGTAGTAATTTAAATATTTCCGGTAATCGATCAACACCCTTGCACCCGAATTCAATGTTGTAGTTTTTCAACTACCCTCATATTCCGAGTCGCAGTTTTTTTGCGGTCCACCCACATAATTGGTGAATCACAATGCCCGAACACCTAGTATATAACTATTTGCGATATTACGATTATACTCACCAATCGCAAATTACTGTCAACGTTTCATCGATGAGCCCAAGCCTCTATTGAAAATATATAAAACCCTGCTATAATAAAACGCAGTTTTCCAAGTAGAGACATGTGTACAGTGTACAGTACAATACAAGTCCGAAGTATAAAGGTGCTATTACTCGTAAGATGCGGCGCGCTGGTCGTCTTGCTCGGGTTTATTGCATCTGTATTTGCTCTGGCGGCAATAGACTAGCCCGCTGGCCTGAGCAATTCAACCAACTAGCTGTTTCCGATTGTTATTACCTAGTCACTACCGAGTATGCCTCTTGGGAAAAAGAATAATTGATGTACATATTTTTTTGTGGAAGTGAGAAAACTTGTCTTGTGTAACAACTGTATTTTGTGAAAATGGATGCTGTGGTTTGTTTCGAGATAATTGTTTTTAAGGTAATTTGTAAAACTTTTCAGGTGTATTTTAAAGCTTCCTTTATTTATTTTATTAAGAGTGGGTAGTTATAAAATTCGAAGATGTAGGTTTCTTCCATATAAGCAATTTGGAAATCGTATTATACGGCAACAGTTGTTTGTAGCCCTGCAGAATTTCAATGGTCTTGGGATTCATCAAGGTTAAGCAGCGTTTAGGTTCGTCTGTGAAGTAAGTGACTGTTTCGAATGTCTCCGTGCATCGGAAGAGACGTTTAGCCATTGGTTCCAGCTGCTACTTAAGATGAAGTCATGTATACTTAATAAACGGCTTGATATGTTCCAATTACCACAAAGCTGGTTTCACCAATTCGCATTAAGTCTACTTGGAGAAGTGTGACCTGATCAGGTCACACTGGCCAAAGGCCTTCCTCTCACAAGACGAGGTGAGATCTCTCTCACCTCGTCTTGTGAGAGGAAGGCCTTTGGCCAACAATTTATTATTATTCAACTTTTTACCCTAAAGATTCGGTGGAAAGATGAGAAAGGGTATGCTCCGTTGGTTCGGGCATATAGAAACAATGTCAGAAGAAAGAATGACAAAACAGATATACAATGCGAAAGTGGAAAGATGTCGGTACCAGGGAAGACCTAGACTATCTTACCATGATCAATAGACCGAGTCTTATCTGAAGGACAAGTCAAGAGTCTCTATAACCTGAGAGCGTGTATGAGACGAACTATGACAGTGGAGGAAGCCAGAGAGGTGTGTAAGGAAAGAACCTGTTGGAACTCTGTACCTCTGCCTATTCCGCACCCTTGCGGGGTAGGCAGAGAGTACATGGCGTCTCGATGACGTGACGATATAGATATATAGATAAATTGTAACCCTATCAATGGTGAAACTTACATCTTACTTTAATCTACCCATGAATTAATATTTTGTATCACATAATAGAAATTTTATGGTATTCCAGTCTAAATACATAACTGGCAAGAAAGAAACATTAGTTGGTAGTTAACTGTTCTCAACGAGGTTTAAATTACTCCCTTAAGGCTATAACATCATCGCAGTTTATGTGACAGATTAACAATAGTATTAACGTAATTCTCGGTTTTAATCTGTCAAATAAGAAAATCTAGTTTCGCGGAACTTGAACCAAAAAGGCGGGCATATTTCAAAGCTGCAATAAAATACATCTCTACGCTCATGGCTCTAATAAAAAGGAAGATTTGTTTCAATGTTGCCTTGCGTGTTATAAATAATATAATAAAAAATACTAATTCCGATGCGAATAAGCTTACTCATATTTACATAATGTTGACCTTGTTTAAAGAGAGCCAAATTTTTTTTAAAAAAGCGCGCCCTTGTTTTTGTTTGTTCCATTTTAATATAGTTTTTCTTTAAAATTAGTTGAAAAAATGAATCTATGACTATAATGTACTGACTAGACTAATGACTAGCTTCGAAAATCAATTTAGTTTATGTAGCGTTTAAAGAAATGTTACTTGGTTCGTTATTTTTCTTTTTGATCGCTAAGTACGCATAAATAGTATTGTTAAAACAGTCTGAAACTTTTAACATAAACGTACTTATAGAACTGTTGTATTGTAATATTATATGTTTTTTGTATACCTGTTTCATATTAAATGAAGCACCTACTTTTTAACTTGATGTTACAGATACAGAATAATGACTAAACGAAATATACTGATCGAAAATTATGTTTAAAACTGGAACTCCGTACTCTGTGCCAACCTTGCAAGGCTATATATCAGGCTCGCGTGATAAATATATAGACATTTAACACTTTCTCATTCCTATAGCTAAAGCACGTTAAAAACTTAACTGCCACCTACAAAGTATTGACACCCATTTTGCAACTCAAACTTCGCATGAAACTGTTGATTTAAAAAAACACACATCCATACGCCCTGAAATACTTTTTTGTGAACTCCCCGCAATTGCTACGGACATTTTTCCTTCATTTATTCTTAAGCAAAAGCGGACTGAAGCTACTCGAAAAATACGTGACTGCGTAGCGCTAAATAATGTATGAAGTTCGCTAGGAACGCGGCCTAGGTATGATGTTTGAGCCTGCAGCATACGCCTATTCAGGCAAATTGGTTTACGTACGACTGCTCGCATGTACAGATTTGTATTAAGTGACTTTCGTTTACTTTGTTGCTTTATTAAGGGTAAGGTATTACCGCATTTGTGACAAGTGAAGTGTTTTACAAGGGGTTGGCGTAATTTTAGATTACCGTCAACTGGGTGTATTATGTATTTGTTTTATTTCGATCACCAACACACATTTTCTATCGATACATGTAATAAAACTGTAACCGAGTCTCTGTACATAATTGGGGTGCATTTCCGTATCGATATGGAGGCCGAAACATTTTTTTTGGAATTATTGTGTGTATCTGTCTGCTCTTTGTGTTTCAATCACGCAAAAACTATCGGACGGATTTTAATGGAATTTGTTATGGTTATAACTTATATCCTAACTTTAATAATAAATATATTGTATGCCGGAAATAAGAACCAATCCGGGATAATCGCGGTAATAAATATAAAACTTTATTATTCGTATTATTGTTAGTCTCCAGCTGCCATGTTACGTTAAAATGTATGATTTTGCCTACATGTGAATTCTTCTTCGAACTGATATGGGACTCAGGTTTGTCTTCTCACAAGAAACTCTTGGGTAGTTAGGTAGCACTCACCTAAAATTGTGCATGTACATTTAATTTAAACAATTAAATTGGTATATGAACCGATGATACATCCAGGGTTGTCTCTTCTGGAAAGAACTATTTAGCAATGGATGGCCTGGACACGAAACTTTGAATATTACTTTATTTAAGATATCTACACATGATTTTGATCATTAAAATGAACTGCATGTTCTTACTAGATGACTGACACGAAATGTGCTGACAAAACTTGGTTACATGCTTAGCTCGCAAATTACTTTTTTAAATATTATTACGACAGATAACGATCTTTGGCAGGGTAGGTAGAAAATGTTTAAATTAGCCAATTTACTAATAATTTTGTCTGTTTGTTAGTATGTGCAAATCTCTGAAACAGCCTTACTGATTTTAAATAGACTGTTACTGCACTGTAATATGGAAGATTATTCAGAGATTATTTTAGTTAGGGATAGTTTTTATTTCTCCACACGGCTGAATGGATTTTAAAGATACTTATTATGGATATTAGAAACTTAGGTCTTGGAATTATGTACAGGATGTGTACTATTCCGAAAAGACTGATCTACTTCTATCAAATTACGAAAACAATAGCGTAGCTGCGGGTAACAGCTAGTGTAATATAAAATTCAAACATCGGATATACATACATCGTGCACACGCAATTAAAGGTAACCATATGTAAACAATTCTAGCTATATAATGATTAGTCTAGTTTTGACAACTGGGTCCTTTTGAAATTCGTAAGGATGTCGAGATATCGAATACGCAAACCTTTTCTTTCCAATAAGAATTTCACAAAAATCCAAGGAGACCCAAAAATACTTTGTAGATTCAAGCAAGAACTATACGTTCTTCACAGATTGATCAATAAAATATTCTTTACTAGTTTTGCCTTCAGTAATTTTCTGAACCTTATGTTGTAAAAAAAACATAAGAAAAAAAATACATAGCTGGTCTCAGAAAATTTTATTACAACCCCAGTAAGCCGACATAGCAGATAGTCTAACATTAAGTACGATTTCTGTAATATTGTATTATTATTTTCCACATATTGTTGTATTGCTAATATGTTGCGATATTTATCTTACAAAATGGTGAAAATTCTGTTGCGCGACATTGCTAAATAGCAAACAACGGAGCTCTTATTCACTATGACCAATCAAACCCAACGTGGCGCGTGACGATAACATAGCGAAATTGTCGTTTAATTCGTACTCCACTGGAGTACAGAATACCATTCCATAATCATTTCATAAAGACGTACCTCGTAACGTGCCGCGTTTGGTCATAGTAAGTACGGGGCCAGGCTAGTGGGATATTTTACGCTGAAGTTATAGGCACGGGACTTGATTGTAATGATGTATCTTATCACTGTATTAAAAATAGAATATCTTATACAATGTGCGACCGCAAAAAAGATATCATTCGAAACACCACTAAAATTAATCGCAATTTCGCAGACAACGACATTTCTTTGCGTGTATAAAGGCATTATTAAGACAGCGGCACTCTTGTCGTCTTGTTCGGCCTTATTAGGTCTATGTTTGCTCCAGGGCCATTAGACCCGCTCGTCCCTGTAATTCACCCGACTAGTTTCTTCCGATTGTTATTACCTAATAACTACAATGTGAATTAGACAATTATCGAACACAATGCGCGAAGATGAAAAAAGACGACATCCGAAACACCCACCAAATTAAAACGCAGTCTCACAGAGAACGATATGTGTTCTGCCAGCGTATAAAGGCGCGCTAGTTGTGTTGCTTGAGCTTATTGCGTCTATGTTGCCCAGGGCCAGTAGACCCGCTCGTCCCTGTAATTCAGCCTGCTTCCAATTGTTATTTCCTAATCAATACAATGTGATTAAAATAATTATCTAACATATGTGCACGATGCGCGACGATAAAAAAGTCATTATTCGAAACACCCGCTAAAATAAAACGCAGTTTCGCAGATAACGGTATGTATTCTATCCGGCGTATACATGCGCTATTAGGACGAGGGCGCGCAAGTCGTCTTACCCAATACTCAAGCTTTATTGCACACCATAATGTTTACATAGATGTAACTTAAGAGTAGACCTAAAGAAGTCTTGTGGACAAAGACATGTGTACTCTGTGGTCAGGCGTATAAAGGCGTTATTAAGACAGCGGCGCGGTAGTCGTCTTACACAGGCTTATTGCATCTATGTTTGCTCCGTCGGCTATAGAACCAATCGCCCCTGAAATTCAACTGAACCGGCTTTTGCGACTGCTATTAGCGAATTACTTCATGGTAAATAGAATAATAATCTGAAACAATTTTCGGCAGTGAAAAAACAACAACATTCAAAACATCCGCTAAATTAAAACCCATTTTTGTAGACAACGACATGTGTTCGACAATAGACGCGCCTGTAATTTAATCGAATAACCGCTTCTAATTTTTTTTACCTAGTCACTACAAGCTGAATAGTTACTGCTGGTAAGTTATCATTTTATATAAGAATTGAACCATCGAATCGATTCAAGTGAACGAAATGGAATAGGTGTTACTTTATAATTTATATTTTAAATTGCAGAACACTTATTACAGTATATATAACTATTTGCGATATTATGATTATACTCACCGAACGCAAATTACGGTCAACGTTTCATCGATGAGTTAAAGCTTTTATTGCAAATATATAAAACCCCGCTAAAATAAAACGCAATTTTCCAAGTAGCGATATGTGTACTGTACAAGTTCGAAGTATAAAGGTGCTATTACTAGTAAGATGCGGCGCGCTGGTCGTCTTGCTCGGGTTTATTGCATTTGTATTTGCTCTGGCGGCAATAGACTAGCCCGCCGGCCTGAGCAATTCAACCAACTAGTCGTTTCCGATTGTTATTACCTAGTCACTACCGAGGATGCCTCTTGGGTAAAAGAATGATTGATGTACATATTTGTTTGTGGAAGTGAGAAAACTTGTCTTGTGTAACAACTGTATTTTGTGAAGATGGATGTTGTGGTTTGTTTTGAAATACATTTCTTGAAGGTAATTTGTAAAAGTTTTCAGGTGTATTGAAAGCTTTCTTTATTTGTTTTATTAGGAGTGGGTAGTTATAAAATTTGAAGATATAGGTTTCTTCGATATAAGCAAATTTGGAAATCGTATTATACAGCAACAGTTGTTTGTGGCCCTGCAGAATTTTTAATAGTCTCAGGAATCATCAAGGTTAAGCAGCGTTTAGGTTCGTCTGTGAGGTAAGTGACTGTTTCGAACGTCTTAGTGCATCGGAAGGGACGTTTAGCCATTGGTTCCAGCTGCTACTTAACATGAAGTCATCTTTACTTTATAGACGGCTTAATAAGTTCCAATTACCACAAAGTTGTTTCACCAATTCGCTTTAAGTCCACTTGGTGAAGTGTGGCCTGATCTCTCTCACCTCGTCTTGTGAGAAGAAGGCCTTTGGCCAACAACTTATTATGATTCAACTTGTAACCCTAAAGATTCGGTAGTCGGGGCATATAGAAACAATGCCAGAAGAAAGAATGACAAAAGAGATATACAATGCAAAATTGGAAAGATGTAGGTACCTGGGAAGACCTAGACTATCTTACCATGACCAAATAGACCAAGTCTTATCTGAAAGACAAGTCAAGAGTCTCCGTAAACTGAGAGCGTGTATGAGACGAACTATGACAGTGGAGGAAGCTAGAGAGGTGTGTAAGGAAAGAACCTGTTGGAACCCTGTACTCTCTGCCTACCCCGCAAGGAAACTGGCGTGATGATATAGATAGATAGATAAATTGTAACTCTATCAATGGTGAAACTTACATCTTACTTTAATCTACCCATGAAGTAATATTTTGTATCATATGTCAGAAATTTTATGGTTTTCCAGTCTAAATACATGACTGGCAATAAAAAAACATTAGTTGTTAGTTAACTGTTCTCAACGAGGTTTAAATTACTCCCTTAAGGCTATAACATCATCGCAGTTTATGTGACAGATTTACAACAGTATTAACGTATATATTGATTTTAATCTTTCAACTAAGAAAATCAATAGACCGTGTCTTAGCTGAAGGGCAAGTCAAGAGTCTCCGTAACCGGCGAGTGTGTATGAGACGAACTATGAGAGTGGAGGAAGCCAGAGAGGTATGTAAGGAAAGAACCTGTTGGAACTCTGTACTCTCTGCCTACCCCGCGAGGGAGCTGGCGTGATGATATAGATGTAGATAGATAGAACTAAGAAAATCTAGTTTCGCGGAACTCGAACGAAAATGGCGGGCATATTTCAAAGCTGCAATAAAATACGTCTCTACGCTCATGGCTCTAATAAAAAGGAAGATTTGTTTCAATGTTGCCTTGCGTTTTATGCTGCTTTAATACTAGAAAATACTAATTCCGATGCGAATAAGTTTACTCATATTTACATAATGTTAACCTTGTTTAAATAGAGCTAAAGTTTTTATAAAAGAGCGCCATTGTTTATGTTTGTTCCATTTAAATATAGTTTTTCTTTAGAATAAGTTGAAAAAATGAAGCTACGACTTTAATGTAAGCTTCGAGAGAAAATTTAGTTTTTGTAGCGTTTAAAGAAATGTTACTTGGTTCGTTATTTTTCTTTTTGATCGCTAAGTACGTAGAAATAGTATTGTTATAACAGATGTTACAAAAATGTTTGAAACGTTTTACATAAACCTACTTATAGGACTTTATTTTTTTATATGTATGATTTTAATTGTTTATATTATATGTTTTTATATACCTATTTCATATAAAATGAAGTACCTACTTTTTAACCGACATCAGAAAGAGGAGGTTCTATGTGCGTTTGTACGTATGCTTTTTTTAATATTAACCGAAATTACCGTTAATTGTGGACGGATTTTGATGATTTTTTTTGCATTGGGTTCAGCATAGCTTTTAATTTTATAGATATTGGACCTTGAACTTTGAAGATACACCAGGGTACTCTTTACCGATAAACAATACGAATGCGTAGATTGCGATATTATGGGTATTATTTCAATTCTTTAGGTACCCTACTATAGAACTAAGTTAAATGTTAACCAACTTCAAAAAAGGAGGAGGTTCATAATTCGTCTATATTTTTTACAACTTTTTTGTTTATAAACCGATTTTGATGGTTCTTTTGCATTGGATTCGGTATAGCTCTGAAGAAATCCCATTTTAATTTTGTTGGACCTTGGACTTAGAAGATACACCACGGGACTCCTTGACGGCAACAGCACGATAGTATAAATCCAGTAATTATAAATATTATATCAATCCTTTAAGTACCTTACTGTAGAACTAAGTAGAATAATATTATATAGGTACATTAATATTAATAATTAATACACTTATCACTAAAAATTGTGATATAAAAATCTTTTTAAAAAAGGTTAACCGACTACAAAAAGCATAAAATAAATATTTGAAGTCGGTGCCAAGTAACCGACTGCACTAACTGGCATCAAATTCAAATATTTATTTTTTTCTTTTGATTTACCTATATTTTAAAAAGATTTTTAACTTGATGTCGTGGTCACAGAATAATGATTTAACGAAATACTGGAACTCCGTACCCTGTGCCAACTCCGCAAGGCTATATATAGATCAGGCTTGCGTGATAAATATATATACATTTAACACTTTTTCATTCCTTTACCTAAATGAAGTAACAAACTAAAGGGCCACTTAGAAAGTATTTACGAATCAAACTTCGCATGAAACTGTTGAATTAAAAAAACACATCCATACGCCCTGAAATACTTCTTTGTGAAGCTCCCTGCAATTGCTACGGACATTTTTCCTTCATTTATTCATAACCAAAAGCGGACTGAAACTACTCGAAAAATACGTGACTGCCTAGCGCTAAATAATGTATGAAGTTCGCTAGGAACGCGGCCTAGGTATGATGTTTGAGCCTGCACCATACGCCTATTCATGCAAATTGGTTTACGTACGACTGCTCGCATGTACAGATTTGTATTAAGTGACTTTCGTTTACTTTGTTGCTTTATTAATATTACCGCATTTGTGAAAAGTGAGGTATTTTACAAGGTTTTGGCGTAACTTTAGATTGCCGTCGACTGGGTGTATTATGTTTTTGTTTTATTTGGATCACCAACTGATGAGACACATTTTCTATCTATACATATAATAAAACTGTAACCGAGCTGACTCTGTACATAATTGGGGTATATTTTCTTATCGATATGGAGGCCGAAACATTTTTTTTTTTAATTATTGTGTGTATCTATCTGCTCTTTGTGTTTCAATCACGCAAAAACTAACGGACGGATTTTAATGGAATTAGTTATGGCTATAACTTATATCCTAACTTTAATAATAAATATACTGTATGCTGAAAATAAGAACCAATCCGGGATAATCGCGGTAATAACTATAAAACTTTATTATTTGTATTGTTGTTAGTCTCCAGCTGCAATTTTACGTTAAAATGTATGATTTTGCCTACATGTGAATTCTTCTTCGAACTGATATTGGACTCAGGTTTGTCTTCTCACAAAAAACTCTTGGGTGGTTAGGTAGCACTCACTTAAAATTGTGCATATACATTTAATTTAAACACGTAATTTGGTATATGAACCGATGATACATTCAGGGTTGTCTCTTCTCGAGAGAACTCTTTAACAATGAATGGCCTGGACACGAAACTTTGTATATTACTTTATTTAAGATATCTATACATGATTTTGATCATTAAAATGAACTGCATGTTCTTACTAGATGACTGACACGAAATGTACTGACAAAACTTGGTTACATACTTAGCTCGCAATATACTTTATTAAATATTATTACGACAGATAACGATCTTTGGCAGGGTAGGTAGAAAAGGTTTAAATTAGCCAATATACTAATAATTTTGTCTGAAACAGCCTTAATGATTTTAAATGTACTGTTACTGGAAGATGGAAGATTATTCAGAGATAATTTTAGTTAGGGATAATTTTGGTTTCTCCACACTAACACGGCTGAACGGATTTTAAAGAAACTTAGTATGGATATAATAAACTTAGGTCTTAGAATTATATACAGGATGTGTACTATTCCGGAAAGACTGACCTCAATCAATCAATCAATCAATCAGCCTATCGCAGTCCACTGCTGGACATAGGCCTCTCCTAACACGCGCCATTGCACACGGTCCTCCGCCTTCCGAATCCAGTCTGTCCCAGCGACCTTTTTGAGGTCATCGGTCCATCTAGCTGGGGGCCGTCCTACCTTACCATGTTGCGGTCTCCACTCTAGGACTCGTTTGCTCCATCGGTCGTCGGTCCTTCTGCAGGTGTGACCAGCCCATTGCCACTTTAGCTTACTGAGTTTGCGAGCTATGTCGTTAAATTTGGTTCTTTGTCGGATTACCTCGTTACGAATTGTATCCTTCAAAGAGACGCCAAGCATAGCTCGCTCCATAGCCCGCTGTGCGACTTTAAATTTGTGGGCCAGTCCCACTGTGAGTGGCCACGTCTCGGCCCCGTAGGTCATAACAGGTAGGACGCATTGGTGTACACTTTAGTCTTCAGGCAATGCGGTATAGGCGAAGAGTGTGTGTGTGTGTGTGAATGACCTACGCTGTTGGCCTCGAGGCCTCTACAGCTTCACCGGATTTTAAAGGCGAGCGTGCAACCACTACGCTCCAGCCAGCCAGAAGGGCAAGAGGCGACATACTCGAGGGCGCCTCGGTTGGGACAGTCGCTGTAGGGGGACGGGTGCACTATTAAGCGCACCGGTCAACCGCCGGCAATGGGAGGGGATCTACTACTACGTCTGCGACTACTTCATCGTCGCTCGTATTCTGAGCGGAAAGAAGGGATGACAAAGCATCGGGGGGGTCGGTGAGAACATGTCTCGGCCGGCGGTAGCGGCAGGGGTTGTGAGGGAGGTCGTAGTCGGCGGTGGCTACGATTAACGGATTCGCATGGGAAGATGCGTTCGCGAAGTGACGTGTTGACGCCTTTTTAATAAAGGCGCGAATAGGTTCGAGACCTAGATCGGAGTGGAGGTCGACGTTCCGTACGAACCAGGGGGCTCCTACGGCTTTACGGAGGAAGCGGTTTTGAACCGCTTGAAGTCTGTCGATGTGAGAGGGGGCCGAATGCCCGAACACAGCACACGCATAAGTCATGATGGGACGAACGCAAGTTTTGTAAAGCGTCACCTTATTTCTAAGGGACATTTTACTCCGCTTGCAGATTAACGAATGGAGACGACCGAGCACGAAGGATGCTCGGTGACGGACCCGCTTGATGTGCGGGCCGAAGGTCATGGTACTGTTCAGGGTGACCCCTAAATATTTGACCTCTTTGACCCAGGGAATGGGTCGGTCGAACATGGTCACTTGACCTCGGTTCCTTCAGGGGTGGCGCAGAGAGTGGTGCGAAGTTGCACCTCTGGAGAAGAGCACCGCCGCGCTCTTGTCCGGGTTCACCTCGATTCGCCACTTCCTGAACCAATCCCCTAGGGTATTGGCGGCGGTCTGGAGTTTCTTCGTGATGAGGGCCTTGTTCCTATTGGAATAATAAAGAGCGGTGTCATCCGCGAATAAAGCTAGTTTAACATCACTCGAACGAGGAATGTCGTTCGTGTAGAGGCTAAACAGGAGCGGAGAGAGCACTGAGCCCTGTGGGACTCCAGCACTGATGGAGTGGGAAGCGGAGCGCGTCATTTCGACGCGATAACGAAAGGCGCGATTCGACAAGAAGTCTCGTAAGATGAGCACGAGTCTGTCCGGCACACCCAATCGGTAGAGCTTGTAGATCAAGCCGTTGTGCCAGACTTTGTCGAATGCCTTCGCGACATCCAGGAAGAGGGCGCCCGTGTAGACGGGTCTTCCGGGTCCATTGAGACCGGAGAGAATGTGCTCCGTGATGCGGTGCACCTGATGGACACAAGAGTGTTTGGCTCGAAAGCCGAACTGCTCGTCGATAAGGATACCCCTGGACGTTATGAAGTCCTTGAGCCTCGCCAGAAGGAGGCGTTCGTATATCTTGGCCAGGGAGTTGAGGAGACTGATAGGGCGGTAGCTCGCGGGGAGATTGCGAGGTTTGCCGGGCTTGGGGATGCCAATGACGTCCGCCTCCTTCCACTTAGCGGGGAAGGTGCAGTTCGTCATGGCGGCATTCAAGATGGCCACCAAGAGGCAGATGAGTTGGGCGGGCAGGCATTTCAGAACGCGATTCGAAATGCCGTCAGGGCCGGGGGCTTTTTTAGATTTAAGACCCATTATCAGATCTTTGACCTCCGTTTGCGTGATAGGAGGCAAGGAATCGACGGGAGGGAGGGATGCCCTGCGCTCGACTTCCCTATCTACCGCGTCGACGTGGGACTGGTCGACGGACTGAGAGCTGGGGGCGCACTGGCTCTCGAGGGAGTCGGCGAGAAGCTCGGCCTTTTCGTCGTCGTCGAAGGCTGGGGGTGCTGCGCCTGAAGGGCGGGACAGCGGGGGCATGTCAGTCGAGGAGTCGGATTTGAGGCTACGCGCCAGCTGCCAGTAGGCCAGATGCGACGGCGCGATGCCCTCTAGGAGGACACCCCACCGTTCCTCCCGGACCTCCGCGACACGACGCTTTACCTCTCGTTGTAAAGCGCGCATCCGGGCCCGATTGGCTTCGGTGGGGTAGGAGTCGTACGCTCGGATGGAAGCATTCTTGGAACGAATGAGATCCCTAACATCGTCCGGCAGTCGAAAGCGGTTGAGGTAGAGATCTTCCGCCTCGACTTGCTTGGACGATCGACTGACAGCCGATCGGATGTGCTCGGTGAAGGCATCTACGGCCTGATCGGTGTCCTGAGGGGACGGGATGGAGTCCGAGCTGAGAGGCAGGGGGGGAGGGTCGGCATCCGCCAAGGCCGTGCTTAGCGCATGCCAATCCACCACCGTCTTTTTGGGTCGCTGAGGGGCGGAAGGGGGGGAACCGAGTCTCATGACTACAGGTCGATGGTCAGAGTCGAGTTCCTGGACTACTTCCAAGGAGTGCAGCCGTAGGGTGACACCCTTCAGAAGCGCCATGTCCAGGACGTCGGGTCGGTGATTGGGATTGTTAGGGTAGTGGGTAGGGTGCATGGGTGCGATGACGTCAAAGTCGAGAACGTCGACCAGGGCGTCAAGGCTCCTACCGTTAGGGGAAGTGGTGAGACCGTTCCAGGCCACGTGTTTGCTGTTGAAGTCGCCCGCCAGAATGACGGCGCTTCCCAGATTGAGGAGTGCTTCAAAGTCACTCCTGAGAACGGATTTAGTGGGGGAAAGGTAAACGGAGGCGATCACGATGGGCTGGTGCCCCGTGAGAGAGACGCGACAGACCGAGGCTTCGATGTTGGTGAGCGCGGGGGGATCGAGAGGGATGCAGTGCAGGGACCTCCTGTAGTAAATGAGAGTACCGCCTCCGCGGGAGCCGATTCTGTCATTGCGCACGAGGTTGTAGTTTGCGATCCTAGGATCGCGTTGTGCGGGCTTCAGGAAGGTTTCCTGCACGAGGAGGATATCAAGTTGGTGATCTCGGAGGAAATCAGCAACCTGATCTCGCTGGGAGCGAAGGCCATCGGCGTTAAAGAACGCCAGGGATAGGTTGTGGGGCTTTAGGCGGGGAGATCGTAGATCCATTATTGGGTGCGGGGGGGTTGGGTTTTGAGGGACGCCAGGACGTCATAGACGTCCCTGTATTCCGCGGCCAGGAGAACCTGGTCCGCCAAGTTGGTGGCGGCGCGGAGACGAAGGGTGAGTTCGCGGACTCTGGGGAACAGTGCGGGGCTTATAACCGCCGAGACGCTCATAATTAGGTCGACGTCCTGACTGACGTTAGAGGGCGGAGGGGGACAAGCCGCCACCGGCTGGATCGCCGGCGCGCGCTTCGGGGGGCGGGCGGGGCCCACTGACGCAGGGTGGGAGGCCGCGGTGTAAGGCAGCGGCTTCACCCACGCGTTGGCGCCGAGGGACGGCCTGAGCGGCGGGGGAGGGGGGGTCAGCTTCAGAGGCGCGGGAGCGCGGGGAGCCGTGGTCGCTGGCGCAGAAGGCACCGGACGAGGGTGCGCTGAGGGCGCGGGGGGGTGTTGCGCTGAGGGCGCAGAGGGGGGGGCAACCGCGCGGGGGCGGCGGCGGCCGCCGCGCCTCGCCCGGCCGCGCTTCCCCTTCGGGGCCTTGGGGCAACCGCGATAGTTCGCGGTGTGCCCCTTGGTGCCGCAGAGGACGCAGCTGGGGGGCTCGGCCGCCGTCTCCTTCGAGCGGGCGCACTGGGACGTCGCGTGGTCCCCGATGCACTTAACGCATCGAGGGCGCGCGTGACAGTTTCGGGCAGAGTGCCCGTACAGTTGGCAATTGTGGCACTGCCCGGGCGTGCCACGTTTGTGGGGGGCCTCCACGGAGAGGCCAGATATATGGCACACGGCCTTCAGGTCGAAGACCCTACGGCCGGACTCGGTGCGGTCGAGGACGACCAGCACCATGTCGTACGCCTCCTTGGAGCGCCCATTGACCATTCTGTGCACCTGGCGCACAGGAAGGTCCTGGGACTGGAGGTCGGCCTTGATGACGGCGGTGTCCAGCTCCCTCGGGACACCGCGGATTACCACCCTGAGCTCCCTTTCCTCCTCCAGGGTGTATGTGTGGTAAGCGATCTTATTTGATCGCAGGAACGCGGATAGCCGTCGGTGGTCGTCCGAAGACGCCACCTTGACGGCTATGCCTTGCGCGGTGGAACGCGCGTGCGTGTAGTTTATTTGGCGATTATAGATCGCCTTGGAGATGCGCTCCCAGGCGCTCTTGTCCTGAATGACAAGCGGCGGGGGAGTGATGTTCGGACGTGCAGGGCGCGCGAGGGGGGAGGCCCTCGCGGCCGCGTCGGGAGACGGAGACGGCCGGGGGCCGGAGGGGCCGGGAGAAACGGAAACGTTTCCGGCCCTCTGGATTTTGGGTGGCGGCGAGTCGCGCGGTTTGCGCGCCCGCTTCCCATTCGCGATGGGAACGAAGTCGTCCTCCGACGAGAGCGACGGGGACGGGGACCGGGCGGGGGCGGCGCGTCGCGCGGACGCGCGCTCGACCTCCATATCCGAGTCCGAGAGAGGCTCGGACCCGCATGGTGAGACGGGGCGGTCGGCGGGGGTCTGGGGCTGCGCCCCTACATCAGTACGCGGCGCGGCGAACGGAGTCGCGGGGCGCGCAGAAGGCGCGGGGTGCGCGGGGCCGGGGGCCGACGGGCGCGCGGGCGACGCGTCGGGCGAGGCGGGCGAGTACGTCGCCCTGAATTCCCGGACTATGTCCGGGCAGCGTAGGACGATGTACTTCGCGAGCTCCCGGACGAACTCCGGAGGGAAGTCTTCCGCCATTTCCAGAGGGGAAATGGCAGGGCGAGTGAACTAAAACCAAAAGGGGCCCTAAGACCCGGGCGTGAACGATGCCCTGATCCCCCCACCGGGCAGCGGCGGGGGGGTGGCACTACCGGGGAGACACGGCGTGCCCCTTCGCCTTAAGGGCGAACGGGCGGCACCAAACCCTAGCTGCTCCGGGGCGAAGAGAACCGCCGCACGGAGAATAGGATAGAAATAGATATAAAGAGAATAGATAAATCGAATTAAAAACTCACCCTAGAAAAGAAACCGCGGGAGGGCCGGCCGCGTCGTTAGCCGACGCGGCTGCCTAGCAACCCACGTGATTGGTCACGCCGGGCGATACGCGAACCGTACCTACACGGGACGCAAAAGCATACGCACAGCGAATGCAAACACGTAAACACGCAAGCACAACACACGTAAGCACAGCCGCGACAAACCACGTAGGTCACGGAAAACGACCGTTACTAAAAACGCGGGAAAGGCCGACCGCCGTCAGAACGGCGAGTCTGCCTAACGGCTCGCCTTGTTGCTACGCGCGAGCCAGACGCAGAGAAGTAACGTTGCAAGCCCGTATATGCGTACGTATACACGTATAGGAGCCAACCAGGTCACCACTCCACGCAAGCGCAGGCGTTTCCAACAAAGCAAGTCGAAATCGAAAATTACGTAACACGAAAATAGCGAGCGGGCGGGCAGCGCAGTGACACGACCGAACGCGCGCGAGGCACAGCCAGAACTGATAGGCGAAGAGAAAACGTGACGTAGTTTGCCAAATGCTGCCCAACCCAATTGGATCCTGCGGTTGATTTCTTTCTCGAAGTTTTTTCTACCAAATTGGACAACTTGTCCAAGGTAGACATACTCCCGAACAACTTCGAGCATCGAACCATCGACGTAGATCGGTCCCGTCGTGACATGTTCATTAAACATGATCTTGGTTTTACCCAAGTTCATGCCGAGACCGACACCTCGAGAGGCTCCATTTAGGCTATGCAGCATTTCGCGTAACTGTTCCAGTGACTCTGCCACGATGACGATATCATCGGCAAACCGAAGGTGTGAGATTTATTCGCCGTTGATGTTAATGCCCCGCCCAGTCCAGTCCAGCGTCTTAAAGACGTCTTCGAGTGCATTGGTGAAGAGCTTGGGGGATATTACATCCCCCTGTCTTACACCTCGACGCAGCTCGATCGGGTTGGTCTTTTGGCCCTGGAGCTGGACGGTCATTGTGGCGGTATCATATAGATATCTCAGCACCTCGATATAGCGCCAATCGATGTCACATCGCTGCAGAGCATCCAGAACCGCCCAGGTTTCGATGGAGTCGAAGGCTTTCTCGTAGTCCACGAAAGCCATACACAGCGGCTGATTGTACTCTTCGGTCTTCTGTACAATCTGCCGAACAGAATGGATGTGGTCCACGGTGCTGTAGCCTTTTCGAAACCCGGCTTGTTCCGGTGGCTGGAACTCGTCAAGTCTTCTGGCGAGGCGGTTTGTGAGTACTCTCGAGAACAACTTGTAGACGTGGCTCAGGAGTGAGATGGGTCTGTAGTTCTTCAGCAAGGTTTTGTCACTTTTTTTGAAGAACAGAACCACCGCACTCCCGCTCCACGCTTGAGGTGTTAAGCCCTGGTGGATGACGGAATTAAAGAGGCTCGCTAACTTTTTCAGGATTGGAGTCCCGCCTGCTTTTAGGAGCTCAGTGGTGATTCCGTCATCGCCTGGCGACTTGTTGTTTTTGAGCTGCTCGAGAGCCACTCTGACCTCGTCCTGGTTGACATCAGGGATGTCTTCCGTGTAGTGGCGTGCGAGTGGGGCTCTGTGGTTGTCCGAGCTGGGTCTCGTGGGTTTAGTCATCCGTGATGCGTACAGGTCTTTGTAGAAACTCTCAATCTCCTCGAGTATCTCGAACTTGGAGGTCACGGTTTTGCCATCTGCAGTATTAAGTTTCGTCAGATGGGATTTACCTAGCTGGCGAGCGAAGATTTTGGTGCCTCTGTTCTGTTCAATCGCAGCCGCGATGGCGCGGGTGTTGGAACATCGGAGGTCACGTCGCACTAGCTTCCGGATCTTCCGGTTGAGGTTCCTCCCATCCGGCGAAGACGCCTGCGTGGATGACATTTCTCGTCTCTGCCTCATAAGTTCGAGAGTCTCGAGCGAGAGTTTAGACTCTCTGTTACCGCTTTTGCCGGCAAACACCCTTCGAGCCACCTCCTGTAGCGTTTTGACTACTGTGTCGGTTTTTTCGTCAACATTGCCTTCGGTTTCCAGCAGGTCGAAACGATTTTGAAGCTCCAGTTGGAACTTTTCGAACCCTAAAGCTATTTGAGGCGCAGTAGGTCTCAGAGTAGACCTCATCACGCGACGCTTTCGGCCCTGAAGTTTATATTTAGAGCGCCTCGGACAAGTCGGTGATCGCTGCCGTTATTAAACCTGTTGATCACGGAGACGTCTCTAAATATAGACTTCCTGTCAGTCATGATGAAGTCTGTCTCGTTCCTCGTCACAGTGTCGGGGCTTCGCCATGTCCACTTTCTATGAGGCTTCTTCTTAAAGAACGAATTCATCAAGAAGAGCCTCTGTGACTCAAGAAAGTTGACCAGCATCTGCCCCCTGTGGTTTCGGCGCCCCACGCCGTGGGGTCCGATTATCGTTTCGCCGCGTTCTTGTACTCCCACTTTGGCATTGAAGTCCCCCATAACAACATTGTAGTGAGCCTTGGTGGTGCCATGTAATGCCTTGGCTATGTCTGCATACATGGCTTCGGCTATGTCGTCGCAGTATGTCGAGGTCGGCGCATATACCTGTACCACCTTCAGGGTGTACCTGTTGGTGATTTTAATTATGAGGTACGCTACCCGTGTCGACACACTGCTGACTTCCACAACGTTGTTAGTGAGAGCTTTGTTGACCAGGAAACCGACACCGCCCTGAGAGTGCCGGTCACCTTCCCGAAAGTAGAACAGGTGGCCTGACTCAAGGGTTATCGTGTCCTCGCCCTGTCTTCGGACTTCGGATAACCCCAATATGTGCCAGTTTATGCGACCTAGTTCTACCTCGAGTTCAGTGAGGTGTTGGTCCAGCCGTAGAGAGCGTCCATTGTACGTAGCCAGGGTCAGGTGTTTTTGGTAGCCTTGTGTCGTAGCCCGGAGATTCTTCGCACCCCCTGCCCCGCTGTTACCGCGACCGCTACCGTGGTAGCGGACAGCGGGACTACCGGGAACTGGGGGCCTTTGTTTTAGGTGCCTTACCATGTTAGGAGGTTTTGGCCTACTATACCACGCTGGCCAGACGGGTTGGTATAGGGTTTGTTTCAAATTTTCCTTTTCTGGTCGTTGATCGAATGACGTTACTACCTTTGGTGGACTCTTACCATCAGCCTAGCAAAAGTAAGGCTACTGGGGCATTCTAAGCTTTTGCTTTCGCTTCCAGCGCAGTAAGGAAGCCCAGTAAGACTGACCTACTTCTATCAAATTACAAAAACAATACGTGCGTAGCTGCGGGTAACAGCTAGTGTAATATAAAATTCAAAAATCGGATATACATACATCGTGCACACTCGATTAAAGATAACCATATGTAAATAATTCTAGCTATATAATGATTAGTCTAGTTTTGACAACTGGGTCCTTTTGAAATTCGTAAGGATGTACGAGATATCGAATACACAAACCGTTTCTTTCCAATAAGAATTTCAGGAAAATCCAACGAGACCCAAAAATACTTTGTAGATTCAAGCAAGAACTATACGTTCTTCACAGATTGATCAATAAAATATTCTTTACTAGTTTTGGCTTCAGTAAATTTCTGTAATTCATGTTGTAAAAAAAAACATAAGAAAAAAATACATAGCTGGCCATAGACAATTTTATTACAACCCCAGTAAGCCGACATAGCAGATAGTCTAATATTAAGTACGATTTCTGTAATATTGTATTATTATATTCCACATATTTTTATGCTAATAAGTTGCGATATTAATCTTACAAAATGTTGAAATTCCTGTTGCGTGACATTCATCATCATCATCACCATCTCAGCCTATACTTGTCCACTGCTGAACATAGGCCTCCCCAATCGCTTTCCAGCGTAACCGGTCCAATGCCACCTGCATCCAACGACTTCCTGCGATTTTCACAAGATCGTCGGTCCATCTGGCAGGCGGTCGTCCCACGCTGCGCTTGCCAATACGTGGTCTCCATTCTAGAATCTTTCTGCCCCTTGCGCGACATTGCTAAATAGGAAACAACGAAGCTCTTATTCACTATGACCAATCAAACCCAACGTGGTGCGTGACGATAACATTGCGAAATGATCGTTTAATTCGTACTCCACTGGCGTACAGAATACCATTCTATAATCATTTCACAAAGACGTATCTCGTAACGTGCCGCGTTTGGTCATAGTAAGTATGGGGCCAGGCTAGTGAAATATTTTACGCTGAAGTTGTAGGCTCGGGACTTGATTGTAATGATGTATCTTATCACTGCATTAAAAATAGAATATCTTATACAATGTGCGACCGCAAAAAAGATATCATTCGAAACACCACTAAAATAAATCGCAATTTCGCATACAACGACATTTCTTTGCGTGTCTAAAGCCATTATTAAGACAGCGGCACTCTTGTCGTCTTGTTCGGCCTTATTAGGTCTATGTTTGCTCCAGGGCCATTAGACCCGCTCGCCCCTGTAATTCACCCGACTAGTTGCTTCCGATTGTTATTACCTAATAACTACAATGTGAATTAGATAATTATCGAACACAATGCGCGAAGTTGTACAGTACAGAGTTGTAACTTAAGAGTAGACCTAAAGAAGTCTTGTGGACAAAGACATGTGTACTCTGTGGTCAGGCGTATAAAGGCGTTATTAAGACAGCGGCGCGGTAGTCGTCTTACACAGGCTTATTGCATCTATGTTTGCTCCGTCGGCTATAGAACCACTCGCCCCTGAAATTCAACCGAACCGGTTTTTGCGATTGCTATTACCCAATCACTACAAAGGAAATAGGATAATAATCTAAAATAATTTACGGCAGTGAAAAAACCACATCATTCAAAACATCCGCTAAATTAAAACCCATTTTTGTAGACAACGACATGTGTTCGACAATTGACGCGCCCGCCCCTGTAATTCAACCGAATAACCGCTTCGCTTACAGCTCGGTTACAGTTTTATTACATGTATCGATAGAAAATGTGTGTTGGTGATCCAAATAAAACAAATACATAATACACCCAGTCGACGGCAATCTAAAATTACGCCAACCCCTTGTAAAACAGTTCACTTGTCACAAATGCGGTAATACCTTACGCTTAATAAAGCAACAAAGTAAACGAAAGTCACTTAATACAAATCTGTACATGCGAGCAGTCGTACGTAAACCAATTTGCCTGAATAGGCGTATGCTGCAGGCTCAAACATCATACCTAGGCCGCGTTCCTAGCGAACTTCATACATTATTTAGCGCTACGCAGTCACGTATTTTTCGAGTAGCTTCAGTCCGCTTTTGCTTATGAATAAATGAAGGAAAAATGTCCGTAGCAATTGCGGGGAGCTTCACAAAGAAGTATTTCAGGGCGTATGGATGTTTGTTTTTTAAATCAACAGTTTCATGCGAAGTTTGAGTTGCAAAATGGGTGTCAATGCTTTGTAGGTGGCATTTTAGTTTGTAACGTTCTTTAGCTATAGGAATGAGAAAGTGTTAAATGTCTATATATTTATCACGCAAGCCTGATATATAGCCTTGCGAGGTTGGCACAGAGTACGGAGTTCCAGTTTTAAACATAATGTTCGATCAGTATATTTTGTTTAGTCATTATTCTGTATCTGTAGCATCAAGCTAAAAAGTAGGTGATTTATTTCATATGAAACAGGTATACAAAAAACATATAATATTACAATACAACAGTTCTATAAGTACGTTTATGTTAAAAGTTTCAGAATGTTTTAACAATACTATTTATACGTACTTAGCGATCAAAAAGAAAAATAACGAACCAAGTAACATTTCTTTAAACGCTGCATAAACTAAATTGTCTTTGGAAGCTTACATTAAAGTCATAGCTTCATTTTTTCGACTTATTCTAAAGAAAAACTGTATTAAAAAGGAACAAACAAAATCAATGGCGCTCTTTTATAAAAAAATCTTTGGCTCTATTTAAACAAGGTCTACATTATGTAAATATGAGTAAGCTTATTCGCATCGGAATTAGTATTTTTTATTATTTTATTTATAACACGCAAGGCAACATTGAAACAAATCTTCCTTTTTATTAGAGCCATGAGCGTAGAGATGTATTTTATTGCAGCTTTGAAATATGCCCGCTATTCTGGTTCAAGTTCCGCGAAACTAGATTTTCTTATTTGACAGATTAAAACCGAGAATTACGTTAATGCTGTTGTTAATCTGTCACATAAACTACGATGATGTTATAGCCTCCAGGGAGTAATATAAACCTCGTTGTGGAACAGTTAACTACCAACTGATGTGTCTTTCTTGCCAATTATGTATTTAGACTGGAATACCATAAAATTTCTTTTATGTGATACAAAATATTACTTGATGGGTAGATTAAAGTAAGATGTAATTTTCACCATTGACAGGGTAACAAGTTGAATAATAATAACTTGTTTGGCAAAGGCCTTCCTCTCACAAGCCGAGGTGAGAAACTTCAGGTCCCACTTCACCACGATGTCTTAATGCGGATTGGTGAAGCCATCTTTATGATTATTGGGACTTATCAAGCCGTCTATAAAGTATACACGAATTCATGTAAATTGGCAGCTGGGGCCAATGGCTAATCGTGCCTTCCGATGCACGGAGACGTTCGAAACAGTCACCCACCTCACAAGCGAACCTAAACGCT
The DNA here is from genome assembly GCA_905147815.2 of Phalera bucephala. Taxonomy (NCBI): domain Eukaryota; kingdom Metazoa; phylum Arthropoda; class Insecta; order Lepidoptera; family Notodontidae; genus Phalera; species Phalera bucephala. The sequence goes on along the minus strand of LR990616.1, from coordinate 13,874,798 downwards.
GCCTAGCCTTGATAATTGCCAAGACCAGTAAAAATCTGCATGGCTACAAACAACTGTTGTTGTATAATACGATTTCCAAATTCGCTTACGTGGAAGAAATCTATAACGACCCACTCCTAATAAAAAAAATAAAGAAAGCTTTCAATACTCCTGAAAACTTTTACAAATTACCTTCAAGAAATGTATCTCAAAACAAACCACAACATCCATCTTCACAAAATACAGTTGTTACCCAAGACAAGTTTTCTCACTTCCACAAACAAATATGTACATCAATCATTCTTCTACCCAAGAGGCATCCTCGGTAGTGACTAGGATCATAACAATCGGAAACGGCTAGTTGGTTGAATTGCTCGGGCCAGCAGGCTAGTCTATTGCCGCCAAAGCAAATACAGATGCAATAAACCCGAACAAGACGACCAGCGCGCCGCCTCTTATGAGTAATAGCGCCTTTATACTTTGGACTTGTACAGTACACATGTCTGCTTGGAAAACTGCCTTTTATTTTATCGGGGTTTCATATATTTGCAATAGAGGCTTGGGCTCATCGATCAAACGTTGACCGCAATTTGAGTTTGGTTAGTATAATAATATATCGTAAATAGTAATAAATTTTCTGCAATTTAAAATATAAATTATAAAGTAACACCTGTTTTCTTTTGTTCACAAACACAACGTTACAAAAACAATACATGCGTAGCTGCGGGTAACAGCTAGTGTAATATAAAATTCAAACATAGGACATACATACATCGTGCACACTCAATTAAAGATAACCATATGTAAACAATTCTAGCTTTATAATGATTAGTCTAGTTTTGACAACTGGGTCCTTTCGAAATTCGTAAAGATGTAGGAGATATCGAATACACATACCTTTTCTTTTCATTAAGAATTTCACAAAAATCCAAGGCGACCCAAAAAGACTTTGTAGATTCAAGCAAGAACTATACGTTCTTCACAGATTGATCAGTAAAATATTCTTTACTAGTTTTGCCTTCAGTAAATTTATGTACCTTATGTTGTAAGAAAAAAAACACAAGAAAAAAAATACATAGCTGGTCACAGAAAATTTTATTACAACCCCAGTAAGCGACATAGCAGATAGTCTAACATTAAGTACGATTTCTGTAATATTGTAATATTTTTTTCACATATACAGAATACCATTCCATAATCATTTCATAAAGACGTATCTCGTAACGTGCCGCGTTTGGTCATAGTAAGTATGGGAATATTTTACGCCGAGTTATATGCTCGGGACTTGATTGGAATGATGTATCTTATCAATGCATTATAAATAGAGTATCATTACAATGTGCGACCGCAAAAAAGATATCATTCGAAACACCACTAAAATAAATCGCAATTTCGCAGACAACTACATTTCTTTGCGTGTATAAAGGCATTACTAAGACAGCGGCACTCTTGTCGTCTTGTTCTGCCTTATTAGGTCTATGTTTCCTCCAGGACCATTAGACCTGCTCGTCCCTGTAATTCACCCGACTAGTTACTTTCGATTGTTATTACCTAATAACTACAATGTGAATTAGATAATTATCGAACACAATGCGCGAAGTTGTACAGTACAGAGTTGTAACTTAAGAGTAGACCTAAAGAAGTCTTGTGGACAAAGACATGTGTACTCTGTGGTCAGACGTATAAAGGCGTTATTAAGACAGCGGCGCCGTAGTCGTCTTAAACAGGCTCATTGCATCTATGTTTGCTCCGTCGGCTATAGAACCACTCGCCCCTAAAATTCAACCAAACCGGCTTTTGCGATTGCTATTACCCAATCACTACAAAGTAAATAGGATAATAATCTAAAACAATTTTCGGCAGTGAAAAAACAACAACATTCAAAACATCCGCTAAATGAAAACCCATTTTTGTAGACAACGACATGTGTTCGACAATAGACGCGCCTATAATTCAATCGAATAACCGCTTCCAATTATTTTTACCTAGTCACTACAAGGTAAATAGTTACTGCTGGTAAGTTATCATTTTATATAGGAATTGAATCATCGAATCGATTCAAGTAAACGAAATGGAATAGGTGTTACTTTATAATTTATATTTTAAATTGCAGAACACTTATTACAGTATATATAACTATTTGCGATATTATGATTATACTCACCGAACGCAAATTACGGTCAACGTTTCATCAATGAGTTAAACCTTCTATTGCAAATATATAAAACCCCGCTAAAATAAAACGCAATTTTCCAAGTAGCGACATGTGTACTGTACAAGTCCGAAGTATAAAGGTGCTATTACTAGTAAGATGCGGCGCGCTGGTCGACTTGCTCGGGTTTATTGCATCTGTATTTGCTCTGGCGGCAATAGACTAGCCCGCCGGCCTGAGCAATTCAACCAACTAGTCGTTTCCGATTGTTATTACCCAGTCACTACCGAGGATGCCTCTTGGGTAAAAGAATGATTGATGTACATATTTGTTTGTGGAAGTGAGAAAACTTGTCTTGTGTAACAACTGTATTTTGTGAAGATGGATGTTGTGGTTTGTTTTGAAATACATTTCTTGAAGGTAATTTGTAAAAGTTTTCAGGTGTATTGAAAGCTTTCTTTATTTGTTTTATTAGGAGTGGGTAGTTATAAAATTTGAAGATATAGGTTTCTTCGATATAAGCAAATTTGGAAATCGTATTATACAGCAACAGTTGTTTGTGGCCCTGCAGAATTTTTAATAGTCTCGGGAATCATCAAGGTTAAGCAGCGTTTAGGTTCGTCTGTGAGGTAAGTGACTGTTTCGAACGTCTTAGTGCATCGGAAGGGACGTTTAGCCATTGGTTCCAGCTGCTACTTAACATGAAGTCATCTTTACTTTATAGACGGCTTAATAAGTTCCAATTACCACAAAGTTGTTTCACCAATTCGCTTTAAGTCCACTTGGTGAAGTGTGGCCTGATCTCTCTCACCTCGTCTTGTGAGAGGAAGGCCTTTGGCCAACAACAAAACAACAACTCAATTAAAGATTACCATATCTACACCATTTTAAGTATACAATGATCAGTCTAGTTAGCCGCAGGACACTTCGTAAAATGCGTAATGATGTACGGGATGTCGAATATACAAACCTTGGAGACCCAAAAATAACCTATTTCTAGAGACCCAAATATATCAATAATACTTTTTAGATTTAAGCAAAAATTACACATAAAATAATATTTTATATACAGATTGTTCAATTGAATACTCATTATTAGTTTTGCCTTCACTCTAAGTTAATAAAATAGTAATTATTACGCCTGCTATTTCCAGGGTTTACTTATAGCCGGTTTCAGTTTTTGACACGACACGACAAAATTTTGACACGTTTTACATAAAAAAATATGTCAAAATTCTATCCGTAGTAGGCAAATCTATCCTTGAGTTAAATATTGAAACCGGCCGTTAGTGTGTTCACATACGTATCGTGGTTTTTCAATAGAGATTTAGGGGCGAAAATTCAACCTTCTGTTTACTTGTAAGGTTAAAATGGCCCTGTATTATTATCTGTAACTATATGTTCCTTGTGCTGTAAAAAAAAACACAATGAACAACATACATACCTATTTACGGAAAATTTTATCGAACCCTCATTAAGCAAAGATCCAACATTAAATACAATTTCTAGAAATTTGTATTATTATTTTCTACATATTGTTATGCAAATGTGTTGCGATATAAATCTAGAAAAATGTTGAAAGTCCTGTTGCGCGACATTGCTAAATAGCGAACAACGGAGAACTTATTCACTATGACTATCAAACCAAACGTGGCGCGTGTCGATAGTATCGCGAAATGACCGTTTAATTCGTACTCTAGTGGCGTACCTAATACAACATTATGCCCATTTCACAAAGTTATCGTAACACGTCGCGTTTGGTCATAGAAAGTATGGGGCCAGGCTAGTGGAATATATTACGCTAAAGTTATAGGCTCGGGACTTGCATATTTCGTAATATTTATCGACCCGTGTTGCAACATCATTTGTAGTGTAGTAAATAACCTTGCCTTGATATTTAAATGTAACATGATGTACTAAGTTCATTCTACAACTTAAATATACAGTTGTACAAGGATCTCTGGGCCTGCGGCCAAAATTAGAACTAACCCTGTGATCAAGTGAAATGTCTCTTCATGATAGTCGCAGAGTTGCCGCTTGCTATGACATGTAACCAAGTTCTTTTTTTAATTAGTAGCCGTGCAGACCCACATCTAGAAATATCTCCTTGGAAGTAGGAAGAAATTGTAACCGTGCGGAATGGGGTGCTACAGTCAGGGAACCTCCTAGTGTGTACAATCTCTTGCGTGTTTGTGCCGTGCGCGGTGACCCGTACAGCTGGGTGAAAGAGTCCTGGGGGTTGAGCCTGCGATGGACCAGTAGTTGTTGTCTAACCCTGGCAACACGCCTCTTCGGTTTGAACCTCTGTCCAAACGGGAGGCTGTCACGTAGCCGCGTGACAGTCAATCGGCTGAAGTTCATCCCTCAGATGGACTAGGCTTGGGTTCTCGGGTGACAAGTTCCGCAGGCGGCAGCGCCAGCCTACACTACGTGGGAGTGGAAGCGAACGCTGTTAGTCTCGTGGACAGCTCACCTTGGAACCCTATACTCTGATGATAGCCCTGGTGCTTGTAAGCATCCTCAAAGGTGAGGGCTCCGTGGCAGGTGGGGTGTCATCAGAATGAAAAGTATAGTAGGTACACGGACAAACCAAATGATAAAAACTCTAAACTGGTCTCCAAAAAGGGACAAGGTGCATCACGCACACAAGGCCCTTCCGGGAATAATGTAAGGCCATCGGGCACGACAATGGCGGTGGGACAAATGACGGAAGCCAACCCCAGCGGTAGCGCCAGTCTGGTCCCCAAAAGCGCGCACACATCCAACGGATCTAGGGGAGATACAGCGTCTTCCGGGCTGCCCCTGGTTGCCAAGGTGGAGGTGAAGGCGTCCGGCTCTACTGGACCCGGAAACTCTACCGCCCAGGTGACCGCTGTTGGCGGACTGCGTGACCATATCTCCCTCAAGAAACGCAAACGCGCCAGCGAGCTCGCGAGACAAGCTGCTCTTTCTCAAACGCCTGTATAGGAGGCAACGCTCTCCAAACGGGCAAGAGAAGTCAGCGACGAAGCCAGGGACACTGCGGGAGATCTGAAGCGAGTTCGCCTTAGATCCTCCTTCAAGGAGGCCCTGACCACAACTAGGATGGCCATCATCGCGGATGACTATCCAAAAACGATGCTGGAGGAAGAGACCACCTGGGATCTCAAACAGGCTATCTGGGAGACGATGTGGAGCGATCCGGATCCAGGGCGGAATCATCATCATAACATGCTCTAACGAGGAGGAGATCACCTGGCTGAGGCACTACGACGGTTAAACTGTCGGTGGTGTCAAGGTTAGGGTGATCAGGGATAGTGACCTATCCCGTCCCGTCAAAATGGCGAGGAAAAGAACACGCATCGTGACACGTAAACACGATGACAGAGGGGCTACAGGCAAGGAGTATCATCCTAATGGATCAAGTCTCGGCTGATGTTATTAAGGACGCCGTGCACATGCTGCACGCGGGACTAGAACGCAGCTTCTTCAAAGTCCTCGAAATTCCCGGCGACAGAGAGGAGGCTGCGGGCGGGTCCGGCAAACCAGCGGTGGCACCCCAAACTGCTCCGGTTGAACCGCAATCGGACCGGACCAAAGGTAGGAGGCACTGCTCGCGGATCGTCCGGTCCCATCGCCAGCCATGTCAATAAGATCGGATGGACTCGGGCGGCTTTGATAATCTGGGCATCACATCCTCCCCAATGGAAAAGGATGAGAATGCTCCCTGACAGCAGCGAACCGAAGGAGAGCTGCAAGGAGGGGAGTTTCTAACTTGTACTGCCAACGTTCGACACCAAGCAACAAAGGAGGTCGGCATAAGGTGCGTACAAATAAGCTTAGACCATTGTAAGGTTGCTACGGCGATGTTAGATCGCCAGCTGCGTAGGGCTAAATTCGGATGAAGAAGGAGGGGGGGGGGGGACCTGTTTCACAATTGCATGACTAATAAAATGAGGACCTGTACAACAAGTAGGACAATTAAGCAGCCGGGAAAGTTATTTTCTCGGCTACTTAATTGACCTACAAACATGAGGACCTCAGTTACAACACAACTACGTGGCTTGGCCGAATACTCCAGCACAAACAAGTTTAAGCTCATCATAGGATGCGACGCCAACGCGCAGCACGTCGTCTGGGGCACCTCAGACACTAATCAGAGAGGGAAAAAACTTCTAGACTATCTGGTAAGTACTCCTTTACAAATTCTGAATAAAGGTTATTACCTTTATTGAGAATTTTAGAAAGCTTTCAGCCGTTCAAGGCCCCAGGACCGGTTGGAATATATTCCATCCTACTACAAGAGGGGGAACTAGTACTCTACCCACACCTATGTAGGCTATTCAGGACGTGCGTGGCCTTTGGACACACCCCCAGAATCTGGAGGCAGGTTATGGTGACGTTCATTCCCAAACCAGGAATATCAATGTACGAGGATATTAAATCCTACAGACCGATCAGTCTATCTTCATTCTACCTGAAGTGCCTAGAGAAAATGATGGATAGACATATAAGGGATGGTCCATTAAAGCAACATCCTCTACACAGGTTGCAAGGTGCTTACCAACCAGGAAGGTCCACGGAAACTGCGTTACACTACATGGTGAATCGAGCTGACATGGCTCTGGAACAAAAGGAAATCTACGCTGCAGCATTTTCATATATCGAAGGCGCCTTTAATCGTACAACATTCCCTTCCATAAAGACAGCAGCCAATAAACATGGAATAGAACTAACTCTCATCAGATGGATCAAAAACATGCTAAAGAATAGGGTAATTCAGTTCACTGTGATGTCCGCAAGGAGGGGTCTTATCGCCGGCTCTATGGAGCCTGGCAGTAAATTCACTTTAGAAATAACCAACAAAGGTCCGTTCTATACAGTAGGGTATGCGGACGACATCGTGATTCTAATCAATGGGAAGTTTCCTAACACAGTATCGACACTGATGCAGGAAGCCCTGGATAAGGTGACGAATTGGTGCACAATGAACAGTCTCTCGGTCTCTCGAAGAACACAAATGCAATTATGTTCACATGGAAGACGGTACTCCCAGGCCTACAAGACCTCAAGTTGTACGATAGCAAAGTTGAGTGGGCCACTGAAGTCAAATATCTGGGAGTAATTCTGGCCAAGCAACTGAAGTGGCACACACACGTTGACCATACCACTGCCAAAGCGCAAAGAGTGCTGAATATGTGCAGATCGGCGTACGGGAAGACATGGGGCCGGCAGCCAAAAATAATGTACTGGATATACAAGATCATGGTAAAATCAATGGCTTACACTTGAATGTGAAGAAAACCAAGATTATGGTTTTTGAAAGGGAAGAAACCAGAACGAATGTAAGGATTGTGGTTGGTAACGATGTGCTGGAGCAAGTGAATGAGTTTGTATATCTTGGATGCGCCTTCAGTAAGGATGGGAAATACACCGCTGACATAGAGAGAAGAGTGAGTGCAGGGAACAGAGTGAATGGTGCGATGGGAAAGCTACTCGGGAGCCGGCACTTAAGCCATAAGGCGCAGCTGGCCATACATAACGGAGTTCTTGTCCCAACACTGTTATATGGTAGCGAGAGCTGGGCATGTAAGAAGGAGAATGAAAGTAGGATAAATGCAGTAGAAATGCGAGCTCTGCGGAAGATGTGCGGAGTGAAGCTGACCGACCGCATTAGCAACAGCATAGTAAGACAGCGAGTAGGTATGAAAGATAGTATCGGTGTAAAGATGAGAAAGGGCATGCTCCGTTGGTTCGGGCATATAGAAAGAATGCCAGAGGAAAGAATGACAAAACAGATATACAATGTGAAAGAGGAAGGATGCAGGTACCGGGGAAGACCTAGACTATCTTACCACGACCAAATAAACCGAGTCTTATCTGATGGAAAAGTCAAGAGGCTCCGTAACCGGCGAGCGTGTATGAGACGAACTATGAGAGTCGAGGAAGCCAGAGAGGTATGTAAGGAAAGAACCTGTTGGAACTCTGTACTCTCTGCCTACCTCGCAAGGGATCTGGCGTGAGGTTATAGATAGATAGATGGTAAAACCGATTTTAACATACTGATACATTGTGTGGTGGCCTAGAACCAAAAACCAAACCTGCCAGTACGCTCTAGCGAAACTCCAGAAAACAGCCTACCTGACCATCACAGGTGCATTCAAAACAACACCGACGGCGGCAATGGAGTGGCTACTCAATCTCACCCGATTGCATATCATCATAGAAACTGAGGCGAGGATGGCACTCTACAGACTAGCGCATACTGGACAGTGGAGTACAGCAATACCAAGCCTTGAACACACCAAGCTAGTACCAATTAAGGAGCTAGATGATATAAGGGTGTGACCAGATCTTGACATGTTCCACAAATAATTTAGCACCCACCCACATTCCTTGCAGGGATCAATGGAAAAGCAGTCTAAAAAAGCAAAGCAAGTAACACATGCGATACTGATGGATCCAAAACGAAGTCTGCAACAGGAGCCGGTTTTTATACAGAAGGATTTAGTCTAAGTCAGAGCATGGGCAGATAGATATGCGTCGATATTCCAAGCAGAAACCTATGCGATTAATCTTTGTGCAAAAGAGATATTGGACAAACGAATAACAGGCAAGAACATCTACATATGTAGTGACAGACAGGCTGCCCTCAAAGCCATCGGCTCGTATGAGCTAAACTCGGCACTGGCAGTAGAGTGTGCATACCTTCTTGACAGATGTGGAGCGCGCAACACGGTCAAATTGGTCTGGGTCCCTGGGCACATGGGAGCCGATGGCAATGAGCGTGTGAATGGCTTAGCCAGAAAAGGATCAATGAAAAAACTCATCGGTCCTGAACCGTTCATAGGCATACCAAATGGCGCCTACAGAAGCGTGCTCTTCAATTATGCCGAAGAACAACACCGTATAGAATGGGATAGAAACACAGGGCTGAGACACTCCAAGGAATTTATCTCCACATGGGATGACAGCGATAGCAAAAGACTACTAAGCCACAGTAGACTTCAACTAAGGCAATTAATTGGAGCATATACAGATAATTATGGCACAAAAGAACATCTACACAAGATGAACCTATTAAGCGACATGTTATGCAGGAACTGCGGTACAGAAACATGAAGCACATCCTCTGCCACTACGACGCACTAGCGGCACGGCGAATGAAGCTACTGGGACTGGCCTATCCAACTCCAGAGGAATTGCGGTTCTTCTCCCCTGCTGGAATCTACAAGTTAGTACAGGGAGAATGGAGATCTTCGGGTACGTAAAAGCATTAGGGCAAAGACAGCACAACAGATCTCATCGGGTCGAAGTGCGCTTGAGGACTACTCAGTCCGCTAAGCTAACAATAAGATAAAATAAAGCAAGAACGTATAGTTCTTTACAGATTGAACAATAAAATGTTCTGTACTAGTTTTGCCTTCACTCTTAGTTAATAAAGTCAGTAAGTTTCTGAACCTTATGCTGTAAAAAAACATAAGAAACAAAATATATACCTGGTTACGGAAATTCTTGTTATAACCCAAGTAAGCAGACATAGTCTAACTTTAAGTATGCTTTCTGGAGTATTGTATTATTACTTTCCACATATTGTTATGCTAATATGTTGCGATATTAATCTTACAAAATGTTGAAAATCCTATTGCGCGACATTGCTAAATAGCAAACAACGGAGCTCTTATTCACTAAGACCAATCAAACCCAACGTGGCGCGTGACGATAACATCGCGAAACGTTCGTTTAATTCGTACACCAGTGGCGTACAGAATACCATTCCATGATCATTTCATAAAGTTATCGTGACGCGCGTTTGGTCATAGTAAGTATGGGGCCAAGCTAATGAAATATTTGACGCTAAAGTTATATCTATATCGTGTATACTTTAAAGACGGATTGATAAGTTATAATAATCACAAAGCTGGCTTCACAAATCCGCATTAAGCCCACGTGGTGAAGTGTTACCTGAACTCTCTCACCACGTCTTGTGAGAGGAAGGCCTTTACCCAACAAGTTATTATTATTCAACTTGTTATCCTATTAATGGTGAAAATTACATCTAACTTTAATCTACCCATGAAGTAATTTTTTGTATCATATGAAAGAAATTTTATGGTATTCCAGTCTAAATACATGATTGGCAAGAAAGCAATATAAGTAGAGAGTTAACTGTTGCACAAAAAGGTTTATATTACTCCCTGGAGGCTATAACATCATCACAGTTTATGTTACAGATTAAAAACAGTATTAACGTAATTCTTGGTTTTAATCTTTCAAATAAGGAAATTTAGTTTTTCGGAACTCTAACCAAAATGGCGGGCATCTTTTAAAGCTGCAATAAAATATATCCCTACGCTCATGGCTCTAATAAAAGGGAAGATTTGTTTCAATGTTGCCTTGCGTTTTATGCTGCTTTAATACTATAAAATACTTATTCCGATGCGAATAAGCTTACTCATATTTACATAATGTTGACCTTGTTTAAGCAGAGCCAAAGAGTTTTATGAAAGAGCGCCATTTTTTGTTTGTTTCATTTTAATATAGTTTTTCTTTAGAATAAGTTAAAAAAACGAAGCTATGACTTTAGTGTAAGCTTCGAGAGACAATTTAGTTTTTGTTTATTCATTCCTATAGCTAAATGACCTTACAAGCTAAAATGCCATTTACAAAGTATCAATGCCCATTTTACAACTCAAACTTCGCACGAAACTGTTGAATTAAAAAAACACACATCCATACGCCCTGAAATACTTCTTTGTGAAGCTCCCCGCAATTGCTACGGACATTTTTCCTTCATTTATTCATAAGCAAAAGCGGACTGAAGCTACTCAAAAAATACGTGACTGCCTAACGCTAAATAATGTATGAAGTTCGCTAGGAACGCGGCCTAGGTATGATGTTTGTGCCTGCACCATACGCTTATTAAGGCAAATTGGTTAACGTACCACGGCTCGCATGTATAGATTTTAATTGAGTGACTTTCGTTTACTTTCTTGCTTTTTTAAGCGTAAGGTATTACCGCATTTGTGACAAGTGAGATGTTTTACAAAGGGTTGGCGTAATTTTATTTTGCCGTCGACTGGGTGTATGATGTATTTATTTTATTTGTATCACCAACAAGAGAGACACATCTATACATATAATAAAACTATTACCGAGGCAAATCTGTACACTGAATTTTTTTTAAATATTATTACGCTAGATTACGATCTTTGCCAGGGTAGGTAGAAAAGGGTTAAATCCGCCATTTTACCAATAATTTGGTCTGGTTGTTCATACGAGCTTATCTCTGAAACGGCCTTACTGATTTTAAATAGACTACTGGAAAATGGAAGACTATTCAGAGATTATTTTAGTTAGGGATAGTTTTTATTTGTCCATACTAACACGGCTGAACGAATTTTGAAGAAAGTTTATACGGATATAAAACCTTATTCCGGAAAGACCGACTTACCTTTAACAAATAACAAAAAAAAATGCGTGCGGAGCCGCGAGTTTCAGCTTCTGTAACATAATATTCTAACATCGGACATACATAGTCGTGCACACTCAATTAAAAGTAACCATATGTTAACAAATCTAGCTATATGATGATCAGTCTAGTTTTGGCTAATGGTTCCTTTTGAAATTTGTAAGGATGTACGGGATGTCGAATACACAAACCTTTTTTACATGAATATTTTACAAAAATCCAAGGTGACCCAAAAATACTTTGTAGATTCTGGCAAGAGCTATACATTCTTTACAGATTGATCAATAAAATATTCTTTACTAGTTTTGCCTTCAATCTAAGTCTAACATTTAATACGATTTCTGGAATATTGTATTATTATTTTCCACATATTGTTATGCTAATATGTTGCGCGACATTGCTAAATAGCGAACAACAGAACAGAACAACTCTTATTCACTATGTCCAATCAAACCCAACGTGGCGCGAGACGAAAATATCGCGAAATGATCGTTTAATTCGAACTCTAGTGGTTACAGAATACAATTCCATGATCATCTTACAAAGTTATCTTAACGCGCCGCGTTTGTTCATCGTAAGTATGGGACAGGCTAGTGGAATACTTTACGCTGAAGTTATAGGCTCGGGACTTGCATGTTTTATAATATTTATCGACCCGTGTCGCAACATCATTTGTAGTGTAGTAGATAACCTTGCCTTGATATTTTAATGTATCATAATGTACTAAGTTTATTCTATAATTCAAATATAAAGCCAGTCGCACATGGATCCCAGAACTATCGCTGTCATCAAGTGAAATGTTATTTCATGACAGACGCAGAGCCAAAATATACCTGTCGCACTAACATACGTCATATTATGTGTTTAAACTAAGTTCAATTTTTAATTTGTTTTAAACGTAAAAATTAAATACCTACTTAATTAAACTGCCTTGTCGGTTTAGAGGCGAATAATACGCGTAGCGATCACGAGGTCCTCAGTTCGAATTCTTGACCGGACAAATGTAATTTTTCAATAGAACAAAATCAGTGGGTATTTGTTCGAAGCCTTGTTTTGTGCCCGTGTATAATAACATATTCGGCGAAAACTAAAGCTTTGAGAGTATAGATGCTTTTTTTTATTTACTACATTAAAATATAAATGCCTAGCGACCCGCCCCGGCTTCGCACGGCTGTTTTATACACATAAACCTTCCCATTGAATCACTTCGTCCATTGGTAAAAACTGTATGAAAATCCGTTCGGTAGTTATTGAGTTAATCGCGTTCAGATAGACAAAGGCGGCGGTGGGACTTTGTTTTATAATATGTAATTATATAGTTGTTTGTTCTAAATCAGCAACTGAATGAATCAGCTCAACCTGAATGTGGAGAACATGTTCAGCTATTATTATTTATTATTCCCTCTCTTACTTCTAGTAATTTAATAAAATTGATATTTTCTTCCTCATTTCTTTATCTGTAAATAAGAGAACCATGTAGCCATTCTCATGAATAGTATGACTTGGATAATTTAATTAAGACTCACCTGATGTAGAAGTAAAGAAAAAGTTGTAAAAATACTATTTTATAAGAGTAACCGTGTAGTTTCTTACCCTTCTTCTCTACAGGAATGACATCCCGGTAGAGCCTTGTTACTATTCTGACAATTCATAATTACTGTAATGGTTTACATGAATATAAAATATTCTGATTCTAATTCTATGCGCCCTAGGCAGGTACGTACTAGCGCCGACGGTCGCAGCTGCTACAGGTACCGAACGCGCACACCAACCTACTAAAAGAGGCGCCCCTGACGTGCGTATTTCGCACCATAAAACTTGTGGGGAACGAGAGAGATATATTTTGTTTGGCCCTGAGTTTATTCACAAGAATAGCGTTATTTGTTATATGTTATAAACTGTAGTAAATAACCGTAAAGTTACGCTATTGCATTATGAATTACCCTGTAATACTTCTTCTTAGCGTTTCGACGGCAAACATGCTATAGTTATATGGAAGTAACCGAGAATGCGGCTACATTGGCTGCATTGTCAGAGGCAGCCATCAAGTCCTACTACGTAAAGGTGCGGAGCACAATAAAAGTTGGGACATCGTTTGGGTTACGTCGTATTACCCTATAATAATAGTAGTAAGTTGGAAATAAATAAATGACAAATTGTCCGACCTTCGATTTGAAATTGATAGCTTCGTTGTAATAGCGCGGACACAAGGTTCTCGGTTTCGTGATTCAAATCCTAAGTTCTAAAAAATGTGTTTTTCAGCCTAAAGATTCTCAGTGGTCTGGAGTTTAAAATTGTGTAACGGCACAATTGCATTACATAAAAATCTAAGTTCATCAGCAATATTTGGGTAAGCGCAGACCCCCGCTTGGCCAAATACAGCCGTGTCGGTGTTAATTTTATGTTCACTAATATTCGAATTTTAGACCTTCGATTTTACTTCTAAACAAATTAATATTAATTTCAAAATTCCCACTATCTCAAGTACCTAAACTCCTTTTAGCCATAGTTTTTTCACGGAGATCCCTCATATCTAATCTGTATCAGCATTCCGTGACTTGCTCCGTTCGGTCAGCCTGAGATGATATTTCCTAATGGAATATTTGAGAGTCTCCCTGTTTTGGATGACCTACTAGCAGTCTCGGCTAACATTTAATGGGGAATGACTGGGTTCCCACAGTAACAGTGTTTTTTGTTGTTTACTAACATCGGAATTCTGACCCTCTCGTTTTCTTTTAAATGTCGAAACCCCCAATATCTCAGTAACTTCCTTCTTCCATAGTTTTGTACGTAGAACCCTCATATCTAATCTAATCCGTGTTGTTATGTTATCAGGATTCCGTGACGTGTCCCGTTCGCGTGTCGCATTCGACGCCGGACGTGATAGCCCGGCGTTTAGTTTACCTGTTATTGAGATAAATTCGTGACTGCGATAACAACGATTAAGATGTCTGGGTCTAATTTACGTAAAATTTGCCACTTTAGTACACGTTGTGGGGAAATTGGGATTATTTGTGGGTGAATGATAAAGTTTGGACCCAATCTCATCCGTACAGCCGCGTTCATACGTAATGTATTATATGTGTGAGTCTATAAAGTTCGCCTCAGTTGGGGGATATAAGTGGGATACTAAAGTTACGACCAATAATATTTAAGTATTTTAATACTTTGTCATAGTAATTTCTTCATTCAAAACGCTGGTCTTTATAAGCAAGACGTAACAGTCACAAAATAAAATAAAATGCTTAAATACTTACACGTTACCGCTCGTAAGCAGAAGCATACTTTGTCAATACCATGACCGCCACCCGCGGCATATTCTCATCAACCCTCCCGGTGCCCTTATTTCCCTTCTTTCGAATATAGATACCGCACACAGGATCAGACACCGACGTCGCCAGCGAGATCGAAGAATGCCTTGCTCTCCAGCCGGTGCAGAGCACCACGGTGAGATAGCTAGTATGCGCCCTCCCTACCTAGTCTCCTTGAGGCGCCCTTGAGCTAGTTGCCCCTTGCCCTTCTGTCTCGAGCATAGTAATTGCCCGCACGCTCTCTTGTCCGGCGAAGCTATAGAGGCTCCGTAGCCAACAGCGTAGATCACTCACACACTCACAAAAGCGTACTTTGTACATTTTACAATGCATTACAATATTCTGAAAGTTATTATTTTAGTTTAGTGTGGACCTTGCTTGTTAGGTGATATTAGAAGCAAGTAGCGCTACCGAGCGCGCTGTTCTTAACGATCACCAAGGTTAAACAGCGTTTGGCTTGGTCTGTCTGAGATGGATGGCCGATTATGGCATTCTCATATTCGAGCGATTTCATGATTCCGATGGCATGCTTAGTCGTCCCGGCTACAACTTAATGTCGGAACCATCATGCTAAATTGGAAACCTTATAGGCGGATTGAATTTAAAAAAAATACGTCGCCCCTCTAGTACTTATTCCCGTGTCGTGGGTGCGTTTACACACATGAAAATTCACATACACAAATACCCAGACCGAAACAAATAATTGTGGGTCACACAAAGATTTGTTCTGTGCGGGAATCGAACCTGAGACTATTGGAGTCAGCAGACGGAGCGGCTTAAGCTCTTATCCACTGTGCCGAATCGTTCGTCATTCAATATTCAATAGCAGATAGCCAAACCAAACCCGCCTCTACTATCAGCACTTCGTCCGCGTGGTGGAATATTTTTTTTTTTTTTTTTTTTTTTTTTTTAAAAAACGTAGCCCCACACTAGGATTTATTCCTGTGTCGTGGGTGCGTTTACAAACATGAAAATTCACAAACAAATACCCAGACCGGAACAAATAATTGTGGATCACACAAAGATTTGTCCCGTGCGGGAATCGAACCCGCGACTATTAGACACAGTGGGCGGAGCGGCTTAAGCTCTTAACCACTGCGCTAAATCGTCCGTCCGACAAAAGTCCGACAAAAGCTTTAAAAAGCTTTTGTCCAATTAGACAGTATAGGCATATTTAGTTAGATGATGATCCTTGATTCAATCTCTTCTGAAAACTTCTTTGGCTCTTTTGCAAAAAGGTTTGCTTCTAATTTTTTTCCTTAACCGTTATCAAAATTGTACAAAAGAAACAAACCCAAACTTTCAAACTTATTCAAACCACTTATTTTGAATACAAAGTTTTTTTTGTATATACGTTTTTTTGTGATGTAGCTGAGTATATACCCTGCTACATAAAAAACACGTATTTTGGACTATTTCTAAGGACTCCCTTACATTTTTTTTAAATCTGATTTAACTAGTAATCTACCGCCGGACCGGAACGAGGCCTCCACTGAGAAGATCCGGCAAAAAAAACTCAGGGGTCCTGTATTTTTTTATTTAATTCTCTCTCTTTTTCCCCTCTGTTCTTTTTTAATTGTATGGTATTGATACAATGCTTAGGATATAATTAAATAGTTTACGATCTAGCTCCAGTGTAATAACTTACGACCGAGAAATGAGACTAATAATGTTATTAATAAAGAGAATCTAAGGCACCCGTTTAAGAGTATAATTACTGGAACGGCCCCTCGACCTTATATTGGAGGGAACGGAGTGACCCGCTCCATACACCCACCGCAAGCAAAGACATTATTAGTATGACATGAAACAAAAAAAGGGTTCAGAAAACATATAGAATAATATCTTGTCTGTCTGACTGTCTCGTTGATCTTGGCGTAGCGATGACCAAATCCTAGGTAAGGACTAAGTGTAGGTTTTCTGTCAAAAAGTTCCCAATATCAATCCGAAGCCTAAAATTGCGCAGGGTAAAATATATATACCACTACTATCTTACCACGACCAAATAAACCGAGTCTTATCTGATGGAAAAGTCAAGAGTCTCCGTAACCGGCGAGCGTGTATGAGACAAACTATGAGAGTCGAGGAAGCCAGAGAGGTATGTAAGGAAAGAAACTGTTGGAACTCTGTACTCTCTGCCTACCCCGCAAGGGATCTGGCGTGAGGTTATAGATAGATAGGTAAAATATATAAAAATAAACAAAATAAACACCCTCACGCCAATATTATAGATTGGTAGAGGCGTACTGTGTACACCCACTTTTCGCCGACGATGTTAGGTCCCACGTAATATGGGGCGAGCCTTGCCTTTATTGCCATAATAATATTAGCCCTGTTAAGAGACTGTCCCACTGTTGGGCAGGGGCCTGCTCTCAAACTGAGAGGCTTTTAGGTCATAGTCCACCAAGCTGGCCCATTGCGGGTTGGCGAACTTCACACACCTTCGAGAAACTCTTAGGCGTGCAGGTTTCCTCACGATGTTTACCTTCACCGTTAAAGCGAGTGATAGTAAATTTTTAATACGCACATGTTTTGAAAAGACAGAGGTGCGTGCCTGGGTTTGTATCCGAGACCACTGCAAAGTCAGTGCAGTCCGACGGTCTAACCACTAAGCTATCAATGCTTGCTTGCCATATACCCGACTAGAAATACATATACTTGCCAGAAAAACTACAGAAGAAAAGCTATGAGAGTGGAGCTAGAGAGGTCTGTAAGAAAAGAATCTCCTGGATCTTTGTACTCTCTGCCTACGCTGCAAGGGATCTGGCGTGATGATATATCTATATATATCTAGATATAGAGAAAACTACATTTGGCCGACCTAGGATTTGAACCAAGGACAAAGCGCACCATTCGCTACCAGACCAACGAGGCAGTAAGAAAGAATAGACTAGCACCTTGTTACATTGGGATCTAACATTGTGGGTGAAAGTAGGTGTACACAGTACACCTGTGCCGCTCCCGCTTGAGAAATATAGTTCGGTGTTTCTTTTATTTATACAATAATTTACCGTCAGCTTGAATAATGATTGCATTACTTAAAGAAATTTAAAGTGGTCTTAAGTCAAAATTCATAACAATAGTACCAGGAGAACAGTTGATTGAAACATTATCTATTTCTAACCCTCCAAGTTTATTAGAAAGGAGCGTGGCGGTATAATTAATTTTACCTCGTTATTTCAACAATAACAGACAATTAGTGAGCCGCGAGCCTTTTATATTTGTCTTACAGATTAATTACCCTATTTCTACCTGACTATTGTGTTTTTGATAGAAATATTATGTAATCAATAATTGTTCTAGCAAATATGAATTATCCGATTCGGAATAGTACCAGTGGGCTGAACACGAAAATTATGATGCTAGCGAGTTGATATATCATCCCTGTCATACTGCATTTTATTAAATAGACATAAAAAAGACAGCACGCATACTCGCTAGCGTCACGCCAACGGTAATCTTTTTATGCTAAGCCCTTAGGAGGACAGTTGGTTAAAATCACGGTTAAAACATTATCTATTCGGAGTTCACTCGTGGTTAACTAGCATAAGTGGGTGTCCTATGTAAGTGGTTAAAGGGACAAATGCCAGAATTAAATGAACATTGTAAAAGGCCATTGGGTATTTAAGAAGAAGAATGAAAGTAGGATAAATGCGGTGGAAAAGCGAGCTCTGCGGAAGATGTGCGGAGTGAAGCTGACCGACCGTATTCGCAACAGCGTAATAAGAAAGCGGGTAGTTATACAAGTTAGTATCGAAGTGAAGATGAGAAAGGGTATGCTCCGTTGGTTCGGGCATACAGAAAGAATGTCAGAAGAAAGAATGACAAAACAGATATACAATGCGAAAGTGGAAGGATGTAGGTACCGGAGAAGAGCTAGACTATCTTACCATGACGAAATAGACTGAGGAGCCAAGTCGGAGGAGAAGTCAAGAGTCTCCGTAACCGGCGAGCATTATGAGACGAACTATGAGAGTAGAGGAAGCCAGAGAGGTATGTAAGGAAAGAACCTGTTGGAACTCTGTGCTCTAGGTAAAAGGACAAAATAAACTGATATCAGATTTTGAGTTCTTAGATTTACGCGAATATTACACATGAAATAAAACTATTTTACGGATTTTATCGCGGTTTATTTTTTCCCGTGACCATGGGTGCTGCAAAGCACTCGAAACGTCGGGAACTAAAAATAAAAAAATAAACCGCGATAAAATCCGTAAAATAGTTTTATTTCATGATATCAGATTGTCAAAAGTGGCCAACCTAAAAATATCTGGACATCATACGCTATGATCTAAAGACCATACATTACCAAGGACAAAAAAAATAATTTTAGGAAATTGTCATCTTTATTTTACATGACAGCCAAAAAATAATTACGAAAAGAAACCTTATCAAGTCCGACTTCCCGTAAACCTAACATTTCTACGCAAAAATTACGTAACTTGTTAATTACACGACAATTAAGGAACACGTTTGTCCTACTAAAACGTAGTAACGTTTCAGGTGACTTTTATTATGTTAACGAAGTCCCCATAATGAGCGGCCGTACCTACAAGGTGAAGCTTTTAAACAGCCCTTGTTATTTCCACTTGTTCTTAATCTTGAATGATGGTGCCTACTTAAAGCGCACCGTAATCTAACTAAACGTCTCTGGGGTGGGCGAAAATTACAGAAAATCCTAAGGAAGTGTATGAAATATTAAGCCTATTAATTACGGGAGATCACAAAAGACTCGCACTGTAAGCGGTGTAAGCGTTGAGGGCGGCTTAGATATCTTAATGATCATGTGATCCGTATTCGCTGGAGATTTGTGGAGTCGACGGAATCAAGGAGGCGGATAAATGTTTTAAGATCTACCGCTTGTATGGCGTTGGGATACGGCATATATCAGACGGTTGAGACAGAAAAGTTCTCGAGTAGCGTACCTAAAGCTGGGGAGAGAGGGAGGCTCCCTACAAGATGGACTAATTACCTGATGAACCAAGTGGGTAGAACTATTATATCAGTTTACTTATACTAATAAGACTCCTTGTAAGTAATTTAAAATTTCACTTTAAAAATCATCATCATCAGCCCGTATCAGTTCACCGCTGGACATAGGCCTCTCCCGAGGCATGCCATTGAGCCCGATCTTCAGCTCTTCTCCTCCAACCGCTGCCAGCCACCCTCCGTATATCGTCGCTCCATCTCGCTGCAGAGCGTCCCATAGTACGTTTGCCGAGCCGCGGTCTCCACTCGAGAACACGCCTACCCCAGCCGTTATCGGTCGTTCGGCCGAAGGACTGTAAAAATATAAAACAAAAAAAACAAGCAAGTCAAAATTTTCTTTTCAAAATCAAACTTTTCAAACCTCAATACGCCACATTCAGTTATAAGTCTATGAATGTCTAATATCTACCCCATCAATTAATTATTAATGGATTCAGTTCCACAATTACAGGCTGAAGTTATTGGTCCGCGTATGGTGCGGTTGGCGATCATGGTCCTGAGTTCGAATCTTTCAGACAGTGTTTTTGGGGTTTTTCTATCAAAAAATCTCGGTAGTCCGGAGTCTGTAATGGTGGATGATATGATGACAATATGTTCGTCCACTATTCAGTTGCGGTCTAACATCGTCAGTGAAGTAAAGGGAACACAGTACAACTGCTATCCCCGCTTAAGGTATGTAACGTGCACGTGATCGTATTCTTTACTTCTGCTTCACAAAGTCGGACAACAGTTGCCCAACAATAAGTCACGTAGCAATCACCTCACCATACAGAGCTACCGACATTCTATTGATTTTACCACAAAGTTCAATAAACTCATTCACATCCTTTCATTTGTAGCCCCACTTTACCCCGTGCGACGTCGTTATAAATAGTTTGATTAACTATGTTCATAACCATAAAACATGTAGCGATTTCAACTTTATCAAGTTTTTTTATCAAAATTTAATGACCAAATATTTTTTTTCACGGAATATGAAACTGAATTATGACTTCCTGTTCAGATTTAACTTTATAATTAAATTTTGGCTGTGGCTGGACCTGTTTAAAGTATCCCGGTGAAACATAGGTGTATTATACAAGCTGTATCATAAATAACGCAAGATCTAAGACACCCCGATTAGATAATTAAAACCAAGTTTCCAAATTTTTTTTTACTCCCTTTTTAAGCACTGCTATACGCCAATTAACAATGAAACCTGTATGTGTTGAGTACCTGTACGTATTAAGAAATAAGTTTCAGAAATGCACTTGAAATCTCCATATTGCTTTGAATCAAGAATAATTTTAGTTTATTACAGCGCACTAAAGGAGTAACAGCATTTGTTTGCAATTTAAAAAAAAAGTAAGATACAATATAAATTGCTGGAATCAAATCAGTTCTCGATTTAGAAAAAACTACTTTCAGGTCTTGCATTTCTTATGTATATACCTCAGTCTACTTCTAAGAAGAAAACGTGAGAGTTGTTATTATTTATTTTATTATTTCCGTCCGAATGAATCTAGTACTATACAAGGGCAAGTAAGTACTACAGCTTTCCGATCCAGCATGACTTTTGTAAAGCTGTATCCAGTCTATGTCCAGCAGTGGACTGCTATAGGCCGATAACGATGATGAATAAAACCAGTTCTGTGTTTAGAGAAAAATCTCTGATTAATCTTTTGCGATACAGCATGTGTGGGTATCTTTTGTGTACATGCTTCGAGGAGACTTTAGACGTATTGTAATAACCTACAATAACATTTCCATTAATATATCATCAGTGGCAATTTATCATTTTCCAATAGAATTCGCAGATGATATAATTCATATTTCACAGTCATTCCAAATACAAATCAGATTCATATTCTAAACAACAATGCTAACCTTATTGTCGGTTCATTAAATGAAAATACGTCACAAATTGTAATTACGTTTCTATGTTCTATTATGCCACAGTACAGTAGAGTACAATGCGAAGTATATCGTGTACATGCATGAATGAAGCACGGACAAAAGACCTCTGCAATCTCGTGTACGAGCTTAGCACGAACAGATTGACATTGGCGTGACGTTGTCGAGAAAGCGTAGTATCACAATAATCTTTATTTAGTGAATTTTTGGTTTGAAAAGGACAGCTTTTAAACTCGATAGCGTTGAGCTAACGTCAATCTGTTCGTGTTATGCCTTCTGTGACGTGATTACTGGCTAATGACGTCACAACACTGCGTGCACTGGTATGCAACACTTGGTCTGTTGACGTTTTTAATGAGAACATGCGAATGGTTTTTATGACAATCCGATGGAGATATACTGACGCAACTGGAAATGGAATGGTCAAAGGAAAATTATGAACAAGGTCCAAATTAAAAAGCCGTAGAATGTGTCGCTAGTGTCAGGAGGAGCATCACGGCGTTATAGAAGGTATAGTGCAAATTTTCTGGATCTCGCTAATTCGCGGTATACTTTGTCCTCTAGTGAATAGAAATCTGTATGGATTCTAAAAATTAATACTTGATACACGACGAAAAACAGTGGTTATACCATTGGACTACAAAGTCAGAGGTCTCGGGTTCAAACCCAGGCACGCACCTCTGTCTTTTTGAAAGCATGTGCGTATTAAAAATTAACTATCACTTGGTTTAACAGTGAAGGAAACATTGTGAGGAAACCTGTATGCCTAAGAGTTTCTTAAAGGTGTTTGAAGTTCGCTAACCCGTACTGGGTCAGCGTGGTGGACTATGGCCTAAACCCTCTCAGTCTAAGAGGATTCCCGTGCCCAATGGTGGGACAGTTTCTTAACAGGGCTAATAAGTATATAAGACATGACAGATTATTATACAGAAGTAATGTGAGTCTTATGATATCATCACGATAGTTTCTTGACGCGGTAAATGGAGAGGGCATTTTACCTACCAGCAGCTAGGTGCTATTTAAACCAAATTCACTCGTTATCTGCACCACATATAAAATCACCAGAGGTGTTTTTTATTTGATTTCAGGTTAGGTATGACTAACTTTACAAGTAATTAAAGCTATGATATGTATACAATATAGCGCCATTTTTTTTCAGAAACCTTTACTAGAGGTTCGTAGAGTCCTTTACTAGGGATTAACGAGAGGAGTCACAGTCTAACAAATTTTCTTCAATCGGAAAAAGATTTATATAGAGCAATCTTGAGTATGAGGGTTGTAGAGAAGATAAGCGAAAATGAGCGGAGACGAGGATGAGCGGAGATTTATAATATGATGTAACCACCATTATTGTACGTTCTTAAATGAAACCGTTTCATCTTAATTACTAAACTAGATGACAACATTTCCCACGAGATCCAAGGCCAACTGTAAATTTTTCTACTGTGGTAAAGTAATGTAGTATTTATTTGATCCAAGACGTAACCTTGACTTGTGTTAATTGAAATGAGGAACTAGCTTTTGAACTGAATTCTGAATTGAAAACTGATTCGCGTAGCAATAAATTACAAAAGTTGGGTAATCAATTGGCCGTATTTGTTCAGGTCAAACTTTATACTTGGAAATTCCATTATCAAAGGAATAGAAACAGATGAATCAGTTTGATAGCTTTCTTTAAATAATGTTTTAATTGTTAAACTAGACTTACTCCGTGGTCCCCCTCACCCTTAAATACCTTGACGACAAAAGAAATCAACACCGCTACGACGATTTTCCCCATACAGTGGTACAGAGGTGTACTATCTACACCCAGGTTTTCTTCTGATGCTATGTTCGAATGTAATAGGGGCAAGGCTATTGTCCTTATACCTTGCAACATTTCTGGCCTCGGACTTGTATTGAGAATTTCTGGATAGAAAAATCGCTCTAATTTTGTTCTATTCAGGATTCAATCCTAGAACTTCGTGATTACCAGCCGCGGCATGATTCAGCAGGCTTTCAAGCCACTTATATATACGTACTATAGAACGTGGGTGTACGCAGCTAGTAGCTACTTGTACCTGCCTATTGCTCTTTCTTGTTGTGTTGGTCAAATAAATGTATTTTCTTTCTTTCTTTTTTCCACTCCACTACCCCCAGCACCATTTTACATATACATATGTCGGCGATTATGTTTTTGGGATGACCGTTTCTATGCTGACAACGGTGAAAAGTGGGTTTATCTTCGTTTTCATAGTCGTTATCATGGTGACCGAACATGAAGAAGATCTTCTATGATATCCAAACTTTAGTAGTAAAATATCCAAAGATGCGCATAATAGTTGGAGATTAATATTGTCACATGAAATGCAGTGCGGTTAGCTGCTCCGCGATATGTCCGCCCGCTCCTCTCGTTGCCAATCGAATAACAACGCAGCGCCGTCCGCCATCTTACATCGTCTATCTGTCATCGATAAATTATCATCTGACAGCTGTCATTTATTATCGCTTCACAACTAAACATACTATGCACTCAAGCAATTATTAAAGGCATAGAGTATGCCCACAGACAAGATTAAAAGGTTACTAAAATGAAAAATAACTGCTTTTCATTCCGTTAACTGTGATCTTCAAATAATACGAGTAGGATATGATACATATAAAATCCATTTGAAATCTTCTGACAAAAGACGTCCACTGCAAGGCCTAGGCCTCTCCCAAAGATTGCTACGACGATCAACCAGTACGTACATGTAAGGCTTTACGATTTCCTTGCCCTATGAAAAGCAGAGTCATATTAAATGAAGTGGTCAGTAATGAAGAGGCACGGTATTTTTATGTTTGTAATCTAGAAAACGAGGTGTCAGAGCTGACCTGAGGTATGAGCCAGTTGGCATCGCGTGCCAGCCGTGCGTGACCATTGCCCATTGATCACTGGTCTTAAGAAATGCGACACGAAGGACATTTTTTTCACACAGACCCACCTTGAAATTATCTGAGTGGGCTTCAAGCTTTTTATGTACGTATAAAATAAATAATATTTCCGCTTAAATTGTGTCAGCATTCAAATATTTAGTTTTTTCAAAAAACAAAAAAAGTCGAGTTCGCTTTATATGCATATTTTGAAAACTTTAATAATTTGCCAGTCCTCCCTATTTATGTATTATTTGCAGGGTAAAAGTGTAAAATTCCAAAAAGCTTATTTATCTCAAATCGACTCGGTTGCGGAAAATCTCGATTTGCCCATCAGATAAGACACGTTTATTTGATCATGGTAAGATAGTCTAGGTCTTCTCCGATACCAACACCTTTCCGTTTTTACATTGTATACCTGTTTTGACCATTTACCAAATTACCTACGCTAGTAAGTTCATTTAATAGTTTTCCAATTAGGGCCGAAATACTTAAAAAAAGATACATGTAAATGAATTTTTGACATTTTGTTTCATTTATGACAGTATTTAAGCCTTCCTTTGTCTGCGATTCTGCAAGAAGTGCTTAATCGATCGAATCACATGAAAGAGAGGAACCCGTGCGTTCAAGATTTCGTCCACCTACCGTGCTGAAGCCTTATTCAGTACGGTAGGTGGATCCACGTGGGTTTTTAGTATGGTAAGTCACACATACTTTGTCTTCCTGCCAAAAAGAAAATATCGAACTACGAGTGGTTTTTTACGAGCTTTTATTTAACTTCCAATGTTCGTATGTCTATCTTTCTGGTTCAAATCTTGTGATCCATTTTTCAAGCACTTGCGGGTTTCCGATTGAGCTGAAATTTGGTAGACGTACGTAAAGTTGGTGACAATGCAATAATATGGTACCATGGAGCTGGTCTGATGATAAATTCGGAAGGTTTCCACAGGAACGCCTGTTCCTGTGGAAACCTTCCGAATTTATCATTGTTGGATTGGTATTGACAAGTACACGACTAGATAATGTTCAGGGTCTAATGATGAAGCCCAAGGTGGCTAATGGAACTACTAATTATGACCCGTGTTTGGGCTCGTTGGATTTGTCTTGACGAGTACTTTAGCCCCGGATGGGGTTCAAGGTCTGATGATGGAGCCGGAAGGAAGCCATAAGAACTCCTCAACTAAGTTAGATATCTTCGTTATGTTTTTGCTGTAAGAGCTTGTTTCATTAAATTAAAATAATTCTATTGAACAATTGCGTACCGCCTGATACCGAAAAGTAAAATTTTAATTACATTATTTTTACCGAAAATTATTGTGCAAAGCCCCATAAGGTGGACCGATGATCTGATGAAAGTCGCAGGTTAAAACTGGATGCATTCAACACGAAGCCGATAGTTGTGACAATCATCTGGGGCGGCTTTTGTTGGTCTGGCAGCCGTTCGCCCCTGTAATTTAAAAGCGTCTTTCGCCCCTCAGCACGGGGCGAACTTGTTGTTAATATTTATGAAGTAACCGTTCGCTCTTTGTCCAATAAAAGCCTTATTTTTTAAAATAAATGTCGATTGTAATCTGAATTTTATTTCAAGGTGACTGCAATTTATTCTGAGTTTATGGCTTTTAAAGTTTTTTCCAAAACTATATGTTGAAATAGGCTACAGAATGGGCGAATGGGACTATTATAACTTTTAAGGCGCGAACGGGTTCAGTTAGGCTATCAGGGGCGAACGGGTGCGAGAGCCTTTAGTTTTGCAGTGGTCGTTGCGTTGCGTCGCAAACCTGTGTCTGGTATATGCAATAGGGTCGCCTCTTATTACATGTGACCTAGCATTGTCGGCGAAAAGTGGGTGTACAGCAGCCATCCCCCCTTGGGGAATATAGGCGTGACGGTGTTTTAAATAAAACATTTATACTTATTTTATGTCTCGTATAAAAAAGTACTTAAAATTACTTAAATATTTCTCAATTCTGCTACTTAACCACGTAATACGCTCCAATTCTATACCGAATTGAAAATGATTAATATTTCATGTGTAGGTTTCTGTTTCGCCCTATCAAATACCGTTTGAGTAAAATTGAAATGCAATAAATGATATTACGTAAGAGTTTTATTGCGTCTTAGAGAGGGTTTTAAATAAATCTATCTCATTACTTATTCAGTGGAAGATTGAATGTTTCAATTTTGAATAAAATAGTTTAAATGGTATTCGTAATTGAAGTCGTTGGTGTTTTAGATTGGATACAAGGCGCATTTGGCGAACTTAATTGTTTCAAGCCTTTTAAGTTTCAAATTATCTTATTTCCCTTAATTCTGTTTCTTGGTTAGATTCGAAAAGGCTTTGAATTTCTCATCAATATTCGAGAAAGGGTAAACTGATACGGGGAGATTATTATCGAATAAAGGTATATAATGTAATTTATTGTAATAATTAAGGTATTTTTTTTCTTTTAGGTAAAAAATTCCAATGTTACTTACATATGGTTACATTCAATTTTATTCCTAGTAGAAGACTGCCTTGTTGGTTAAGATGCTGATAATCTGGTCTTGGGTCAGACAGAGTATTATTCACGTTTTTCAAGCAAGAAATCTCAGCAGTAGCCCGGAGTCTAGAATTATGGCCGGTTTAATGACCGTACCTATGACTATGACCTAATCTTTGGCATATTATTGGCGTACATAGTACACCTTTCCTTAGCTTGAGAAATATGGGTGAGAGGGTGATTATTTTTAGTCCTCTGATAACATTTTTGTTTTAATAAAAATAATGTATGCTCATTTATGTACAATTTATAGTGTAATAGCGTACATAGTTTTTAATATTTTCCGACTATCAAAAAGCATATGTATGTTAAACAAAATCATATGAAATAAATCCTGTAGTTATTTCGTCTTAACAAAATGAAAAACATTAAAAATATTTATTCTTCTTTGCTATCGCCACACTATTTAAACTGCGAGTATAAAAGTTTTATGATTCATAAGCTATAATCGTTAAAAGAGTAATGTCAAACATACCATAAAATCATAATAGGTAACGTATTGATCTATACCAGTATTGCAGTGGAAAGCAGACGGTTATTCTAGGATCACCTAAGAACTAAATCTGTTCGGGCGACTGGTTGCCCTTGCCCAGCGCCCGCAGGCCTACGTTCATGGGGGACGGAGGTCATTTGCGGCCTATGCCCTACGCCTTCGCCCGACGCGTCTTTTGCAAGCAAGATTGGAGGAGGTCTCCTCCCGCTTCCGCTCAGCCTCTTCTTTTGCCATCAACACGGCCCCGCAAAAAACGTTTGCCGCCTAGGCGCTCTCCTCTCGAACATGGCTGATATCGCAGCCGGCAGCGAGAGCGCCACCCCTACGATCTGTGCCGCCATTAGCTGCCGCTCCGCATGCCACGCTGAATACCCCAATAAGGTGTGCAGTGGCGTATCTTCTGGCCCACCAAAGTGGTGGCACTCCTCCATACGCTCCCTACGCCCAAAACAGCCATGCTTGGACAGTACCTGCGTCAGCCGGCAGGTGAGCGCATCGTGTCGCCTCTCAAGCTACGCCCAGAAGACCGGCACAATCGCGGAAATGGTGGCATGCTTCACACTGGGATTCGTGAGCAGTTCCAGCCACTCCTCCCGCACTGCTCGGAGGAGCTCCTTGCGTCTGACCGTTCCAGGGGGGTTCGAATTACCCCATCGCGGCTTCGATTCTCGTATTATGTAGTTTATCTCATACAAAATATACTCACAGATTTTTAGTATTTTCAGTTTTGCTTTGTAGGGTCTGATTACGTTTACTCCGAATTAAAATCAGGTTTTAATTTTACAACTTATAATGTGTTAAAATTTTATATTGGTGCCGTAAAAGAGTTTAATCCTAAATAATATGCTGGACTGGATACTTTTGCCTCTCCTAGCGCATTTCAGTATGTGTTACTCCTATAATACCACCGGTGATGACACGATTTAAGTCTGTGTACTTGTTAAGACCAATCTAAATCCCATGACGGGGTTATGTTGTATTGAGAAGTTGGTTACTTTCCAGCTTTATCTTAAGGACAGGTCTACCTTACAATTATTATTGCATTGCGACCGAAGGTTTTTATTTACCTTACTTAGGTAGGTACTTATGAAAAATTGAACTCTATCATCATGCAATAGAGCAAAAACTTAAATGAAAAAAAAATAACCGGAAAGCTACAGCACAAAGCCGGTCGTTGTGACGATCTTTGGGGAGACCTGCAATGGATGTCTTTAGGCAGATAATGATGAATCGGAAAGACATAAAAACGAAGGAATTTGTATAAAATCTTGTGAAACCTTCTAACTTTATGCGTACAATAAAAAAATACCGCTAAGTAAGAATGTAACGAAAAACACTGTAAAGAAAAAAAAAAGTTCTTTACGTAAAGATGTAACGAAACACATTGTAAATAAATGCAAATAAATAGATTGTTACGTTAATATGTAACAAAACACGTTGTAAATAAATAAGAATAAATCAAGTCCGTTACGTAAAGATATAAAAAACACATTGTAAATAAATGCAAATAATTTCTGTTACGTAAAAATGTAACAAAACACATTGTAAATAAATAAAAATAAGTAAAGTCCGTTACGTAAACATGTAACGAAACACATTGTAATCTCACCGACCATCCGGTACGTAAAGTTCCCCGATAATATTCACTTCTTTGTGGTGACACCAGCTGCGACGAATTACGGTCTTTGAGTAGGACGCCTATTAGGTTTGTGTAAAACGGGACATGAGGGAGGAAAATTAGAGGCTATGTACTTTTTGCGCCTACTGAAAATAAATTTAATATACTGGCAAAATGCTAATTGGTAAGCGTGTTGTTGTAGATATTATATCCTGCTGGTCAAGATTCTCGCGTCCAATTTAAAGCAGGAGGGCAGCAGTAAGGGTTGGTCCATCTTCAGATTACCTTTAGATAGATTATCTTTTGATTACCTACTGTTTGTTATACTTTTCGACGTTGTCCATTAGACAGTAGAGAATTTATAGAATTAATATATTATTAAATTCTCTCCGTCCACCCGTAAAATTTCGTAATGATATAGATAGAATTTTAAGCTTGTGTCATCCAATTTGGTTATTTTCGCTTTCTGTATTGCAAATCAAATGCCACCAAACAGCAGAATAATAAATATTACATTTTTTATTATTTGTTACTATCCAAGAAAAACTAAACGATTATTAACCCTACACTTGTGCACCCCTGCTGAGCACCCATTGTACTTCGAGCTCTGGGCAAATATCTTTTTAAAATGTGTAAAAATCGGTTTCTCTGCCTAAGTATTGGGAGTGTAAATGAATGTTTATTCGGATTATGAATCAGCGAATCTGTATTGGAAATTTTAAAATTAAATTTTAGATACCTAGGGTAAGTGCTCCAGTTAATGATACCTAAAGAAATTTTCCAACATTAATAATTAATTTACCGTTACGGGATACGGTTCAAATTTATATTATAATATATAAATATAATGTTAGGAATACGTTTAAGATTAACATATATATTCTTTTTTAAGACAAATGTTGTGTACTTTTTAGTTATTCAGCGTTAAGTACAAAATGACCCCAAAAACCCCAGTAAATGAACATAATGGAACCAGTAAATGACCATAATTTTAAATATTTTTTATTAGCTAAAAACGTTAATTATAAAATAAATAAATCTCTGAAAATCAATTACGCAACGTAGTTATAAATCTACGAAAAATATTAAACAGAAACAAAAGTTATTTTTGCAGTTATAAAGGTTGTAATAGTTGAAAGTAGCGTAGGTATAATGATTGCTCTAAACCAGTAATATACAATAAAAAATAGTGTTTTTAAAGGAAACGTAATAATTTTTTACATTCATGCGCTAGTCTAAATTAAAAAAAATACTATTTTAATACCTTATAATTAATTATATGGTATACATACGCTACATAAGGCTACATTTTATGCTGCCTACCAACTGGTAGTCAGCAGGATTAAAGTCAGAGTCATGTTTCTAATGTTATTAAAAAAACACCATTACGACTATTTTCCCCAAGCGTGGGTGGCAGAGGTGTACTAAGTACACCCACGTTTCGCCGACGATGTTAGGTCCCATGTAATAGGGGGCGAGCCTATTGCCATATATCGGGCACAATTCCAGACTCCGGACTCGACCGGACTAATGTTATTAATACATATAATTCTTTTAATCATTTTAATATGAGTAGTTTTTATCAGTAATCTTATAGTGCCACCATGTCAGTCTATGTCCAGGATCTGAATCAAGGAAACCCATCCGTATCCATGTAATATCTGTGAAACTGTTCTACGCTGAAAGATATCTTGAAGCCACTGGATTGGATAGGAAACGGCATTAATATCAACAACGAGTACATCTCTCAGCTTCGGTTTGCCAATGCTACTGTGGTTATGGCTGAGACTCTAAAAGACCTCGGCAGAGATTCTCAACTTATTGGTCTAAAAATAGACACGGGCAAGAATAAACAGATATGAATAATGATATTCATATCCGTGTATCCTTGCCCGTATAAAATGGAGATGTGATATGAATCAAACCTCCATTTTATACGCACTCCTGTGGAGAATGAAGACTCTACACTCAAAGTTGTAAACAGTTGTGTATATCTAAGAGAAATAGTCTAATTAGGTAGACCCACGTTCGAAAAAGAGGTCGAACTAAGTTACGCCACGTCCTCTTATCCTAAATACTGCAGTCTTTAATCAGTGTGTATTTGATAACATACTATGGTACTGAGATGTGGTCACTTATGATGGGTCTCATAAAAAGGCTCAAGATGACCCGAAAGCCAATGGTATTGCTCTACCATTGGCTTTCGGGCTTTGCTTGGAGTTTCCCTGTGGAATCAAATTTGAAATAAAGAGATCCACAGAAAAATTATATTCACCGACAAACATTTAGAATTGCCAAACTTAAGTGGCAATGAGCGGAGAATATAGTTTGTAAAACTGATGACCGTTGTGGCAGAAAGGTTCTCGAATGACGACCATGTACCGGAGGTAGTCGAGTAGACAGGCTTCGATGGACCAATGATCTGATAACAAAATAGGTGGCTTATCTCTTGTGATGAACGTCCTTTGGGTGATATAGAGCAAGTTCAGCCCTTTCATCTACGGTAATTTCGGATGGCCCATATGTTAGGGAGCTTTATTATGTAGGCCACTGTCTATTAATAGTCAATTCTCTATCAACAATAGCCTCAAGTGCTGTTTGTAGTATTTGGTGTGTATATCAAAACCCTTCGTATTGTTACTTGCTTAAACTCATGGCATGTAATGAAGCAATAAGAAAGGAAATGATTAACTGTATTTTATGAACCAGTAAAATGACATACCCATCCCAATACTGGCCAAAACATTCTAAATCGATTTTTAAAGCTCCTTCTGAAAT
The DNA here is from genome assembly GCA_905147815.2 of Phalera bucephala. Taxonomy (NCBI): domain Eukaryota; kingdom Metazoa; phylum Arthropoda; class Insecta; order Lepidoptera; family Notodontidae; genus Phalera; species Phalera bucephala. The sequence goes on along the minus strand of LR990616.1, from coordinate 13,842,702 downwards.
ATTAATTTTGTAACACAAGAATTAATAATATTAATGACTAAATATAAAAATTTGTGTATACTCCAGTAAATGAACCACCGTTCATACACTGGATTTTGGTCAAATTGTTGTTCTAAAGCTAAGACATCCAAAAATTCGCTACAAACTGGCTGAAATTGCAACTAAATCGATTTAAGACGTATTATACGTGCTTCGGAAGGCACGTTAAGCCGTTGGTCCCGGTTACCACTTAATGTGGTAGTCGGTAAGCCGAGTTAGAAGCCTTAAAGGCGGCTTGATAAGTTCCATCAGCAGTTGGCCACAAACCTGCCTCCATCAATCCGCACTGGGTCCACGTGGTGGAGTATGACCTAATCTCTCTCACCTCGATTTGTGAGAGAAGGCCTTTGCCCAGCAGTGGGCAGTATAGGCTGATATTATTATACGTGTGGCATCATCCAATAAAAATTCTATCACAGATACTTAAATTATGGCTAAAAAGTTGTCATGTTGTGCATCACAAAAATTTTAAATGCTTATAATTTTAGAATGAATTAATGGAATAAGAAATATATAGTAAAATGAGTTGGCTTTAGGAAAAAAAATATTCTGGTGCATAGAAATATTTACATTTCTTATTATTAGAAACACTTACCCTGTTCTTTTCTTTAAGCAAAAAGTTTGGTAAAGTGATTTTATCTAACATTCAATTTGAAGAGATACATTTTACGGTATTATATTTTTTGTTGCTCTTTATTTTAATTATAAAAAATCATTTTAGTCTCCGTGTTCCTTTTTCGTAACAAATTTGAGTTAACATTTAAAATTACTATCATACCTGCTAATTAGAAAAAAAGCCTATAATTTAACATAAAGTACGTGTAAAAATTACCACGTGTTATTTTACTTAAATACCAGTTCAAATAGAAAGCGACTCATGACCATGACACAGTATTAAAATATAAACCTGGTAATTTACTTGAATACTTGATCACGTACTTCCTTTTAAATTAGGGCCGCACTAGATAACGTACGAAAGAAACTAGGTTAAGTATCTAGTTTAAACTTATCTTTCGTCACTATTGCGTGACAAAACAGTAGTACATAGTAATCAGAGAATCAGGCCATTTGGACAACGACGGTCAGGCATCGAGCCTCTAAACTACTGGCCTATCAGCTTTACACCCTGTCGGTTCGCTCCCGTCAATTTGAATAAAGTACGAATAAAAAGTATAGTGTAAGGACACCCTAATCGGCGCCCGATTTTATCAAGAGCTCGTGCCAAGCGTGTAGGCACTTTTTACGCATCAACAGACCAGAAATAAGCCAAGAATGAATAAAATAAAATCGACGATAAAACGTTGTGTTCTGATCACACTTCCTATCTATGTGATAAATAAATCAAGTTCTTACATAACGTTCTTGTATCAATAGTGCAAGGAGTAACATTGACATGGAATCCCTGATGTGTAGTGTTATTTGGTATGATATGGTACTAAAGGGGGCTCAATAATCTGTGGGCAACATAATAATTCGTACAATTCGTAATCTCCATGCAATTTGTCGTCAATATTACCCAAATTATTGCGCACATTTTATTACCTATCTTGTTTTAATTACATGTATCGTAGAATAAATAATAATAAGTCGTCTGTAGGTCGAAAAAGGGCACGTTAATACTAGACTATTGGCTAAATTTTAACAGTGTGGCATCGTTATCTTCCTTTATATCAGGGTGAAATAAAGACACATTTATAATTAATTATTGGTGCTTTTTTCTCAGATGAAGACATATATTCCAACCATGGAATAGAGTCAAACTACTTTTGAATTATAATCAGCTTTTTGGTTGCTAGCCTTTAACCAGCCTTGGATAATCAAGTAGCCACTATACAAGAGTTACCCGTAACAAAAATGTTATTACCTATCATTTATAGCATGATCAGTATCATCGATATATTTCTAACTTCTTCGACACTTACTCAAGAGAAAGTGTTTACTTTGAAGTTAGAATATGATTACACAAGTTGGAGAATTCGAATTCACGAGCACACCATACTCCTGAAAATTATAATAATGTTTGAAACTCTTACGTCGTACGCAGCGCCTAAGGTGAAACAATAACCCCCACCAACTTTCTTATAATATGTTCCACTGAGTTTTTATTATTTCTACAAAAGTTTTTATCCGTTTTGCGTACAAAATGGAATTCCGCTGTCACATCGTACTTTCTTTGATGAGCGAAAATTCCTTCACGACTCAGTAACAGCGACGTTTTCATTAAAGTGTTGTCTCTTGTACAGTTGACAGGAAATCATAAGCCATTGTTGTATTAATTCGAGTCTGTCTTTGGGACGTTAAAAGGATGAAAGGCGGGATCGGAGCCCGAGTGTCAGTGACTCGTTAAAACTTTAATAAGGACACGAAATAACTAATGTTTAATAATTTGTACTCTAGTATTAACCCTGTTGTATAGGAAGTTTTATATTACGTTGATGTACACAGTACATACTTGAATACGGCTTGATTCAGTGGTTAGGAGTTTAAGTCGCTCTGCCCACTGGATCGATCGATCTCCGCGCGGGACAAGTCTTTATGTGATCCACAATTAATTGTGTCATTCTTGTTGATTTGTATGTGTGTGTGTGTGTGTGTGTGTGTGTGAATAGCGTGTTTGTAAATACACCCACGACGTGGGAATAACTCCCAATGTGGGTCTACGTTATTTTAATAAGTAATAATAATGTTGTTTTCATTGTATAATGATTATATAAATTCTTAAGAGCCTTGGTTGATTTATTCATCAAATAGATGATAACCTAACTGAATATAAAAGTGAAACAATTGAAAATTTTGTTTATATGACTGTAATTTTTACTACATTTATGTTTTTGTTGGATCCTATGAATAACTTTTATTAGATGACTGAAAAATTCGCCTATAAAATTAAATAAGGGAAGGAAGAGTCAGCGGCAATATAAATAACAATATCTTACAATTCGAAAAACTCAATCCAATTTGTTGTCAACATTTTCCGGGATAGCTATCGATATACGTCATTATTTGAATGGAACTACCGTTCACGAACAATAAGGCTCCGGGTACACTACTCACCGACCGCGATATATCAATTTCAAATAATTTGTACATACTGGAGGACTGGTCGTATCTCTAAAATTTTTATAGTTCATTTCATTCATTCATCGTTGGAGAACTGTGATCACCGTACGCCAAAATATTACCTACGTTGTATTATCTATCTTGTTTGATTTACTTGTACTTGCAATGTACTACTAAAATTATCATATAGGTAATTTGCCACTAATCCGTCGTTTTTGGGGAGGCCTAATAGTTAAGGGTTTCTCAAAGTAATTGCAGTGGATTCCGAATTGTAAAGGACGTAGGTAGATAGCAACTATGATTCATGAAGAGCTACAGAACGATAAAGATATAATACCATCTAGTGGCGTATAATGTGCGTAGTGATCACAAGGTCCCGGATTCAAATTCTAGCTCAGACAAAATATAGATTTTCTATCGAAAAATTTTCAGTAGCAGTCCGGAGTATAATGGCAACAGACTTGCCCCGTATTATATGGTACTTAACAGCGTCGCCGAAAAGTGGGTGTATAAAGTGAACTTCTTTAACCCCCACCTGGCTAATATAGGCGTGACTCTGAGGATTTTTTATTTTTTACCAAACACAACATGCTCCGACTCTGCACTCCGAAATATATAATATATATAATAATAATAATAACCTGCCGGGGTCAGTTCGCTAGATATGTTTCTTCATTTTCATCAAGTGATCTCAGCAGGCGGCTTACATAACATTAACATCTCGCAAAGGGCCTCTACGTGTTTGACCCATGTCCCCATGCAAGCCTTTCAAAGGTCTGGGTAAAGCCCGTGAATCTGAGCGAGATACATAATAATAATAATATTTATTTGCCTCTTCACAAATGTTATCAGGTCTTAAAAGTTAGTATATACAGCATGCTCAAACTGAACTCCTTTGTGAGAAGCTGGTGCCTGCACTAGGTAAACCTGTGTTACAGGTAACCAGGCTCTCTTCCCTTAAACAAGTACTGCATTAATAAGTAGAAACGTGAAGAAATTAAAAGGAACATTCTCTTTATAAGAGTAAACTAATCATAAAGTTAGATCGATAATATAATAATAGAGCTTTCATAATCTCATCTATAAGTACTCGATGCGATGGAAAACTGACAAAAGAGCCCCGGAGATATGAGCTCGGGTGATTTGTCCGTAATGGTCAGGATACAGTTTTTGGGAACGTCGGAAAGGAATTTAATACATGTTTTATTTGTTTTACCAAAAAATGTTTACGCTTATACAAAAAAATATATAAATAAACAACGTCACGCTATATACACCAAGCGGGGGTGACAGAGGTGTACTGTGTACACCTACATTTCGCCAACGATGTTAGGCCCCGTGTAATAGGGGGCAATAGCTATATACCAGGTACAATATCAGACTCCGGACTGATAGTGGAAATATTTTCTATAGCAAAAATTACAATTTTGTCCGACCTCTAGGTCGAGGTCCTAATCTCGTGAGCGCTACGCGTATTATACGCTACTAGACCGACGAGGCTTTATTCAAAAACCACTGTGCGGTCGGGGGACCCCCGACAGGAACGAAGTTCTAATCAGACAATGTAACTCACTGTTAATAAAATTTTACTCATTGAAAAAGCGATTTCATTTAATGACCCTATACTCTGACCATCGAGCACATTTCACTAACACGTGATGTTAACAAGTATAGCGGTCAGTGCTTACGATAACATCCGCACCACGCCGGACGGAACAGAATGTCTCGTAACGTTTTTTCGTTATGTCACGATGTCTACCTGTCAACTCCTACCGCAAGCTGCGTAAAGAAACTTCGTTCCAAAAAGAAAAGACAGAAAACTGGCACGGTATAAAAACAGCTCTATTATAGTACTCTGCACGGAACTTGATTTAATAGATCTCTCATAATCTTGTCTATGAGCATTCGATGGGGTGGAGATTTACCAAAAGAGCCCCATAGATATGAGCTTGGGTAATTTGTCCGTGATGGCCAGGATAAGGTATCCGCACAGGACAAATCTTTATGTGTGTGTGTGTGTGTGTGTGTGTGTGTGTATGAATAGCGTCTTTGTAAATGCACCCACGACACGGAAATAATTTCCAATGTGGGTCTACGTTCTTTTAATAAGTAAAAATAAGGTTGTTTTCAATGTATAATGATTATATAAATTATTAAGAGCCTTGGTTGATTTATCCATTAAATAAATGATAACCTAACTGAATATAACAGTGAACAGTTGAAAATTTTGTTTATATGACTGTTAATTTTAATACATTTATATGTTTGTTGTATCCTATAAATAACTTCTATTAGATGACTGAAAAATCCGCCTCTAAAATAAAATAAGACAAGGAATAAAATCTGGGAAGAGTCAGCGGCATTATAAATAATAATATCTTTCCATTCGAAAAACTCAATCCAATTCGTTGTCAACATTTCCCGGGATAGCTATCGATATACGTCATTATTTGAATGGAACTACCGTTCATGAACAATAAGGCTTCGGGTACACTACTCACTGACCGCGATATATCAATTTCAAATGATTTGTACATACTGGAGGACTGGTCGTACCTCTAAATTTTTTATAGTTCATTTCATTCATTCATTGTCGGTGAACTGTGACCACCGTACGCCAAAATATTACCTACATTGTATTATCTATCTTGTTTGATTTACTTGTACTTGAAATGTTTTACTAAAAATAACATATAGATAATATTCCACAAATCCGTCGTTTTCAGGGAGGCCTAATAGTTTAGGGTTTCTCAAAATTATTGCAGTGGATTCCGAATTGTAAAGGACGTGGGTAGATAGCAACTATTATTCATGTAGAGCTACAGAACAATAACTATGATAACATTAATGGCGTATTATGTGCGTAGTGATCACGAGGTCTTGGAATCGAATCTTGACTCAGAGAAAATATAGATTTTCTACCGAAAATATTTCAGTATCAGTCCGGGGTAAAATGACAACAGGCTCCCCTCATTTATGTGGGACTTAACAGCGTTGCCGAAAAGTGGGTGTGCAAAGTACACTCCTATAACCCCGCCTGGCTAATATAGGCGTGACTGACGATTTTTTATTTTTTACCAAACACACAACATGCTGATAAACTAGCGCAGTAAAACGGTACTCCGAACTAAATATATAATAATAAAGCTTTCATAATCTCATCTATAAGTACTCGATGCGGTGGAAAACTGACAAAAGAGCCCCGGAGATATAAGCTCGAGTGATTTGTCAGTGATGGGCATGGTGGGTAAAGTGTTTGGGAATGTTGAAAAGGAATTTATTCCTATTTATATTTATTATTTAATATACGTTTTATTTGGTTTACCAAAAAATGTTAACAGTAATACAAAACATTAAATAAACAACGTCACGCTAGATTCCCCAAGCGAAGGTGACAGAGGTGTACTGTGTACACCCACTTTTCGCCAACGATGTCAGGTTCCTTGTAATAGGAGGCAATATCTATATACTGGGTACAATAGCACTACTCCGGGTTGCTAGCGGAAATATTTTCTATAGAAAAATTTCATTTTTGGCCGTCGTGGTTTTCTACTGGACCAACGAGGTTTTCTTTAAAAAATAATATACTGTGCGGTCGTGGAACACCCGTCAGGAACGAAGTTCAAACTCACAGTTTAAAAAAATGTTACTTATTGAAAAACGTTTTTTTTTAATTGGAGTATACTCTGACCATCGAGGACATTTAACTAAGAGGTGATGTAAACAAGTATGGCGGCCAGCGCTTATGATAACATCCGAACTAGGCCGGACGGAACCGTATGCCTCGTAACGATATTTCGTAATAACATTACGATTTCTCCCTGTCAACTCTTACTGCAAGCCGCGTTAAGGAACTTTGTTCCAAAATGAAAAGACACAGAACTGGCACGGTATAAAAACAGCTCAATTATAGAACTGTGCACTGAATCATAGAATAGCCTATTCTATGAGCACTCGATGTGGTGGAGAATTGACAGAAAAGCTGCGGAGATATAAGCTCGGGTAATTTGTCCGTGATGGCCAGGATAAGTTTTTTGTGGCCGCTGGAAAGGAATTTACTTCTTCAACATATGTTTTATTTCGATGAAGTAACGACTAAAACTTCTCTATCGGGAAAATATGTTTTGGAGTTATGGGATTTGTATATAATATTATAACTTACTGCCTAGTTTGTCTAGTCAAGAATAATAGGTATTGCATTTTTGTGTGTGTATGATCTACGCTGTTGGCTGCGGGGCCGTTACAGCTTCACCGGACAAGAGGGTGAGCGTGCAACCACTACGTTCGAGCGAGAAGGGCAAGGGGACAAGTAGCTCAAGGGCGCCTCAAAGAAGAATGACCTCGGCTTGGGCAGTCGCTATAGAGGAGGGCATATCCTAGGTGTTTCGCCGTGGTACTCTGCACCGGCTGGTGGGCAAGTGATTCTTTGACCTCGCCGGCAAGGTTGGTGTCTGATCCTGTGTAGGGTATTTGTATCTGAAAAAAGGGATGTAAGAGCATCGGTACTTTTGTTGCCCATGGTACTACCAGCTTTTACTACCAGTAGTAACACGGCAATGCATTTTTATTCTATTACTTGAAATTAATTTCGTTAAGAAATGCGTAAAGACATCTTAACTTGCTACTAGTACTTGATATCAGTAGTAATACGAAAGTATTATTGCCCGTGTAACTACTGGTAGTAATACGGGAAACAAGCGGGTCAAAAATTCTTGCCCGTATTACTACTGGGCCTGTCGGTAGTACTACGGGCAAGAATTATTGCCCGTGTTACTACTGGTAGTAAAAACTGGTAGTACCACGGGCAACAAACGCGTCGGTAGGATCGGTTAGGACAAGAGAGGAGGGACGACGGTAGCGGCTGATAGGAGGGTAATTATATTCGTAGTCGGCGGTGGTTACGATTAGCACCGAGGTCTTGAGTTCTAATCTTATGTTGGACAAATTTAGTATTTCTATCATAACAATTTAATATCAGTCCGGAGTCTGGCATATATGGCAATAATCTCACTCCTATTACATGGGACTTAAAGCGTCTGCGAAAAGTTGGTGTACACAGCACACCACTATCTCTCCCATTTAGGGGTAATAGGCGTGATGGTAATTTTATTTTATAAAATACCTACTATTAATCAAAGCTACTTATTAAAACAGATCGTTGCCGCAGTAATATGGAAAAATCTAAACCATTTTTATTTGCTATTTATGTATATGGATGATGTATTGGTATCTTATATTTTTTATTATAACGAATAACAGAAACAACAGCAAATTGAAATTCTATTACAAATATAATATTATTTTACCAGGACCATTCTTCACAATACAATCTCAAGGGAATCGTAGATTAATATTTTTCAAAAATGATATTAGAAAAATAAAATTAATAAAGCTTTCATTTCGTTCAGCTATAAGCTTTATGGGTAGATTGGCATATAGAAGAATCCCCTTGTGCATTGGACATTTTTCTCTTAAATATTCTGACCTATAAAATATTCCAGTTCTTTTTAATCTTTTACAATTTGATTATGAAAAAACGTTGGAAAGATTTAATTAACTTTCAGGTTAAATAAATATTCTATTCCAATTCTAAATCAAAAGGTACAGAATACATAATGTATAACCCAGTACACAGAGTATTTATTAATTTGACAAGTAAGGTTAGTGTGAGTAGTAAATACTTTTTTTCATACGGAACCTGTATTACTTAAGTTTCTAAAAGCTGATTTGGGATCTTTTTATAAGTTTTTTTTTTTTTATAGTAAAAAGAATCACGAATTTCCAAAGGAAATTTTTGCTAGAAATCACCTTTGCCCAACTCCGTCGAGTGTCCGACTTAATAATGTTTTCTTTCAAAATCAAAAATCAAAATCAAAAGCTTTTTATTCATGTAGACCAAAAGGCACTTATGAATAGTCAAAAAGAGAAAATTATTAATTACTTAAGACTCTACCACCCGTTCGGAAAGTCATTCCTGTGGAGAAGAAGGGCAAGAAACTCCACGGTTACTCTTTTTTAAAAATGAGGTTTACAATTCTTTTTGTATACATTGCATTTATGGAGTATGGGAGAACAATGCAGAACGAGCTAAATAGATGTGCTTAAGTATAGATTAATCATAAGTGTACTTAGATTCATGATATTGGTCAGTGTCTACATAGTCCTCTCATTTACAAAATAGAGATGTTGTAGAGGTATATAATAAAAAGCATAATAATAATAGTAAGAGAAAGTGTTACTATAAAATATGTAAAGAGCGCGTACAAAACAACTGGTCATAGCTCCAGTGTGATGCCGAACGAGACAAAATTCAACAACATTATGGTACACGTTCAGTCAGACAAAGGGCAGGGGACGGACCAGTCCCCACCAGCAGCACCCGTTCACGAGTATGACCTGAGAAGCAGCCATCACTCTCCTCAACCATTTTAGAGGGAAAAGAATGACCCGCTCCACAGAGCCGCCACTAGCAAAGACATTTTAGTGAGCATGACCAATCCACGACCCTGTCGACATCGTTCGAGAATAATATTTAAAATCAATGAACGCTCGCTAGGCAGGACACGCTGCACTTAACATTATATTCTTCTAGATTTCAGTTAATTTGTGTAAAGGCATTTTTATCATTTAAAAAATCATTTAGTGTATAATATCCTTTACTCATTAGCGAAGATTTAATATACTTTTTAAATCTGTCAAGTGGCAACTCTAACATGGGCTTTGGTATCTTATTGAAGCAGCGAATACCGACTCCTACGAAGGAAGTAAATACTTTTTTAAGCCTAACAATTGGTAATACCAGTTTATGTTTATTTCTAGTATTTAATTTATGAACGTCACTCACTTTATTAAATAAATGGATATTCCTACGTATGTACACTATGTTGTCGTATATATACTGTGAAGCGACCTTGAGAATGTTGATCTCTTTAAAAAGTTCTCTGAGGGAAGCCCTAGGTCCAAGATTATAAATGGCACGGATAGCTCTTTTTTGCAGTATGAATACATTTTCCACGTCAGCAGCGTTACCCCACAGTAGGATACCATAAGACATAATGCTATGGAAGTAACTAAAATAAACTAGACGTGCTGTATCCACATCCGTAAGTTGCCGTACTTTCCACACTGCATAAGCAGCGGAGCTAAGTTTACCCGCAAGTGATGAGATATGGGCCACCCATTGGAGTTTGGAGTCTAGGGTAATGCCTAGAAAGACAGTGGAGTTCACGAGGTCCAGCTTTGTGCCATTAATAAGAATATTCGTAGCATTAACTTTTACATTGGGCATAGTAAATTTAATACACTTTGTCTTGAGTGAATTAAGCAATAGATTGTTTATTTCGAACCAATTTGATATCCGTGAAAGAGCACCATTCACATCGTCAAAATTAAGCTTAGCTCTGTCAACTTTGAAGATCAATGTGTGTAAATTTAGAAATTCACAATACTAATCCGTAGTCTGGAATTACGTACGGTATAATAATAATACGCTCGCCGTTTATTTCATTAGAACCTAATATTAATTGCAAACTGTGGGTGAACCCGGCACCTCTCTACCACCTTCACTTGGGGAATATAGAAAACTATAAGAAATCTAAATAAATATTCTTGCGCATTGTCCCGAAGCGATGGTCTGACAAAAATATTTATAGTTTTAAAGTGACACTCTGGTAATACATATAACGTATCTATTTTATTCTATGTTCTTTGTCTTATGATTTTAGGAGACGGTATTACTTTTTTTTCTGTTTTTTTTCACTCTGTGAGGTTTATGCTGGGGCGTGTGTTCGTAATTCTTCTCCTCTTAAACGGCTTGGCCGTTTCTGATAATTTTTTTTGGAATTATGGGGTCATCTGTATGGTTCTTAGCTATAGTTAGACTCGGTAGACGTTGACGACTGGTTCCGTATTATTTTATTTTTAAATAGTAAATATAAAATAAACACGTGGGTTGTCACGAAAAACTGGTAGTTGTATAATAAAATAAAAGATAGATTTTCATTAACAAATGTTCTTTATTTCAACAAAATCATGCCAGTAAAATACTAATTACAGTTCACAATAACAACGAAAGCATACGTGTTACTAGACGATATGTACAACGGTATACGTGATGTTTGCAATTCAGGATATGTACTAACACAATATGCGTTAAATTATTCTATACCGGGTGTTACAGAAAGGTATAGTAAAAATTTTGTGGTTTGACTTGTTACTGATTAACCTCTTATAAGTACTAGTGTGTAACAGTGAGCCGGGATGGGACATGTATCGTTGCATTAGAAAACCTCAGAAAGGCAATTATTGTTTCATTTATGATACTTAACTTTGCACCATAAATAAAATTCTATGGCTATATATAATTGCAATAGCTATTGGTAGTGAAAACGCGTCTTAATTACGCACTATAGTATTGGCATTTAATTGAGTAAGTTGTTGCAATCTACATTTTAAACTGTGCAGTTTTTTTAAACCTTGTAAACTTATCTCTTTCGCAGATCCAAGGTTTTTATCCTACCCAGTTTCATGTACATTTCCCTGGACATTTTCGTTTGGCTGGGCGTAATGTAAACCCAGCGTTATATTTACGCAGATAACTACACGATATGAAAAATCACCTGAGGGTTTAGCACGAAAAGTATGACGTTAACGAGTAATCGTGCTGACACTTTCATGTTTATTTAGTATAATTATAGAATGAGAAGGATGGCATATCAACTCGCTAGAGTCACGTTAACGTCAATTTTTTCTGCTGAGCCCTCTATTCTCTATCTATAATTATCCAGCCAACAGGGAGATTTTTCTATAGATATTTATTCTTGTACAATATCCGTAGCAACTGGCGCCATTCCAGCACGTTTTTTTCCATTTTAACGGGTTTTCCAAAATTAATACACTTATACATACAGAGTTTTTAATACACTCAAATATTACACGTCTTTTTAGGTATTGACTACGAAATTTGGCCAATCGGTTGTTTTTTTATAATCCAATATACGATTATTGTATCTGCGTTTAGTTTGATCCCATCCATCATTATCTTAGCTGAACACAAGCCGGGAAGGCTAGGCAATTATGTACATGTAACATTTTTAATACACTCAAATATAACGCGTGTTTTTCTTGTGAAATTCGTCCGATCGATTGCCTTTTCATAGTGCATACGAGTAATATTACATTTAGTTTGACTTCATTGCCAGCCAAAATTAATAAAACAGTCACCTTTATTATTTCTCTGCTTTCTTTCTTAAGTGAAAATTGTTCACATTAATTCATTATTTGCGTCCAAATGGTCTATACCTTTTTGTTACAACCCGTTTGTAAATAAAAGTTAGCATTTCGTACATAATCGTATAACTTATAGTATATAATATAGCGTTGTATCTTATTTCTCCGAAACGTAGGTACCCTTATTCCGTGATAATTACTTTTGGTTCCAAGAATCAGGAGCAGAGAGCTTAGCAGGAAAAGATTGACGTTAGTGTGACGCTAGGGAGTAATCGTGCTGTCACGTTCATGTCTATTGAGTAAATATTTAGTTTGAGAAAGATGACATATAAACACGCTGGCATCACGCTTACATCGATGTCTTCATACTAAGCTCCAATTCATATCCTAATATCAATTCTTATTTGTTCTAACTTCGATTGTTAGTTACATTTATAGTTCAACATGTCCAGTACATATTATACGTTTTCGATTCTTTTATTTTTAACCTTACCAAAAAGATCTCAACTAGTCATTACTTATTTACACCAGTAGTTATATTATCTAAGAAGGCGATTCTAAACTTTTATTTACAATATAAATTTAAATTCTAATAATAGTTTCACCGAACAAAAGTCAAATACATTAGCTTTTGCTGCAAAAATATAAATTCTCGTACCTACCAATAACATTTCACTTTAGAGAAAAATATGAACTGAATTTTACCTATCAATGACCGAGATATGTATCGTAGACTTAAATGACTATAAAACATTATTTACTAACTACTGTACGTTATGAGTTAGGAAATTATTATAAAAATGATTTAATATTTAGAAAGCTTAGCATGAACAAAATTACGTTATGATAACCTTGTTGAGAAACTGTGCCGACACGTTCATCTTGATTAAGTATATAAAAATGTGTAAAAGATACTATATCAACTCGACAGCGTTATGTTAACGTTAATCTGTTCATGCTACTTTCTGAGGACATAACACGAAAAGATTGACATGAGCGTCAAGGTTCGAGTAGATATACCACCCTTTCCACTTTAAAAGTATAACATAACCGTGGCAACACTCATTCTTAATAGAGTCACGCAAACGTCAATCTTTTCATGCTCAGGTCTCAGAGAAGAGCTCTAACAGATTGACGCCTAGGTAAGCGACGTAGCGTAGTGTGACAATGATGGAATATCAACCCGCTAACGTCACTCTAACGTCATTGTTTTCGTGCTAAATCTTCTGATTACTACAAAATATTGAATAATGCGTATGTCTAAAAAGAATTAAATGAAAATGTTTTGAATGAAACAACTGGAGCTGTGCCAGAGTCTAAATCACGTTTTGCTAATAAAAGGGCTGAGATAATTTATCACGTTTCTGATTGCATTAGGGATCTGAGGAAGAGGGTGAAGGGAAGTGTTAACAGCATTACGTTTAGCGCAGACGCCTCGCTCGAACTCTTCACTGTAACAAAAAAAGCTTTGTTATTTGGGTTTATGATGAGTTATACACATTGCAGACTTTGTAATAATACGAATTGTAACGGCAAATTAACAGAATTATACAGTTAATATACTGTCCCTCTTATATGCCTAAGGAGATTTGGGGCTAATTTTATTTTCTATTGTTTCCTAAATTATTTAAGCTTATCGAAGCCACTATGATATCCTATGAAATGTATGTACGAGTAATAAAGGCGTTTTATCTGTATAAGAAATGGGATTGGCTTCAAAGAAGTAGTCGTGTAAATTGGTCATTTTCTTATGGAATGTATATTTTTACAAAATTGTGAATGTAACTCAAGTTTATAAAAAAGTTAAGGACAGTTTCTATGGCCTTTTTCCTGTAGCTACAGTGGTTGAGGACTCCCCTTGTTGCCCCGTCTCAAAAATCCAACCTGTATAGGAACTAAACTAGTGAGTTGATATTGTTATTTTTAACGCCGGTCGCAATGGAATAGGAGGTAAGCCTATTGCCATTACACCGGAAACAATGTCAATTATACTGATTTTTTTTCTATGGAACAATCTGTCTAAGCTAAGATCGCACTCAGGACCAGAAATCTATTTCTGTCTATTTTTTTCTTAAGTGGCCAATTCTCTATAAAAATATGACATGGCAATAATATTAGCACTGTTCAGAAACTGTCCCACCGTTGGGCACGGGCCTCCCCTCAAACTGAGAGGGTTTAGGCCATAGTCCACTACTAGCGTGGTTGCTGGCCCAGTGCGGGTTAGCGAACTTCAAACACCTTCGAGAAACTCTCAGGCCTGCATTTCCTCACGATGTTTACCTTTACCGTTAAAGCAAGTGATAGTTAATTTATAATACGCACATGCTTTCGAAAAGACAGAGGTGCGTGCCTCGGTTTGAACCCGAGACCTCTGACTTTGCAGTGTAACGGTCCACTAGGTTATCACTGGTTGGACATAGCAATAAAAGGCCATAAAGTTGACACGATTGGAAAACCATTAATTGAACAAAATTCATTAATTTTGTTCATCCATTGATTTCCCAGCCATATTAAGTTTTATAAAACTAGGCACGTCAGAAAAAATACACTTTATCTCGAAAAGGACTATAATAATAGTGAAGTTAGTAACTACAAATCGATTCAACGATATTTCTACAATAACGATATTGGTACAGCCAATTTGCTAACTGTTAACATCGAAACTGCCGTTATTGGATTGGATATTATTTGAAGAAAGACGTTTTATTACAAGATGAATATAATATCTTTTTTAGACCTCGTTGGTCTGGTGGCGAAGTAGTATTTATTTATTTATTTAATTAGCACGGTTATATACCAGTTACGCTAATTAACAAAACACCATTTACACTAATATATATATATATATATATATATATATATATATATATATATATATATATATATATATATATATATATATATATAACAACTAAACATTAATTTATTAAACTTAAAAGTATCAACATTCATTCATCCTTTTCACAAAACCTCTGACAATCATACAAAATTTTCGACCATCCATCCGCAAGCACATCACAGTTAGGATTAAAATTAGTATTGAACCAGTTATGTTTAAATTTTATCTATTTATATCTTTACGCCAAACCCCTTGTAGGCCTGTGTTCAAATACTTAAATCAAAATATCGACCTTAAGTTTTATAAAATAATATAATAATAATTATAGCCCTGTTAAGAAACTGTCCCACTGTTGAATAGATCTATAAAGATCTATATTCTATATCTAGATATCTATATCTAGATTCTAGATTGAATAGTCACGGGTCATCCCCGCACGGTACAAATCTTTATATGAATCACAAATATTTGTTTTGGTCTGGGCGTATGTAAATTTCGTATTTGTAAATGTTCCTCCCACAGTAATAATTCCTAGTGTGGGGCTACAATTCTTTAGACTGTCGTATAAAGCAACAACTTTCCGCACGATACTCCAATGCTGAGTTAAACACAGTATTGACACAATAATTTTCAAATTTTTAAATTGTGAACTGGTTGTAAATATACACACTTTCATAAGTTCACTAAATTTATCTTTATCATATACCTACATAAAATTAATTTTAATAACCAGACCAAAATAACGAAAAGTGGTTGGTAACGATGTGCTGGAGCAAGTGAATGAGTTTGTATATCTTGGATGCGCCTTCAGTAAGGATGGGAAATACACCGCTGACATAGAAAGAAGAGTGAGTGCAGGGAACAGAGTGAATGGTGCGATGAGAAAGCTACTCGGGAGCCGGCACTTAAGCCATAAGGCGCAGCTGGCCATACATAACGGAGTTCTTGTCCCAACGCTGTTATATGGTAGCGAGAGCTGGGTATGTAAGAAGGAGAATGAAAGTAGGATAAATGCGGTAGAAATGCGAGCTCTGCGGAAGATGTGCGGAGTGAAGCTGACCGACCGCATTAGCAACAGCATAGTAAGACAGCGAGTAGGTATGAAAGATAGTATCGGTGTAAAGATGAGAAAGGGCATGCTCCGTTGGTTGGGGCATATAGAAAGAATGCCAGAGGAAAGAATGACAAAACAGATATACAATGTGAAAGTGGAAGGATGCAGGTACCGGGGAAGACCTAGACTATCTTACCACGACCAAATAAACCGAGTCTTATCTGATGGAAAAGTCAAGAGTCTCCGTAACCGGCGAGCGTGTATGAGACGAACTATGAGAGTCGAGGAAGCCAGAGAGGTATGTAAGGAAAGAACCTGTTGGAACTCTGTACTCTCTGCCTACCCCGCAAGGAATCTGGCGTGAGGTTATAGATAGATAGATAGATAGATAGACCAAAATATGGGCAAGTCAAAAATTCCCGTAACCGGCGAGCGTGTATGGAATGAACTATAAGAGTAGAAAAATAAATAAATCAGCAAGTTCTCTAAGGAACGTACCTGTAAGAACTTTGTACTTACCTACCCTGAAAGGAATCTGGCGTATTGATATCGATAAACAGAAAACATAACTCTATATTTAATAATTTTAAATTTGCCTCTACTATCCTACTGTTGGGAATAGGCCTTCTCTCACACGTCAAGTTCGGAGTTTTTAGGTCATACTCCACTAAGCGGACCCAGTGCGGGTTAGTGAAGTCAGGTTTGTATTTACCCGCTATTGGAACTTATCAATCCGCCTATAAGGCTTTCAACTTTACCTTTTTAACTTACTCACTACCACTAAATGGTAACCAGGAGCCTTCAGGGCTTAGCGTGCTTTCTGAACAACGGAGGTGCTCGAATTGTAGGTTATATGGGGTTTGTGGGCGTAATGAAACACGTAGTTAAGGATTTGAAAAGCAATATTCGCTACATTATCCTTATTTTTCACTTTTATATTTGGAAGAGATGCGTCTAGCTCCTATCACAAAGTCGAACAGTCTGATAATAATAAATGTAAAATGGCAGCTGGCGGTTTTATTAGTTTGAAAAATGAAATCGTTTCACCAATTATTGTAGATTATTTTTTGCAAATAGTAACAAATAAAGTCAACGGTCACCCATCTCATACCGACTGTGGTGAACGCTGCTTAACCTTGGTGATCGCTAATCAAAACGCTGTCGGACAGCGCTATAAGCACCGTTTACTTACACCGTTATATTCTTACTCTACTTATAAGAATATTATTTCCATATTGTATCCTTTTCTTCAATATTCATGCGACCGATCGGGGTTCTTATTAGGTGTGATTAAACGTGGCGCGTTACGAGAACTTCGTGAAATGATTATTTAATAGTATTCTGTATGATATACAATGCGAAAGTGGAAGGATGTACTTTTATTTAACTTGCAATGTTCGTATGTCAGTCTGACTGTCTGTCCAGCTCAAATCTTGTGATCCATTTTTCAAGCACTTGCGGGCTATCCGATTGAGCTGAAATTTGGCTTACGTATATAAGTTTGGTGACAATGCAATAATATGGTACCATGGAGCTGGTCAGATGATTGAGTCGGAAGATGGCCATAGGAACATTTGAACTATACAACATTACCCCCTCGTGTTAAGGTTTGTTGGATTGGTATTGCCAAGTAATATACAACTAGATGCTGTTCAGGGTCCGATGATGAAGCCAAATGTTGGTTAATTGAACGACCCAACTACTTAATATAACCCCGCCGTGTTTGGGCTTGTTAGATTTGCTTTGACGAGTACTTTAGACCCAGATGGTGTCTAAGGTCTAATGATCAAGCCAAAAGAAAGCCATAAGAACTCCTCAACTAAGCAAGATACCTTCGTTTTCTTTTCGCTATAAAAATTGTTGTTAAAAAGGTCTTTTTAACTTAAAATTGTATTATTGTGTGCAATGAAGTATATTGTTATGTAATGATATAGTTGGCCAGTTAAGTCCTCCTACAAGCTGTAGTTATCATGTAGTGTAGTAAAAAGTGGTATGTAGTAAGTAGTGGTGAAATAATTGATGTTTCCCATTGACTATCCCAAAACTTGCCGAAAAAGATAAATGGTTTCCACGGTATAACGGGGATTCCATGTAGTTATCGTAACGCGCCACGTTACGTGTTCGATTGCGTATAGAGAATAAGGATCGAGTATGATACAATTTTACAAAAGCAGGCACCGTCGGAGGATAATAGTGTAAGATATTGCGACCTACGCCGGTTATAACATTGTTATGAAGCATTGTGGGCCCGGTATTAAATTGTTATAAAGCCATTATTTGGGATTGTATGATATCGGATTTGGGTCTTCTATACCGTGTTTATCTTTTGCAATTTGTTATGTGGTTTTGACGGATAGGTAAGATTAGGATTTTGTGGGGAGATTTAGTTATTTTCCGTGTGTTCCATGCACAGAAATCGTAATATAAAATAATAAAACACAAGAAGCGAAATAGGTCACGATTTCGTTCGCAATACTATCGCTGCTTTGCTACATGCACAGTTTGACAAAAATAGACACATACTCACATACACTCCCATTATTGCTCTAAAAAATATTTTCCGATGAATTGTATTACCTTATAAGAGCAGTTACAAATTCTGGAAGACTTTTATACTAACTTGAGCCACTGTATCACATACATTAGTCCACGTAGTACTAAAGCATTTTCTGATCATTTTCTGATATGGGTGGCGACAAGATTACTAGGCTATACGAGTACTGGTGTTTCATTGTTACGACATCGACAGGGTGGACAAAGAGAAGTTGCTTATCGAAAATTCCAGTAACAGTCTGAAGTCTGGAAGCGCACAGTAACATATTTTTTTTCGTGCAGGATTATAACCCCTGTTGGTTAAACGTTGACCAGTCCTGCATCCACTCGGTATTATTGAGGCTAATAACTCTGAAATAGGCTCAGATGTTGGAAGTTAGACCGAGTTTTGAATTTGTATGATCGGGCTAGACCCGCTTCCTCGTAAGGCAACTCCAATAATATTGACTGCGGGAATAATGACATTTCGTTCGCCTCCTCCATTATACTGCGACCTAACATCGGCGAAAAATGTATATACACAGTACACTTATGCTACCCTCGCTTAGGGAATATAGACACGTAGAAATTTATTTTCTTTTTATTTGTGATAATTCTCACCTTTCCAACTCCAATTTTGCTACCTTTTCATTCTAATTAGTTTGAAAGCAGCACCAATGTTTGTTTACTTGTCTAATTACTACGGCACTGGGCCACAATACGAGTGTGCAACGTTCATTAGTAGTACCTAAATACTGCAATGGGAGATGCAACATCGTACAATTTCAAGTTAGAAATGCTAGATTTTGTGTTCAAGGAACTAGCTTTGTTGCAGCGTTCAAAGAAATTGCAACGTTATTATTATACACAAATATATATGTAAGTAGAAAAGTATGACATTGGAGTGGATCATATTGAGCAATCATTTTTATACTTTATGTTCATATTGTAACGAATATATGATAGGTACGTTGTGGCAGGATTCAGCCAGATGCGTTCCGTGTTTAGTGGAGCCTGCCATTCCCCGAGTTGTTATTGAGAGCATGTATATTGTTACGCGTCGGGCGAACTCTTATATCGCGTTTTAGAGATGTATGGTCCTCAGCGCCATCTATTAGTGGGTAATTGCAACGTTGTAGCGATATACATACAGGATGGCGAAAAATGTGTAGATTAAAGTGTAACCAGATATCTTATTAGTGATTTAATTGTCTTAGCCCAAAAACTCAGCCATATTCGTACTAATACCAAGTATACGTATTCACCAAGTATACACCGTGTACTAAGATATTCAACCGAAGTTACAATTTCAATTTAAAAAATAATGTGAACGATTCTTATATTATACCTATCGTTACAGACATTATACAAAAAAGTACGTTTAAAATTAAGCTTTATTGTTCTGATATTAGAGTGTTAATTCAAGCAATCATATTTTCAAGTTGGGCTATTATTAAATTCGTCCAGAAAAATGTTTTCTCCTTTCGATTGGGAAAATCTATTAATTCAGATAGTGAGCGATCAATCGAGTAATGTGACAGTGTACTAACGACGTGAACAAATTACGTTTGGGAAGATATCTATAAGCCGTCCAAAAGTAAGTAAAGAGCGAAAGTAGGCGTGCGTTGGAACTTAGCCTTATTTTTTACTCTACGCTCTATATTCGAGATGATAAAATCTGTGATGAAAATCTATGTAATCTAAGATGTAATAATAGTGCCCCTATTATTCTGTTATGTGAAGAGAAGATAGATTGATAACTTGACTATTAAATAAACTATTTTTATATGAATAGTATATAGAAATCAGATAGAAATAAATGTGTAATTTGTGTACCGTTCGACAGATTTAATAATTTAACATGTAATGTCAATTACGCAAAGCCTGAAAACTATATTATTGTTTAACAAATTACTTTAATTAAATACAAAATATATTCATTAAATACAATAACCAAACTTTTAAAGAATTGTTTGAATTTTTGTTTTGGCTGCTAAGCCTATTTTAAATAGGCATATAAAAATGTATTTTTGTAATATTGAACTAAAAATAGTTGAAATAGACTCAGCTGCCAATTCGGGACAAATTAGTTTCGCGTCGTTCATTCGGATT
Organism: Phalera bucephala; assembly: GCA_905147815.2. Classification (NCBI taxonomy): domain Eukaryota; kingdom Metazoa; phylum Arthropoda; class Insecta; order Lepidoptera; family Notodontidae; genus Phalera; species Phalera bucephala. The sequence goes on along the minus strand of LR990616.1, from coordinate 13,821,838 downwards.
CATTGAATTTAGGTTGTGCGTTAATTACATTACAACTTGTATATTTCACTCCCATAAGTGAAACCATAACATAAGGAACACTAAATGACATGCCTGCAAGATTCCAGTAGCCCAATTAAATAAAATTAAAAGAATAATGACAGAAGTCTTAGATCCTTACCAAGCAGCATAGCTTCCTTGCTATCAGCAAGCTGACTGTTCCCGACTACGGCTTCGCTACCTTCCCTCCACGCCGGGGCCACTCTTGCAGTGCACCTCACCTCCATGGTCTTCCCGAACGGAACTCGAAGCCCTAAAGCTGCTGAGAGCAACCCGTGAGCATGCTGTGTTGGTGGGTACTCCACCAACAATGCCGGATCCATAACCTAGATGACATTTATCCAATAAGTAATATGAAAAGAATTATAATATATACCTCTACTTTGATGGTCTTCTGGCAAACAATGAGCGTAGGTGAATGTAGGTTTGAATGTTAGATCGGTTAAAGTGTAATTTTTTGATTAAATAATTTCAAGGATGAGTCGGGGGTTTTGAATTGTGGCCGCTATAATGGCAATAGACTTGCGCCATATGACATCGGATATTATCGGCGAAAAGTGGGAGTATTCAGTACACCTCTGTCATCCCCGCTTAGGAAAAAAGACATGATGGTAAAACATATAAACATCGTCACGCCTATATAAGCCAAGCGGGGGTACAAGTCACCGGCAATGTTAAGTTCCAACCTAATAGGTACAAAGTCTATTGCTATTATACCGAGGACACTCCGGATTATCACTGAGGATTTTTTGATAGAAGTAACACAACTTACACTATGCGATCGGACCATAATCAAAGAATTTATTAATGAGAATCGGTTTTTCATATCGAAAGTGTATAACCGCGCCTGTCTATCACAGTCTTTCTTGTGAAAAGACATGAAATTCGATATAAAATATTAACAAAAACATAAACAATGTTATACACATAATTTTCTCATAAGTCTCCCGCGACATTAGTTAACTACATATCGAAATGCTGAGATAATAATTAATACAAAATAAAAAGAGCGAAATAGATCTGAGTTATTCAAACCATTTAGTTAAATAAATACAGTACGTAAGACATTTATATAAATTGTTTGGTTTGAAATGTAAATGAAACCACGTTATTCATTTAATCATGTACTCATATGAAGTATCTATATTAATTTTCCAGGAATTGTATGTTTTGCTTTTAACGTGATCACAGAGCTGTATTATTAATTTGTTCAAGTAATACTGTTGATCAATAGACCGCGTAGATATGTTCTAGGAAATATACAACCCCTTTCAATAACATGAGTCAGTAGCTGTTCAGTTTACAAATGTGAACATTATACATAAATTACCATAACGAAATTGAAAAGAAAACAATGACAGCAAAAAATGTAAGACTTCAATCTTTTAATCAACGTAAAAAACAAACAATCATCCCTTCCGTCCTGTCAAAATCTGTTTACAGGTTTCAAACAAATAGACAAACACATTTTTTAATGTTCCGAGCCCTCTATATAGTGGACCCTTAATATTTGGTGAATTTATTCAATGTAACAAAGAAATAATAAATAAATGAACCTACCAGTTACGAAACTCGTCAAATTTCAACGATATACATTTGTGCGTTCGATTTACATCCAATTTAACAACCTTACAACCAATTAAGTTTGCAAAGCCATGTTAACATATCTATCATTAACAGCTGTGTTAAGATATCTCGTATTCATGTAACCATGTCAAGAGTAATTAGGCAAGCTTCAAATTTATCAATATCGTTTTGGGATACCCACAATAGGCGTCCCGGAGGTCTTATTTGTATCAAAGACCCTTCGGTTGAAATACCGGGTAATAACCGATCGTAAAGTAACCGTTTTGAACTAGAATATAACTTTGTTGTGGATTGGGTCTTGAAATGGGTGTTATAAAAGTTTTTCTTAGATCTGGGTCTGCTTTAGTCAGCGTCGAAAATGGCTGAAAATTCTTAATTTTTCAGATAAAAGGTACTCTTTTATTTACGAATATTGGTGAACATTGTCGAAACGTAATGTGAGAACATATTAAAATATCATTTAGATCAAGAATGAATGAAGATGTTGTAAAAAAAATGTTGAGCGATTTATATCACCGACTGTGCTTAGACGATAGCTTGGTCTAAGGCCTTATCCACCGAAGTGGAGATGGGGATATTACCTCTAAATATCGGATGGCCGCTCGAATTACTAACTTCAAAAAACGTTTGCATTTTCAAATTTAGGTTCATTTAGGCTAAGCTTTTAAAACATAGCACAATACTCGATAGAATTCGATTACCAAATCCATTTTTTCGAATCCAAAACACCTGAAAGCGAACATCTTATAAACAGTTAATAACACGAACCCATACTTCATCAAAGAGACGATTTAGGCTCAAAGCTACATGTTTGCGTATATTTTTGTACCTAAAAAAAGTAGCAATGTAATCAGTTCCCACGCAAGCTTATTTTGCGAAGCGGAATTATTTCCAGGTCATGAATTAAAATCTTAATACTAGACGTTAATTTAAAGAAAGTCAAAGATCTTATTTTTATTATGTTAATCGAATAAGTTAAAGATACCTGGATTCCCTTTAGAACCGATACTATAATTTTTATAAATTAAGAACCAGTATTCAATAAAATTACCATTATACAGGTTTTAGTATAACAGATCATAATTACATTAACACCGATACCTGACCTGTAATAAAATCTGTAAAAATGTAATAAGATTCATTATTAAAGTCCATCGAAAACAAAATGAAAGCAGTAAAATTAACCTACCCCTAAAGTGAATTATAGATGCAACATTAATTAATTTTATGATCACCTTTTTACGAGTTCATATTAAAAATATCCGAAAACGTGCACTGTAAATAAGTATAAAATTAATTTATTTAGACTTCACTGGCAGTCTAAATAAATTTATTTCATACTAATTTAAATTTTGTAGCTTGCCATAAAATGTTTAAATTTCATCCTTATATTTCAGTGGTATGAATAGGGATTTGGTTTTGAAATACACTGGATTATTAAAATCCGCTTTTGTCTACAAAAATAGAGATATAAATTCAACTTTCGGGTTGAATTGTAAATTATATGGTTACTTTATTAAAACATCGAGAAACTATATTATGTTTTTGCTATTGGGCCAAAATATTTTAAGACATAAGAATTTCTATTGTTGTTTTAATCATCTGATGTGAGACGGTATTATTTTGTTTTTGAATTAAAAATATTAAATAATCTTCGTCTTCAAAACCACTTGCCCTTATTATTGATGTTCTATCATATTGTATTGAATAAGCGATTGCTTTGTTTCTAGAGATAACGACTCTTAACATTGAGGAATTTGACCCAAGTAGGAGTTTAACTTTGAAGGCTTGGGCGTGACGCTGACGGGACGTGGGGAGTTGAAATGTACTGAACCGTACTGGAAATGACACACAGCTCGGCGTGGAGGCAACCGTCATGTCACACCTCACTTGAAACACCTCACAAGATAACAATTTTTGCATTCAACATTTTAGGGGCTGAAGCGCGTAGCGTGGGCGTGGTACCTGGGCAGTGCTTAACAAGCAGCACATTCACCGGTAGTAGGCTATAGCCGTGGCTGGTCACCATCCTCCTAGCAAAGGCATGCGGTTAAGCGACCTAGTCGTGGTCCGGCTGTGTTGTATATTGCCTGGAGTTGCCTTAGTGGAGGCGGGTCTAGCCCGAAATTCGGTCTTAACTCCGTCTACTTAGAGTATTTCAAAGTGAATATTACTGAGTCAGGGAGCTGCAACTTCGGATCCATCGTCACTTTGAATCAGGTGACATAGGGGTCAATCGCTGACACTTATTAGCGATTAGTCGCAATAAAAAATGTTCTAAATAGTACCTTTTCTCCATCGATGTCCCAGCTGAGGATTGCCGCAGGGTACGACCGTCCAGATGTACAATTCAGGAATAAGGAGTCTCCCTTTCTGTTCTCCTGTTCATTGCCTGTTATCCTGGGTCCTTCTCGCGGTAAATCTAAGAGAAATAAAAAAAAACAATATGTAGTATTTTAGTGGTGTACTTTTTTGTCTGAAAGAGATTACTTTTAGTAATAAAACCGCCAATTGTACTTCCCCATTATACAAAAACATTTTATTTTCTTTGTAGTACTGTTATTATATTGCTGTACAATAAAGTGTACTCTATTTATCTGTCTATTTTTAGGTACTGATTTTAAATACAATAAATTTTAGAGGTAAAATAACACCGACATGTTTGCTTTCCCCAAGTGAGGATGAAAGAGGAATACTATCTACAATCGTATATTACTGACGATATTTGGTGATCCTTTTCCTTTATGCCGACCAAATATCCCAGTATCCCTACTGTTAATGAGGGTTTTTCGAAAGATAAATCAACATTGTCCGAATTAGAATTTAAACTTTAATATTAATTTACTATGCTGTGCTATACCAACAAGGTGAATTCTATTTTACAGCATCTTTAACAATTAGGCTTATCCCTAATTCGAAATAATCCTCACCGCTTAGGTACTTATCAACTAGCGGCCGCCCACCACTTTTTCCGTGTATTTATTTAATCCTTTATTGTATACAGTACAAATTTTATTTTTACAAGTCATGTACAAAGGCGAGCTTAACTCAAAATATGAGTTCTCTTCCAGCTAACCTTTAAGTGTTCAGAGATGAGAAGGTCAATATAAGGGTAGTTATAGAACCACGCATTCAAACAAACAATAAAATAAACATACACATGAATACCCATAGTATTATATTATAAATATATATCAACAATTAGATAGGAAAAGTTATCTAATTCTTCTCTTGAAAATATTCAGAGAGGAGCTTGCGCGTGTAGCGTGTGGGAGAGAGTTTCAAAGATGCACTCTACGAACAGTAAAAGACATATCATAGAATGACAATGAAAGACTGGAAGATTGAAGAGGAAAACGAAGAAGGAGAGAAGTGGCATTACAACAGACCCTTTCCTTAGGGACAAGAAATTCAAAATGCTCACGTAAATAAAGGAGCTTTGGGGTTATTAAGGATGGAGTAGAGAAGAGAAATATATATGTGGGTCCCAGCGTTGCCGCCGACAATTTTCTTCAGTACTCTGATACATGATCAAATTTACGGAGACCGAAAATGAAGCGGATACACAGTTTCTGAAAACGTTCCAGCTTATTAACTAGCTTTTCAATAGCATCAAGAAAACAGACATCACTATAATCTAGAAGTGGCAGTATGGTAGGAGAAGAGACTGGCAAGGCTTATTTCAGTTTAGAAGGACAAGAACTTTTGAAGACGTTTGGGAGACTGGAAGGAGCTATAGACCCTTTTGCTTACCTCTGAAATGTGAGTGCTCCATGTGAGGTTGGAGTCCTTAAAACACCTAGAGTTTTAATTATTTTAGAGTACGATTTTGTGTGTACACTCTGTACACACAAAATCGAATACAACTGAATAGAGAGCCTGTAGATTTATATCTTGTGCATTCATATAGTATCTGCCACCAATGATGATAGCTTGAGACTTAGCCGGATTGAATAAAAGACCAAACGACTTTGCCCACTTGCTGATATTTTCAAGCTCATAATTGATGATGCCGATCGCATGATTAAGCTCCCTAACTTTAAAGTGACAGCTGCAAATTGTCTGCATAAAATTGATAGTAGGAAGTTATCACTTAAGTAACCGAGTTTATAAAAACTGAAAAGAGAAGAGGCGAAAGAACACCACCCTGGGGCACACACGCAGTAAGATAACACCAATCAGACCCCCTTCAAAGTAAACCGACTAAGTGCCGCCCCGAAGATAAGAGTCAAATCACCCAATTACCAGAGAGGTGACATTCAGAGAGGATAAAGTGCCTAAGATATGTCAAAATCAACTGAGTTAAAAGCACTGCTAAAGTCCAGTAAGACTAACACGGTAAGAAGTTTATTTTCCATAGCCAATCTGATATCGTCAGTTATTTTGACTGAAGCTGTAACTGTGCTATGAATGACCTGATCGAAAAGCAGATTGAAAAGGACTTAGAAGGCTATTAGAGGAGGAATAAAAATAAAGTTTATTCTGAACAGCACTCTCAAGCACCTTCGATAGCAAAGGAAGAAGTGATATAGGACGGAAATGGGATAAAGAAGTGGGGTTCGGTGTTTTGGTTAATGATAAGATCATTTGCTTTTTTTCAAGCAACGGGAAGAACGCTAGTCCCCAATGAAGAATTTATTATGTGCGTGATGACAAGCCTAAGTTCATTTGAGATAGGTAGGAGCATTTGAATTGTTGTGTATGTATACTATTTATAAATTATAAGCTATGTGTTATTCTGATGAATAAACAAGATTACTGTGAAATTTCACTTAATTTATTTCAGTAGTGTTTGCGTGAAAAAGTAAGAAACATCCATACATTTGTCCTTACAAACCGTAGTTTGTAATATTAGTAGGAGTATTAATTAATAACAATATATTAAATCATATTTCGATATTGGAATGAGGCTGAAATGTCAATGCGATAAATGATATCAGCCAATATTCCAACTACCGTGTCACCTACTTAAAAAAGCTGGAACAACATTAACTAAGATAACGACTGGTATAATGATATTGATTTATATTTGATAACTACACCTAATATTATCAAACTAGCTGTACCCGCGACTTAGTTCGCGTGATTTTGTAAGTAAGTATTTTTTGACGACTTGACGACGACGACATTATCAATTTTATCTTGTTTTTTATCATCATCGTGTCATTCAAGAGTAGAGTTCCCAACGGTGAGTGCGGTGGGTACGACATGGACGTTACACATTATTTTCGTTTTGTCCATGTTCATTTTAAGACCCACTTGTTGAGATACGCTGTTGAGGTCGCCGAGCATTCGTCCTAGATCTTCCAGCGACTCCGCCATGGCCACAATGTCGTCGGCAAATCGAAGGTGAGTGATGTATTCGCCATTAATGTTGATACCAAATCCTCGCCATTCCAAGAGCTTGAAGGCGTCCTCTATGGTGGCCGTAAACAGTTTCGGAGAAATGACGTCTCCCTGTCTTACTCCTCTTTTTATGGAGATCGCCTTCGTGCACTGCCCCTATACTCGGACTGACATGGTGGCGTTATTATACAAGCACTTCAACACTTCGATGTACCGATAGTCAATGCGGCATCCCTGGAGAGATCTAAGAACCGCCCAAGTCTCGATCGAATCGAAGGCTTTCTCATAGTCCACAAACGCCAAGCATAGTGGCCGATTATACTCCTCGGTCTTCTGTATAATCTGCCGCAGCGTATGTATGTGGTCTATGGTACTAAAGCCTTTCCGGAAACCGGCTTGTTCGGGAGGCTGGAAGTCATCAAGCCTGCGTTCGAGACGATTCGTGATGACTCTCGAAAACAACTTGTACACATGGTTCAGCAGTGTGATGGGCCTATAGTTCTTTAATAAAGTGTTATCACCTTTCTTGAAAAAGAGTACCACCACACCCCTGTTCCATGCTTCTGGCGTTTTCCCTTCGAGCAAGACGGAATTAAACAGAAGCTCTGCGGTAATTCCGTCTTCACCCGGCGCTTTGTTGTTTTTAAGTTGTTTGAGAGCCATCCTAATCTCGTACAGGCTGATGTCCGGGATATCTTCAGTGTAGTGTCGGGTTAGCTTGGCTCTTGGGTCTTTTACCAAGCCAACAACAGGTTCCGCTACTAAGGTATAAAACTGCCCATAGAACCTCTCTATCTCCCTGAGCACCTCTGACCTATTAGACGTTACGTTTCCGTCCTCCATCTTCAGCTTCGTCAACTGGCTTTGCCCAATAGATGCGTCTCTTGCGAACACTTTGGAGCCCTTGTTCTGCTGTATGGTCTCCTCAATACGTTTTGTGTTGAAGGACCGTAAATCGTGTCGCAAGGACTTCAATATCTCTCCATTGAGCTGCCTATAGGACTTAGCATCATCGGAGGTTTGGAGTCTCATGGTACGTCGCTCAGCCATAAGGTTTCGGGTGTAGTCAGATAGCTTTTGGGGCCTATTTTTACGGTGGGGCTTAAAATACTTGGACCCGACCGTATGGACAGTCTCTACCAGCCTATTGTTGATTTCGTCCACTGATGCGCTCCTGTCTAGCAATTCGAAGCGGTTTGACAATTCAAGTTGAATGTTCTCGGGGTTTTGGATATGTGCATAAGAAGGTCGGAGCGTAGACTTCATCAGACGCGATCCATTCCATTTTGACATTAATATTTAATGTGCCTCTGACCATTCGGTGATCACTGCCGGTTTTTACCCTGTGAATCACGGAGACATCATTAAATATTTGTCGCTTGGTGCTCATGATGAAGTCTATCTCATTTTTTGTGAAACCATCAGCGCTCATCCAGGTCCTTTTCCTATGAGACGGCTTCTGGAAGAAAGAGTTCATCATAAGGAGTCCCTCCTTCTCCAGAAATTCAGCCAGCCTCTGACCCCTGCCCCACTCTTAACTCATCATTGCCCCGTTTGCCGCGCATTGAAGTCACCCATAACTACTGTAAAGTGTGCTTTGGAAGTATGTATGGCTCTACTAATGTCCTCATACATACATAACTTCGACCTCATCATCTGAGTATGCCGAGGTCGGTGCGTAGACCTGTATGACCTTCAGCGAATATCTTTTGGATATTCTGAGTATCAGGTACGCTACCCTGCTCGACACACTAGTGATGGACACCACGTTGTTTATGAGTGACTTGTGGATGATAAATCCGACACCACCTTGGGACTGCTGTTCGCCCTCCCGGTAGTAAAACAAGTTGCCGGATTTTAAGGTTATCGTATCCTCGCCCTCTCTTCGGACCTCCGATAAACCGACAATACTCCACCGCAACTTGTTTAACTCTTCTTCCAGCTCAACTAGCTTCTCATCTGTCCTCAATGTGCGTGCGTTGTATGTCACCAGGGCCAATTTTCGGTTTTGGTGGTAGCCGAATCTCTGCCGGAGATTCTTAGCACCCCTTGTCCTGTCGTTACCATGGCTGCTACCGTGGCCAGGACGAACAGGACCGCCAGGAACTAGGGGCCTGGTTTTCTTACTTTCTTCCATAATTGGGGGCGTTTGCCATACTCGCCACGCTTGGCAGGCGGGTTGGCGAGCGCAGTTTTTGGTCGTAGAAGTGTTAAAGGAACGCTGCTGCACATTCCCTAGTTTTCCCATAGTCGCCTTGTACGACACCCGATGGGATGAGATGGGTTGGTCCTATTCTAAGCCGGGAATCACGCGCGCTTGTTTTTTATACATTATAAATAATATTAAAATATTTTAATAAGCCAAATATGTCCCATTGTTAAAGAAAGCACGATTTTTGTGATATTACCAGAATTAATCATTTATAAAATTCACCATAGAATGTAAGTCCGGATGAAAAAAATTGGTAAGTTGTTATTGTCTACCGTAGGAGAAATGCCTCCCCTAAAGACCACCGCAACGACCGGTCTAAGTGTAAGCCCGAGGCAAGACAAATGCATAATTTTCTGAAGCAGAAAGCTGACCATATCCTTATTGACAACAAAGTAATTAAAATGTCCACATTGAAATAAAATCGTCAAATGTTTGACGGAAATCGTACCTTATAATACGTGGCTTTGAACGACAAAAGACAAAAACAAAAATCCACCGTTCATATTTACAGCCCCGGGCGATATTACTGAACTGCGGTTGTAACACAAACTCCAAATTGAAGTAATCGTTTCCTTTTCCCGTCCTATTCCCGTATGTTTCTTGTCAAAGCGAACGAAATTGAATTTTTAGAAAATTAAACTCGTAAATGAGCCTAAATGGCTCTCGATTTTAAGATGAAAGTAGAAGCAATATGTAAGGTTTGTTAATTGTAAGAAGAATGTTAAAGTATTTATAATTTCGTTCCTTGATGTTTTCTACATACATCACATAGATTTTTACGAAATAAGGAAGAAATTAAATGAAAGATGTAACAGAATGTAAGCAACATCATATGCTTTCATATAGAAATTTAATTTGTAGACGATAGACTTCGGAACGAAGCTAGAAAAATAATATACACACATACATAACATACACTCACGTGTCCATTACAGATACTAAAATAAGCTACCAATCTCGTACAGTGTTATGTTACTTGTCATGGAGAAGATGCTTATTAAACATTGTTACAATAACTTACAAATGACTTCCATTCTTCCTTCACCAGCTGCAGATGCGAAGCTGGGAGCTTCGGCCGACACCTCGCATCGGTACAAACCGCTAGATTTGAGCGTCACCTGATGCAAGATGACTCTTCTGTCATCTGATTTTTGTAGCTGCATGAAGAGAATAATTATAATTAGATCAACTATATTGATTATACATTATATAATTTTGATGGAACAAATATTTATTTGGCCCACAAATATTTGTTTCAGTCTGGATAAGAAACATGAAATTCATATAGACAAACGTCTATGTGAATTTCATGTCTGTAAAGGCATCCCCGACGCATTCCTAGTATGGGGCTATGTTTTTAACAAAAGTAGAAGTATGAAATAAAACTATTTTTTCGGATTTTATCGCGGTTTATTTTTTGATTTTTAAGTTCCCGACGTTTCGAGTGCTTTGCAGCACCCATCGTCACGGGAAGGACTGAGGTGGTAGACGTCCAAAAGGTATAGTTGTTCCGGGGTACCCTCAAACTTCTTAATTATTTTTGTTGGTCCGATCTACGCAGAATGAGCTCACGGTGTCTTGAGGTCTTGCAGTGTTATGCTTGGTTTTGGATTTAATTATATTAATTACTGGATCCCAAGTCGATGGAAGCACCCAGCCATCTTCTCTATTGAAATTAGGATGTTTTTTAATTTCAATAGCCTCGCGAACCATCCTTGGTAGGAATCGGTGTTCTTTCACGAGGATTTCTGGTCTATCAAATCTGATGTTATGGCGGGTGCGGTCAAGGACATGTTCACAGACTGCAGACTTCTTTGAGCGACGGTGTTTTAGGTCAGCTATGTGTTCTTTAACCCGAGTTTTTACTGGTCTTTTTGTTTGTCCTATGTAAGAGAGACCACATTCACAATCAAGCTTGTATACTCCTGCATCTTGTAGAGGGATGTGACACTTGACAGATGGTAAAAACTGACTGATCTTCTTCGGCGGCTTATAAAATGTTTTTATTGAAGCACGCTTCAAGATGTAGCCAATCTTGTCTGTGACTCCTCTTAAGTAAGGTAGTACAGCAGGGAGACGCTCGACTGTGGCTGGTTTCACTCGGTCACTGTGACGTTGGCGTGGGACTCGAATTCGAATAAAATCCGAAAAATTAGTTTTATTTCATGTGTAATATTCGCGTAAATCTAAGAACTTAGTAAAAGTAGAAGTATTTCTAAATATAGTATCTCCATTTAGAAATACTTATAAAAATTCTTAAAAATAAAACAAATTTTATCTAATTCAGAACTCCATTAAAAAAACCATTAATTTATTATGTAAGTCAAAATGGTTTTAATCAAAACCCTTCGTATTAAGAATTGATAAGGTAAATAAGATTGCCTATAAATGATAAACTTTGATATACAACGCTTAGCTCAATTTAACGACCGACAAGATGCAATCCAATTATAAACGGAATAACTGTTGTAAATATTGTTAACTTAATTAATATAATCAGCTTGCACCGTCCCACAAATCGAAGTAAAAGAGATTAGGTCATACTCGACTACGCTGATGCAGTGCGGATTGATAGAAGTGGGCTTGTGGCCACCTACTATTGGAAGTTATCAACTTATCAAAGCTTAGCGATTACTACATTAAGTGGCCGCCGAGACACGGCTTAGCGTGCCTTCTAAAGTACGAAGACGCTTGAAAATGTAATTGCTACAAACGGTTCTAGACCGACCGAGTCGAATGTTGCTTAAGCAATAGCCTTCCTATCCTTATAAATTGAATGATTAATAGGATAGGAACGCTTTCTTAATAGGATGTCCTACAAAAAGTAAGCAAAGGAAGGTATGGATCGTGTTTAAAACCTTGCTGATCGCTAAGTACAACGACATGTACCAGAGCTACAAGCGTTGACTCATTTAATTATTTTCAAAAAGAAATTATGGAAAATCATTAATTTTATTATACTAAACCCCGCTATAAGTGAACTGGAAGAAGTTTATACAAAACTACCATTAACCAAACGACCTCGTTTTGCCGGGCTTGAAACTTCGACCCTCCTCTGTATTTACTTCAAGAATTTTTTAAATTACACACCCGTACTATTTCGCCGGTTTTCACAAGTTAACTATTTATTTAACCTACGAGGCACATGACAGATTTATTGTCTAGCTGTTTGCGGGATTATAAACTTTTGGAATCTCCCGGATTAAGTTTTAGTGCTGCTAATTCCGTTTCAAGACTTTAGGCAGTATAGTCCTTATTGTGATGATCTAAATTTATGGAAGGTATTAGTAGGGGATTAGTTAGGGAGCCTGCTAACTTTTATAGCTGTGTCATGGTAGATTTAGTTAGAACGCCTCTCTCAATCTACCTATAGGTACTACATTTACTCTGTTCTAAAATTGCAAAGATGCCAAGTTCAATTATTTAGTTACATTAAAATAGAAGGCGATATCATTCCTTTGATAAAATGGCTCAGCCAGAAAACTTAGAGGTTACCGTGACGCAAGCGAGTAATCGTGCTGTCACGTTCATGTTTATTTAGTAAAATTGCAGTGTGACAAGGATGCCGTTCCAAATCACTAGCGTCACGCTAACATCAAGCTAAATTACCACTAATTTAGCTTTTATAATAACCTAGAGAATCAAGATCATGGTAATCTGGATTGACATCATTGATTTAATTGTTATTTGAGTTGTTTTTTTACGTCTAACATAAAAATGTATTATTTAACTAAGAAATTTGTAATACATGTATGTGGATGTGTATGTGGATATAAAAAGTACTTAAATTATCATGATTTAGATATTATATCCATCTATTTTTAATTAAACAAGATAAAATACTTTTATACAAATCTGTATGTAACAATTTACATTACAAAAACATAAGAACGTAACAACTCAGTCTTCACTACAATACGAAATGACGATACCAAAAATATTGCTAGCAATAAAGAAAATGGAATCTTGCTAAATCCTCCTGAGCGAGTAATTTTGTTGAGCACGTTTCCACTAGCTTAGAAGATAGTACTTCTCAATGGTCTCGTATGGATTGTATGGCTTCGGTTCATTTCTATCCCCCATCTTTTGTCAGTGTTCCTTCATACGCTATTGTACTCCGAACTATAAAGAATAAGATTCCAAAACCTTTCAAATTATACGATAATTTGCTACAGATATCCGTGACCCTTGACATTTAATGTGGTCGTACATTCGTATTTATTCGCAATTCTTTTACATGAAACAATAAATAATGTATGTGGAGTGGAAAGGGACGTCGTTTTGATTTAGTAACGACGATAACATGGTACGAAACATTAAAATCTCCGTTACAGAAATCATAATGGAAGTGCGTACTAGGTTTTGTTCGCGGCTGTGATTGTGTTGGTAAGAAATTTAATTACTATTTTTATCTGTTTCACATTGTCTGCTTTTATACTTTTGAGTACATTTTGGTCACGAATTTAGGTTGATTATGCAATTTGCAATTAACATGTTTAGCAAATAATAGGCCTTTACACCTTACGTGGTTATGAGTAATTATACACTTAACGCAGCGCGTTGCGTTATCTTAGTAAAATGTTCGCAAATTGGTACTTTAGTGGCGTAAAGAATACGACTACATGGTCATTTTACAAAGTTATCTTTTGGTGACGGCGGATAGGGCCCATAGTTCTGCCGCAGACAAATGTTTGCGGTCTAATAGTTGATCTATATTGTATATTGCGAAATCAAAATATAGTTTCCACTCTCTTTCGATTTTGCACTATGACAATTTAAAACTGGGTACTATTCCGTAAGATTGAAACATACATACTCCGTTGGATTGCATAAATATACGTGCTAAATGTAATGCTGCACGTGACAAATATTCGGGTGACCCATACTTTTTACAGTGTGTTTGCGTACTATGTAAAAATCATATTTGTAAATGCACCTACAATATAGCGACCATTTTTTAGGGTGGAGCAACATTTTAATTATAAAGAAAAAAAGGTCGGTAATGATAGACAATGTTAAGCAATCTTGGATGCGTTCAGAACTTAGGTAGTTGACCGCTAGTCGTATATTATAAAAACATTTTCGTACACTGAAGAGCGTGTTAAGCCGTCGGCTCCGACTGTAGTCACTAGACTGCACTCGTAAGGACAAGAAATTTTCTAGACCAGCCCACGTAATTAAATGTCAGTCTATTGTCATGCCGATGACTGGCTTTGTTCCTCCTTTAGTTGCCGTCTACGAAGCTACGCAAAAAAATATTAACCTGGCAATCACATAGCATAAAATAATGTTAAACTCATAAAATAACCATACAAATTTAAAAAGACGACACAAAAGAAAGTCTCATTACAAGAGCTTGTAAACGATGCAAGAATAGTTGCGGGCTACATATACGGACTATTTTGGCGGGTTATCTGCCCGAGCAATATGCACACGTGCAGTGCTTATATATTTACATATATAAGCACTGCACGTGTGCCCACTTATCAATACCGTCATCTCATAAATTAACATATATTTTCTAACTACTTGGCAAAGGCCTTCTTTCAATAAATTGAGGTAAGAGAGATTAAGTAAGGTTAGTCCAGCACTTGCCAATACGGGATCCTATGAGGCAGCCACCCTGCTCGCCGGAACACCACCCTGGCCCATGGAGGCGAAGGCCCTAGCCAGGATGTACCAGTGGCATGGGGGGAGTAATACGGAACCCCCGGAGCGGTGGAGGTCAGACGCAGGGAGCTCCAGCGAGCAATGCGGGAGGAATGGCTGGAACTGCTCACGCATCCCAGTGCGGGGCATGCCACCATTGCCGCCATTGTGCCGATCTTCTGGGCGTGGCTTGAGAGGCGACACGGTGCGATCACCTACCGGCTGACGCAGGTGCTGTCCGGGCATGGCTGTTTTGGGCGATACCTGTGCCGGATCGGCCGTGAGCGTACGTAGGAGTGCCACCACTGTAGTGGCCCAGAAGATACGGCACTGCACACCCTATTGGTGTGTCCAGCGTGGGATGCGGAGCGGCAGCTAATAGCCGCAGAGATCGGAGAAGCGGCGCTCTCGCTGCCGGCTGTGATATCAGCCATGGTCGAGAGAGAGAGCGCCTGGGCGGCAACCGTCGCCTTTTGCGAGGCTGTGTTGACGACAAAAGAAGAGGCTAAGCGGGAGCGGGAGGAGACCTCCTCCAATCCTGCTCGCAGAAGACGCGTAGGGCGAAGGCGTAGGGTATATGCCGCAAACGACCTCCGCCCCCCATGAACATAGGCCTGCGGGCGCTGGGCAAGGGCAACCGGTCGCCCGAACAGTGACAGGCCCGTGAAGGAATCGCGCTGCGTCCTGCGCGCCCTCACACAGAAGAGCACGGGATGTAGACGAGGTCTGTGCGAAACAGACTAGGCCCGCCCGCGCCGCAGATGTTATGCCACTGGCGATTCCTGCGGCAGGGCACTCGGGCAAAGGACGGACACCGGGGGGTTTTAGTGAGTGCGAGCCCCACATAACTGCCACATCAAAACCCGCCATGTGGCAGTATGCGCTAGGCATTTCCCCCAGGGAAAAAAAAG
Organism: Phalera bucephala; assembly: GCA_905147815.2. NCBI lineage: Eukaryota > Metazoa > Arthropoda > Insecta > Lepidoptera > Notodontidae > Phalera > Phalera bucephala. The sequence continues at coordinate 13,806,094 of LR990616.1, read as the reverse complement.
CACTTGCCAATACGGTCGCTTAATAGCTACCTTCCGCTGAGAAAAGGTATCTTACAAATCAAGAGGTCTTTTCTTAGCACATTCACTTATACTTCAGTGGGCGGACCAAAGCGGATTGGTTACGGTTTACACGAAGCAAAAACCCGCGTTAGTGCCTCGCACCAGTTACTCGTATCGTCTACAGACGAATTTATTATAAACGCTCAAAATATCAAATTAGGCGTGTTTTGTTCGGCTTCTCATTACAAAGAGAATCTAAAAGATGAATCGGCGAGATACAGACAATGCGGTTAACCGCCCTTAAATAAGGCGGTATCAGTAACTGGCGTCAGTTTCGCCAAGTAAAACAATTCAAGTTGTGGAACTTTACATTTTGATGTTGTTTAGTTCGTTTTATTTATAGAACTATTAGCCTGGGAATACGTACATAATTAGATTGGAGATAGGTACATAAGTCACTGAACTTTCCTAATTTTTTAAGCCAGTAATACTTCATATTTTACAAAAGTTGGTGAACAATAACAGTATCAAATCGAGCGGATTATTATAATATTATATAGATCAATAAAAAAATTGATGCGAAACCAAATTAAGCAATTGATCAAAAAATTGAGAATGTTTATTGAGTTTTATTTATTAGGTTGTACTTGACGCATCGTATTGCCTACTTGCAAAAACAGTTCTGCATCCCACACTGGGACAAACGGCTGCACCTGAGCGCTTGTGATTGACTCTGTCATCCAACGGTAGTTGAGCATGTCGCCGAAGAATAGTTTTGTGAATATACAGCTGTCTCACTATCATGACACGGCATTCTGCATATAGTTGAGCAGTTGAATAAAACAGAGGTTTAAAATGAATTAACTTTAAGACGGCTCTTTGCGCTCTCTCCAGTGTGAGCAACTGAGTTTTATGCGATCCACCCCATACAGGTATACAGTAAGTTAAAACAGACTGACAGAGAGCAGTGTAGACCATGCATATAGTTTTTGTATCTGCGCTATTGCAAAGGTTTTTGTAAATGTACATAAGCTTTCTGATTCGACTAGTGAGAGATGATACTTGTGGTCGTCAATCCAGCCGTTCATCCACTATAACTCAATATATATATATATATGTCGTCAGGGCGGGTCATGGGCGGGGTTAGGTTTCCAAACAGCTAAACACAATGATTGCCCATCATTTATTGAATCACATAACTTATCGACATGAAACACAATATGACATATGACCCGCGCACTATTTGCCACAGATAATAACCACACTGACATATATATACTGAGTACGATTCTCACCTACTCTCACCTATAAACGTTATATTGTTCCATCAAAAACATTCTAGCAAGAGTCTCCGTAACCAGCCAGGGTGTATAAGACAAACTATTTGGCGTGATAAAGATAGATTCCATGTTCACATGTTTGGATGTTTAATCAATTGATTGAGTAACAAACATCCAAACATCTGAACATAGTAGGATTAGTAGGAAGTAGGATGATCATTATCGCAGAAAGAGGTGAGTTTGGAAAAAAAACCACCAAAATCTGTCACCAACTCCGTGACTGAGGTTACTGACGTACATGGGTGGTGGTGATTGCTTACCATTAGGAACCCCGCAAGCTTATTTGCCCCCTCTTCCATAAAAAATGACTGCGTTGCCTAAGTTGTATAGCTATGCAATAGCCTGATAGTGCTATGCGGCCGCGTTGTTCTTAGTGATCACCGAGGTTAAGCAGCGTTCAACTCAGTCGGCCTGCGATGGGTGACCGTTTGTGGTATTTTTTATATTCCAGCGCCACCGTGGTTCCGAAGGCTCGTTATGCCGTTGGTTTCGGTTATCACTTAATGTGGTAGTTGTTAAGCCAAGTTGCAAGTCAAATAGGCGGCTTATCACGTTCTAACACCAGGTGGCCCCAAACCTGCCTCCGCAAATCCGCACTGGCTCCACATGGTGGATTATAACCTAGCCTCTCTTACCTCAATTTGTGAAAGAAGGCCTTTGCCCAGCATGTATATCGCTGAGATTCACGGGTCTTAACCGGATCTTTGAAAGGCTTTCATGGGAACATAGGTCCAACAAGTAGAGGTGCCTTGCAAGAAGTTAATGTTACGTAAGTCACTTACTAAGATCAGTTACTGAAAATGAAGAAAGCTAACTGACCTCGGCAGATGCAAGGACTATTGTAAGTTATGGAAAAAAATAAGGACTATGTGAATGACGTTTGATGGACAAAAACTGGACTATTTCAAAGGGAACGGATACCGGCCGTAATTAGTGATACCTGTGGACGGTGGTGACACGGCGCTCACTAGATGAACCCTTAAACGGTCATCGTAAGACAACTGAGGACAACACCGGTGTAAACGACTCAGGAGCGTCGAGAGATGTGCTGCGCTCTCTCTGAAGTTACTCGCGGCGTTATGCCCTTTAACACTTCTGCCCCTGGAGTGCATCGAAGTAGGAATGCATTACCTTTCTACGTCGATATAGCTCTCACGGGTCCTCTCTGGACAGCCAATTACGGCAAGCTAGTGCCGAGGGCACCCTTCGGTTTCCACTCGACCGAAGAAGACACGCCAAGGCGGGGCACAGACCGACTCTCTGAAGCACTCGGGTCGGTGATGTCGTTACTCACCAACTGCTCGCCACTAGTTGCCTTACGGACTTATTATGATTAGAAGACTAGCCTGTCTTTGCCTTTAAATTTTCAGCCATTTTGTCATAACGATTTGATGCCATTTCGTGTGCTTCCTACGGATTATAGTGTTATGATTTACTTACGTCAACTTTGATCCCTTCCAATTTGTACGCATGCTTCGGCGGGTCATACTTGGGCATGAAACGGTAGAACTCCTCATTGTCTCTGTACCATTTGACGGAGTACAATGTGTCCTCGCCCAGCTCGTAGTCACACTCCAGCTGCGCTGGTTGTCCTCGGATCCGGTACGTTGGTACGGATACCCGGACGATTTTTAGTAATAGGGACTCTGTAACAAAAGATAATAGGTTGATCTTATGAAGTTATGAGTCTTATCAGTAGTAGAATTTGAGGAAGCCTATAATGCCGATAATGGCATAGTCTAGTGGTATATACTGCTTATTACTATTATATACTATTGGATTTAAAAAGTTTTCACGTAAGTGCATGATTGATCGCTCGTGACTGTACAGATTTATCGATCCATTAAATGATAAAGTACCTATCAAATAATTTACAATAAAACCCAAAAATAATATCCCAAATGCTTTTAGTTGTAACCGATAATGCTAGATAAATATGTCTTTTCAGACTTTTAAAAGGTTCTGACCGTGGTTTGACCGCTCAAAGTCAACGAGTGCTAGAATTTTACAAATAACATTAATTTTACTGAAATAAAGTCACACATTATGAATCGCGTGAGACAAATAACCCTCCGTGTTAAGGGATTGTAATAAAAGCATTGTCGTATAAAACAAAACATTACTTATTATCTGCTAACATTGTACGCGTCAAGGCCATCCAAATGTTATGTTATGTTAGGGGTATGCTATGGGACATGTAACAGTGATTTCGGCATGAACGTAGTTTCATTTTTCTTCACATGATTTTAACCTCAAATTAGCTGAATAATGAACGTAAATATTTTTGTTGACATGAATGTTATCGAAAACGATGTCCGGATTACATGCCATTTTGCTCATACTTTAGTAAGTTATGGGAATGTAACAATAACTGTAGTTTGATATTCAGGACATGATTTTAACATTAAATTAGATGTATAGCAGGCATGAATATATTTGGTAACGAAACATCAACATGATTACATGCCATCTCCCTCACGCTTCAAATTTAATAAATAAGAATGTATGTAATAATAAATGTATGCTATGCCACTGCGGCCAGTTCCGCCAAAGCATGGTCTGGTTATATTGTAAAATGCTCAGCACTTCAAGTAGCGCTTTGTGTTTTCTTCATAGTTTTATGAAATGTGCTCATATCAAATTACTTTAAACTAAATTAAAATTTTCCATAAAAATAGGTTAGGTTTCGCATGCTTCTTTCATAAGTCATCTTCAACTTCTTTTGGTTTTTTTTTTTGTTTCATTTGTGTATTCTAGTTTTTTTCTAAAATTATTTTCCTATCTATCTTATCCTATATTCAACAGATTCTTTCCTTACAGACCTCTTTGGCTTCCTCCACTTTCATAGTTCGTCTCATACACGCTCGCCAGTTACGGAGACTCTTGACTTGCCCTTTTGGTAAGACACGGTATATTCGGTCATGGTAAGATAGTCTAGGTCAGGTAGGTAGGTAAATTATTTTCTTTCTTGAAATTACAAAAAGGACCCCAAACTAACTACCCTGATGGACTAAGTAAACCCAATCATCATCAGTCTCTTATTTACTTAGTCATGGCAACCTTCTTTACATAGATGTACCCAATCAGTCATCTCCAGGCTACCAAGTTGCCAGCCAAGTCTGGAATAACATAGGCACATAATCTAGATGCCTAAAGTTCTAACATTATTTAAAGTAAAAAAATACCTTGGGCATGTCAGAGAAACTAATCGTCTGCTCGGTAAACTTAGCGAAGATTAATGAACGATCAAATAATCTCTGACAATTAAGATTTATTAGCAATTCTCGAGACACATACTATCAACTGAGGGGAAGTTTTATTTTAAGTAAAGGTTACTTAAAATAAAACGTATTTTTCTCTATTTATATATCATTACGCTAGATCCCTTGTGGGATAGGCAGAAAGGTCCAATAAGATCTTTCCTTATAGATCTCTCTGGCTTCTGCCACTCTCATACACGCTCGCCGGTTGCGGAGACTTTTGACTTCCTCTTCGGATTAGATAATCTATTTGGTTTAAATGCTTTATTTGGTCAAGAAAACAGGTTTTGTGGAGAAATACATCGTAAGTAAACTTCCATGTTAGAAAAGACCTACAAAATATATGAAGACAATAATCATATTATGTTTGAGAAAAAAATTGCGACGCAAAATGTGGATGTATTCACCTCGGACACCTGTACTTGTGCCAGTTTTAAAGTTAGACTTTATTCTGGCATACATCATCATCCCTCAAGCGTTCGTAGCGCAGCGTTAACACTAAGTTCATAGCAAACACTAAGGTGAAGTACCATTCCTTTTAATCAGCCCGAGGTGAATGACATCCATTTTTCAGTTCTGTGCATTGGAAGGAACGTTTACTGTTGTTACTGGTCACTATTTCATATAGCAGCCGCACAGCCAAATGAACAAGTGCACACAACCCATTGTTGGAAACAAGCTTCACTAAGGTCGTCTGAGGTAATATGACCCATCGTCTTGCACCCTGATTTGTGAGAGACACACGCGGATGGACAGAGTAGCTCGATCTATTATTATAATATCCATAAGTATCCAGTACCCCTCATATGACTTTAGGGTATGAAGTCAAATATTAGAATCTTGGCAATTATTGGAACGATGGCCCATACGTTTTTCAATATATAATAACTACATGGGGACGGAGCCACTGAAATGGATGAAATGAAGAACAAACTCAATAAAAGGTGTCAGTGGTATTTTACAATTAACTCCCCAGCAAATATCAAAGGTATTCAGAAATAGTTAGGAACGGTCTGATTAGACAAATATCAGTTGTTTGCATTATCCGAGCACGGCACAACTGCCTATCGTGGTTATTCGGTAGGGTAAATATTATTTGAAGCAATCCGGGAGCTTGTACGTGGTAATCATTTTACCGTCTAACATAGCAGAGTATTTATATGTTCGCATTGTTGATTAGACTTTGGTTGAGATTTTGCTTGTGCTATTTCCACGGACTAGTAAAATTAACATCTATAGACTGCCTCGTTCGAACCTCTGGGTTTTTTAAACATTTTTGCGATTGTTCCTACTATTGATAAAGGAAATGTTGTAACGACACTACGACAAGCAAGAATTCGAAAAAGTTTTTGAAAAACTTGTAAAATTGATATGACCCGGAATGGTGATAGACTCCTTGCAACATTACGGTCTTAAATAAAGGGCCAAATTACTGTTCATATCCCACACACGCCTCCTCTTCGAAGAGTACGGGTTTGAGGGGTATATAGGAAAATTAAACTGGTCGAAAACAAACGATAAATAGAGAAAAATGTCTCATATGAAGAGAATGATGAGTACTCTAAGATAATAAAATAAATCATTTACATTGTCTGGAAGTTGAAGAACTCATCAGAACACGCACAAGTCACACCTCCACCATATCTTACTTAGCAAACTTTCTGAATTCACTCCAAACTGTTTCTACTCTTGATTTATAAATTACCTGTCGTCTACGGAGTTGATTGCTAACAATTGGGTTTCGATTTGTGTTATGAAGTTCGGTCTGTAAATGTTGTTTGTCAGTGTAGTATGGAAATATTTTGAGTTAAAGACTACAACAGTAAAAACTAGATTTGGCCCGTTAAATCATATTTTAGTGAATTTCAGTGTAGAAGATGAAAGACATGGCATATTTTCAGCATCACTCTACATCATACAAGTCGTATGGTAAGTCATTCAGTACATGCGCCAAGAATAGATTAGAGTTGCTGGCAAACCAGGAATATTTTTACCTGCTAGTTGTTTCCTTTTGGTAAACATAAAATAGGATTTAAATCAAAATTTTCTGGATATTTTGATGCCCTCATTTTCCTCCAATCATATACAAATACCGTGATATTTGTATGTGATTGAAGGGAAATGAGATTCAAGCTTCAACCTCATCAGCGAGATCAAGGCGAGACGCCTAGTTAATGTCTGTTTCTATAGCGAATTCTTAAACCGAGGCTGTTACTTCCTTGAGGTGTTCTTGAGCTAGTTGTATTTACCCCTTCGGCTCAAGGATAGTAGTTGCACGCTCGATTTCTTGCTGATTAAACTGTAAAAGCCTCTCGGCCTACAGCATAATTAATTCACAGACATTAACGCTTCCTTAAGTAAATATGATAGCTCAACTTCAGTAAGTATTCCACTACACCAGTTCCAATAAATACTGAGAACTTTGAATTCGCATTGTAACTATAACAGCTGGACGACAAAAAAATTAATTCCTGTATCAAATCGAGGTCCCAGTGCTTCAATAAAATATGATAATTTTGCTACAACTCAGAGATATTCGTCTTGCAAATAATATATACATCGCGCTTTATTTCCCAGGAGGTTCTCAAACTGGACTTTACAACAATCATTCGGGAGCAGAGAAGCGAATCTTGTTAAACCTTAACTAACTTGTATTGTTAATCTTTGGAACTCTCGACTTTAAATTGGTGATACCAAGACGTCACGAAGGTAACTTCATTGTTTAAAGTCGGTTAATTAGTGGGAGGTGTTGCGAGTTGCACCCGTTTGCTAGTTTACTTTAAGCTTTTAGTTGGAATCTTGAATGTGCTGTGTATTGCTAATTTTGCACTTTTTGTAGAATGATCTATTTATGTATCGATATCAGCACGCCAGATCCCTTGTAGAATGATAGTCCTTTAAAATAGTGGCTGTATGAGACGTACTAAGTTGGTTATCCCGTTTATATACGATGCAAGTAACTGGTGCAGATTGAGGAACTTGCGCGGATAAATTGAATTGTGTAAACGACGTAAGCGTGACGTTGTTGATAAAACATGCTGCCTTCGTAAATTTTAAGTGTGAAAAGACTGGTATATCAACTCGATAGCATTACGGTAACGTTACTGATGACAATGCATGAAACCTCATCGGGCAACATACTGCAACCGACTAAACAAATGTGGACATCATAGGACGCGGAACAAGATGTCGTTGACTTCGTCTGTCGTCACCAGGGACACGTATCGCGGGACTTTGTCCCCCTAAAGCCTCGGATACATTAGAGGACATCAGCGACAAGTTGCGGAACATGTTGCTCAACAACTACGTGGATTGTCCCGAAACAAATGCTGCGGAAAATTTTGCAATCCAGACTGCAATCCACCAGTGCTTATAGAAATGTCACCCGAGGAGGTTGTGACGATTAGTGCTGCGTACATATTTATTTCGGGAGTAAAACGTAAACAAAAGAGAAGGTGGTGGGTGCGGAATAACTTACTAAAACTAAAGAAGAATCGATATATAATAATGGTTAATGGTTAATACTTGACCTTTTGCCCCTCCCCTCAATTTGGTTGAAGATTTGTCCAGCACTGGGACAGCTGAATTATTACTTTGGCTACACTAAAACCTTATCTAGATTAGTTCGGTTATTAAATAACGTTCTAAGGTTACCCTATTATAACTTTAAGTTAATCCTAGTGGCTGTCCGCCCGACTTGGCAACTTAATTCAAAGTCTCAACTGCGTAATTGGCAAGTAAAAAGCCTTGGGGATGAGTTTTTACTCATTTCTGATGTAAAATTGTATCTTTATATATTAATGTAACTGTTCTTAATGTATTTTGGTTGACGTTCTTCACAAATAATATCTAAAATAATCATACTATAATTTGACCGCGTTTTAAACTCGCTTTTTTGTCTGTCTTCTCGATACAAATTTTTGAAAACAATTTTAACTTAACTCCCCGATTATGATGATTTCGCAGGAATGTTTGGCGTTATGCAACCGCAATATGGACGAGTTTTTGCGCCGTTTCGTAACCGTGGACGAAACATAGATCCACCACAATACACCGTAGACCAAACATTTCTCGGGGTGAATTGGCGCCAAAGAAGGCAAAGGTGGGTTAGTCAGCCAATAGAGTTATGGCGACCGATTTTAAGGATGCACATGGTATATTCCAAATGGACTACCTTCAAAAGGGGAAAATAATCAATGGCGAATATTATACCAACTTATTGGGTCAACTCAATGAGGAATTAAAAAAAAAAGACCGCATTTAGCCAAGAAAAATGTTCCTTTCCACCAGGGCAATGCAAGGGTGCACACATGTGCAGTTTCCATGGCAAAAATCCGTGAATTTGGCTACGAATTGCTCCCTCATCCACTCTATTCTCCAGATTTAGCCCCGAGTGACTATTTTTTAATCCCAAACTTCAAGAAATGGCTCGGCGGAAAGAGATTTGACTCTAACGACGAAATCATCTCACAAACAAATACCAATTTTGATGACCTCGACAAATCATATTTTTCGGAAGGGATAAAAAAGTTGGAGAAACGTTGGACTAAGTATATAGAACTCAAAAGAGACTAAAAGAGACTATGTTGAAAAATAAAATAGCTTCTTATCTAAAAACCAGTGTTTCATTCAAAAAGTCACGAACTTATTGTTACTTGGACGGTTACTACTAACCACGCACGTAACAAAATTCTGAACAAACACTAGTAAGTCACATTTCAAAATTAAAATCAAAACTTTTATATTTATGTAGACCAAAAAGTACTTCAGAATAGTCAAAACAAGGAAAGTTGTTGATTACTTAAGGCTCTACCACCCGTTCGGAATATCATTCCTGTGGAGAAGAGGAGCAAGAAACTCCACGGTTACTCTTTTTAAAAATTACAGTTTTTGTATACGTTGTATTCATGGGATATGGGAGAACAGTGCAAAACGAGCTAAATAGATGTGCTTAAGTACAGATTAAGCATAAATATACTTAAATTGATGGTATCAATCAGTGTCTACATAGTCCTCTATAGGCTTTGTAAAGGTATATAATAAAAGTATAATAATAATAGTAAGAGAAAAAAATGTTACTATATAATATGTAAAGAGTGCGAACAAAATACTTGGTTATAGCTCCAGTGTGATGCCGAATAAGACAAAATCAGCAGTATTAGGGTATATGTTTGATCAATGATAAAGGACGGACCAGTCCCTACCAGCAGCATCCGTTCACGAGTACGACTTGAGAAAAAGCTATCAGTCTTCTCGACCATATTAGAGCGAAGAAAGTGACCCGCTCCACAGAGCCGCCACTAGCAAAGACATTTTAGTGAGCATGGCCAATCCACCTGCCCATATCGCCATCGTTCGAAAATAATATTGAAAGTCTTTTGATCACCTACGTCATATTACTCAGGTGAAATTACTTTAAGTATTTTTTGTATGTGTGCATGTGCGTGTGAATAATCTACGCTGGTGGCCGAAGGGCCGGTACCGCGTCACCGGGTAAAGGCGAGCGAGCTTAAATTATGCTCCGAAGAGTAACTTCAAGTGATATGAACCATTGGGCTACCTAACGACAATCACAAACCGAAACGTTGTGTAAATGTGTAAATTTTCAGGATGTCTTCATTGGTCTCTAGAGTAGGGCGTTTTTAAAAGAGGTATATTGAATTAAAAATATCCGTCTATATATTCACGCTAGATACCTTTAAATATGTACTGCTAAATAAATACGGCCCGCTTATACTTTCCAAGCAGGGGAAGCAGAGGTATACTGTATTCACCAATGTTGTAGAGGGCAAGCCTATTGCCCTTATACTGGGCATAATTGCAAACTCCGGAGTTATATTGAGATTTTTCGATAGAAATATACTTTTTTCTCCGACCCGACTCTAGCCTGGACTTCACGATCACCAGACGAACTATAGGCCACTAAATAATAAAGCACTATTTTGACAAAATATTGCCAAACATATACAAGGTGTAACATATATAAGGTAAGACTTCAGACACTCCGATTAGATTATTGCTTTACGAATACAATATGAAAATTAAATTTCCTATTTGTAGAAGATTTCTACCATTTTTTAAGTCCTTTGGTTCCCAAATTAACCACTAAATTTAATAAATAATTGATGTAATAGGAATGCATTTAAAATAGCCGTATGATTAAATTATGTTTAATACAGCGGACTGAACAAAAAACTGCATTTAGAGGTATTACAAAATTGCCCCAAATATTTACTAAATCTTTTAGATAACATCCTGAGACCATATGTATACATACCCACGTACTTTTTTTTTCGACCGTAAGTTATCTCCCATCGAATAGGGTAAATAAGTATTATTTGACTCAACTTTTATCCTCATTCATATTGGTTGTCTATAAAAATAGCCTACTTTAAATACACTTTATTTATTGCTTTTATTTATATTTTATAGACCGAGTCTTATCTGAAGGATAAGTCAAGAGTCTCCGTAACCGGCAAGCGTGTATGAGACGAACTATGAGAGAAGAGGAAGCCTGAGAGGTCTGTAAGGAAAGAACCTGTTGGAACTCTTTACTCTCTTCCTACTCTGCAAAGGTTCTGGCGTGATGATATAGATACATAGAAATATTTATATGTTATATTAAGAGAGAATTTTGAGAGGAGGCCCGTGCCCAACGGTGGGACAGTTTCTTAACAGGGCTAATATTATTATATATGTATCTCGCTGAGATTCACGGGCTTTACCCAGACCTTTGAAAGGCTTGCATGGGGACATGGGTCCAACACGTAGAGGCCCTTTGCGAGAAGTTAATGTTATGTAAGCCACCTGCTGAGATCACTTACTGAAAATGAAGAAACATAACCAGCGAACTGACCCCGGCAGGTGCAAGGACTATTGTAAATTATGGAAAGAAAACAAGGGCTATGCAAATGAGGTTTGATGGACAAAAACTGGACTATTTCAAAGGGGACGGACACCGGCCATAATTAGTGATACCTAATTACCCGTGGCCGGCGGTGACTCGCCGCTTACTAGATGGGCCCTCAAACGGTCGTCCTAGGACAACTGAGGGCAACACCGGTGTGAGCGGCTCAGGGGTGTAGAGAGGTGTGCTGCGCTTTCTCCGAAGTTACTCGCGGCGTTATGCCCTTTAACACTTCCACCCCTGGAGTACATCGATGTAGGAACGCATTATCTTCCTACGTCGATATAGCTCTCACGGCTCCTCTCTGGACGGCCAATTAAGGCTAGCCAGAGCCGAGAGTCCTGCGGGCACCCTTCGGTTTCCACTCGACCGACGAAGACACGCCGAGTTGGGGGCCCTGACCGACTCTCTGAAGCACTCGGGTCCGTGGTGTCGTTACTCACCAACAGCTCGCCACAAGCTGCCCTGCGGGCTATATATATATATTATTATTATTATTATTATATATATATGAAGGTAGGATACCCCGTGTACTTAGCTTTTCGATGAAGCTGGAAAGTTTATTAAGAGGTCTCGTTAATAGAAAATAGAGCCTAACATTTATTGAGTTGGTCTGCCTACTCGTCTTTAGCAAATTTTGGGTATTCTGTCGTTGTTTTCCTCCATATATTGGGATTGAACAGACCAACGACGCGATGGATAGATGACATATGGTTAGTAGGAAGAGAACTTGAGGTAGATTGGAACAGGATCGCTAAGAACAGCACAAAAAAGGTGGTGGCTTATGCTTTACAGTAGGTTATAGAAACTTGTTGATGATGCCGTAAAGTTTAAATAGTAGGATTCTTATCTGTAACCTCTTCTGAAACTATGTTTTGTAATTGTGTAATTATTTATTATTTGTTTTACATTTTACTTTCAAATAGAATGTTACCATAGCTTCAGACCATGACCAAATAGATCGTGTCTTAGCTAAAGGGCAAGTCAAGAGTCTCCGTAACCGGCGAGTGTGTATGAGACGAACTATGAGAGTGGAGGAAGCCAGAGAGGTATGTAAGGAAAGAACCTGTTGGAACTCTGTACTCTCTGCCTACCCCGCGAGGGAGCTGGCGTGATGATATAGATACATAGATAGATAGACCATAGATTCCTATTTTAAACCAATTTCAAAAAGAAAGTCCAATCTCAATTACTCCTTATATCTATAAGCTCCCTAAATGATCTACAGGCAAAATCATATTACAGGTCATGTAGAGCATAATTTTACGATTTACTAGAAGTCGAAGATCAGTCTATACTGTTTCAGTTCTGGACAAATGCCTACTCCCTCAAATCGGTGTCAGAGAGATTAGGCCACTATACGGATCTAGTACGGATTGTGACCGATCACGATTAACTTACAAAAAGAAAATGTAGAGGGAAGTAAACTTAATTAAAACAAGTTCCAATCAACTGAGTTAAGTAACTGAACCTAATTATAATCTACGTGCCTATATATACCAATATTTCAGCGAATAACCGAGAGTTACGACGTCTCGAGATCTCGCAACATCTACTACCCTTAATTGAGTTTCCAGCCAATACAAGGGTAGTTAGAAAATAGGTCGAAATAAATTGAATATCGATTATGGCACTCGCTACTGACTTCCATCAAAAAATTCAATAAGAAATACAAATTGTATTTTTAAGGCTCAATTTACTTTTAGCGAACCTAAGGCTAGTGTGAATAAATCTAAGGGCCCTAGATAAACGATAGAACGGCGCTTCCTTTTGAGAATCTGTTCTTGTGTAGAGTTATATTATGCTTTCATTTTTTGAGAGTCGGAATAAATTTTTCATTGGTGTGTTGGAGTAAGTAATTGACGTCTGATTGCTTTCGTAATGTTTCGCATGCTCAATGTAGAGATGGTTATAAATTAATCATCGCTTAGCGTAGATAATTTCTGGTAATTTACTTTAATTTACAGTTATTTAAACGATATTGAACGGCTTGGTCAAGTGGTCTGAGTTGCTCCACCCATTGGATCGAGTAGCGACTACTCGTCGTGAGCGGGTTTGAACCCCGCACGAGACAAATCTTTGTGTAACCAATAAATATTTGTTTCGGTCTGGGTGTTTGTGCATGTGAATTTAATGTTTATTAATGCACCCACGGCACAATAATATCTAGTGTGGGGCTACGTTTTTTTAGGAGAAAGTAGAGTTTGACTCTACATAAATAAAAGTCTTCCGAGACTGAAAGATATACTAACTGCAATTAAATAAATAATCTATTACAATTCTACTAGTCTAATTGTTAAATCTGTAATTAAGGCTTAAATATATTTACCACTAATTAAGACGTTTAACTACAGTTTAGCTCAGGTTATTTTTACTTGAATAGTTTTAGGGTTCATAGTGCAATAATAAAAGCAAATCTCTTCGAACCCATGTAAAAAGTATACAAGACCGTTAAATAGACCCAACAAAAATGTTCCACTTTAAATAAACTTGATGAAACGAAAGGAGCAGCTGTCAAAGATGTGTAAATAGACTGTATGGTAGTTCATAGGGATCAAGATGTCATTAAAATGGTAATAGCAAGGGGTGAACAGGGGATAATGATTCATTATTTATCTTCGTTATATATCAGACTGTTGTCTCCGGAAATCACGCCACATTTTTTTTTACATTTATTTTATTACATTTTTTTCAGCACATCCTAATATAACTAAAAGGTTAGGTAATCGGGTTTATAATAAACAAGACCATGTTCACTCATAGATAAGATCTTAATTAAATTGCATGCCCAAATTCAATATTAAAATTTTACAGACACTTGACTTAAATTTTATTACGGTACCGACATTTATTGACACCTACGCCATAACCTTTTCAGAGAGTAAATATTGTTATAAAATATAATTAATAAAATACTACGGAACTAATGGTTATAGAAGCTTATTTAAATTTTATTATAATATCTTTTAAAATGGTAACCGGTGAGCGTGTATGAGACGAATTATGAACTATATAGTGGAGAAAGCAAGGGAGGTTTTAAAATCCTGTTGGAACTCTATACTCTATACTAACCCCTTACGGGATCATGGAGATAGATAAAACTGTATTTATAATCACTAAAAACTTAAATAACAATTACCTTTTATAAGTAAAGTGAGTACAGCCAATAAGACATACATCCTCATTAAGTTTTCAAACAAACAGTTCCATCACATATCACCGACCGCTTTATCTCTCCATATATTATCGTCAGCACTTCAGTCACACGCGGTTTTAATTAACATCTCAACCGGATGAGTTCAGTCAAGTTATAATGAACCTCACGTAATCAATTTTGTAGGAGGGACCGACGCGGAGGTTTGCACTCGACGGTGGTCGACACAGAACTGAAATTCTTGCTTCGCCGTTGATTCGGCTTCGTTCGCAAACACTCGTCCCGCGCCCATCTGGGGTCGCCGCTCACAATTTTCGTGACCTTATGGGGTGAGTCGATAATCGCTTTTACTAATAAATATGACTAATAGATTTAGTAAGTCGAGAACATGTCATTACACATTTTCGTGGGGTAAGGTAACGATTTTAGTTGTTTGTGAAGACGGGAATAAAAATTGTTAGGTGCGCTAGCGGTGTTTACGAATTTGGTATGTTTATGTGTTTTGAGAATATTATGTACATAAGTGGAGCAATAAGTTATAATAATAGCCTAACTGGGTATATTGTTATGTAAATACTAATTGTATTATTTTTACTTGAATTAAAATACTACCTAAACTGTAGAGGGTTAGTGTCGCATGATGTAATTAACGATAGTGAAATTCTAGGTTCAAATTCTAAGTGGTATCAAATGTTATTGGGGTTTCTCTATCGAATCATTTTCATTAGAAGTTTGGGATCTGGATTTATTCCCGATATTATGGCAATAGGTTCGCCCCCTTTTACGTTAGGACCTAACAAAGGTAATATGCTAAAAAAATAGTTTATCGTGTACATGTCGAAGTGCACTTTGTGCACCTACTTTTCGTCGACGATGTTAAGTCCCATGTAATAGGGGGTTAGCCTATTGCCATAGGTACACTTCCAGACTCCGGATTGTCACAGGAAATTTTTCGTTAGAAAAACTACATTTGTCCGATCTAAAATTTGAACCCAGGTCCTCGTGATCGCAAAGCACATAATTCGCAACTAGACCAATGAGGCAGTCCTAATTAAATATTGACTCCAAAAGTAAATAAACTTAACTCGTACACGTTCACAAATGTATATTAGGGTGGTCCACGTTTGTTCGGAGAAAAAATATCGCGTATAAAACGCGCCACCCTTGGTTCAGATACACATTATGTGCATACAATTTCAGCCTCCTATCTCAATGAGAAAGGAGTGATTATTGCCTTTTTAGAAATACTAATTTTATGGAAAGAGCTTATTTGGTAATGCTCATAAAGTATATAACAAAATACCATTTGTTTTAAAAAATAAGTTCTTAACAAAGTTTGAGAAGGCACTTAATATTGCTAACTGAGAAATGTTACTATACAATAGATGAGTTCCTAAATTATAAAACACTATAATTATACTGACTGCCTCGTTGGTCTCGTGGCAAAACGTATCGCTTTGTGATCACGAGGTCCTGGGTTCAAATCATAGGTCGGACAAATGTAGTTTTTCTAACGAAAAATTCCCAGTATGAGTCCGGAGTCTGGAATTGTGCCCGGTATATGGCAATAGGCTCGCCCCCTATTACATGGGACCTAACATCGTCGGCGAAACGTGGGTGTACTCAGTACACCTCTGCCACCCCCTCTGGGGAATATAGGTGTGACTACAATTATACTTACATATTACCTTTTAATTTATACAATACTTTTTAACTATGATAGATTGTTATTATGTAACTTTTAAGTAATTCAAAATCAAATCTGTGATTAACCAATTCCTACATATTTGTAAGCTTTAATGGCAAAACATAGCGGACTAAAAAAAATATTTAATGTTATACATATTGATACCTATGTTTGACAAATAAATAATTCTGATTCTGAAAAAAACATATAATATATGACATGGCAGAACATTGAGTAAAATAACGTAAAATGTTCTTTAAATTGAGTGTTTTTATTTTAAATTAATAAATATTATTAATATTATCCATATTAAAATTAAATCAAAATAAAAATAACACGTAACACTAACACTACTTATAAGTCTAAATCTTGTCCGCGTAGTATGGTGGCATGAGCTCTGGCTGCATTGCCTCGCTGAACAGCTAAGCTAATTTTCTGCGCGAGGCATAAGCCAGCCCTTTTGTCACCTGTAGAGGCAAACAATCTATTTTAAATTAGGCAATAATAAAAATCTACATAAATAACAAGGCGCTCGTAGCGATGTGCGACTGCGGTGTTCTTACCGAATACCAAGGTTAAGCAGGTTTTGACTCGGTTGGCCCAAGATGGGTGACCGGTTGTGGCATTTTCAAATTCAAGCGTCTCCGTGCTTCGGAAGGCACGTTAAGCCGTTGGTCCCGGCTACCACTTAATGTGGTAGTCGTTAAGCCAAGTTGGAAGCCTTAAAGGCGGCTTGATAAGTTCCAACAGCAGGTGGCCACAAACCTGCCTCCACCAATCCGCACTGGGTCCGCGTGGTGGAGTATGACCTAATCTCTCTCACCTCGATTAGTGAGAGAAGGCCTTTGTCCAGCAGTGGGCAGTATAGGCTGATATTATTATAAATAACAACACACAACAAATATTAATTAAATTTTACGATCTAGTTATATAATGTTAGTTTATCAATAGAGCACCAAATAAGTTTTATTGTCTAGTAGCAAATATATCTGTAACATTTAAATTTTAACTGTAATCAAAATCAAGAGAAATCAAAATTAAGCATTTTTCACTAAAAATCCAATATCGAAACTCGGCAACTGAAATTTCACCATGTTATTATTACAGATACGTGTTACAAACTTATAGGGTGACCAACCTGAAAAGTAATAAAAAAATATTTTGGACCACCCTACCTACCTACTTTTCTCAATAGGGTATTTAAAGTCCTTATGTAAAATTTAGCAGTGATCCCCTAGTGGTTAGACCGTTGGACTAGAAAGTCAGAGGTCTCGGGTTCAAAACCAGGCACGCACCTTTGTCTTTTCGAAAGCATGTGCGTATTATAAATTAACTATCAATTCAGAATAAAATCATCGTGAGGAAATCTGCATGCCTGAGAGTTTCTCAAAGGCGTGTGAAGTTCGCCAACCCTCACTGGGGCAGCGTGGTGGACTATAGCCTAAACCCTCTTAGTTTGAGAAGAGGCCCGTGCCCAACGGTGGGGCAGTTTCTTAACAGGGCTAATATTATTACTATAATATTATTATGTAAAATTTCCATCGCGATATATTTACATATTTTTCCCAGCCAAAAACCTCTTAATCCGAGACAATGGCTTATTCTATATTAAGGACGTCAGATGTTCATGTTAAACTAAAAATATCATTAACTCCTTATTTTCTTTATAAAAAGGGCGACAATTCTTTCTTCCGCATCATATGGGCCGTAACACTTTATCGTTATTGTACGATGCCATATCCGAGAATGGAGTGGCATCATAAAATCATAAACACCTTCAGTGTTCGCGTTATCCCCAACAAATTCTTCGGGGGTTGGTCTCAATGGCCGATTATGAATTTGGTGTTCTATACGTGATCTGTTTTGCGGATGATTTCGTATGTTCGTTGTGTTCCTTTAGGGAAATAATATTTGTATTTGAAGTTTTTTGAAATTAAATACTAGAGACCGGCCCGGCTTCGCACGGGTGAATTATACACATAAACCGTATGAAAATCTGTTTGGTAGTTATTGAGTTTGGTAGTTATTGAGAGACTTTGCTTTATAATATGTAGTGATAGTGATTCTGTTGTAGTAATTCTATAAAGCTCTTGTAGAGTCAAAAATTTTAGATGAGTTACATAAGTAGTATTTTGTTCTATAGAGTTCTTTATAAGGCTTATGAGATCAAATGATTCCTAACAGAAGTAAGTATCTAATATCGAATGAAAAAAACTTTGATCTGTACAAAAGCACGAGGTAAATAGCCCTCTCATAAGGTGTTATTATAAGTTTCTTTTTCTTTCTTAAAGTATGTCAAATAAATTATACTTACACCGTAAGATATCCTGTTCTACTAATATATTATAAATAGACAATATAGGACAAATCTATTTGTAGACTAGTTCTTAAACTATAAGTTACGTAAAAAACAATGGCGAGATTCTACTGAGTGTCTTATGAAGTGTATTAAAATACGATATGTGCAAATATTAGTGATATAATTCGGTCGGTTTTTACACAAAATTAATTTCGTATGCAAACGCGCGGGATAATATTTTTTTTAATAAAGTACTTTATATAATTAAATTCATATTCATCCATTTTAATTGAATCACCACAATTGCCACATTTGATAAAAGAAATGTCAATAGTATAAACTAATAAACATTTGTAAATGAATGTTTAGTTATAAACTATTGATTTTTAACAACTCTCATAATGTTTTACTTTCAGAGAGTTAAAATAATTTCTAAATGGTTAAAATAAAATAAAATATTATACACAACCTGTACACAACTTATTTTTGCATATTTTACTTAGTTTATTTAGGCAATACTTGGTAACAATGATATTTATGTTGACGATTTATTGACAACTTCAACTTATCAAAACAGTTTACGGTATTCTTATTCTTCCTGGTTGTTTAATTTGCTATTAATTTTAAACCTTGTAGTTACGCGATTTAATCATACAAAACTGATGATTGGTTTCTCTAAACGGATTCCGATCGTACCTCAAGAAATCGTGTGCGTATACTTCGTTCGGAGGCGGAAAGGTGTGACAGACATGCATTACGTGCGTGCAAATGTTATACTGTCGTCAATAATCCTCAGCGACTCTATAATAACTCTTAGCTGTTGTATGTGTCAAAAAATAAATATTTATATATCTAGATAACCATTTTTATTGTACCTCTAAATGCTGCAGTGTACGGTTGGTAGATAACTAGGAGATAACAAAAATAATGAATCAACTAATTCTGTTCCACTGCTGAGCAAACGTCTCACGAATCGGGATGAGAGATAGATCATAGTCTACCTCTCTCGATGGCTCATAGTCTATCTTTTCATATAAAAGTAAGTAGATACTTAAAAGTAGTGCCTACTATTATAGTTTCTAATGGTTGCCTTACTTTACCTCTTTTTATACATCATCATCTCAGCCTATACTTGTCCACTGCTAAACATAGGCCTCCCCAATCGCTTTCCAGCGTAACCGGTCCGATGCCACCTGCATCCAACGACTTCCTGCGATTTTCACAATATTGTCGGTCCATCTGGCAGGCGGCCGCCCTACACTGCGCTTGCCAATACGTAGTCTCCACACTAGAATCTTTCTACACCAACGCCCGTCCGGTCTGCCCGCCCATTGCCACTTCAGCTTGCTAATCCTGAGGGCTATGTCGGTGACTTTGGTTCTTCTACGTATCTCCTCATTCCTGATTCGGTCACGTAGAGAAACGCCGAGCATAGCTCTTTACATAGCTCGCTGAGCAACTCTGAGTTTTTTATGAGACCACGTCTCAGATCCGTATGTCATCACTGGCAACACACATTGACTAAAAACTTTAGTCTTGAAGAACTGAGGTATTTTGGACGAGAAGATTTTGCGCAGTTTCCTGAACGTTGCCCTGCCGAGTTGGATTCGTCGATTGACCTCTCTCTCAAAGTTGGACCTACCTAACTGGACTGCCTGTCCCAGGTAAATGTATTCGTCGACAACTTGAAGAGTAGAGTTTCCAACGTTTAGTGCGGTGGGTGCGACATTATTTTCGTTTTATCCATGTTAATTTTAAAACCCACTTGTTGAGCCTCAACAGAGTATTCTGTTGAGGTCACCGAGCATTTGTCCTAGATCTTCCAGTGACTCCGCCATGACAACAATGTCGTCAGCAAATCAAAGGTGAGTGATGTATTCGCCATTGATGTTGATACTAAGTCCTTGCCATTCCAAGAGCTTGAAGGTGTCCTCTAAGGTGGCCGTAAACAGTTTCGGAGAAATGACATCTCCCTGTCTTACTCCTCTTTTTATAGGGATCGCCTTCGTACAATGCCCCTGTACTCGGACTGACATGGTGGCGTTATTATACAAGCACTTCGATGTAACGATAGTCAAAGCGGCATCGCTGGAGAGACCTAAGAACCGCCCAAGTCTCGATCGAATCGAAGGCTTTCTCATTGTGCACAAACGCCAAGCATAGTCACCCTAAGGTAGACTGTTAGAAAATGCCGTAGGCATTAAGTCCGCCTCTGTACCTTTAGTGCACAAAGTATAATAAACAAATAGTAGCCGATTGTACTAATCCGTCTTCTGTATAATCTGCCGCAGAGTATGTATGTGGTATATGGTACTAAAGCCTTTCCGGAAACTGGCTTGTTCGAGAGGCTGGAAGTCATCAAGCATGCGTTCGAGACGATTCGATGACTCTCGAAAACAACTTATAAACATGGCTCAGCAGTGTGATGGGCCTATAGTTCTTTAGTAAGGTGTTATCACCTTTCTTGAAAAACAGTACCACCACACCCCTGTCCCATGCTTCCAGCATTTTCTCTTCGAGCAAGATGGAATAAAACAGCCTCTGAAGGACTTTAAGTACCGGCGTTCCGCCCGCCTTCAAAACCTCTGCAGTAATTCCGTCATCGCCCGGCGCTTTGTTGTTTTTAAGTTGTTTCACAGCCATCCTAATCTTGTACAGGCTGATATCCGGGATATCTTCAGTGTAGTGTCGGGTTAGCTTGGCTCTTGGGTCTTTTACCAAGTCAACAACAGGGTCCGCTACTGAGGTATATAACTGCCCATAGATTCTATCTGCCTGAGCAACTCTGACCTATTCGACGTTACGTTTCCGTCCTCCGTCTTCAGCTTCGTCAACTGGCTTTGCCCAATAGACGCGTCTCTTGCGAACACTTTGGAGCCCTTGTTCTGCTCTATGGTCTCCTCAATACGTCTTGTATTGAAGGACCGTAAATCGTGTCGCAAGGACTTCAATATCTGTCCATTGAGCTGCCTATAGGACTTAGCATCATCGGATATTTAGAATGTCATGCTCAGCCATGAGGTTTCGGGTGTAGTCAGATAGTTATTGAGGCCTATTTTTATGGTGGGTTTAAAATACTTGTACCCGATCGTATGGACAGTCTCTACCAGCCTGTTGTTGATCTCGTCCACTGATGCGCTGCTGTCTAGCAATTCGAAGAGATTTGACAATTTATATCTTTTACCTCTTTTTACAAGACTCGTAAATACAAATCACCAATGACCCAATGCTAACTATAAGAGGTAATTAAGTTCATATTGATATAACCATGAAATGTTAGTATGGCTGTATTTAGTTTAATGGATACTTTCTTATGGGTACCGCTGAGTGTTTAATAACCCTCAAAGTTATAAATAGCTCATGATTCCCAACTATTTCATGTCATTTCATATTGACATAACGTCAAAACTTAAAATGTCTTTTTGTTTCGGTATCACTAATTAAAATTCTCGGTGTTTATGTTTAAGCAATAGAAACCCTATAGTTTTCACATTTTTTCATACATTGACGCTTCAAATCGATATCAAGCAAAACCATGTATGGGATCCTGCCATTGTCCTCTTACAATATGACCCGCATGTTTTTTTAAGTAGTGGTTGTATTCATTGTCAATGTAACAACGGTCAAAGTACAATTTGCGAAGGAGACTCTAATAATCATTCCTTCTTTTCTTTTATCTTTAGGTAAAAATAGCTTACAATAAGTTGTTAAATAAAACTATTACTAATTTTTTTTGATATCTGGACCTATCTCTGAGCTTTATTTATTAGCTTTTATTAAACTCTACCGGTACTTTCAGATTTTCATTTGTTTCAAATTTAAATTTCATCAGTCGGTTAACATAATAAATACATTTTTGTTCATAAATGATTTTAAAGTAGAGCTGAGTTTTTATATTACGGAAAAAAACATTCAATTAGAAGCTAAAATAGGCTATTTTCCTATCTATCTATACCATCACGCCAGATCCCTTCCGGGGTAGGCAGAGTCTACAGAGTACCAACAAGGTCTTTCTTTACAGACCTCTCTGGCTTCCTCCACTCTGATAGTTCGTATCATTATACTCTTGATAGGATATTTTTGATGGAACAATATATCGTTTTTGGGTGAGAGTGAGTTGGTGAGGATCGTACTCAGTGGCGTGCAATTGGAGATACCTGTCTCCAGCAGTGCACTGCTGCAGTGCACATGCTGATGATCATGGTGATAAATACGAAGATTCGGAGTTAGATGGAGTGTGCGAGTAATGTAAGAATTTTGAAATGAAATCTGTACTCACGTCTTTGGTAGAGGCTCTTACTCATCTCCTTCCTAAGTGTAAGTTTTCTAGTTCTACACATTATGTAGGACTTCAAATATAAATACTTCTAGCATAATATATAAATTCTTATATATACAAGGTGTAACATAATAAATTAGAGAATTGCTTCATAAATTCAAGGCGAAAACCAAATTTTCAAATTTACAGGCTTTTACCCCTTTTTTTAAGCACTTTTATACCCCAATTAACAATGAAACTTGTACGTGTGTGTGTATTTTGAGAAATACGGGTTAGGAATGCATTTGTAATTTCCTTATTGCTATGAATCAAGAATAAATTTAGTTTTTTATAGCGTACTGAAGGAGTAAAAGCCTTTTTTTTTTAAATTTAAAAAAAATTACATTAAAAATAGTTGAAATCAATTCAGTTATCGATTTAGAACAAACTACTTTCAGGTGTTGCGTTTATTATGTTACAGCTTGTATATATGTATATGAAGAAATTCTCTAATTGGAAAAAAATCATCTCATTTTAAAAATTCATAATGCAAATAACTATAATAATATAATTATGATCTCGATTCTATACATAAAATAATATTAATAATATAATATCAGAGAGATTAGGTCATACTCCACCACGCGGACCCAGCACGAATTGGTGGACACAGGTTAGTTAGTGGCCACCTGCTGTTGGAACTTATCAAGCAGCTTAAAGGCTCTAACTCGGTTTAACGACTACCACATAAAGTGGTAATCGGGACCACGTGCCTTTCGAAGCATGGAAACGCTCAAATATGAAAATACCACCAACGGTCACCCATCTCAGACCGACCGAGTCGAACGCTGCTTAACCTCGACGATCGGTGGGAACACCGCGGTCGCCCAGGGCTACGAGCGCCTTATATGTGAGCGCCGCGAATTTTAATAACAAATCAGCCTTACTATTCCACGCAAAAGGCTCTTATAAATAAAGGTGAGACAGATTAGGTTGTACTCAACCACGCAGTCCCTAGCTGCCTTATAAAGTGGCTTGATAAGTTTCAACTAGATGTGCACAAACTTGTCTCCTCTAACCCAAACATAAAATAAACATAGATAATAACATACATTTCAAATATTTGCCCTCTAAATTATGCTTGTCATATAAAATGATTCTGATCTGCAAACAACCCCGGCTATGTACTTATCCTTATCATATTATAGAGAAACGGTTACCCGCAGGTTACTCTGAAGGCTAAACTCACAATTATGAATTCTCAGCTGCTAATCAAGCCTAACTAAGCACCGGTCTACGTTCTCTTGTATATTTAGGATATGTATCTAATCTACTAGGCGATTAAGTTGAAGTTGATTTAACGTAACGGCAAGTTACTCATATAGTATTTCCGAAGTTTTAATACGCGCGAAATTAATTAATACTGTAAGCATATTGATGTGTGCGCCCAATAATAGTACATCATTTCTGGGCTAAGAGCTGCTCTAAGTTGAGGTCTACACCTCCAAGTGGATCCAGTGCGAATTGGTGGAGTTAGGTTTGTGGTCGCCCGCTGCTAGAACTGAGCAGGCCGCCCAAAGAGTCGGACTTTGCTCAATAATAAGAGAGTATTGACTGGTTTACTAACTCTAGCTGTTCCTGTGCTGTCGAGAGCCAAGAGTTACTGAAATCGCAACGTGGTATTTGACGGACTATAAAATTCGTAGACGCAAAAGTGATTGGCAAGGATAAAGACTTCAGACAGCAGTAAACTTTTTTATAATCAGGGAAGTGGTCTGATGTTATAACAGTGTTAAAATTTCTAGTCTAACATAACATGCTCCTCGTAACTTCGAATGAGATTAAGAACACAATTAACACCTTCAGGCTATAGAAATTTTTCTCCCAACGAAATTGTTGCAATGCAGTGTCCCGTAATGGGGCAAGGGGCACGTCGCTTCTTTGGGTATTACCGGGTGACAACCGAGCACAGGCGGCGTTCTCCCAGCGCTTTATCACTTAATTTGAATCGTGTCCTGAATTTAGAACACAGGCTGTCCTTAGAATTCGAAAATTGTTAATCTGTTCTGTCTGGATATTCCAATTCGAATCCGACTCGCAATAAACGGAAACCGGCTTTGAAATAAATTTAATAGCCAACCCTACTCGCAGTCTTCAAGTTAAATAAATTCCCAATGAGATGTAAACTGATAAACTCTAAATAAAAGCATTCAAGAATTTTATTTATCTAACGAATTTATCATCGTCGTCGTTGATAAAAATATTTTTTTTTGTAATAAAATCTTATTAAATTTCACGTGGAAAAATGAAAGTCAAATGCAAATATGGTGCTCCACCGAGCATTATTTTTTATTATTCAATCATCAAAATGAGAAGCCCTAACAATAAATCATAAAACGAAAACGTGCGTAAGAGCTGGATTTTACGATATTTGGTTTGAGATAAGTATAATGAAGATAATTTACAATTTGTATTACGAATGACCGCGGTCCTTTTCTCGGTATAAAAAAAGAAACAAAAGAGCTTGACTAAAGTTCTTTTCATTGCGTCGATTTTGATTTTGAAGATCTACTGTAAATCTTTCACAATCAACAAACTATCTCCTATTATAATAAATCTGCATATGCTGCCCCATTGCTGAGTATGGACTTGCCTCACAAGCCGACGTGAGAGAAATTAGGTCATACTGGATCCAGTGCGAGCTCATAAAGGTAAGCCTTTCTCTGATCTACTAATTATTAATTTCACCATAACTAGACGCTTAACATACCGAATTAATTATTACCTCGTGTCAGCTAGTCGAGTCGGACTTCAATATCTGACTTGAATTATCGATTGCAATCTAGTTACAATATTCGGGGAATACTGGTATATATTTAACTTTAGTCAACCCCTCTTGATTCTGATTGATTATTTCAAACAGGTTTATTATAACAAAGATTATTCTCTGTCTATGTAATTAAGTCAGAGGGCTGATTGACATTATTGTCGAGAAAGCGTGCTGTTCGTTCATAATCCACGTTCATCTATATTTAGTAAATTTATCATGTATAGGATAGCATATCGACTAGGCAGCGTTACACCAACGTTAATTAATCCATGCTAATCCCTTAGATCTCTGGGTAGTGGCAGGATAGGCAGGGAGTTTAAAGGGTGCATAAAAATTGTCTTTTGCTTCTAATTCAAATTGGTTAACCTCTTTTGCCTCATTGGTCTTCTAGTCCGTGGTGGAGATCATAAAATTCAGGATCAAACGAAGAGTTATTTGTGGTCATTAATTACCATTGCAGCGTAATATAGGTGTGATGGCATTTATATTTCCTAAGCCCCTCTTGTCTCATTATCTCTAATAGTTTATTTCAGACCAACTACCTAGTCGGTTTAAAAGACTTTTTTCCATAATAAAAATCACGATTTACAGGGATTATAAAGTAATGTTACAAATAAATGTGGACTTCTACCCAACCATACCACTCCTCAGCTATAAAATCCCTTTAACTAAATTTGATCCAGTCACCATTCTGTTTAAAAACATCAGTTTATCCTCACCTCGTTTTTATAAAGCACCTTATTACGTGTACGGTGTTTCAAAATGCTCATGAAAATTCATGTACTTATTTAAACACAAGTGGGAAATGAAATACTCATAACGGCAGTGTAAAAACGGGCGCGTACGTTTCGCCTTTGAAAATAATATTCAGAGAAGTAATCGTGCCATATTTTTAGTGGTAATGTGGGTGAAATGACAACATTCACCTCCCTCTAAATCAAACATGCATAAATCCAGGCCTCTCCCTTTACGCTATTATGTCAACCGAAGCGATTTATGATCGTATCTAAGAGATTTCCACAAGGGAGAATATCGCCGAGTAAATAGTATTGAGCGTAAATCACAAAAACTTCAGTGTGTGCGTAAAGGTGTGGTTTTCTAAGAGAGCGGTGGTGTTTTGTGGGTGTTATATTATAGCTGTCATTGCAGTAATGTGATGATGATGTTACTCTTGCCAAAAAACAGAAGAAGTCGAAATATATATGCGAATTACTCAATCCAGCCATAGTACGTGTGACGACTCTTACTGGTGTTAAAGACTATAATTATGGTTTGTCGTGTATTGGCCGCTTTAGTCGCTCATTTATTTTGATGTTAAGACGTGATTGGGTATCAAACATCTAATCTTTCGCATCTCTTTGATTAGTGGAAATTTTGTGCGGCTTATGTTTCTATGCACAGGTAACTTAAACTGCCCTGCAAGGGATCTACATCTGATAAAGATGACGGTATTTTTTTGTAATTTGCCTTAACAATGACTCCCTTTAGTGGCATTACCGCTTTTTTTTAAAACCATTCCTTAAACGTCGCGAGCGCGTGCGATCGCTTACTTTTACTTTTTTGATGTTTCATTCCGAGTTATTTGATCATCTTTATCATTCGGGTACTTAACATATTCATTGCGAATTAGAATGTTTATTAACGAAGATGGTGGGGTGAACTCCGTGTTTTACGGTTTTTTCTATACTTTCATATTGGTACCAGTATTGATTCTTTTATAATTTTCGAATGGATTCTCTCATTGTTAAAGACATTCATAAATACAAGTACTATTATTATCGTTATATGTAAAGATCATCTTCGTTGGGCTGAACACTTTAATGAAGTGCTCAATCCCGGTAGTCAAGGAGCAAATCTGTCTTACATTAATTCACTTGAGAGCTTGCCATCTGCTTCGGGCTTGGATGATCCGCCTTCGTACGCCGAGTTCGTTACTGCGATCAACCGTTTAAAAAATGGTAAATCACCTGGTTTGGACAGTCAGTCTTCTGAAATTTTCAAATACGGTGGACCGAGTATCAGGTCCAGACTTTTTGAACTTATCAAACTGATTTGGGATGTTGAGATGGTTCCACAGGACTGGAAGGATGCTTCTATTAGCAAGCTATATAAATGCAAAGGGGACCTCTCTGATTGTGGCTCGTTTAGAGGCATTGCATTGCTTTCCACAGCTGGCAAAATCCTGGCGCACATAGTCAATAATCGCCTTAGTAATTTAGCTGAAAGCTTCCTTCCGGAGACCCAGTGCGGGTTCAGACCTAAAAGAGGTACGGTTGATGCCATCTTTGTAGTCAAGCAACTTCAAGAAAAAAGTTTTGAACAACACCGCGACCTCTATTTATGTTTTGTGGACCTGGAAAAGGCCTTTGACCGTGTTTCTAGGACCGCCCTCTGGATTTATCTAGAAAAATGTGGCTGTTCTGCAAAGTTCGTCAATTTAGTGCGCCAGTTCCACGAAGGCATGACAGCCCGTGTGCGTCACGAAATCAACTTTACAGACCAGTTCCCGGTCACTAGCGGTGTCAAGCAAGGCTGTGTAATGGCTCCGACCCTT
Source organism: Phalera bucephala (assembly GCA_905147815.2). Taxonomy (NCBI): domain Eukaryota; kingdom Metazoa; phylum Arthropoda; class Insecta; order Lepidoptera; family Notodontidae; genus Phalera; species Phalera bucephala. Next base: position 13,777,805 of record LR990616.1, on the reverse strand, counting down.
TTCGCTATCTACTTCGCTGCAGTAATGAATGACGCTCTTAAAAGCTGTAATAGCAAGATTACCATAAATGTCCGCATGGACAAAAGCGTTTTCGACCTCGCACGTCTCAGAGCAAAACGCAAAATAGATTCTGTTTCAGTAATAGATGTTCTGTATGCCGACGATGTCTGCCTTATGGCTGACAGTTTGGATGACCTACAGAGTTTTTTGGACAAATTAGATGAGTCCTGTCGTAAATTCGGCTTAGTAATCAGTGCTTCTAAGACCCAGATTCTAAAACAACCTGCGAAAAATCTGCGGACGATGGTGTTGTTTACCTCCGAGGAAAACCACTGCCAGAAGTAGGTACCTTCCGGTACCTTGGAACTATTTTGCGCAGTGATAATCGTCTCGAGTCTGAGATCTCTGCGCGAGTCGCCAAAGCAGCTGCAGCTTTCGGTGGTCTTAACCGACGAGTTTGGAAATCACATGACCTGAAACTCCACACAAAACTCGCTGTCTATAGGGCCATAATCTTACCATTGTTGCTCTATGCCTCGGAGACCTGGTGTCTTTACAAGGGAGATATCAGACGCCTTGATACCTTCCACATGAAGTATCTTCGGGTGATTCTTCGGGTGAGATGGCAGGATCGTGTGCCAAACTCGGAGGTTCTACGTCGAGCTAAGCTCGCTGGAATGGAGTGTATGCTAATGAAAGGCCAACTACGCTGGTGTGGACACCTTGTACGCATGAAGTCTTCCAGATTACCAAAAAAGGTATTTTACTCTGAGCTTAGCTCAGGTAAACGAAAGCCTGGAGGACAGTTTCTGCGTTACAGGGATGTCTTAAAACGCCACTTGACTGCAATTGGCATGTCTAGTGAGTCATGGGAGGAGCTTGCAACGCAGAGGTCGGAGTGGCGAACTGCTGTCAACACGGGTATAGAAAACTTTGAGCGTCCCCGTCTTGAAGACCTTGACGCCAAACGCCTGATCCGAAAAACTCGACCCAAGCCCTCCTACAACTATACTCGCAATTCAAATGGGTCTCTTTACTGCGCTTCTTGCAATAGGACCTTCAAAACAAAATTTGGTTTGCGAGTCATGCTCGCGCTCATGCAAGAGCCCAGGCGAAGACGAGCTAAGGGTGTCGCCGTCGACGGATACGTCTGGGAGGACATCATCATCATCATCATCATCATTTAAAGATCAACTAAAGTAGATGTCACACTATATTGGTCGAGATGTATTAGACACTAATTGCTATAATATTATTGTGCCAACTGTTCCTAATGCCTTCGTATCATAAATAATCTATTATAGATTATGTATAACAGGGCTGAGCTTATTATTATCATGATCACCAGCTCTTTAATCGATGCTAAACTATATTAATAGTTTCTAGGCACTGGACGTAATATGTTTATCGTAGGCGTTTGTTGAACATAATACAGCGTAGAATCTGCGTAGATAGCACATAAGCTACGGAACTAGCGTAAAAAGTACAGAGACGATATGTAAGCTACGTAGACAGCGTAGAATCCGCGTAGATAGCGTAAAGGCACCGAAAACAGCGTAGAAACTGTATAGAGAGCATAGAATCCCCGTATGACGCACTGGGGTCGCATAGACATCGTACGAACGCTACGCTGCTATTATGACTTTTGTTAATTAATAATACTAACAAACACAAGTAGTATAATAGAGATGTACTATGTAAGCTCTCATTTCGCCAAAAAAATTGGGCCCCCGTGTTATTTCAGGGCGAGACCATTGCTATTATACCGGACACAAATTCCAGTATCCGGACTGCTACCGAGATTTTGTCAATAGAAAACCTCCAATAACTCTCTTCGATCAAGAGTCAACCTAAGACCGCAATTGCCAACCGCATTATAAGCTACTAAACCAGCGAAGTATAAATACATCTGTGAAAAAATTAAGCCAATGTGATGCGCCTTCGTATCGTCTATGCTGAACATAATTAGGCCGAGTCCGAATAAAATCGTAATTCATTTATCGTAAATAGCAATACTCGGACAAAAACAAACAAAAATGTATTCTACATTTCCCATAATACAGCTCCCGCGTGCACATTTTCATTAGATAATGACGTAACAGTGACAGATGACTTATGTCAGTGGTTAAGGCTGTAATGATAGCAAAGGAGGCGGTCGAACGAAAGCGGAAACAGACCGCTCGTAGGAGGCGTGCTGGGCGTAGGCGTAGAGCGTACGCCGCTAATGACCTTCGCCCATACTTGGCGTCTTCAAGCTTGTTACTACAGGCTTGTGACGGAAGTGCCCTGAGTCCTGCGCGCCTTCACAAAGAAAATCACGGGATGAAGGCTAAGTCTGTGTGAAACAGACCAGGCCCGCCTGCATCGCAGATGTTTATGCCTCTGGCGATTCCTGTGGCAGGGCACTCGGGCAAGAGACGGAGGCCGGGGGGTATTAGTGGATGAAAGCCCCACATAACTGCCACATTACCAAAACCCGCGATTTGGCAGTATGCGCTAGGCATTTGTCCCCGCTAAAAAAAAAAACAAAGTCAGTGGTTAAGAACTTAAGTCACTCCACCCACGAGATCGAGTGGTCACGGGTTCGATTCCAGCACGGGACAAATCTTTGTGTGGCCCACAAATATTTCCGTCAGGGTGTTAGTGTTTGTAAATATAATTTTTTTAAACGCACCGGATGATAAAATTGCTAGTATGGGGCAACGTCGCTAGTCCAAGTTAAAGTCCAGTTCGTATGGGACCTAACATTGCCAGCAAAAAGTGGGTGCATATAGTAAACCCTTGCGTGTGTGTGGGTTTATTACGAAAGTAGTGTTAGCACAATAAAAGATCCATAGTTTCTTTTGTCCTTATGCGTTTAATGCGATTCGTGTAGTTATAGACTCTCAAGATAATAAGATTATTGTCCTAACTGGCTAGTGCCCCACAAGATTGGGAAGTGGACCGGATATCTGCAGTCTTAAGTGTATAGCCACTTATCTTATAGAAGGACTATGCTTTTTGAATGAGTAATGGAAAGGAATTTGCACCTATGTTATAGATGATTTACCCAATTTTGGGTTACTCTTTTCATTACTTAGTTATATTATTAAGTTATCTTCTGTATTTAGAATTAATGCGGTCGAAATTCGAGCACTGCGGAAGATGTGCGGTGTGAAAATGAGCGACCGCATACGCAACAACGTGTTAAGATAGCTACCTGCTCGCTTTCTTACTACGTTGTTGCGTATGAGGTCGGTCACCTTCACTGAAAGATAATATCGGTGTAAATATGAGAAAGGGTACGTTTCGTTGGTTCGGGCATATAGAAAGAATGTCAGAAGAAAGAATATCATAACAGGTAAATAATGCGGAAGTTAAAGGATGTAGTACCGGGAAAGACCTAGACTATCTTACCATGATCAAATAGACAGAGTCGTTTCTAAGGACAAGTCAAGAGTCTCCGTAAACGGCGAGCGTGTATGAGATGAACTATGGGAGTGGAGGTAGCCAGAGAGGTATGTAAGAAAAGTACCTGTTGGAACTCTGTACTCTCTGCCTACCCCGCAAGGGATCTCGCGTGATGATATAGATAGATTATCTTCTGTCTTTTGCACTTCTAATAGAAACATAGGCAATTCATCATGCCGCACTACTCTATGCAGCCGCAAAATATTATTAATATATACTATATGTTGCAAAAAACTTGCGATACAAATTTTATATGTGAACTTTAGGCGTGCAAAAAAGTTAAAGTTATGTACTAAGCAATCAAGTTCTACATCAGGCTAATAAACCTTTTTCTTATTTAATGACTTAAGATGGTGACAGAAACTACAGAACTTTAGCTGAGATTTTTATATACATAACACTATCAGGGCTTCTAGATTTGATTACTGTGGCATTTTAAACTTTTTTTTCTCCATTTTTGAACAGAAACATTATCAACGGCACGCATTAATAATGTTGACAAACGAGTAATATACAACACAGTGGCTAATAAAACAAGGTGTTTCGCCCTACAAACGCACCTGCGGCGTCCCGCCGCGGTAATGTAATTAATGTTCAGCCTTTTTATCAACGTATGCTTCGAAAATTAGATTTTCCTCGGTTATGCTTATTATGGTTGTCTATTGTACAGATTTTGGGGTGTATCAGCGTGTTTAAGTTGGTTTGTGGAATTATATAAATCTGCTAATGCTACCTTGTACCTAATACTGGGCCTTCTCTTAAAAATTAGGGAATATGAAAAGTCAACTACGTAGACCCAAAGCAAATTGGTGGAGGCAGGTTTGTGCCGCCTATTAGGCTTCCAATTTGGCCCCACATGAAGTAGTAACCGTGACCAACGGCTTAACGTGACTTGCGAAGCAGGGAGACGATCAGACCTGAAAATGCCATTCCAAAACGATCTAAGAAGAGATATAACATTCCGAAAAAAAAAATCTTATACATTGAAAACCAGGATACTGAAATCTTTTATTTTTTATAAGATAACAGAGATTCAGAATCTTTATAACCCGCGAGCGTGTATGAGACGAACTATGAGAGTGGAGAAAGTCAAAGAGGTCTGTAAGGAAAGAAACCGTTGCTCGAAAAAGGGATCGAGCATAATGATATAGATAGATAGATAAACGCATCAAATAAATATAGCACACTATATCAAGTTAGAATCATCGTCTATTTCAATTTAGCGCCATACACAATTTTTAAATCCATTTTGAAACTAGCGTCAGTGGCACGGCTTCGCGATCCATATGAAAGCATCTGCGTAAATGGAAAAACAGATGTGGTTTCCACTATATTTCCATATGTGAGATGCAACTTGGGGCTACGCGGTTTAAAGTACGTAGGAATGTGTGTAGGAATTACTGAGCGTGTCTAATTTGCAGCTTTTTATACTCGTTAGTTTATTTTTGTAAATGATGTTTTTAATCGCTCGACGCTACTTATACGTATTGTAAGATTTTTATTTACGTATTACTATTTATATTTTTGTATGGTTATTAAGTTTAAAGTGTATTGTATATTGTTTAATAGTATTTAAGTACTTGATATCTTGATATTTATACTCGCTTAATTTGTCTGGAAGTCAAATATATTTTTTCTACAATGCATATAGTAAAATCTTCGGTTCTGTCTTTTATGTTGTGAAGAGTTTGTAACATAAATGCTGGCATTGATAATGTACTTGAATAACAGCGCCAATTCAGATAAAAATGTGATAAGACTTATCACAGTCTCTTTAGTATTATTGAGCAACATGTTGAGGCAGCATCACAGAATAACTTAACCCCACACAACCGTAATGATGTTGGTGCATTTGTTATTATTTTGACTGCCTTTGTGTGTGGTTGAATAAATTAATTTTCTTTCATCCTTTAGCAGTATTATTTTAATCTTTCCTTGCCGTGAAAAAGAATTTAGCCCCTGTCACCACGTGATCCCACCGCTTAGTCCAGAGGTTCCCAGACTTTTTTCTCATAGACCATTTTTAAAGTTTAGCTGGTTCCGGTGAACCCCCTGCAGCTACATTTCTACCATACTCCCAGAATTTGACAAAAAATGTGAAGATTAGAGCTAACTATGGAAATTTGCGTTGCGGCTGAGTTCCAACCACGAATTAATAGTTTGGACGGCGGCGGCGCTTTCCAAGTCTCGACGCGTTGTACTGAATATGGAATATGCAAGTTTTTACAAGTAACAGTCGCTGAGCTTCTTAAAATATAATCTGCCTACATTGATAGGTGAAGTCAAGTCAACCTTTTAGTTCTTCACTATCGAAAGCAAATAAATTTTCGTGGACACCCGCTTACGAATTGTGAACCCCCATTTTTTTGTCACGCCAACGTAGAGTCCCGTCGAGTCTCCCGTGGACCCCTGAGGGTCCACCTGGACCACTTTGGGAACTAAGGGCTTAGTCCGACTACAGGGTAATACGAGTATACATGGTTTAACTCATCGAACCACGAGTAAATATGAGTACTTAAAATCAGACCGAGAAAATATAATAAGTAATAGTAATAATTCCAAATATAAAATCGCTTCCAGTACCTAAAATCTTTACTCCAAGTTTGTTGATCAATCAAAAAGTTCTTGAACTATTTATTTATTTATTATTTATTAATCTGATAACTTGTTTCAAACTACTGTAATAGAATATCGTAGTCGTCACTTCTCTCATAGGACCCAGAGCAAAAAGTAGTCTAAAATAAGGATAGTCCTTAGTCCGATTCTTTAATAGGACCAATAGGAAAAAAAAATCATTTAGTCCCATCGATCGGACAATGCGATCTAAGAAAACTATAATCCTCATAGTCCGATTCTTCAATCGCAGCAATAGCAAAAAAATGTAACCAAAAAAAATATGTTAACAACGCGGTTACAGGGATTTTAGCACTATCTAATAAATATCATGGCAAAATAAAACAAAAAAAAAATGACAATCTGCATACACGTAGTACTATTTATTATAAGATGAAATAAAGCGCAAGTGGCTAATTTCTTACCACTTAAAACACAACGTACCAGGCTTGTGTGACGGTAACCGATTTCATTTACTAGGATAACAGAAAGTGCAGGAGGTCAGAAGCGGTCCTACCTCTTTGAACACCTGAAAGACAAGTACAAAAGGATATTGTGACGCGTATACGATATCATTGTGCTTGTATCTAAGCTGGCTTAGGCCGTACTTGGTTGTCAGGTAAGCCGTAGGCTGCAAGACCTAGCCTCGTATGTCACATATAACCACGTGTAGTCAGTTGAACCGGCTTGTTTCTGTGTTAAATGTACTTACTACTGGTAAAGTTGTTTCAAAGACTGTGATTATAATTTTTACTAGCATGACTCACCGACCATCCACCAAGCAGGGACTAGATGGCTTAAACTGGGTGGACTTCCAATTAAAGAGAAAAACAAAAGATATTTTTGAACAGATTATTTCTAACACTTAGATAGCCATCTTTACCGTTGCATATAAGTATATGTTGTTTACTAGTAAAGACCATTCCATGCTATAACAATGACATTTTAACCAATGTTCACTGCAAACCATAATTTAAAAAATAGATACGAACTGCATTTAAAAATGATAAATCTATTTTAAATTTCTCATAATATTCCATCACTTATACAATAGTATTGCAGTCAGAATACTGCAATGTCTCGTTATTGAATTAACATTCTATTTTTAAAAACGTTGAAAGCCGTTCCATTACCGTTCCATTTTTTGAATGTATGGTTGGAGATATCCAAACTCATATCAAAAGAGTAGCCTTGTTAGAAGAATTTTCGCTTTATTTCGCTGATAATTTCCAGGTCACATTTTTGAGTTGTTCGCCAACTGTGTAACATTGTCACTTACTAACGGTGAATGAAAACATCGTGAGATAACCTCCACGCACAGGAGAATCTGAACAAATTACCAAACCAGTATAATAATTTGCTCAAACAGCGCGATCACTTACGCCTGAAATACGTCAACAAAGCGGGTGCACTAATTACACCTCTGCCTATTGCTACGAAGAATGGGCGTGAGCAGTGATTTTATATTCAACAGGGGGTATTGAGGCATATTTTAGCTTCGCGTGATTTATTCCATGATATTATTTGTATATCTTGCTTATATTTTGCTCCCTTCCAATACTAAAGCAATGCTTGTACAGTCCCTAATTTTCCCTATCATCGACTATGGTGATGTGTGCTACTTCGACCTGAATGCTGATCACCTCAACAAACTAGACCGTCTTCTCAATAACTGCATTCGATTCGTCTTCAACCTTCGTAAATATGACCATGTGTCGGTGCATCGTTCTCAATTAAAGTGGTTGCCTATTCGTCAGCGTAGAACTCAGAGGGCACTGACAACATTATTTTCTATTCTCCATTCTTCAGCCTCACCTACTTATCTTACTTCCCAATTTCAATATTTGTGCTCCAATCACGAGAAAAATCTTCGCTCCTCAAGTAATCGTCTTCTTCAGTGCCCTTCTCATCGTTCTGATTTTATTCACTCCTCCTTCTTCGTCCAATCTATCCTTCGTTGGAATGCATTGCCTCAGGAACTCAGGATGGTAACGAACCGTCTCTCTTTTAAAAAAAAACTACACGAGTACCTACTCGAAATGTTGGCAGAATCCTCTCAATGATAGTTTCACGTCATTATGTATATGTATATATATATATATATGTTTATATGTATAACATTATTATTAGTTTTATATATAGTATTATTATTAATTTATTTTATATTTTTTTTTCTTACAATTTTAGCCACGTATTTTCGCACCTACCACACATGTTTCCACACCACCCTAAGGTAGACTGGGAGAAAATGCCTCAGGCATTAAGTCCGCCTTTGTACATACATATGTGCATAAAGAATAAATAAATAAATAAATTACGCACCCAGGGTTGGCCTGAATGGCATTACGTTGACAGCTTATGAGGTCCTTTATTTATATTTGATTTATGTAGTGCGCAGAGATACGGTGAGTTCGGCGAGTTCTCTGTTAGTGAGCATTATTTGGTCGGTATCAAAATGGGGGGCAAAATATTGGTTGGAGGATTATAGAGTAAGTTATGGTAAAATAGTAAATACCAACTATAAGAGTGGAGGAAGATAGAGAGAAGGTACCCCGCAAAGGATCTGATGATATAGATCGATAGAAAAGAACGCTTGAGAATAACTCGCTAGAGATTTTTTAGCTCATTCTTACATATTTTTATTGGTATCAAACTTTTCATTATAAATAAACGTGGCCTCAGACTACAACCTATTTCTGTGTTGTGGCATACTTATAAACATAAAATTCAAATACACAAACACATAGACCGAAACAAACATTTATAGACCGGAACGGCTTAGCTATTGATCACTGGAATAGAACGTCCATTTTAGACTTTATTTCAAAAATTAGACATCGTTCGATTTCATATTGAGTTCTTAGATTTACGCGAATATTACACATGAAATAAAACAATTTTACGGATTTTATCGCGGTTTTTTTTTTTTTTTTTTTTTTTTCATGTTAAGGATTCATACCTTTTTGTTAGTGAGATCAAAAATCTACATCTTACTGACAATGAAACTATGGTCAGTTTCGATGTCCAGTCACTATTCACATGCCTACCTGTACAAGACTGTGTCGAAATTGTAGAAAGGAAACTAGCGGAGAACAACATGCCAGCGGAATACTTAGAACTATTGAGACACTGCCTTACATCTGGCTACTTATTGTGGAAGGAGCAGTTCTACAAGCAAGTAGATGGCGTGGCGATGGGCTCCCCTGTATCTCCCATTGTTGCCGATATATTCATGGAAGACTTTGAGGAGACAGCCCTTCGTACCTCACCTGTAAAGCCAAGCTTCTACAAGCGGTACGTAGATGATACTTTCACAATATTACCATCTGACAAAATTCATGTATTCCTAAATCATCTTAACTCCATTAACCCTAAAATTCAGTTTGCAATGGAGTTGGAGGCAAACAATTCCCTAGCTTTCTTAGATGTGTTAGTAATCCGTAACCCCAACAACACCTTAAGCCATACGGTTTATCGTAAAAAGACCCATACTGATAGGTACTTAAACGGTGAATCTCACCACCATCCAACACAGTTAGCTACCGTGGGTAAATCTTTGTTTCAGAGAGCACAAGGGATCTGTGACAAGAAACATCTGGCTGCCGAGCTTCAACATGTCAAGCAAGTCCTGCACGACAATAAGCTTCGAGTCCCACGCCAACGTCACAGTGACCGAGTGAAACCAGCCACAGTTGAGCGTCTCCCTGCTGTACTACCTTACATGAGAGGAGTCACGGACAAGATTGGCTACATCTTGAAGCGTGCTTCGATTAAAACATTTTATAAGCCGCCGAAGAAGATCAGTCAATTTTTACCATCTGTCAAGTGTCAGATCCCTCTACAAGATGCAGGAGTTTACAAGCTTGATTGTGAATGTGGTCTCTCTTATATAGGACAAACAAAAAGACCGTTAAAAACTCGGGTTAAAGAACACATAGCTGACCTAAAACACCGTCGCTCAAAGAAGTCTGCAGTCTGTGAACATGTCCTTGACCGCACCCGCCATAGCATCAGATTTGATAGACCACAAAACCTCGTGAAAGAACACCGATTCCTACCAAGGATGGTTCGCGAGGCTATTGAAATTAAAAAACATCCTAATTTCAATAGAGCAGATGGCTGGGTGCTTCCATCGTCTTGGGATCCGGTAATTAATATAATCAAATCTAAAACCAAGCATAACACTGCAAGACCTCAAGACACCGTGAGCTCATTCTGCGTAGATCGGACCAACAACAACAAAAATAATTAAGAAGTTTGAGGGTACCCCGTGAACAACTATGCCTATTGGACGTCTAACACCTCAGTCCCTCCCGTGACCATGGGTGCTGCAAAGCACTCGAAACGTCGGGAACTAAAAATTAAAAAAAAATAAACCGCGATAAAATCCGTAAAATAGTTTTATTTCATCGTTCGTTTTATTTCATTTTTATGTTTTAAATTATACAATACCATCACCAATTATTTCAAATGGCCTGAATTCACGATGATATGAATCAGCTAACATAATAGGTATAAAGTAAAGTCACTGAATTATTTATGAAGTGACTTGATGTTAGTTTTTTAACAATTTTTATGTACCTACTTTAATGGTTCATATTAATATGCCCAAATAAATTGTAAATTTATTTCACTTTAAATTTTCAACTCAAACTAAATCAATTACATATATTTCTGGCTTTAGCATCACAATTTGCTCTTTCAGCAAAATAAAAACTATTTTTTTCTGTCTCAAAGAGCCGAGCAAAATATAAATCGACAGACCTTCAAAGCAAAATTATAAGCTCAGTGGGCGTATAATATTCATACATAAATTTACGAATATCCAAAGGCCAAATTCACTTGAGCATTCGCAAAAACAAATCGCGTTCGGCGTTAGGCAATGTCATGCAAATTTCGGGAGGGCCACAGATCCGGTGTACAAAACAGCCATTGTTATAAAAATAATTGGGGTCACGTTGTCCTTAGGCCTTTTGGAGCTATTATTCTGTTTTGTCAGAAAATATAACCGAGAAAATCTGACTATTTACTACTTGCTATTTTCATCTCAGTCGTTGGACTCAACTGGTGAAAATTGTTGAAGTCATAATTTGCGTGTGTACTTAATACCAACTGCTCGATGAAATGTACGCACTCGTATGTTACTAGGTATTATCATTGTCTTTAATATTGTCACTAGATCGCATAAGTTTGTTCTCAGTTTTCCGCGGACAAGTTATATGAATCAGACAATTTCTTTTTAGACAATTTATCTTTTCAAACAGCTACCGAACAGACAATTGTAATTACGTGCTAACTGTCAAATGGGGGTAAGTATGTAGATCAACCATAAGTTGTTGCATCTACGTCCTTTCATGCCAAATCTTTTTATCCTCCCGTACCCGCTAGGGGTGATGAAAATTACAATAAAAATGAGTGTTGTATTATGGTAGAGTTACGTTAGAAAGAAAAGTTAAAAAAAGCAAGACAGCAATCAAAAATAGATTTAATTATATTTAAAATTTTCAAGTCGGTGCAATTTTGTAAACAAGCTTTCTACGTATTCGATAGGTGCTCTTTATTATTACTGTGGTGAAACTTAAATTAGATGCTGGTGTTTCGTAGCTTTTGCCACAAATCGTTCGTACTAAAACATCTCTCGTGTCTGTCATTGAGAGAGCAGTAAACGGGGTCAAGTTTCGAGCAGTTAAACCATAAACGTACCATTCGCAAGCAATAAAGCTAGAACACTTTTAAAGAAACTATAAATCACGCATCCGTATCTATTCCCAGCTTTTATTGGTAGACCGAAATATATGTTGGGTTCTATAAAGTATATCTCGAGTAATAAGATCGAATGTTATTCTTCGGGTAATATACTCTCCAGAGACCTTTTTACCCCGCATATATAAAATAAAAAAAAAATCCCACTAATGTAAGCTTTTGACCTGAAATTTGTTTGGTACATTACGATACAAATTTGTTCTAATTACCAGTGCTCTCTCGATATTTCCAGCCAGTACCTGTAAAGGCTTTTATTTTAATCAAAACAAAATATCAAAATGAGGAGTATATTATTGTTCTCTTACAATAATTTATTTGTCCTTCGAGCCGAAGCTCAACGATGCGACGCGAACCAGATTATTATTTACCACTTTCGACCGCATTTTATTACTAACCCACAAAAGGGTCAAATAATAAAAAGAAATGTTCGCATCGCAGGTAAAACAATAGACTGATATTTATGATCGTTACCTCCGTGAATTCTTTGGTTTTCCGGAGTCAACTTAGGCTTATGAAGTTGTTTAAAAGGAGACTGGTATGTATTTGTCTTGAATTTGTTTGCATGAGCAAAAAAGATACGTCACAATATATTCTATGCTTAAAAACTGTAACAGAACTCGTTTAAATGATTGAGTCTAATTAGTATTCCTATCGACTAGTGTAATTAATTAGCGAGTAAATTGCAATGTATTATTTTACACGTGTTTAGTGATATATCGCTTTGAGCATGGTGATTGTTTCGTAACCAAAGCTTTCTACGTATTCGATAGGTGCTCTTTATTATTACCGTGGTAAAACTTAAATTAGATGCTGGTGTTTCGTAGCTTTTGCCACAAATCGTTAGTACTAAAACATCTCTCGTGTCCGTCATTGAGAGAGCAGTAAACGGGGTCAAGTTTCGAGCAGTTAAACCACAAACGTACCATTCACAAGCAATAAAGCTAGAACACTTTTAAAGAAACTATAAATCACGCATCCGTATCTATTCCCAGCTTTTATTGGTAGACCGAAATATATGTTGGGTCCTATAAAGTATATCTCGAGTAATAAGATCGAACGTAATTCTTCGGGTCATATACTCTCCAGAGTCCTTTTTACCTCGCATATATAAAATAAAAAAAATCCCACTAATTTAAGCTTTTGACCTGAAATTTGTTAGGTACATTTCGATACAATTTTTTTCTAATTACCAGTGCTCTCTCGAGATTTCCAGCCAGTACCTCTAAAGGCTTTTATTTTAATCAAAACAAAATATCAAAATGAGGAGTATATTATTGTTCTCTTACAATAATTTATTGGTCCTTCGAGCCGAAGCTCAACGACGCGACGCGAACCAGATTATTATTTACCACTTTCGACCGCATTTTATTACTAACTCACAAAAGGGTCAAATAATAAAAAGAAATGTTCGCATCGCAGGTAAAACAATAGACTGATATTTATGATCGTTACCTCCGTGAATTCTTTGGTTTTCCGGAGTCAACTTAGGCTTATGAAGTTGTTTAAAAGGAGACTGTTTGGTATGTATTTGTCTTGGATTTGTTTGCATGGGCAAAAAAGATATGTCATAATATATTTTATGCTTAAAAACTGTAACAGAACTCGTTCAAACGATTTAGTCTAATTAGTATTCCTATCGACTAGTGTAATTACTTTAGCGAGTAAATTGCAATGTATTATTTTACTCTGGGTGACTTAGTGGTAAACCATCTACTTTATGCAGATGACGCGGTTTTAATAGCGCCAACAGCAACTGATCTGCAAACACTAGTCACAGTTATGAAAGACGACTGCATGATCAATGGCTTACACTTGAATGTGAAGAAATCCAAGATTATGGTTTTTGAAAGGGAAGAAACCAGAACGAATGTAAGGATTGTGGTTGGTAACGATGTGCTGGAGCAAGTGAATGAGTTTGTATATCTTGGATGCGCCTTCAGTAAGGATGGGAAATACACCGCTGACATACAGAGAAGAGTGAGTGCAGGGAACAGAGTCAATGGTGCGGTGGGAAAGCTACTCGAGAGCCGGCACTTAAGCCATAAGGCGCAGCTGGCCATACATAACGGAGTTCTTGTCCCAACGCTGTTATATGGTAGCGAGAGCTGGGTATGTGAGAAGGAGAATGAAAGTAGGATAAATGCGGTAGAAATGCGAGCTCTGCGGAAGATGTGCGGACTGAAGCTGACCGACCGCATTAGCAACAGCATAGTAAGACAGCGAGTAGGTATGAAAGATAGTATCGGTGTAAAGATGAGAAAGGGCATGCTCCGTTGGTTCGGGCATATAGAAAGAATGCCAGAGGAAAGAATGACAAAACAGATATACAATGTGAAAGTGGAAGGATGCAGGTACCGGGGAAGACCTAGACTATCTTACCACGACCAAATAAACCGAGTCTTATCTGATGGAAAAGTCAAGAGTCTCCGTAACCGGCGAGCGTGTATGAGACGAACTATGAGAGTCAAGGAAGCCAGAGAGGTATGTAAGGAAAGAACCTGTTGGAACTCTGTACTCTCTGCCTACCCCGCAAGGGATCTGGCGTGAGGTTATAGATAGATATATAGATAGATTATTTTACTCGTGTTTAGTGATTTATCGCTTTAAACAGGGTGATTGTTTCGTAACCAAAGCTTTGTGTCTGTGTCAATCATCTACGCTGTTGGCTGCGGGGCCTTTACTGCTTCACCGGACAAGCCGTGACAAAAGCGTTGAGGTGTATTGCTATTGAGAGCACCGGGCCTGTAGATATAATTTAGAAGCATTTTAAAAGACGTTCACACATTTATTACATATTCATAGCTTTTGGTCATATTTTGCGAAGACTTCGTTCGACGATGACTTAGTCCAGTGGTTAAGATCTTAAGCCGCCCACTTGATCAAGTAGTCATAAATTCGATCCTCGGGACAAACCTTTGTGTGATTCACAAGTATGTATTTCGGTCTGGGTGTTTGTGGATAAGAATATCTGCATGTAAACGCACTCACAGGAATAATTCTTAATGTGGGCTTTCTTTTTTTAAACAGATGATAAAAACAATGTTAATAAACTGTTAAATTAAGCGTGTAGGTATGAAAGTATCGGTGTAAATGTGAGGAAGAGTATGCTCCGCTTGTTCGACCATACAGAAAGAATGTCGGAAGAAATAATGACTAAAAAGACCGTGACTTATCTGAAGGGCAAGTCAAGAGTCTCCGTTACCGACGAGCGTGTATGAGACGAACTATGAGAGTTGAGGAAGCCAGAGAGGTATGTAAGGAAAGAACCTGTTGAAAGATCTCTGTACTCTCTGCCTACCCCGTAAGGGGTTGGTGTGGTGATATAGATAGATAATCAGATTAATAAAAAGTAACTTAAGGATAGTCTGTGCTACTAACATCATATTATCGAATGTTTTATATGTTTTTTTGAACTAAGGGTTATATATAACATATGCCGTGACCTTTATACATGCGGTAGTGTACGGTTCGGTTAGCCCTGGGCGGGCTTCGTGTCTCATCACGGTTAGCTGGAAACAATGGCTCGCAAATGTCAAACCTCCTTTGTGATGGAGCTCTTTATGTATGCGTTGCGAATAAATTCGGTGGATTCAAACGGGTTAGAGATGCATCGTTAATTTTATTTATAACTTTGATGGATATACGTTTATTTTTCTATTTGGTTACTGGGCCCATGTAGCTTTGGGAAAGTAGAATTTTATAAAACTGTCTTACTGAGATCATATAGACCGTGTCTTATCTAAAGGCCAAATCAAGGGACTTCTTAACTGACAAGCATGTATGAGATGAACTATGAGAGAAAGCCAGAGAGTAAGGAAAAAACCTGTTGGAACTCCGTACTATCTGCCTCATTCGCAAGGAATCTGGCGTAATAGTATAGATGGATAGAGTTTTTTTTTATTAGCCCTGTTAAGAAACTGTCGCACAGTTGAGCACGGGCCTCCTCTTAAACTGAGAGGGCTTAGGCCATAGTTCACCACGCTGGCCCAGTGTGGGTTGGCAAACTTCACACACCTTCGAGAAACTTTTAGGCATGCAGGTTTCCTCACGATGTTTTCCTTCACCGTTAAAGCAAGTGATAATTAATTTTTAATACGCACATGCTTTCGAAAAGACAGAGATGCGTGCCTGGGTTTGAACCCGAGACCTCTGACTTTGCAATCCAACGGTCTAACCACTAGGCTATCACTGCTTAGAGTTTTTATACAAAACAAAAATATCATCACGGTTAGATTTTCCAAGTGTAGGTGGCATGGGTTAAGGTATTCCGACACAAAATCTTAAATAACACTTATTTTCTCCATTATTTACTAAAATGAGGCTAAAAAGGGTAAGATATTCCGATGAAAAATCTCTAATAACATGTCATGTGGATGCCAAACCGCTAATCTGCTTCGGCGCAGTATATCTAGGGAGGTAACAAAATCGCTATCCCTACGTCATACAATATATCCTTACATAACGAAAGTAACTACAAGCATTTTCTTACCAATTAGAGCCAAGATACGTGCGTAGTATGAAACGAGTAACGCATTGATAAAAAGCGACGAAATCAGTATCTTTCGCTGTATAAACGGGAACCGCTGACTACCTAATTTAGTTCAGCTTACTTTGAAACCTCAAGTGACTTTCCAAGTAAAAGCAGGCACTAATCGAAAGTTGGTTCGGTTCAGTTATTGAGAGCTTAAGCCATTCTAACCACTGGATCAAAGAATAGCGGGTTCAATCCCAAAACGAGTTAAATCTTCGCGACCCATCAAATTGTTTCGACATAAGTGTTTGTGTACGTGAATTTAATATTTGTAAGCGCACTTACGGAACAGGAATAATTACCAAGATGAGGATACGTATTTCGATCCGATTTCAAAAAGGAGGAGGTTCTATGTCCGTTTTCATGTATTTTTTTTAACAAAAATACCGTTTTTACTTTACCGTTTTGCGCTCTTCTTCATACAAGCCTTTAAGCATTATATTATAATTTTAACAATATGTATCAAAAGCAATAAACATTACTTAAACCACCACCTAAACTTGACAAAAGCACTTAGTCACTAAAGAACATTACGACGGGTTATTAAAGGTAAATCTTTTGTTGAAAAGGAAAAAATTCAGTTTGTAATAACCCGGAAAACGACCTCCGTCATAAACGCTCACCAAACCCGGATATTTGCTGATCCTCTAGTTGCCTGAACGCTCCCTAGTGGGCACGGGATAATGTTTAGTCATCTATTGAAGTAATACAAAGCATTCGTGTGTAGTTAATGTGTTTTTGCTAGGTGTGATTTTATCGTATCGTGGTATTGCAATAGCTTTTTAACGGACTTTAAAAAGGAGGAGGTTTATAAATACAATGACAGATACATAAATAAGTTTTTTTTTTGTAAAAGGGAAACCGACTTGTTGCTTTCAAGTAACCGACTTCACCAACCATCTGGCACCGACTTAAAATATTGATTTCCCTTTTTTAAAAAAGATTTTTGTTTATGTTGAGGGGTGATTTGGTGCAGTGGTAAAGCCGCTTCGCCCACATGGTCGATTAGTCACAGGGTCGATTCCTGCACGGGACAAATCTTTGTGTGACCCACAATTATTTGCTTCGGTCTACGTATTTGTGTATGTAAATTTTCACGTTTGTAAATGCCCCCGAGAGTAGAGTAGAGTAGCATTTCTCGATGGTGTGTGAAGTTCGCCAACCCGCACTGGGTCAGCGTGGTGGACTATTGTCTAAACTCTCTCAGTTTAAGAGAAGAACCGTGCTCAAAGGTGGGTTAGTTTCTGAACAGGGCTTATATTATTATTATTTATTAAATGCACCATGTGCCGTGACACAGAAGTAAAGTCTAGTGTGAGGCTACAATAAAAAAAAATTGGGTAGTTTATATATAATTATATTACATGTGTAGTTTTTCTGGTGATTTTTAATTTTTTATGGTCTTGTTTTAACTTTGTGTTGATCTTGATTTCTGTGTCGTTATAAGCTTTGCTGTTTTCAACTTCCTTCGTAAACTCTATACTATTGATCTGTGAAAACATTTAACTCGCCTTCTCTTTTTATGATTTCACCAATTCCCGTATACTACTTCAAAGTTTTTATGTATGTAAATAAAATAGATACTAAATAGAAGCACAATGCTACTTTATATATCTCTTTCTCTCTCTTACTTTTCAGATTTTTATGGGTATATCTTATCTTATCTTATTGTTGGCTTACCGGACCGGGGAGACCTCAGGCGCACTTCGACCCGATGGGATCTTTTGTGCTATCCTTGCCCTAATGCTCTTACGTACATCAAGGATCAAATACTCCCTATATCAGGCTGTAGATTCTAGCAGGGGGGCAGAGCCGTAGTTCCTCTGGGTTTTGATAGGCCACTCCCAGTAGCTATATTCGCCGCGCAGCCAGAGCGTGGCAGTTGCAGAGGACGTGTTTCATGGTTTCAGTTTCTGTACCTCAGTTCCTGCATACCACGTCGCTACATAGGCTCATCTTGTGTAGATGTTCTTTCGTGCCATAGTGACCTGTGAATGCTCCAGTTAGTTGCCTTAGTTGTAGTCTACTGTGTTTTAGTAGCTCTTGCTGTCACTCTCATGTATGGGTATATACTGTGAGGTTCTGGACTGAACTCTAAGAACAGGACGTAGTAATGTGAATGCTTATGCCAGATGGTTCGATATAATCAGGGACCTATAATACGACTGTAAATATAGGGGCTAATCGTCATGATTTAGTCGGCTGCTTAATAATATTTTAGATATGTGATCGTGTATCGAGTACCTACTTATATCAAATAAGCAGCATATCTCGCCAAATCCACGTTTTTCGCATTAGTCTAATACTTATTAGCCCTTCTTATATCTCTTATTCAAGTAACTTGAACCTTTTTTAGAAATCCGGCTTGTACTGGATATTATACACAAGACAGGTATTTAATATTTTATATTTTTGTACCAGTAACAAACTGGAGCTTTTAATAGAAGCATACGCTGTAACAAAATGAATAAAAATATGAATACATTTATCCTTCCTTATCCCTCAAGCTTTTCCTATCGCCAAATCCATCAATACAAAGATTTGGGAGTGGAAAGGTTGGTTTGTCGATATTGAGATGCGAATAATATTTCTAAGTACATATAGTTTCGTTTTTTATCCATTTACGCAAATGTAGTAGACAATATTGAAAACAATGATAGGCTTGCACTAAATTGTTTGCATAGTATTCACGAGGTCCAAATTTCAATTTGCACCTCTAGGTTTTTTGAAACCTATGTGAGATTGTCACTTGCGAACGATCAAAGAAAACATCATGAGGAACCTTTCACGTCCAAGGTACCCTAAAAAATCGAAAGCATTCTTCTGGTGACCGGTTCATCCCCATCCCCATTAGAACCAAAAATGCCTCGGAGATATAAGCTGTTTGTAAATAAAAACTAACAAAATAAATAAAATCATTAAATTGAACTTTCTACTGGCTCTATCAGTGCCACTGTAAATATTTAGGTCAGATAAAAAAAAACATTTTAAGCTCGAAAAAAATGTATAAAAAACGTGATTGTACTCCATCCACTGCAAGGAGTACATAGATTAGAGATTAAATATTTCGAAATATGAATTTTGACTGTCTACTCTAGAATTTGGTAAAAGTAATACGCGATTAAACGAAATTTTCTCGATACAAAAAAAATCTAAAGTCATCTCTATTGCTATACATTTTCTAATTCCAGCGCAAAATGCTTAAAAAATAATCAAAAGAATTTACTTAAAAACATAGCAAATAATTGTAGTAATATCCTTGTAAAGTTGTTTTTTTATTTCATACTGTAGTATATTTAGAAAATCATAAAATTTGTTTACTTACGTCGTTTATTTCCGAGTTCCGAGTACGCGCTCACTATATCTATCTATCTATCTATCTATCTATAACCTCACGCCAGATCCCTTGCGGGGTAGGCAGAGAGTACAGAGTTCCAACAGGTTCTTTCCTTACATACCTCTCTGGCTTCCTCGACTCTCATAGTTCGTCTCATACACGCTCGCCGGTTACGGAGACTCTTGACTTTTCCATCACTATATCAGTCCCTTATTATTCTTTTGTAAAGTATTTGCATCCCTTTCACGCTCCCAGTCGATGAATGATCGGTCGCGGCAGGCCCTTAACTAAAAATATACGCCATTTTCACCTTAATGTCACGTGACTTGGTTGGGAGAAGGTAGCTGTCAGTAGTTGTCAACTAATTTGGTCCGTTAGACATAATTCCGTGAAGCCACGTGCAAAATATACCTATGCCCCATAAATCTTTCCATTTTATTTTGGTCTACCATAAAACGACGTAACGTTTTTAAGAAAACTAAACTACTAAAAACTCAACGGGGCTCCACTGAGTATTACTATTTCCTGTTCGTACAAAGACTCAAGGGTGAGCAGGTACTTACTTGGCTGAATTTTAAAAGCTTTTATGGCGTTTTTATTCGTGAGTCACTAATTACAGTAGAAGGCGTCATATAACGATACCTTAGTCATTACAGATTCCGTGAGGAGAGCCATAAAGCTAGGAAATGCTTAATGCAAATTATTTTACCGGCGGTTCCGTTATTGCCGTATATGTGAGCACAGATCTAATTAGTGTTTGGCTCGCGATGGATGAGGTAATTAGCTTGAAAATTGGGTAGGACTTAACGGTGTGAACATTGACTAATGGGGTGAAATATTTTCAGTGAAGTTTTTCGACAATTTATATATATTTGACCTGAATGCAGATCAACTCGATAAACTAGACCGCCTACTTAATAACTGCATTCGATTCGTATTCAATATGCGCAAACATGATCATGTGTCGGAGCATCGTTCACAGTTAAAGTGGTTGCCTATTCGTCAACGCAGAGCTCTAAGGGCACTGACAACATTGTTTTCTATCCTTCATTCTTCTGTAGCGCCTGCTTATCTTACTTCCCGATTTCAATATCTATGCTCCAATCATAATAAACATCTTCGCTCTTCTAATAATTGTCTTCTTCAGTGTCCCTCTCACCGTACTGATTTCATCCACTCTTCTTTCATTGTCCAATCGATCCTTCTGTGGAATGCATTACCTCAGGATCTCAGGATGGCTACCAATCGTCTCTCATTTAAAAAAAAACTGCAGGACTATCTGTTGACCAAAATGTTGGTGGATTCTTCTTAACGCTAGTTGTTTCATGTCGTTATGTCACACTGTCTGTTTCATATATAGTATAGTTATATGTGTATGTATATGTATGTATTATACCTGTATGTATTATATGTTATTTATATACAACTGCTTTTGTTGTATGTATGTAATTAGTTTTGTGTCTTTCAATATTTTAATTTCCTTTTTTTTTTAATTGTAATTGTGTTTTTAGTATTTTTTTAATTTTTTTTTTTATCTCCTTTTTTAATAACTCATAATTTTTGGCACCTACTACAGCTGTTTCCACATCACCTCAAGGTAGACTGGCAGAAAATGCCTCTGGCATTAAGTCCGCCTATGTACATAATTGCATAAAGAATAAAATAAATAAATATTTTTTAAACTTAGCCCCACATTTGTATTTATTTCTGTGTCGTTAGTGCGTTTACAAACATACACAAATACCCGTCGTTGAACCATTATATATAAACTTTATATGGTCGACAGATGATTTAGGGCAGTGGTTAAGAGCTTAAGCGGCTCCGCCTACTGTGTCTAATAGTTGCAGGTTCGAATCCCGCTCGGGACAAATCTTTATGTGGTCTGAGTATTTGTGTATGATATTTTCGTGTTTGTAAATAACGACACAGGAATAAATCCTGGGTGGGGTTACGTATTTTTTTTTAAAAAAGAGCGTCACATACTTTTTTTTCTAATGCGAATATTTGCGTGTGTAAACATAAAGTAAAGCAGTCGGTAGTTTGAAGCGAGTATTGCAAATCCCGTAAGCAAAAACGATGTACTTTTGCAGACAGGACTAACACGGGCGGTAAAACTTTTTTCGTGTGAGAAATAAATTTATCTGCCCATGATTCGATTCTCGTAAACAAGACATAATAGTCTTGTCTATACATCAATACAAGATACATCTTGGAACGAGTTATCTCGTGTCAAACTTTTGTCACTGCAACCCATACTAGCACGTAAGACAAAATAGTTATCATAGTATATAATAAGCGACGACAACCGTGACACATGTCTTGTATCGCCGCCTATTCTAGCCCTGTAGATCCGTTCCAGCAAACACTGTTATTTGTTTAAATTTAATCACTTGACTACGAATGTTTGGCACACGAGTACTTAAGTCGGAATATTCACATCCACGTTTACACTCGTTATTAAATGCCCGCGTACGAACCCTCCCGATAGAGACGCATCTCAACCCTTAAATGCATGATGTAGGTCCTATATAATCTTATGTTGGCTGTATGGTCAAATTTCTGTGTCTAAACATTAAGTGCCAATACTGAATTTTTAGATTAACGAGAATATTACACAGGAAATAAAACTATTTTTCGGATTTTAGCGCGGGGATATTTTTGATTTTTATGTTCCCGACGTTTCGAGTGCTTTGCAGCACCCATGGTCACGGGAAGGACTGAGTTGTAAGACGACCAAAAGGCGAGCGTCTCTCTGCTGTACTACCTTACATGAGAAGAGTCACGGACAAGATTGGCTACATCTTGAAGCGTGCTTGAATTAAAGCATTTTATAAGCCGCCGAAGAAGATTAGTCAAGTTTTACCGTCTGTCAAATAACACATCCCTCTACAAGATGCAGGAGTGTACAAGTTTGATTGTGAATGTGGTATCTCTAATGTAGGACAAACAGAAGAGCGGTAAAAACTCGGGTTAAAGAACACATAGCTGACTTAAAACATCGTCGCTCAAAGACGTCTACAGTCTGTAAACATATCCTTGACCGCACCCGACATAACATCAGATTTTAAAGACCGCAAATTCTCGTGAAATAACAACGATTCCTACCAAGGATGGTTCGCGAGGCTAATGAAATTAAAAAACATTCTAATTTCAATCGAGAAGATAGCTAGGTGCTTTCGTCGATTTGGAATCCGTCGATTAGGAATATATTCAAATATACATAACACTGCAATGCCTCAAGACACCGTGATCTCATTCTGCGTAGATCGGACCAACAAACATAATTACGAAGTTTGAGGGTACCCCGCAACAACTATGCCTTTTGGAGGTCTAACACCTCAGTCCCTCCCGTGACCATGGGTGCTGCAAAGAACTCGAAACTTGGGTAACACAAAATTCAAAAATTAACCGCGATAAAATCCAAAAACTAGTTTTATGTCAGAATAGGCATCTCAAAGCAGTGTTGTTCGTCGACAAATCTTGAGAAGTCTGATGAAGAAGAAGATTATTTGTGCTATTGATGTGGGTTTTTCAAGGAAGATAGAATATGGCAAGGAATAATGTTCCTTGGACACAAAATATTCTTCTTTTCTTTATTTTATACTGATGAGATGCAAAAAAATATATATAGTTGAAATATGGTACAGAGTCAAGAAACCAAGAGGGGTAGACCATGCACCTCTTTAGAAAGTCAACTTGTTCTTATTATTTTACCTACCTTGTACGGCTCCTATGATATAACATAGTATTTTTTTTTCATAAAAATATAACAAATCATATATTTAAGAGAACGTATACATCCTCATAGAGGACCCAACTATATATATAGTGTGACAAGGATGTTTTGGCCCGTGGATAACATTGACAGCGGGCGTTGGTGTGCGGGTTACCATTTAGAAAAATTTACCTACTTCCATAGAAATATTTTGACATATACGTCTGCACGGTTACTAATTCAAAAAAGAACGTAGGTAAATGTCATAGCAAGGGGCAACTCTGCGACCAATCTGTGACTGTCATGAAGTGACATTTCCGTGGCATGACAGGGCTAGTTCCGATTTTGGCAGCGGGCCAAAAAATCTTTTTACGCCTGTACTAGTCTAATTTGTTCTGTGGCAGAAAACGTACACTCTAAGTAGGTACCATTCCTGTACAATACTAGAAGGAAACATTATTTAAAATTACCATTTATATCGATGAGCATGAACCTATATTATAACCAACGCCCAAAGAGATAAGCAAACTAAATACAAATGACCGTACCTGACAAGTATAATTAGCTTGAAAATTACAGAAACTACGTATTCACAGGAAAAATACGAGGAATTTTATATTAATTAATTGAATGAAAGTCATTATCACGTTGGCACTGGGTTTTTTTTCCGCCAGCAAAAATATCGCGACATAGCTGCACAAGCCTAGGGGATTTTTAATGCCCCTTAAAAACGTAACAAGTTTATCTGTAGATTTAATTGCATAAGCGATATTTTATTTTTTAGACTGCGGACCTGTAAAACCTAGTTTTTGTTGTAAAAGTTTTACCTTGCTGGTATTTTTTTCATGTAGGTAACCTTAAATTTTAATAATGCACACGTATTAACGTGTCATGCAGATATACGAGATAACTAAGCATGTGATATTTGGACATTTTTATTTTATCTAAAGTTTGTAAAATAAGTAGGAAGGCCCTGTATAGAATTGTCAATTTCAATCTATCAAAGAACATACGAGTACTATATATGCACTGCTTGTTGCTCTAGTTGTAGAGCGCATCGTTTTTTGATCACGAGGTCCTAGGTTCAAATCCTAGGTCGGACAAATATAGTTTTTTTGTAACGAAAACTTTCCAGGTTTTCCTTTCCAGGCCAGGTATTTGGCAATAGGCTCGCCCCCTATGTCATTGGATCTAACATCGTCGGCGAAAAGTTGGTGTACTCAGTACACCTTTGCCACCCCCGCTTGAAAAGTATAGGCGTGACGGTGTATATATACAGGACGATATTACAAAAGACCTCTTAAAAACTATTCTCCCCGAAGGCCATGAGACACGTCGCTCCAAGCGATATCGTGTTAAGCGTAAATATCCAAAAAGGCCACGAAGTTAGGCAATAAAGCGCAGAGATTGCTATAAGCGAATTTGGACGATAGTTAAAACATATTCATTAAAAGTAGCTAATTAACCAGATATGCACGAATGTAAATATACAATAGCATTAAAATATCTTATTGCAACGTATAGTCACTTAATCCTCTCCACAAACCAATAACAAAAATCTAACATCATAAGATGCCTATTACATTTTTTTTGTTACATTTTTCAGAATTGACAGTGATAAGATAGAATGATAATGGCTTTTCCCCGTTAAAAATCAACCAGGCGTAACTTGACCCCCGGAGAGGGGTCCGGTCTGAAGGCACCCCTTTAAGGCAAAGGCTACCTGCAAAACACCGGTTTTATTTTACAGTTTTTTTTATTCAGAAAAATCCTCCTCTAATTGCGTATTTCGCGGGATAAATTGGGTTTATCACCCGATTCGGGAAGCTTATTAATATTGTTCAACGAAAAGGGCTATAGTAAATGTACTCGTATTATTAACCGTAGCTTCACATCTTATCCATAATACCCAATTTACACACTGCTCACTTCCGCATGGAGTGCGAGAAGGTTAGTTGTATAAACGCGCCACTTATGTTCTACTTCCCTTCTCATACTATCACAGCCAGGCGCTCCCTTCGTGGCTTGAGATGGAATCTAAATGAATTGACGGACAGGCCACGTGCACTCAGTGTGGCTGGCTTAGAAATCTTTTGGCAATTATGTGTGTGTATTAAAATTGTCTTGGGCTATTTTATGAAAACAATATCGTTTGGGGAAAAGAAAATCTAAGTCGAGAGTTCTTTGCAAACATAAGGGAAACAGAGCGATGCTTGAATTGCGAAGGGAGTATGTGAACGGTCGACGCTACCTTGGTACTGCTCATAGCTTTTGGCGAAAAGTGGCGGTAGTAGCAGTGTATAAACTGGGTTTAAGACATCACACTGAAGCTAGATCGAAAATATACTATCTATATTCAGTCGAAAGGCGCAGGCGCAGGTACAAAGGTCTCCCTCAATAACCGGCACGATAACCGACTTTAAGTACGCAACCACTACCAGATCTTTACCAGGTTATCGGTCCATCTTGTAGGGGACGTGTCCAGTCCAAATCATCCCATACCTACGCCATACGAAAATACACTATTGGTAACCAGAATATTGTACCTATACCATATTGATTATCTCTTCACGATCACGTGCATCACACTCTTCATCATCATCATCATCAGCCCGTGTCAATCCACTGCTGGACGTAGGCCTCTCCCATGGCACGCCACTGAGCTCGATCTTCAGCTCTCCTTCTCCAATCCCTGCCTGCTGCCTTACGAATATCGTCGCCCCACCTAGCTAGAGGGCACCCTACACTACGTTTGCCGACACGCGGTCTCCACTCAAGAACCAGTCTGCCCCAACGTCCATCGGTTCTGCGGCATATGTGACCTGCCCACTGCCATTTCAGCTTGCTAATTCACTGAGCTATGTCGGTAACCTTGGTTATCTGATGAATAACTTCGTTCCGGATTCGATCCCTAAGAGAAACTCCGAGCATAGCTCTTTCCATAGCTCGCTGAGCGACTTTGAACTGGTGGACAAGCCGCACAGTGAGTGGCCACGTTTCGGCTCCGTATGTCATTACAGGACGCACTGATTAAAAACTTTCGTTTTTAGGCATTGGGGTATGGGCGATAAGAAGACTCGACGGAGTTTTCCAAATGCTGCCCAGCCTAGCTGTATCCGTCTCTTAACTTCCTTGTCCAAGTTGTTTTTACCTAGTTGGAGCAACTGCCCTAGGTATACATACTCAGAAACAACTTCGAGGCAGGCTCCGTTTACGGCGATCGGTCCCGGTTCAACATGCTTGTTGATTGTAACTTTATTTTTATCTAAGTTCATCCGGAGACCGATTCGCTGAGACGAATTAGCAAGGCTGTCCAGCATCTGTTGTAGGTCTTGCAACGTTTCAGCCATGATGACGATGTCGTCTGCAAATCGCAGGTGAGAGATGTATGCGCCATTTATATTGATGCCGCGACCTTTCCAGTCCAACGTCTTGAACATATCCTCCAGTATATTGGTGAACAGTTTTGGTGATCACCTTGGCGCACTCCGCGACGCAGGTGGATATGTTCAGTCCGCTGGTTCTGTACTTGGACGGTCATCGTTGCGGCTTCAAAAAGGCATCTCATCACCTCGATGTATCGCCAATCAACTTGGCATCGTTGCAAGGAGTCCAGAACTGACCAGGTTTCGACAGTGTCAAAAGCCTTCTCATAGTCCACAAAGGCTAGACATAGGGGCAGATTGTACTCTGCAGTCTTCTGTATAATCTGCCGCACTGTGTGGATGTGGTCTATGGTGCCGTAACCACTTCGAAACCCGGCCTGCTCCAGGGGTTGAAACTCGTCGAGCCTTCGCGTAAGACGGTTCGTGATGACCCTTGAAAACAGCTTGTATACATGGCTCAGAAGCGATATGGGTCGATAGTTTTTCAAAAGGGTTTTGTCACCCTTCTTGAAAAACAGGACGACCACGCTTCTGTTCCATGCCTGCGGAGTTCTCCCAGTGTAGAGGATAGTGTTAAATAACTTCCGAAGCTCCTTAAGTACTGGGGTACCTCCTGCCCTCAGAAGCTCAGTCGTGAAGCCGTCCCCATCCGGGGCTTTTCCATTTTTAAGCTGTTTAAGGGCCAACTCGATCTCATCCAGGCTGATCTCGATCTCACACTCTTAGTCGACGAAAATGCATGAGGAAATTTATATATTTATGTAGATAAAATAAAAGAGGCATGTGAAAATCGTACCATATGCGAACAGCTGGAGTAGGTGAGTGGCATATCAATTATGCAAAGTTGACAATTTTTGTACAAATTAAATTATTTGTGTTCGAGTCTGTATCTATCTGTACTATCAATGTAAACATGACGAAGTAAAAGTCAGACAACCATCGGCAATACAGTATAACTACTAAATGGTGGACTGACGTGTTCACGTTGAGCTTACGCTTTAAGGATTTAAATTGGCTATGTTAGTGAGTGGGGAGCACACCATAAGGCAGACCAGAATAGTCCTTTACAGCAGTGTAGTGAAGTCATCACATATACCATCGTAATTATTGTTTGATAGTAATATATACTTGGTGTTCCATCCTTTTCCATTAACGACACATGGACGTGAGAGAAGGATTTTTTCATGACGTTACTATTACTTCAAATGGTTTGTACTTATCTTAGCTTTCTTATGTAACATTATGTATGTTCGTCTCGAAGTTTAGCTACACAAACAATACTCATTTACGTTCCGATAACAAAACAAGATAAAGAGCAAAGAAAACAACATTAATAATTTCCTCATAAACAAAATATACCCTCAAACTAAAACATAACAGCTCCCATCCAAAATCCTAACCTAACACATTAAAGCAACATATTACTTCACAAACCTGACTAATCGAGTCCGGCCCTCCACCGCCAGTGAAATATGCCTACATACAATATTTCCTAAATATTTTGAGCTCCTCGTTAGATTCAAATGTGCGGTGGCGTTTGGAGTGTAGAGTGAATTCATTATCGCGGTCGGGCAGTCGTTAGTGGTTTACAGCCCTGTTCACGAACTCTTTGAAATAATGCTCCCCTGGTACCTTGACGCGTTTCAGCGAACGTAACGTGCACGATCGCCGTGAGAGATATTTAAAACATTCGTATAATTCCTTTGGGTGTAACAACAATCGGGATTTCCTGCCGTTATGTAATAAAATAGGTGCCGTTTGTGTTTGTAGGATTTTATTGATACAAGATTCTATAGAATTCAAGCTTATTACCGCTTGTTAGATAAAAGTGCCAATATCGATGGTATTTATAATATGCTAAGAAGTAATCATATTCAATTGTTAGTCCTGGCTGTGGTCACTAGACTAGTCGTTAAACCAAATTTGAGTCCTATGTAAATACTAAATAATATAAATGCTAATGAAAAGAAGATAGTAATTTTTATATTCTTCGAAGTAAAATAAATTTTAAGGAAATTTAACTGAGTAGGCAAAAAATATTAAAATTAAAATTATTTTTTTATCTCATGCAGGTATGCATTATGGAAGGAACTGCTGAGAAAAATTTAAAGCTTTGGTCAAACAGTGTTAGTTTTATTAAGTAGACGTCAAATCAATTACTAATTAAAAGGATAACTTATAAGCCAAGGCCAAGTAAGAAGGAAAGAAAGCAATTTTATTTGTCACAGCATGAGATACACGATAATTAGCTGATATGACACATCCTTATAGGCAATATAACCATACAATTACAAAAAGTACAAACGATAAACATTGTCATAAAAAAATGCAAAAGAGGAAAAACTATAAAAAAAAACAAAAAGTAATACACATGTATGTGTCTCACGGCTGAGCCAAATAGGCATCCAGATCAGCTTCATGTCAGGCACAAGTGCGAGACGCTGATTTTCATCTGGACCCTCCTGAAAGTTCACCGATGTCAATCCAGTATCAATTTATAATAGAAAAAATATTTCTATATAGCTCGAAAATTTAAATGTTATATTGGTACCCTTTTGTGGGCATTTGTCAAGTGTAGTGAAGTGAAATATGTGTAATATATATATATATATATATATATTGGCCGAAAAAATTGACCTTAAATTTCGGACTAACGTTAATAATATGTCCGTTGCCATAATAATGACAAAATTCAACGTTGTCACAATCAATTACTAATTAAAAGGATAATTTATAAGCCAAGGCCAAGTAAAAAAGAAAGAAAGCAATTTTACTTGTCACAGCATGAGATACAGGATAATTAGCTGATATGAGCACATCCTTATAGGCAATATAACAATGATAAACAATGATATTTAGCCGTTGTATATAACCATATTATGCAGTTTATAATAATCTAAGTGCGAGGTTTTTATTGATTCTGTTACCAAATGGGCCTCAGTAAGGCTGCGTTGTGAGTGACAGGCTGCCGCATTCCCTTTCCATATTGTTTTAAATTGAAATTTAATTATTAAGAGAATAATATATTGTTCTTATTAAGTAATAACCACATCTAGAATTTGACCGATAATATAAATCAATTTTTTGTCTCCTGAATTAGATGGCTGAAAAATTTGACCTTAAATTTCGTACTAACGTTAATAATATGTTCGTCGCCATAATAATGACAAAATTAAAAACTCCTATAAATAACAAGTAATTCAAATTCGATAGATTCAATGACAAATCAAAAAGTCGTTACGAATTATAGGCTCATTTGAGGACAATTAACTACAATATTTCGAGGGTTCAAATATTAACATAATTTTCCTTTCTTTCTGCCATGTCTTCGGACTGCCATTTACTCATTGGCCAAGTAATAATTATACCTTTTTCAAACCACCATGAGGCAGATTTCTGTATTAAGCTTGTATTTCAAAGGTCAGCGAGCAAGAACGAGTAATCGGCTTACCGCTGCTGCGTTATGGAGGCTTAAATACCGCCTAAATCTTTTTTTCGTGGATAATTTAGTTAACGAAAGACGTTATGAGTAATAATTGCCCGTAACTTCGTTTAAGGCTTGTCTTAGTAAATTAAGTATTAATAAGCTGGCGAGGTTTGACCTGAAGTTTATAAAGTAGTTCGTTGCTTAATAACTTTTTAATGTTGGTTACCTGTGCTGAACGTAAGATCGTGTTTAAGGTCAGTTTTCTATGTAATTTAATTTCTTTGTCTTGTAAAGTTTTGTAACAAATCGTCGGTGTTTGTTTGTTGCATTTTCTACAAAAATATTGGTTGTCTGGAGATAAAATGACCGAAGATATTAAATTTTAATTAATTAAAAATTTATCGTATTGTGTACGTTTAGACCGGGACAGATTTTTTTTACAAATCAACCCTTAAAAATTACTAAATAATAAAAAATATAAAAATGTTATATAAATGTTCTTCCACTCTGTCTTACGTACTGTTCTAGTTCTGGGCTATCTGATTATTATTTCGAGATTCAATCATATAGCCATTTGATTTTAAGCCTTATTCCCATACACGTAACATTACATTTTATATAAGACGATATCCGAAGCACGTGACTTCATTGTAATAGCTACTGCACTGAACTCCCATTGCTCCCAACATTTCCCACAATTCTGTTCAGCATTAGCTACAATTTGTCACAAAATATATGAATTAGGTGCAATCTCGAGGAGTATAACAAAATTTCCGCTTCTCACAAAATATTTTTTCCTCATAGCTACTCTAATGAGGCTTCTTTCTCCAATACTTGTCCGAAGTTTTTCCTTCCGAATCGTGATGGCCATGCTAGTAAGCCGAACCAAAGTAATAAGTGGCTAATGCTTTATATCATATATAATAATATATGATATAAAGCATTAGCCAGTCATATCCAATAGGCAATTGCCTCTAGGATATGACTCATACTAACCATAGAATAAGATTAGAGTGAGATATGAGCTGTAAGCTTTTTTCTCGTAAGGTTGAAACTTCAACGAACTTTACACCGTCAAGCCTATATTCCTCAAGCGGGAGTGGCAGAGGTGTACTGAGTACGACCACTTTTCGCCG
This sequence comes from Phalera bucephala, assembly GCA_905147815.2. Classification (NCBI taxonomy): domain Eukaryota; kingdom Metazoa; phylum Arthropoda; class Insecta; order Lepidoptera; family Notodontidae; genus Phalera; species Phalera bucephala. The sequence continues at coordinate 13,746,447 of LR990616.1, read as the reverse complement.
ACGATGTTAGGTCCCAAGTAATAGGGGACGAGCCTATGGTCATATACCGGGCACAATTCCAGACTCCGGGCTCATACTGAGATGTTTTCGTGGGAAAAACTTCATTCGTCCGTCCTAGGATTTGAAACCAGGACCTCATGATCACCAAGCAATGCTAGACCAACGAGTCAAGTAACTATAGTTTAATTATTATATTATAATTATTTATCTTATATCACCTAATGGAAAGTGACAATGGAGCTGAAGGTATGGTTCGTTGAATCAGTAAAATGACTTATAATATTCAAGTGTTTTTCTGATAGTGACCTAGCGAAGTGGCAAGCGTATTGTTTCTATTCTCTTGTCACAATCGACTACGCATCGTTCTGACCACGTGACTTTACGTCGTATGATGTCATTCCCATAATTTTTTTTGTTTCTTTAGCCTTAACGATTGAAGAAAGTCCACTCGGCTTGGCTGGACTTGTCTTTTGATTATGTATAAATATATTTACAGTACATTGTGACTAAAATTAAGTACAAAATGATTTTTAAATGTTGATAAATGAATATTTTATGATATTATGTTTAAGTCCTAATAATTAATTAATTTATTTGTACCTTCAATTTCTTATTAGTTACCAGAATTTATTTTACGATAATTATTTGAACTTATTATTATAGTTTTTGTAATTCGTAAACTAATAGCAATAAGTCATGGTTTTAAAAGGGATTTAAATTGTCTGGATGAAATGAATTATTATTATTGTACTTTTGTTTTAATTCTCAGCTTGCGCTGGTATAAATGTCATTTACGGGCTAGGCCAAGTTTATAACATAGAGATATATATTATGCATATATGTTAAGATCTAGGTCAAGCTGTCTGTCGGTTACATTAGTGTCCTCGTCTGGTCGTAAAAACTTACGTACAATTCTGCAGGTATTTAGTATGGCGGAAACGCCACCCGCTCCCACATCGACAGACTCCAAATCCGTCGGAGCCCCGTGGTTCATACGGAATGTCGATCTCCATTCCGATCTCGGTCTCGAACCTATTCGCGCCTTTATTAAAAAGGCGACAACCCGATATTTTGCGAACGCGTCCAATCATAGTAATCCGCTAATCGTAGCCGCCGCCGACTACGAACCCAACTCCCCTCCTATCAACCGCTACCGCCGTCCGCGGCATGTTCTCACCGACCCTCCCGATGCCCTTACATCCTTTCTTTCGGATACAGATATCGCACACAGGATCAGACATCGGCCTCGCCAGCTAGGAATCCCTTCGTAGAATCCCTTCCCCGCCGGCCGGTGCAGAGCACCACGGCGATACACCTAGTATACGCCCTCCCCCATAGCGACTGCCCAAGCCGAGGCCGTTCCTCCTTGAGGCGCCCTTGAGCTAGTTGTCCCCTTACCCTTCTGGCTCGAGCGTAGTGGTTGCTCGCCCGCCCGGTGAAGCTGTAAAGGCCCCGCGGCCAACAGCGTAGATCATTCACACATACACACAAAAATTTAGTATGGCAACTTTCTGTATTTGGATATAAATATTGGGTTTCAGGCCAATAAGTTTTAGACTGTGATGGAGATGTCTTGGTATAATACCTATAGTTGATAGAACGATAGGAACAATGTAAACTTTATCCTGTTTCCAGATCACAGTGACTTCATCTTTAAGTACTTTTTTGGCTATTGTTTTTTGAAGTGGGTGTTACGGACAGCTAGATCTATGAGGTTAGTATTTTAACCTGCAAAGTAATATCTGGGCGATTGTAACGGATAGTTCTATCAGTAAGTATTGCGCGTTCAAAGTACATTTTATAAGTTCTGTTTTCAGGAATGGGATACTGTGTGGAGTATTATAGTATAGTATGTATTGTTGGTGTGTGGATATGTTTAATTGCAAGGAATTGATGTATGATGTTGGTTATTTGGTTGTTTGTGGGTATAATCTGTTTGTGTAAGGTTAGGGCATGCTCTGGTAACAAGTTGAATATTTTCAGTGTGGCTGTGTCAGTTTCGGCATCTATCATCTGTGATTGTGGCATCTTTGAGTATGTGTTTCCTGTAATTCCTGGTATCAATGACTTGATTCTGAATTGCAATTAGGAAACCTTCAGTCTCCGAAAATAGTGATCCTATTGTAAGCCATTAGTTAGATACTACAGAGTCTATGTGTGGTTGGTCCAGATCGTACTACGTGCTGGATTCCAATAACGTTGAGTTTATTCACCATGATCGACGTTTAAAAAAATTGCACTTCTATTAACACCCAAGAATTACAAAGAACCCAGAAACCACTCAAGAAAAGTATTTTGGCATACTTAAGAAACTGTTAAACAAAAATGTCGTGAAAATTTCCCCTAAATAACGTTCTTGACATAATATTGAAAACGCGATCCGTCAGCCAATTAACCCTCCCCAACTGCGCCTACTCCATCGTAATAACAGGGTGGCATGAAAAATGAAGTAATTAAAAACATAAGTATACCCAAAAAGTGTACATAGTTGACAGCTTTTACCCGTTCGCAACTCTATCCGGGCAGGTCGATCCGACCCTGCATTAAATCCACGACGAAAGCCTAAGAACCTGAACAATAAAAAGGAAACTCCCCACGACGTGCGTGACCACCGACTCAATGCAAATTATACTTCCATCCATTTCATACAATAAAACCAAATGAGGCCTTTTAACGCAACATGAGAAATCGATAAAAAAATACACGTCCGAGGTTATGCCCGGGTGCGCTCGGGTTGTGGAGTAAAACGTTTTGTAATTCTTTATGCACGGCTACGGAAGGGTTAAGTTTTGTACCTCATGTTTTTATGCGTGTGTGTTCCTATACCTTTTGAATTATTTGATGGATCCGCTCATATTTTGGGTACGATGACGTCATTAAGGCTCTGCCTAATAATCGGGGTCGGTTGCCTTTTTAGTAAAGTATTAGTGCCTTTCCTGAAAAAGTACAAAGGGCTTAGTTGGAACAGATTGACACTAGTATAATGTTGTCAAGTTTATTCATCCTTTCCCACTAAAGATTTACTCAATAAGGATGAACGTAACTGCATGCTTTGAGACAACGTTACTATAACGTCAAATAGTTGTGCGTAATTCAACGGTATTGAAGTATAACACCATAAGTATAGACACAGGTCAAGCCTCTTATTGCCATTGTTTTGTTTGTTTAACTAACCTATTGTGTCCCAATGCTGAGCAAAGGTCTCCCCCTCCTTCCTCCAAACAGTCCTATCCTTGGCCAATAATGGACACTCAGGCCGATATGCTTCGAGATCATCACACCACCGCTTCTTAGGCCTACCGCGACGACGATGTCCGTGTTCTGGGACCCATTCGGTACTCCTTTTGGCCCACCTATCGGCGTTCATTAGGGTCAGATGACCGGCCCAATCCCACTTAAGTCTAGCGGTTTTTACGCCCACATCTATTACACGGGTCGTGGAACGCAGCACCGATCAATAAAGCTACCGATTATTGCCATTGAACAAAGTATAATTTTCTTTGATACTTACAACTGTCACAGTACCCTTCCTTCATGAAAAATACTATGAGTAACTAACTAACCTTGACCAGTCCAAATTGAAAAGTACTATCTTGGAAATTTAGCCCGCACGAAAATTATAACGATTTTGATATGCTTTCGGGACACTGTAGAATGCAGTCTTTGAACAACACAACACTGAAATGAATCTGCTAATAGTTGTAGTTTATGCCGCAAGTTGACACAAGTCATTTTTAAAGATTAAGTATAGAGTCGGGCCCAGTAGTAGTATACTAGTAGGATACCGTAGTTAATAGGAAGTTTGTATAATGAACTCAAGTGGTCTCGATAAAAAAAAATATTATTATTATATTTATTATAATGAGCGCAATTAGCATACATATTAACAAAACTAACGTTTATCATTATTGATGTAAAAGTTTTTTTTCCATTAAATTGTATTATCTTATAAGCACTGTTACAAGTTTTGGATACTTACATGCTACTGTATCACAAACACTAGTCAATACATAATCATTAGATAATTTTCTCCCATGTGTGGCGACACATTCACACGGCTATAGGATTTCTAGTATATTATTTTTACTATTTCTATAATTGCAACTAATAAATATGATTACAAAGGAGACCTTAGGAGTTTTGGCGGGAAGTCGAAGAGTAATGTTGACAATATGTGGAATATTAACCATTATGTATTCTTATATGTGCATAAGTGAAGGTAATTGAAACTAAGTAATAAAACGTGCCTTTTGGATTTCCTTCAAAACGGCCGTCGCAATTGGCATGTAAAGTATCCATCGCTTTACTATCCTGGGTGGGGTACTTTATCAATTTCATTATCATCGGTGTCATCAAGTTCATCGGGGAGTTAAATTAATTTAAATAAACACGGTTATGTATCTTACTGGACACTGGCAAAACACACTTAAAATTAGTCTGAAGCCATAACTAAAACATAAAGAAGAAGAAAGAGACCTTACCATTATTTTACTAATGATATACACCTTATTAATAATAAAAAAATATCAGTCTATACTGTCCCACTGATGGGCAAATTCCTTATCTCACAAATCGAGGTGAGAGAGATTAGGTCATACTCACCACGTGGACTCGTGGAAGCAGGTTTGTGGCCACCTGCTGTTGGAACTTATCAAGCCGCTTTAAGTGCTTCCAACTCAGCTTAACGATTACCACATTAAGTGGAAGCCGAGACCAGCGACCAGAGGAATTCAAAGAGCATTTAACTTAACCTACAGATAACATTTCATATAAATTATACATTAATGTAATTGCTAACCAAACAGTTACTCCGAAAACAACCAGTACAGTAAATACAAGGCGAAACTACGGTAAGGCACATTCTCACAAAATAGTCGTTGGGTCCACGTCTGTAACAGACCGAAAATATATCCAGGGTAATAAAGGGCCGTCCCTTGAGTGTGCCCTAACCACAGGCCGATCATAACCCAATTACAGGCCAACCGAATTTTTATGAACCCATTACACCTTAGTGAAACCAAACCCCAATGAATTTATTCTATTTTTCTTCGACTATAATAATATTTTATCGCGTGGACGTAAGTAAATCTTGTTAATAAGCTTGGAAGTTTGTTTTGGTTTTATAGCCATAAGTTTCGTTGCATTAGATTTTCATACTGAGTAAGAAATGGCTGCGTCTTTGATCTAGAGGCATTTGCTGCGGCCAACGATCACGAGGTCGTGGGTTCGACTCGTAGGAAGAACAGAGTAGGCGAATGTATGTTATTGAGTTTTTTCTATCAAAAAAATTTAGTAGCAGTCCGAAGACTGGAATTGTGCCTAGTATTATGGCAGTAGACTTACCCCCTTTTTATTGGAGCCTAATTTATTCAGCGAAATTTAGGTGCGGAACTACGACTTCTACCACATCGACTTTAGTGAGAAATGAACGGTTATTGTAATAGTAATAATATGTACTATGAATAGATTGTATAATGATTACTGTGAGTTTCATGTGCGGTGAAGCTGCATAACATTACAGCGATTACTGTAAATGGACTGTATGACTACGAACGTAAAGTAACAGTGGCTGCGCTATGTGGCGTCTCTCGTACATTTCAGTACATTACAAATCTTCAGGTCGCGCCACCGTCACGCTCCCGTCGCGCTGCGTCGGCTAAGTGGCAAAACCTTTAGACAGAATAACCCACCACGCTTGCCTAATGCAGGTTGGTGGGTGTGCAGTAGGCTCATCCAGCCTGTGGGCGCCACCATTGTCGTACTGCACGTTAATCCTCCGCCGCCCTCAGTCAACATCCTGCACTGAAATCTTAGTTCAAACTTCGTATCCCAGATGATGATGCTGGTTTCTTGAGAACTTATTCTTTAACTAAAATTATTCTTCAACAAGAAACTAACTCTTTTACTAATATATCCGTTAGATGTATTTTTTATTATTAAAAAATAAGAAGTAAAAAATAATTATTAAAAATAAACGCCCCTATTTCTCAAGCAGGAGTGTGAAAGTGTACTGTGTAAAAATGTAATAGGTGGTGAGCTTATTGCTAGATTAGAGATTTTAATCGCATCGCCTAATAACTTTGTCCGACCTGGGATTCAAACCCAGGACCTCGTGATTGCTAGCTGCACAATGCGTCATTACCCAAACTAAATCTACAACTGAATTTAAAGGAACCGATCCTTCTCGACCTACTCATCTGATTTTAAAGAATGTGGTGTGGTGTCGAATGGATTCTTTATTATGATCCGAGTGACATAGTCTACTTTATTATGAAAAAAATATGGCGGATGTTACATTATTAGAATGGGGAATCTCTGAAATGTTGTTTTTGCCATCCTTTCAACTGGATATTAAATGAAAGAGTACAAAATTTTGGGTTCATAGATAAAGTACAATTTAAAATATACAAAGCGATAGAACAACAATTTTACTTTATTTCAGCGTTTATGTCGTGGTTTTAGTTTATTACCAACTTTGCTTTGCAATGTTAGATTTTTTAGGTGAGATCTTGCAAACTGAATGAGAACCACTTCCTTTCATCCTACGGAGTTGAAATTTGACATGCATGACCGAATTCTATACCGGTGTCAAGAGCCGCAGAGCAGACACGAAATTTTGTATTGGCCTTTTTAAATTGCTCCATTACCTGGCTCTAAGAAAGCTTGTTTTTCTATCTATCTATAACATCATGCCAGATCCCTTGTGGGGTAGGCAGAGAGTACAGAGTTCCAACGGGTTCTTGCCTTACATACTTCTCTCTGGCTTCCTCCACTTTCATAGTTCGTCTCATACACGCTCGCCGATTACGGAGATACTTGACTTGTCCTTCAGATAAGACTCGGTCTATTTGGTCGTGGTAAGATAGTAATAGTCAAAGTAAGCTTTTTATAATAATGTCTTTGTATTAACAATTTATTTTAACTTCTTTCTTGTAGATTCAAAAGTGCTGCAAAGTTCATGAATTGAATAAAGGCATGGCTAACAAAACAACATCAGAGTGTGAAACAGTGTCGTAATTGTAATTACTAAGAGCGAAGGTAATTGCTTTTCCTCATTGTCTTAAAAGCACTGGTTAAGTAGAGAGCTAAATGTTCTAAAACTACATACAAGCTTTGCGAACTCGTCTGTTTCTTATTAAGTACGGTAAAATGGATTTTACCTGTGTCCCGTGTCAAAAGTACTCGGTGAAACTTCGGAGATTCTTACAAGTATATTAAGGTCAAGTTTTGTAAGTATACGATGTACGGAATTTTCGTATTCGTTAGGTAACTAATGTTAATACTTAGGTTTCGAGTTTTCAACAAAATGTTCTTAAATAGTTTACAGACGGTGTTTTATACCATCATTTTAGTATCTGTCCAAATAAAGACAATATTATATACTAGCATTTACCCATGACATTTTCTGAGCCGGTTTTTGGAGGTAAAATGTAGCCTACGTCCTTCCTTAGGATGCAATTTATATCCTTGTGAAATCTTATCATTATCTGTTAAATGGTTCATTATCCGTCAAAGAGTAACAAACAGCCGACGTTCCTTTCGAATTTTATAATATTAAGTATAGATAATACAGTCAAAATTACCATTGACTTTTTGAAAAAATTAATTGATTGCACGTTTTATGGCTAAGCCAAGTTTAGTTCGTTCAGTTTTCATTACTATGTATAGTGATTATAACTAAAATAGAATTAATTTTCCAAATTCCAAAAATCACTAAATAGTATGTTGGTTTTGTTCTAGTGTCATAAGAATATGACTTGACAGGTGTTTAACAGTAAAAAAAAAAGGTACAAAGATATCAAGTCTTTTTCACAGCAGGTAATTAATAACTATACTATAAAAGTAATAGGGACCCTCACGGGAATCAGGTAGTGTTATATTACTTACAGCAGAACTTTCAATAAAATATTTAAAAGGCATTATTTTTATTGCTCCCTCGAGTAATGAACATACGAGCTCTCTCAATATCTAACTACACAATTCATAGTCGTTGTTACGTTTTTCCTTAGACTATCAAAGTAATGTTTTATTATGTAGTGCGCAGAGATACGGCGAGTTCGGCGAGTTCTCTGTTAGTGAGCATTATTTGGTCGGTATCAAAATGGGGGAAAAATATTGGTTGGTGGATTATGGTATAGGGTAAGTTATGGTAAAATAGTAAATACCAACTAAGAGAGTGGAGGAAGACAGAAAGAGGGTAAAGAAAGAACCTGTTGGAACTCTGTCATCCCGGCCTACCCCGCAAATGATCTGATGGTGTAGATTAATAGAAAAGAACGCTTGAAAAAAAATCGCTAGAGATTTTTTAGCCTACATATTTTTATAGATATAAACTTTTCATAATAAATAGAAACGTGGCCTCAGACTACGAACTATTTCTGTGTTGTGGGTACACTTATAACCATGAAATTCAAATACAGAAACACCAAGTCCGAAACAAATATTTGTGAAAACAGTGGCCGGAGTGGCTTAGCTATTGATCACTGGAATAGAAAGTCTATTTTAAAAAAAATATTTAAAAATTAGGCATCGTTCGTTTTATTTCAGGTTTATGTACAAATTTTACAATGCCATCACTAATTATTCTGAAGGAATGAATTCACGATGATTTCAATCTGCTTACATAATAGGTATAAAGTCACTGAATTATTTATGAAGTGGCTCGATGTTAGTTTTTTAACAATTTTTATATAACCACTTATTTGGCCCAAATATTTTGTACCTATATTTCACTTTAAATTTTCAACTCAAACTAAATCAATTCCATATATTTCTGGCTTTAGCACCACAATTTGCCCTTTCAGCAATATAAAAATTATTATTTTTTGTATCAAAGAGCCGAGCAATATATAAATCGACAGACCTCCAAAGCAGAATTATAAGCTTAGTGGGCGTATAATATTCATACATAAAATTATGAATATCCAAAGGCCAAATTCACTTGAGCATTCGCAAAAACAAATCGCGTTCGGCGTTAGGCAATGTCATGCAAATTTCGGGAGGGCCGCAGATCCGGTGTACAAAACAGCCATTGTTATAAAAATATTTGGGGTCACGTTGTCGTTAGTCCTCTGGATTATTCTGTTTTGTCAGAAAATATAACCGAGAAAATCTGACTATTTACTACTTGCTATTTTCATCTCAGTCGTTGGACCTAACTGGTGAAAGTCATAATTTGCGTGTGTACTTAATACCAACTGCTCGATGAAATGTACGCACTCGTATGTTACTAGGTATTATCATTGTCTTTTATATTGTCACTAGATCGCAGAAGTTTGTTCTCAGTTTTCCGCAGACAAGTTATATGAATCAGACAATTTCTTTTTAGACAATTTATCTTTTCAAATAGCTACCGATCAGACAATTGTTATTACGTGCTTACTGTCAAATGGGGGTAAGTATGTAGATCAACCATAAGTTGTTGCATCTACGCACTTTTATACCAAATCTTCTTATCCTCCCGTACCCGTTAGAGGTTATGAAAATTACAATCATAAATGAGCGTTGTATTATGGTAGAGTTACGTTAGAAAGGAAAGTTAAAAAAGCAAGACAGCAATCAAAAATAGATTTAATTGTATGTATGATTAACAAGACGGTGCAATTTTGTAAACAAGCTTTCTACGTATTCGATAGGTGCTTTTTATTATTACTGTGGTGAAACTTAAATTAGATGCTGGTGTTTCGTAGCTTTTGCCACAAATCGTTCGTACTAAAACATCTCTCGTGTCTGTCATTGTGAGAGCAGTAAACGGGGTCAAGTTTCGAGCAGTTAAACCACAAACGTACCATTCGCAAGCAATAAAGCTAGAACACTTTTGAAGAAACTATAAATCACGCATTCGTATCTATTCCCAGCTTTTATTGGTAGACCGAAATATATGTTGGGTCCTATAAAGTATATCTCGAGTAATGAGATCGAACGTTATTCTTCGGGTAATATACTCTCCAGAGACCTTTTTACCCCGCATATATAAAATATTTTTTATTTTCCCACTAAATTAAGCTTATCATATATCATATGAAAAGCTTTTGATAAGAAAATATTAATCCCACTAAATTAAGCTTTTGACCTGAAATTTGTTTGGTACATTACGATACAATTTTTTTCTAATTACCAGTGCTCTCTCGAGATTTCCAGCCAGTACCTGGAAAGGCTTTTATTATAATCAAAACAAAATATCAAAATGAGGAGTATATTATTGTTCTCTTACAACAATTTATTGGTCCTTCGAGCCGAAGCTCAACGATGCGATGCGAACAAGATTATTATTTACCACTTTCGACCGCATTTTATTACTAACCCACAAAAGGGTCAAATAATAAAAAGAAATGTTCGCATCGCAGGTAAAACAATGGACTGATATTTATGATCGTTACCTCCGTGAATTCTTCGGTTTTCCGGAGTCAACTTAGGCTTATGAAGTTGTTTAGAAGGAGACTGTTTGGTATGTATTTGTCTTGGATTTGTTTGCATGGGCAAAAAAGATATGTCATAATATATTTTATGCTTAAAAACTGTAACAGAACTCGTTCAAACGATTGAGTCTAATTAGTATTCCTATCGACTAGTGTAATTACTTTAGCGAGTAAATTGCAATGTATTATTTTACACGTGTTTAGTGATTTATCGCTTTGAGCATGGTGATTGTTTCGTAACTAAAGCTTTGTGTCTGTGTGAATCATCTACGCGTTGGCTGCGGGGCCTTTACTGCTTCACCGGATAAGCCTTGACAAAAGCGTTGAGGTGTATTGCCATTGAAAGCACCGGGCCTGTAGATATAATTTTCTAGGAGCATTTTAAAAGACGTTCATACATTACATATTCATAGCTTTTGATCATATTGCTAAGACTTCGTTCGACGATGACTTAGTCCAGTGGTTAAGATCTTAAGCCGGCCGCCCACTTGATCAAGCAGTCATAAATTCGATCCTCGGGACAAACCTTTGTGTGACTCACAAGTATGTATTTCGGTCTGGGTGTTTGTGGATAAGAATATCTGCATGTAAACGTACTCACAGGAATAATTCTTAATGATTGCTTTCTTTTTTTAAGCAGATGATAAAAACAACGGTGTAAATTTAAGGAAGAGTATGCTCCGCTTGTTCGACCATACAGAAAGAATGTCGGAAGAAATAATTACTAAACAGACCTTGACTTATCTGAAGGGCAAGTCAAGAGTCTCCGTTACCGATGAGCGTGTCTGAGGCGAACTGTGAGAGGCGGAGGAAGCCAGAGAGGTATGTAAGGAAAGAACCTATTGAAAGACCTCTGTACTCTCTGCCTACCCCGTAAGGGGTTAGCGTGATGATATAGATGGATAAACAGATTAATAAAAAGTAGCTTAAGGATAGTCTGTGCTACTAACATTATATTATCGAATGGTTTATATGTTTTTTTGAACTAAGGGTTGTATGTAACATATGCCCGTGACCTTTATACATGCGGTAGTGTACGGTTCGGTTAGCCCTGGGCGGGCTTCGTGTCTCATCACGGTTAACTGGAAACAATGGCTCGCAAATGTCAAACCTCCTTTGTGATGGAGCTCTTTATGTATGCATTGCGAATAAATTCGGTGGATTCAAACGGGTTAGAGATGCATCGTTAATTTTATTTATAACTTTGATGGATATGCGTTTATTTTTCTATTTGGTTACTGGGCCCATGTAGCTTTTGGAAAGTAGAATTTTATAAAACTGTCTTACTGTGATCATATAGACCGTGTCTTATCTGAATGCCAGATCAAGGGACTTCGTAACCAACGAGCATGTATGAGACGAACTATGAGAGAAAGCCAGAGACTTCTGAGCGTAAGGAAAAAAACCTGTTACAACTCCGTACTATCTGCCTCATTCGCAAGGAATCTGGCGTAATAGTATAATAATAATAATAATTTATTGTTTTCAACACAAAGGCATGTTACAATTTGTGATATAACAAAATAATTCCTTAATTACAATTTCTACCTTTGTGAGTGACTGGTGTCCGAACTAGGGGTAACCTGTGCGACGGATCACCAGGCCCTCACCAACTCAGGACTTGTACATTTTTTGGAATTATAAATTTATTACTAGACATAAGTACCTTAAAAGTGTGTGTATGCGTGTGCATGTGTGTGTGTGTGTCTGTGTGTGTGGGCATGTGTGGGTATGTGTGTGTATGTGTGTGTGTGTGTGTGTGTGTGTGCGTGTGTGTATGGCTATGATGTCTGTTTGCAAATATAGGTTAAATGTGTAGTTTGTTAAACCGGTAACTATATTATTGGCTTAAGTAGCTTTTCCGTGTTATCATAATTAATTTCTTGTAGCCACTTAGATACAACGACTTTACATTTGTATTTTGTAACAGGGTAAATAGATAAAATTTTATTTATTTTATTATATAAATAACTGCCTAGAAAACAAAATAATTTTTGAGCGAAGGCGGTTTTTGTAGAATCGGAATGGCATACTATATACTTTCGACGAAGATTTACATGAGTGGTAGGATTATATATTAAACTTGTATGTTTTTTCAAAATGATTTGTAAGATAAACAGTTGTCTCACAGTTAAGACTTCACATATTTTATAAACCTCGTTCGTGGGATGTAAAAAAGGAAGGAAAGCACTGGTCTTCAGGACTGCTCTTTGGGCTCGCTCTAATTTTAAGATCGTTGTTTTCGGGGCGCCTCCCCAGATAGTAATACAGTAAGATATGATCGATTGGCCCAGGGCATAGTATACTGATTTAAGTATCTTTGGGTCGGCAACATGACGTAGGTTTTTAAATATATAAATGAGTTTCCGTACTCTTGCTGATACTAGGTCGATGTGGGGCTGGAAACTAAGCGTCTGGTCAATCAAAACACCTAAATATCTCACTGTGTCGGTTTTATTTAAAGTTGGACATGAACAGTTCGTTATATCATTCAACCCAGGACAATTACAGCGATGGACAGCAATTGACGGATAATATAGATGGATAGAGTTTTTTTTTATTAGCCCTGTTAAGAAATTGTCCCACAGTTGAGCACGGGCCTCCTCTTAAACTGAGAGGGCTTAGGTCATAGTCCACCACGCTGGCCCAGTGTGGGTTGGCAAACTTCACACACCTTCGAGAAACTTTTAGGCATGCAGGTTTCCTCACGATGTTTTCCTTCACCGTTAAAGCAAGTGATAATTAATTTTTAATACGCACATGCTTTCGAAAAGACAGAGATGCATGCCTGGGTTTGAACCCGAGACCTCTGACTTTGCAATCCAACGGTCTAACCACTAGGCTATCACTGCTTAGAGTTTTTATACAAAACAAAAATATCATCACGGTTAGATTTTTCAAGTGTAGGTGGCATGGGTTAAGGTATTCCGACACAAAATCTTAAATAACACTTATTTTCTCCATTATTTACTAAAATGAGGCTAAAAAGGGTAAGATATTCCGTAGGAAAATCTCCAATAACATGTCATGTGGATGCCAAACCGCTAATCTGCTTCGGCGCAGTAAATCTAGGGAGGTAACAAAATCGCTATCCCTACGTCATACAATATATCCTTACATAGCGAAAGTAACTACAAGCATTTTCTTACCAATTAGAGCCAAGATACGTGCATAGTATGAAACGAGTAACGCATTGATAAAAAGCGACGAGATCAGTATCTTTCGCTGTATAAACGGGAACCGTAGCCTACCTTATTTAGTTCAGCTTACTTTGAAACCTCAAGTGACTTTCCAAGTAAAAACAGGCACAAATCGAAAGACGGCTCGGTTTAGTGATTGAGAGCTTAAGCCATTCTACCCACTGCATCAAATAATAGCGGGTTCAATCCCACAACGAGTCAAATCTTCGCGACCCATCAAATTGTTTCGACATAAGTGTTTGTGTACGTGAATTTAATATTTGTATGCGCATTTAGAAAACAGGTATAATTGCCAGGACGGGGCTACGTATTTTGATCCGATTTCAAAAAGGAGGAGATTTTATGTCCGTTTTCATGTATTTTTATTAACAAAAATACCGTTTTTACTTTACCGTTTTGCGCTCTTATTCATACAAGCCTTTAAGCATTATATTATAATTTTAACAATATGTATCAAAAGCAATAAAAATTACTCAAACCACCACCAAAACTTGACAAAAGCACTTACTCACTAAAGAACATTACGACAGGTTATTAAAGGTAAATCTTTTGTTGAAAAGGTAAAAATCCAGTTTGTAATAACCCGGAAAACGACCTCCGTCATAAACGCTCACCGAACCCGGATATTTGCTGATCCTCTTGTTGGCTGAACGTCCCCTAGTGGCACGGGATAATGTTTAGTCATCTATAGAAGTAATATGAAGCATTCGTGTGTAGTTAATGTGTTTTACTGGGTGTGATTTTATCGTATCGTGCTATTGCAATAGCTTTTTAATGGACTTCAAAAAGGAGGAGGTTTATAAATACAATGACAGATACATAACTATTTTTTTTTGAAAAAAGAGAAACCGACTGTTTGCTGTCAAGTAACCGATTTCACCAACCGTCTGGCACCGACTTGAAATATTGATTTCGGTTTCCCTTTTTTAAAAAAGTTTTTTGTTTATGTTGACGGGCGGGCGGCGGTGGGCGGGTCTGTCCAAGAGCGTGCTCGTCACGACCCCTGCCAGTCATTATGGCTGCAATTTTGGACCGAAGACGTACCGCAGTGCGGGCTAGGGCGTCCCCCCGAGGCGACGCGTACCGGCCCGCCCCCGTCGGTACGAATATAGGTGGAAGCGGCGATGGGGGCCGCCACCAATCACGCCGGGCCCGAACTGGCGAGTCTTGGGGTGCAGAGTGCCGAATAGGCACTTGGAATGTAAGAGGTGGTATGGAAGATAAGATGCATGAGGTGATTGATGTGATGAAAGAGAGACGCCTGGATGCTCTGTGTGTAACAGAGACTAAGCGGAGGGGCAGTGAAACCTGTGATCTTCCTGATGGAACGATGGCTCTGTGGTCTGGGGTACCGCAGAGCAGTCGTGCCAGCATGGGGGTGGGTATCTTGCTGTCCCGTCGCCTGGCCTCTGGAGTGAGAGATTATGGCCTGTGCGATGCGAGACTTCTCTGGGTCCGTTTAAAACTGGGTGTCGCTAGAGTATTTTTGGTCGCAGCATATGCTCCCGTAAGCTCGTCGACACCCCAGGACCTTAAGAAGTTTTGGGATAATGTCAGGGAAGTTCTGGATTTGGCTGAGGCTAACGAAAAGGTGATTTTGTGTGGCGATCTGAACGGATGGGTAGGAACCAGGCGGCAAACTTGCGACGCTGTTCTGGGTCCTTATGGTGATAAGAGAGTGAATGATGCAGGTAAGCTCATTGTAGATGTTTGTTTGGAAAGGGGTCTCCTTGTGTCTAATACGATATTCCAGCACAAGGACATACATATGTATACGTGGAGAAGGAATGAACAAAAAAAGCATGATAGATCTGATCCTGGTTGATAACCACCGGTGTCCGAAGCAAACTACAAGATACGCGTGCGTATAGAGGCCCCACTCTGGAATCAGACCACTATCTCGTAGTTGCGCGGTTTAGTGGTCTGTTCAGGAAGTGGAGGCACTAGCGAGAGCGTATCCCCTTCGGAGACCTTGAAAGATTAAAGGTTGAAAAGTTGCAAGATGAGAGCGTGAGGAGAATGTATGAAGACAGAGTCCGGGACAAGCTTTTGACAGCAGGCTCTTCGGACTCAAATGTAGATGAATGCTGGAATAGCCTGAAAGAGAGTTTGGTGGAATCCGCGAAAGAAGTATGTGGTTGCTCAAAGAAGCATATTACAGCAAAAGGTGATGCATGGTGAGATGCGGAGTTGCAAAGCTCCGTAGAAAGTAAGAAGAAAGCGTGGCAGGACTATGTTTCTTCTTTGAACCTGAATGCCAGTATGACATAGATGAGGAAAGAAATATACCGGCAATGCAAGAATGCCACTAAAACTTTAGTGAAAGAAAAGCGTGAAAGAGCCAGTATGATTGAGGAGGAGAGGCTGGCGAAGAACTTCGAGAACAACACCAAACTCTTTTGGAGCAAGGTGAGAAAGGCTCGAGGTGATTCGTCAGGCTCCAGAATGAAAAGGATAAAATCTAAAGATGGTGACATTCTTTCAGACACACAAGCTGTGCTAAACCGGTGGAGTGAATATTTTGGAGAAATGTATGGAGATGACCCGGATGCTGATGCCGCAGACGTGCCCAAAGGCGAGATTGCGGCACCAGAATCAACGAAGGACATCACTATGGAAGAAGTTGAATGGGCGATAGGAAGTATGAAAATCGGTAAAGCTGCGGGAGTAGACATGATATCTGCCGAGATGATCAAATATGGTGGAACTTGCGTCCGGGACGCTTTCCGGGCCCTTGCAAACCTTTGCTGGAGAACCGGTAGAGCCCCTACAGATTGACGCCGCGCAGTCATAGTACCCTTGTATAAAGGCAAGGGTTCACAATATGACTGCGCCAATTACAGAGCCATCAGTTTGATCAGCTTGGCAGCCAAGGTCTACGGTAAAATTATTGAACAGAGAATGCGCGTGAAGTCCGATAGAATGTTGTGCGAGGCACAAGGGGGTTTCAGGTCTGGAAGAGGATGTTCGGATCAAGTCTTCTCACTCCGCAACATCGTAGAGAAGCATCTGGCAGTAGGCCGGAAGGTTTTCTGCGGTTTTGTAGATCTGGAGAAGGCATTTGACAGAGTTGTGCGAAAGAGACTTTGGGACATTTTGCCAGAGTATGGTATAGATGGCACTCTGTTGCGAGCCGTCCAGTCCACTTATGTGGACTGCAAGGCATGCGTACGGGTGGGTGGTAACAGGTTACCCTGGTTTGACGTTAAAATCGGCGTCAAGCAGGGTTGCGTGTTGTCCGCTAGACTGTTTATAATATATCTGGACAAAAGTCTTCAAAGACTGAAAGCGATGAATGAAGGTGTACAAATGGGTGACTTAGTGGTAAACCATCTACTTTATGCAGATGACGCGGTTTTAATAGCGCCAACAGCCACTGATCTGCAAACACTTGTCACAGTTATGAAAGACGACTGCATGATCAATGGCTTACACTTGAATGTGAAGAAAACCAAGATTATGGTTTTTGAAAGGGAAGAAACCAGAACGAATGTAAGGATTGTGGTTGGTAACGATGTGCTGGAGCAAGTGAATGAGTTTGTATATCTTGGATGCGCCTACAGTAAGGATGGGAAATACACCGCTGACATAGAGAGAAGAGTGAGTGCAGGGAACAGAGTGAATGGTGCGATGGGAAAGCTACTCGGGAGCCGGCACTTAAGCCATAAGGCGCAGCTGGCCATACATAACGGAGTTCTTGACCCAACGCTGTTATATGGTAGCGAGAGGAATGAGAAGGAGAATGAAAGTAGGATAAATGCGGTAGAAATGCGAGCTCTGCGGAAGATGTGCGGAGTGAAGCTGACCGACCGCATTAGCAACAGCATAGTAAGACAGCGAGTAGGTATGAAAGATAGTATCGGTGTAAAGATGAGAAAGGGCACGCTCCGTTGGTTCGGGCATATAGAAAGAATGCCAGAGGAAAGAATGACAAAACAGATATACAATGTGAAAGTGGAAGGATGCAGGTACCGGGGAAGACCTAGACTATCTTACCACGACCAAATAAACCGAGTCTTATCTGATGGAAAAGTCAAGAGTCTCCGTAACCGGCGAGCGTCTATGAGACGAACTATGAGAGTCGAGGAAGCCAGAGAGGTATGTAAGGAAAGAACCTGTTGGAACTCTGTACTCTCTGCCTACCCCGCAAGGGATCTGGCGTGAGGTTATCGATAGATAGATAGATTGACGGGCGATTTGGCGCAGTGGTTAAGCCGCTTCGCCCACTGGGTCGATTAGTCGCTGGATCGATTCCCGCACGGGACAAATCTTTGTGTGACCTACCATTATTTGCTTCGGTCTACGTATTTGTGTATGTAAATTTTCATGTTTGTAAACGGCCCACGAGAGTAGAGTAGAGTATCATTTCTCGATAGTTTGTGAAGTTCTCCAACCCGCACTGGGCCAGCGTGGTGGACTATGGTCTAAACTCTCTCAGTTTAAGAGAAGAACCGTGCTCAAAGGTGGGTCAGTTTCTGAACAGGGCTTATATTATTATTATTTAATAAGTGCACCATGTGTCGTGACATAGGACTAAAGTCTAGTGTGGGGCTACATTTAAAAAAAAAATGGGTAGTTTATATATTATTATATTACATGTGTAGTTTTTTCTGGTGATTTTAATTTTTTTATGGTCTTGTTTTAACTTTATGTATGTAATCTTTTGATTCCTGTGTCATTCTAAGCTTTGCTGTCTTCAACTTCCTTCGTAAACTCTACTATTGATCTGTGAAAACATTTAACTCGCCTTCTCTTTTTATGATTTCACCAATTCCTGTAAACTACCTCAAAATTTATATATATGTAAATAAAATAGATACTAAATAGAAGAACAATGCTACTTTATAAATCTCTTTCTCTCTCTTACTTTTCGGATTTTTATTGGTATATCTTATCTTATTGTTGGCTTACCGGACCGAGGAGACCTCAGACGCACTTCGACCCGATGTGATCTTTTGTGCTTTCTTTGCCCTAATGCTCTTACGTACCCGAAGGATGAAATACTCCCTGTATCAGGCTGTAGATTCCAGCAGGGGGGGTAGAGCCGTAGTTCTTCTGGATTTGGATAGGCCACTCCCAGTAGCTTCATCCGCCGCGCAGCCAGAGCGTCGCAGTGGCAGAGGACCTGCTTCATGGTTTCAGTTTTCGTAGTTCCTGCTTACCACGTCGCTGCATAGGCTCATCTTGTGTAGATGTTTTTTCATTCCAGAGTGACCTGTGAATGCTCCAGATAGTTGCCTTAGTTGTAGTCTACTGTGTTTTAGTAGTCTCTTGCTGTCACTCTCACACGGGTATGGGTATATACTGTGAGGTTCTGGACTGAACTCCAAGAACAGGACGTAGTAATGTGAATGCTTATGCCAGATGATTCGATATAATCAGGGTCCTATAATACGACTGTAAATATAGGGGCTAATCGTCATGATTTAGTCGGCTAATTAATCATATTTTAGTTATGTGATCGTGTATCGAGTACCTACTTATATCATATACGGAGCATAGCTCGCCAAATCCACGTTTTTCGCATTAGTCTAATACTTATTAGCCCTTCTTATATCTCGTATTTAAGTAACATGAACCTTTTTCAGAAATCCGGCTTGTACTGAATATTATACACAAGATAGGTATTTAATATTTTATTTTTTCTTTACCTATAACAAACTGGAGCTTTTAATAGAAGCATACGCTGTAACAAAATGAATAAAAGTATGAATACATTTATCCTTCCTTATCCCTCAAGTTTTTCCTATCGCCAAATCCATCTATACAAAGATTTGGGAGTGGAAAGGTTGGTTTGTCGATAGTGAGATGCGAATAATATTTCTAATTATATATAGTTTCGTTTTTTATCCATTTACGCAAATGTAGTAGACAATATTGAAAACAATGATAGGCTTGCACTAAATTGTTTGCATAGTATTCACGAGGTCCAAATTTCATTTTGCACCTCTAGGTTTTTGAAACCTATGTGAGATTGTCACTTGCGAACGATCAAAGAAAACATTATGAGGATCCCTTCATGTCCAAGTTACCCTAAAAAATCGAAAGCATTCCTCTGGTGACCGGTTCATCCCCATCCCAATTAGAACCAAAAATGCCTCGGAGATATAAGCTGTTTGTAAATAAGAACTAACAAAATAAATAAAATCATTAAATTGAACTTTCTACTGACTCTATCAGTGCCACTGTAAATATTTAGGTCAGATAAAAAAAAACATTTTAAGCTCGAAATAAATGTATAAAAAACGTGTTGTGTGCTCCATCTACTGCAAGGAGTATATAGATTAGAGATTTAATATTTCAAAATATGAGTTTTGACTGTCTACTTTACAATTTGGGAAAAGTAATACACGATAAAACGAAATTTTCTCGATAGAATTTAAATCTATCCACCCCGAAATGCTTCACAACTAATCAATAGAATTTACTTAAAACCGTAGCAAATAATTGTAGCAATGTCCTTGTAAAGCAGTTTCTTTATTTTAAAATGTATTATTTAGAAAATCATAAAATTTGTTTCTGCACATACGTCGTTTATTTCCAAGTGCGCGCTCACTATATCAGTCCCGTATTATTATTTTGTAAAGTAATTGCATCCCTTTCACTCTCCCGGTCTATGAATGATCGGTCGCTGCGGGCCCTTAACGAAAAATATACGCCATTTTCACCTTAATGTCATGTGACTTGGTCGGGAGAAGGTAGCTGTCAGTAGTTGTCAACTAATTTGGTCCGTTAGACATAATTCCGTGAAGCCACGTGCAAAATATACCTATGCCCCATAAATCTTTCCATTTCATTTTGGTCTACCATAAAACGACGTAAAGTTTCTAAGAAAACTAAACTACTAAAAACTCAACGGGCCTCCACTGAGTATTACTATTTCCTGTTCGTACAAAGACTCAAGGGTGAGCAGGTGCTTACTTGACTGAATTTTAAAAGCTTTTATGGCGTTTTTATTCGTGAGTCACTAATTACAGTGGAAAGCGTCATATAACGATACCTTAGTCATTACAGATTCCGTGAGCAGAGCCATAAAGCTAGGAAATGCTTTATGCAAATTATTTTACCGGCGGTTGCGTTATTGCCGTATATGTGGGCACAGATCTAATTAGTGTTTCGCTCGCGATGGATGAGGTAATTAGCTTGAAAATTGGGTAGGACTTAACGGTGTGAACATTGACTAATGGGGTGGAATATTTTCAGAGAATTTTTTCGACAATTTATATAAATTTTTTTTAAATGTAGCCCCACAATTCTATTAACTACTGTGTCGTGAGCCGCTTAAGCTCTTAACCACTCCTAACCACGTTGTAAACAAGACAATAATCTTGTTTATACATCAATACAAAACAAATCGAGGAACGAGTACACCCACGTTTCGCCGACGATGTTAGGTCCCATGTAATAGGGGGCGAGCCTTTTGCTATATATCGGACACAATTTCAGACTCCGGACTCATACTGGGAATTTTTAATTAGAACCTAGAACCTAGAAACCAGGACCTCGTGATCACAAAGCGTTAACAACCGTGACAGATGTCTTGTATCGCCGCCTATTCTACCCTGTAGATCCGTTCCAGCAAACACCGTTATTTGTTTCAATTTAATAACAGGGAGGTTTCAGGTCTGGAAGAGGATGTTTGGATCATAGAGAAGCATCCGGCAGTAGGTCGGAAAATTTTCTAAGGTTTTGTGAATCTGGAGAAGCCGTTTGATAGAGTCGTGCGAAAGAAACTTTGGGACATTTTGCCAGAGTATGGTATAAACGGCACTCTGTTGCGAGCCGACCAGCCTACTTTTGTGGACTGCAAGGCATGCGTACGGGTGGGTGATAACATGTCACCTTGGTTTGACGTTAAAATCGGCGTCAAGCAGAGTTGCATGTTGTCCGCTAGACTGTTTATAATATATCTGGATAAAAGTCTTCAAAGACTGAATGCGATAAATGAAGGGGTAAAAATGGGTGATCTAGTGGTAAACCACCTATTGTATGCAAATGACGTGGTTTTGATAGCGCTAACAGCCACTGACCTCCAAACACTAGTCACAGTTATGAGAGACGACTGCATGAACAATGGCTTACATTTGAATGTGAAGAAAACCAAAACTATGGTTTTTGAACGGGAAGAAACCAGAACGAATGCAAGGATTGTGGTTGGTAACGATGTGCTGGAGCAAGTGAATGAGTTTGTATATCTTGGATGCGCCTACAGTAAGGATGGGAAATTCACCGCTGATATAGAGAGAAGAGTGAACGCAGGGAATAGAGTGAATGGTGCGATGGGAAGGCTACTTGGGAGCCGGCACTTAAGCCAAAAGGCGCAGCTGGCCATGCATAACAGAGTGCTTGTCCCAACGCTAATTTATGGTAGTGAGAGTTGGGTATGTAAGAAGGAGAACGAAAGTAAGATAAATGTGGTCGAAATGCGATCTCTGTGGAAGATGTGCGGAGTCACGCTGACCGACCGTATTCGCAACAGCGTAGTAAGAAAGCGAGTAGGTATGAAAGATAGTATCGGTGTAAAGATGAGAAAGGTTATGCTCCGTTGATTCGGGCATATAGAAAGAATGCCAGAAGAAAGAATGATAAAACAGATATACAATGCGAAAGTGGAAGGATGTAGGTGCCGGGGAAGACCTAGACTATCTTACCATGACCAAATAGACCGTGTCTTAGCTGAAGGGCAAATCAAGAGTCTCCGTAACCGGCGAGTGTGTATGAGACGAACTATGAGAGTGGAGGAAGGAGAGGTATGTAAGGAAAGAACCTGTTGGAACTCTGTACTCTCTGCCTACCCCGCAAGGGAGCTGGCGTGATGATATAGATAGATTTACTCACTTGTTTACGAATTATTGGCGCAGGAGTACTTAAGTCGGAATATTCACATCCACGTTTACACTCGTTATTAAATGCCCGCGTACGAACCCTCCCGATAGAGACGCATCTCAACCCTTAAATGCATGATGCAGGCTGTATCCTACATAATCTTATGATGGCTAAATGGTCAAATTTCTGTGCTTAAAACATTAAGTGCCAATACTGAATTCTTAGGTTTACGCGAATATTACACAGGAAATAAAAATATTTTTCGGATTTTATCGCGGTTTATTTTTGATTTCTAAGTTCCTGACGTTTCGGGTTCTTTGCAGCATCCATGGTCACGAGAGGACTGAGGTGTTAGATGTCCAAAAGGCAAGCGTCTCCCTGCTGTACTACCTTACATGAGAAGTGTCACGGCCAAGATTGGCTACATCTGGAAGCGTACTTCAATTAAAGCATTTTATAAACCGCCAAAGAAGATTAGTCAAGTTTTACCATCTGTCAAATGACACATCCCTCTACAAGATGCAGGAGTGTACAAGTTCGATTGTAAATGTGGTATCTCTTATGTAGGACAAACAAAATACCGGTGAAAACTCGGCTTAAAGAACACATAGCTGACTTAAAACATCGTCGCTCAAAGAAGTCTATAGTCTGTGAACATATCCTTGACCGCACCCGACATAACATCAGATTTTAAAGACCGCAAATTCTCGTGAAATAACACCGATTCCTACCAAGGATGGTTCGCGAGGCTAATGAAATTAAAAAACATCCTAATTTCAATCGAGAAGATGGCTGGGTGCTACCGTCGATTTGGAATCCGTCGATTAGGAATATATTCAAATCCAAAACTAAGCATTACACTGCAATGCCTCAAGACACCGTGATCTCATTCTGTATAGATCGGACCAATAAACATAATTACGAATTTTGAGGGTACCCCGCAACAACTATGCCTTTTGGAGGTCTAACACCTCGTTCCCTCCCGTGACCATGGTTGCTGCAAAGCACTCGAAACTTGGGTAACATAAATTAAAAAATCAATAAGAATAGGCATTTAGAAATTAAAAAGAATAGGCATCTCAAAGCAGTGTTGTTCGTCGACAAATCTTGAGAAGTTTGATGAGGAAGAAGATAATTTGTGCTTTTGATGTGGGTTTTTCAAGGAAGACAGAATATGGCAAGGAATAATGTTCCTTGGACACAAAATATTCTTCTTTTCTTTATTTTTTACTGATGAGATGCAAAAAAATATTTGTAGTTGAAATATGGTACAAAGTCAAGAAACCAAGAGGGGTAGACCATGCATCTCTTTAGAAAGTCATAGTCAATTGAAAAGAAATAAAGAATCATCTTAAACAGCACCAACTCAAAAAGTTTGGTTGGACCATTGAAGTAGTCTAGAACTTTACTCATTGATTTCCCTAGAGTACATAATATAAGCTACATTGTACATACACAATATAATAAAAGGAAATAACTTGAAATAAAACTATTTTTTTCGGATTTTATCGCGGTTTATTTTGATTTTTAAGTTCCCGACGTTTCGAGTGCTTTGCAGCACCCATGGTCACGGGAAGGACTGAGGTGTTAGACGTCCAAAAGGCATAGTTGTTCCGGGGTACCCTCAAACTTCTTAATTATTTTTTGTTTTTGTGGGTCCGATCTACGCAGAATGAGCTCACGGTGTCTTGAGGTCTTGCAGTGTTGTGCGTGGTTTTAGATTTGATTATATTAATTACTGGATCCCAAGACAATGGAAGCACCCAGCCATCTTCTCTATTGAAATTAGGATGTTTTTTAATTTCAATAGCCTCGCGAACCATCCTTGGTAGGAAACGGTGGTCTTTCACGAGGATTTGTGGTCTATCAAATCTGATGTTATGGCGGGTGCGGTCAAGGACATGTTCACAGACTGCAGACTTCTTCGAGCGACGGTGTTTTAGGTCAGCTATGTGTTCTTTAACCCGAGTTTTTACTGGTCTTTTTGTTTGTCCTATGTAAGAGAGGCCACATTCACAATCTTAAAAATCAAAATAAACCGCGATAAAATCCGAAAAAATAGTTTTATTTCATGTGTAATATTCGCGTAAATCTAAGAACTCAGTATAGGAAATAACTTGTTCTTATTATTTTTCCTACCGTGTACGGCTCGTCAGACATAACATAGTATTTTTTTCATAAATATATAACAAATCATGTATTTATAACAAATCATGTATTTAAAATAGTTTTATTTCATGTGTAATATTCGCGTAAATCTAAGAACTCAGTATAGGAAATAACTTGTTCTTATTATTTTTCCTACCGTGTACGGCTCGTCAGACATAACATAGTATTTTTTTCATAAATATATAACAAATCATGTATTTAAGAGTACGTATACAGACATTTCCGTGGCATGACAGTGTTAGTTCCGATTTTGGCAGCGGGCCAAAAAATCTTTTTACGCCTGTACTAGTCTAATTTGTTCTGTGGCAGAAAACGTACACTCTAAGTAGGTACCATTCCTGTACAATACCAGAAGGAAACATTATTTAAAATTACCATTTATATCGATGAACATGAACCTATATTATAACCAACTCCCAAAGCGATACGCAAACTAAATACAAATGACCGTACCTGACAAGTATAATTAGCTTGAAAATCACAGAAACTACGTATTCATAGGAAAAATACGAGGAATTTTATATAAATTAATTGAATGAGAGTCATTATCACGTTGGCACTGGGTTTTTTTTCCGCCAGCAAAAATATCGCGACATAGCTGCACAAGCCTAGGGATTTTTAATGCCCCTTAAAAACGTAACAAGTTTATCTGTATATTTAATTGCATAAGCGATATTCTACTTTTCAGACTGCGGACCTGTAAAACCTAGTTTTTGCTGTAAAAGTTTTACCTTACTGGTATTTTTTTCATGTAGGTAACATTAAATTTTATCAATGCACACATATTAACGTGTCATGCAGAAATACGAGATAACTAAGCATGTCAGATTTGAATATTTTTATTTTATCTAAAGTTTGTAAAATACGTAGGAAGGCCTTGTATAGAATTGTCAATTTCAATCTATCAAAGAACATACGAGTACTATATATGCACTGCTCGTTGCTCTAGTTGCAAAGCGCATCGCTTTTTGATTACGAGATCCTGGGTTCAAATTCTATATCGGACAAATGTAGTTTGTTCTAACGAAAATTTTCCAGTATGAGTCCGGAGTCTGGAATTGTGCCCGGTATTTGGCAATAGGCTCGCCCCCTATGACATTGGACCTAACATCGTCGGCGAAAAGTTGGTGTACTCAGTACACCTCTGCCACCCCCGCTTGGGAAATATAGGCGTGACGGTGTATATATACACGACGATATTACAAAAGACCTCTTAAAAACTATTCTCCCCGGAGGCCATGAGACACGTCGCTCCAAGCGATATCGTGTTAAGCGTAAATATCGATACTGTACAAATGTCAGTATGGAAAAGGCCACGAAGTTAGGCTAAAATGCGCAGAGAGTGCTTATAAGCGAATTTGGACGATAGTTAAAATATATTCATTAAAACTAGCTAATTAACCATATAATCCGTCTTTAATCAGCATTTAGTATACAGCACGAATGTAAATATACAATAGCATTAAAATATCTTATTGCAACGTATAGTCACTTAATCCTCTCCACAAACCAATAACAAAAATCTAACATCATAAGATGCCTATTACATTTTTTGTTACATTTTTCAGAATTGACAGTGATAAGATAGAATGATAATGGATTTTTCCCGTTAAAAATCCACCAGGCGTAATTTGACCCCCAGGGGTAGGTCCGGTCCCAAGGCACCCCTTTGAGGCAAAGGCTACCTGCAAAACACCGGATTTATTTTACAGTTTTATTAATTCAGAAAAATCCTCCTCTAATTGCGTATTTCGCGGGATAAATTAGGTTTATCACTCGATTCGGGAAGCTTATTAATATTGTTCAACAAACACGAAGTTGACTGCCTCGTTGGTCTGGTGGCAAAGCGCATCGCTTTGCGATCACGAGGTCCTGGGTTCAAATCCTAGGTCGGACAAATATAGTTTTTCTAACGAAAAATTCCCAGTATGAGTCCGGAGTCTGGAATTGTGCCCGATATATGGCAATAGGCTCGCCCCCTATTACATGGGACCTAACATCGTCGGCGAAACGTGGGTGTACTCAGTACACCTCTGCCACCCCCTCTGGGGAATATAGGCGTGACGGTGTGTTCAACGAAAAGGGCTATAATATATATACTCGTATTATCAACCGTAGCTTTACATCTTGTCCATAATACCCAATTTACACACTGCTTGCGAAAAGTGGCGGTAGTAGCAGCGTATAAGCCGGGTTTAAGACATCACACTGAAGCTAGATCGAAAATATACTATCTATATTCAGTCGAAAGGCGCAGACGCAGGGACAAAGGCCTCCCTCAATAACCGGCACGATGACCGGCTTTGAGTACGCAACCACTACCAGATCTTTACCAGGTTATCGGTCCATCTTGAAGGGGACGTGTCCAGTCCACATCATCCCATACCTACGCCATACGAAAATATACTATTGGTAACCAGAATATTGTACCTATACCATATTGATATCTCTTCACGGTCACGTGCATCACACTCTTAGTCGACGAAAATGCATGAGGAAATTTATATATTTATGTAGATAAAATAAAAGAGGTGTGTGAAAATCGTACCATATGCGAACACCTGGAGTAGGCGAGTGGGATATCAATTATTCAAAGTTGTCAATTTTTGTACAAATGAAATTATTTGTGTTCGAGTCTGTATCTATCTGTACTATCAATGTAAACATAACGAAGTAAAAGTCAGACAACCGCCGGCAATACGGTACAACTACTAAATGGTGGATATAAATTGGCTATGTGAGTGAGTGGGGAACAAAGGCAGACCAGAATAGTCCTTTACAGCAGTATAGTGAAGTCATCACATATGCTATCGCAATTACTGTTTGATAGTAATATATACTTGATGTTCCATCCTTTTCCATTAACGACACATGGACGTGACAGAAGGATTTCATGACGTTACTATTACGTCAAATGGTTTGTACTTAACTTAGCTTTCTTATGTAACATTATGTATGTTCCTCTCGAAATTTAGCTTCACAAACAATACTCATTTACGTTCCGATAACCTGATAAGATAAAGAGCAAAAAAAAACATTAATCATTTCCTCATGAACAAAATATACCCTCAAACTAAAACATAACAGCTGCCATCCAAAATCCTAACCTAACACATTAAAGCAACACATTACTTCACAAACCTGACTAATCGAGTCCGGCCCTCCACCACCAGTGAAATATGCCTACATACAATATTTCCTAAATATTTTGAGCTCCTCGTTAGATTCAAATGTGTGGTGGCGTTTGGAGT
The DNA here is from genome assembly GCA_905147815.2 of Phalera bucephala. Lineage (NCBI taxonomy): Eukaryota > Metazoa > Arthropoda > Insecta > Lepidoptera > Notodontidae > Phalera > Phalera bucephala. Next base: position 13,718,583 of record LR990616.1, on the reverse strand, counting down.
GTAGAGTGAATTCATTATCGCGGTCGGGCAGTCGTTAGTGGTTTACAGCCCTGTTCACGAACTCTTTGAAATAATGCTCCCCTGGTACCTTGACGCGTTTCAGCGAACGTAACGTACACGGTCGCCGTGAGAGATATTTAAAACATTCGTATAATTCCTTTGGGTGTAACAACAATCGGGATTTCATGTCGTTATGAAATAAAATAGGCCGTCGGCCGTGCCGTTTGCGTTTGTGGGATTTTATTGATACAAGATTCTTTAGAATTTAAGCTATTACCGCTTGCTAGATAAAAGTGCCAATATCGATGGTCATTATGATATGCTAAGAAGTAATCATATTCAACTGTTAGTCCTGGCTGTGGTCACTAGACTAGTCGTTAAATCAAGTTTGAGGCCTATGTAATTATTAATTAATACATAAGCTAACGAAAAAAAGATATTAATTTTAATATTCTTGGAAGAAAAATAAATTTTAAGGAAATTTAACTAAGTAGCCATGTCCCTGATGGGATTTACCATCGTTAATTTCCAGCATCCTTGAGGCAAAAAATATAAATTAAAATTTTATTTTTTTATCCTTATCTACATTATAGAAAGAACTGCTGAGGAAAATTTAAAGCTTTGGTCAATCAGTGTTAGTTTTATTAAGTAGACGTCACAATCAATTACGAATAAAAGGATAATTTATAAGCCAAGGCCAAGCAAAAAAGAAAGAAAGCAATTTTACTTGTCACAGCATGAGATACAGGATAATTAGCTGATATGAGCACATCCTTATAGGCAATATAACAATGATAAACAATGATATTTAGCCGTTGTATATAATCATATTATGCAGTTTATAATAATCTAAGTGCGAGGTTTTTATTGATTCTGTTACCAAATGGGCCTCAGTAAGGCTGCGTTGTGAGTGACAGGCTGCCGCATTCCCTTTCCATATTATTTTAATTTGAAATTTAATTATTAAGAGAATAATATATTGTTCTTATTAAGTAATAACCACATCTAGAATTTGATCCGATAATATACATCAATTTTTTGTCTCCTGAATTAGATGGCTGAAAAATTTGACCTTAAATTTCGTACTAACGTTAATAATAGGTTCGTCGCCATAATAATGACACAATTAAAAACTCCTATAAAAAAACAAGTAATTCAAATTCGATAGATTCAATGACAAATCAAAAAGTCGTTCCGAATTACAGGCTCATTTGAGGACAATTAACTACAATATTTCGAGGGTTCAAATATTAACATAATTTTCTTTTCTTTCTGCCATGTCTTCGGACTGCCATTTACTCATTGGCCAAGTAATAATTATACCTTTTTCAAACCACCATGAGTCAGATTTCTGTATTAAGCTTGTATTTCAAAGGTCAGCGAGCAAGAACGAGTAATCGGCTTACCGCTGCTGCGTTATGGAGGCTTAAATACCGCCTAAATCTTTTTTTCGTGGATAATTTAGTTAACGAAAGACGTTATGAGTAATAATTGCCCGTAACTTCGTTTTAGGCTTGTCTTAGTAAATTAAGTATTAATAAGCTGGCGGGGTTTGACCTGAAGTTTATTAAGTAGTTCGTTGCTTAATAACTTTTTAATGTTGGTTACCTGTGCTGAACATAAGATCGTGTTTAAGGTCGGTTTTCTATGTAATTTAATTTCTTTGTCTTGTAAAGTTTTGTAACAAAACTTCGGTGTTGTTGCATTTTCTACAAAAATATTGGTTGTCTGGAGATAAAATGACCGAAGATAATATTAAATTTTAATTTATTAAAAATTTATCGTATTGTGTACGTTTAGACCGGGACAGATTTTTTTTACAAATCAACCCTCAAAAATTACTAAATAATAAAAAAATAAAAAAATGTTATATAAATGTTCTTCCACTCTGTCTTACGTACTGTTCTAGTTCTGGGCTATCTGATTATTATTTCGAGATTCAATCATATAGCCATTTGATTTGAAGCCTTATTCCCATACACGTAACATTACATTTTATATAAGACGATATCCGAAGCACGTGACTTCATTGTAATAGCTACTGCACTGAACTCCCATTGCTCCCAACATTTCTCACAATTCTGTTCACCAAGCAATGCTAGACCAACGAGTCAAGGAACTATAGTTTAATTATTATATTATAATTATTTATCTTATATCACCTAATGGAAAGTGACAATGGAGCTGAAGGTATGGTTCGTTGAATCAGTAAAATGACTTATAATATTCAAGTGTTTTTCTGATAGTGACCTAGCGAAGTGGCAAGCGTATTGTTTCTATTCTCTTGTCACAATCCACAACGCATCGTTCTGACCACGTGACTTTACGTCGTTTAATGTCATTCCCATACATTTTTTCGTTTCTTTAGCCTTAACGATTCAAGAAAGTCCACTCGGCTTGGCTGGACTTGTCTTTTGATTATGTATAAATATATTTACAGTACATTGTGACTAAAATTAAGTACAAAGATGATTGTTGAATGTTGAAAAATAAATATTTTATGATATTATGTTTAAGTCCTAATAATTAATTAATTTATTTGTACCTTCAATTTATTATTAGTTACCAGAATTTATTTTACGATAATTATTTGAACTTATTATTATAGTTTTTGTAATTTGTAAACTAATAGCAATAAGTCATGTTTTTGAAAAGGACTTAAATTGTAATTGGTTCAATCCCGTTTCCTCCGCAAATCCGTCGGAGCCCCGTGGTTCATACGGAATGTCGATCTCCATTCCGATCTCGGTCTCGAACCTATTCGCGCCTTTATTAAAAAGGCGACAACCGGATATTTTGCGAACGCGTCCAATCATAGTAATCCGCTAATCGTAGCCGCCGCCGACTACGAACCCAACTCCCCTCCTATCAACCGCTACCGCCGTCCGCGGCATGTTCTCACCGACCCTCCCGATGCCCTTACATCCCTTCTTTCGGATACAGATACCGCACACAGGATCAGACATCGACCTCGCCGGCTAGGTCGTAGAATCCCTTCCCCGCCGGCCGATGCAGAGCACCACGGCGAGACACCTAGTATACGCCCTCCCCCATAGCGACTGCCCAAGCCGAGGCCGTTCCTCCTTGAGGCGCCCTTGTGCTAGTTGTCCCCTTACCCTTCTGGCTCGAGCGTAGTGGTTGCTCGCCTGCCCGGTGAAGCTGTAAAGGCCCCGCGGCCAACAGCGTAGATCATTCACACAAACACACACACACACACACACAAAAATTTAGTATGGCAGCTTTCTGTATTTGGATATAAATATTGGGTTTCAGGCCAATAAAGTTTAGACTGTGATGGAGATGTCTTGGTATAATACCTATAGTTGATAGAACGATAGGAACAATGTAAACTTTATCCTGTTTCCAGATCCCAGTGACTTCATCTTTAAGTACTTTTTCGGCTATTGTTTTTTGAAGTGGGTGTTACGCACAGCTAGATCTATGAGGTTAGTCAATCAATCAATCAATCAATCAATCAGCCTATCGCAGTCCACTGCTGAACATAGGCCTCTCCTAACACGCGCCATTGCACACGGTCCTCCGCCTTCCGCATCCAGTCTGTCCCAGCGACCTTTTTGAGGTCGTCGGTCCATCTAGCTGGGGGCGCTTACCAAGTCGCGGTCTCCACTCTAGGACACGCTTGCTCCATCGGCCGTCGGTCCTTCTGCAGATGTGACCAGCCCATTCCCACTTTAGCTTACTGAGTCTGCGAGCTATGTCGGTAACTTTAGTTCTTTGTCGGATTACCTCGTTACGAATTTTATCCTTCAAAGAGACGCCGAGCATAGCACGCTCCATAGCCCGCTGTGCGACTTTGAATTTGTGGACTAGTCCCACTGTGAGTGGCCACGTCTCAGCCTCGTAAGTCATAACAGGTAGGACGCATTGGTTATAGGCTTTAGTCTTCAGGCATTGCGGTATAGGCGAAGAGAAAACGTGACGTAGTTTGCCAAATGCTGCCCAACCTAATTGGATCCTGCGGTTGATTTCTTTCTCGAAGATGTTTCTGCCAAATTGGACAACTTGTCCAAGGTAGGCATATTCCCGAACAACTTCGAGCATCGAACCATCGACGTAGATCGGTCCCGGCGTGACATGTTCATTAAACATGATCTTGGTTTTATCCAAGTTCATGCCGAGACCGACACCTCGAGAGGCTCCATTTAGGCTATGCAGCATTTCGCTTAACTTTTTCAGTGACTCTGCCACGATGACGATATCATCGGCAAACCGAAGGTGTGAGATGTATTCGCCGTTGATGTTAATGCCCCGCCCAGTCCAGTCCAGCGTCTTGAAGACGTCTTCAAGTGCATTGGTGAAGAGCTTGGGGGATATTACATCCCCCTGTCTTACCCCTCGACGCAGCTCGATCGGGTTGGTCTTTTGGTCTACAGACATCTCAACACCTCGATATAGCGCCAATCGATGCCACATCGCTGCAGAGCATCCAAAACCGCCCAGGTTTCGATGGAGTCGAAGGCTTTCTCGTAGTCCACGAAAGCCATACACAGCGGCTGATTGTACTCTTCGGTCTTCTGTACAATCTGCCGAACAGTATGGATGTGGTCTACGGTGCTGTAGCCTTTTCGAAACCCGGCTTGTTCCGGTGGCTGGAACTCGTCAAGTCTTCTGGCGAGGCGGTTTGTGAGTACTCTCGAGAACAACTTGTAGACGTGGCTCAGGAGTGAGATGGGTCTGTAGTTCTTCAGCAAGGTTTTGTCACCTTTTTTGAAGAACAGAACCACTGCACTCCCGCTCCACGCTTGAGGTGTTAAGCCCTGGTGGATGACGGAATTAAAGAGACTCGCTAGCTTTTTCAGGATTGGAGCCCCGCCTGCTTTTAGGAGCTCAGTGGTGATTCCGTCATCGCCTGGCGACTTGTTGTTTTTGAGCTGCTCGAGAGCCACTCTGACCTCGTCCTGGTTGACATCAGGGATGTCTTCCGTGTGGTGGCGTGTGAGTGGGGCTCTGTGGTCGTCAGCGCTGGGTCTCGTGGGTTTAGTCATCCGTGATGCGTACAGGTCTTTGTAGAAACTCTCAATTTCCTTGAGTATCTCGAACTTGGAGGTTACGGTTTTGCCACCCGCAGTTTTAAGTTTCGTCAGATGGGATCTACCTAGCTGGCGAGCGAAGACTTTGGTGCCCCTGTTCTGTTCAATCGCAGCCGCGATGGCGCGGGTGTTGGAACATCGGAGGTCACGTCGCACCCGCTTCCGGATCTTCCGGTTGAGGTTTCTCCCATCCGGCAAAGACGCCTGCGTGGATGACATTTCTCGTCTCTGCCTCATAAGTTCAAGAGTCTCGAGCGAGAGTTTAGACTCTCTGTTACCGCTTTTGCCGGGAAACACCCTTCGAGACACATCCTGTAGCGTTTTGACCACTGTGTCGGTTTTCTCGTCAACATTGCTTTCGGTTTCCAGCAGGTCGAAACGATTTTGAAGCTCCAGTTGGAACTTTTCGGACCCTCAAGCTATTTGAGGCGCAGTAGGTCTGAGAGTAGACCTCATCATGCGACGCCTTTCTGCCCTGAAGTCTATATTTAGAGCGCCTCGGACAAATCGGTGATCGCTGCCGGTATTAAACCTGTTGATCACGGAGACGTCTCTAAACATAGACTTCCTGTCAGTCATAATGAAGTCTATCTCGTTCCTCGTCACAGTGTCGGGGCTTCGCAATGTCCACTTTCTATGAGGCTTCTTCTTAAAGAACGAATTCATCAAGAAGAGCCCCTGCGACTCCAGAAAGTTGACCAGCATCTGCCCCCTGTGGTTTCGGCGCCCCACGCCGTGGGGTCCGATTGTCGTTTCGCCGCGTTCTTGTACTCCCACTTTGGCATTGACGTCCCCCATAACAACGTTGTAGTGAGCCTTGGTGGTGCCATGTAATGCCTTGGCGATGTCTTCATACATGGCTTCGGCTATGTCGTCGCAGTATGTCGAAGTCGGCGCATATACCTGTACCACCTTCAGGGTGTATCTGTCGGTGATTTTAATTATGAGGTACGCTACCCGTGTCGACACACTGCTGACTTCCACAACGTTGTTAGTGAGAGCTTTGTTGACCAGGAAACCGACACCGCCCTGAGAGGGCCGATCACCTTCCCGAAAGTAGAACAGGTGGCCTGACTCAAGGGTTATCGTGTCCTCGCCCGGTCTTCGGACTTCGGATAACCCCAATATGTGCCAGTTTATGCGACCTAGTTCTACCTCGAGTTCAGTGAGGTGTTGGTCCACCCGTAGAGAGCGTCCATTGTACGTAGCCAGGGTCAGGTGTTTTTGGTAGCCTTGTGTCGTAGCCCGGAGATTCTTCGCACCCCCTGCCCCGCTGTTACCGCGACCGCTACCGTGGCAGCGGACAGCGGGACTACCGGGAACTGGGGGCCTTTGGTTTAGGTGCCTTATCATGTTAGGAGGTGTTTGGCCTACTATACCACGCTGGACAGACGGGTTGGTATAGGGTTTATTTCGAATTTTCCTTTTCTGGTCCTTGATCGGACGACGTTACTACCTTTGGTGGACTCTTACCACCAGCCCAGCAAAAGTAAGGCTACTGGGGCATTCTAAGTTTTTCTTTCGCTTCCAGCCCAGTAAGGAAGTTAGTAGTTTAGTTTATTTTAACCTGCAAAGTAATATCTGGGCGATTGTAACGGATGGTCCTATCAGTAAGTATTGCGCGGTCAAAGTATATTTTATAAGTTTTGTTTTCAGGAATGGGATACTGTGTGGAGTATTATAGTATAGTATGTATGGTTGGTGTGTGGATATGTTTAATTGCAAGGGATTGATGTATGATGTTGGTTATTTGGTTGTTTGTGGGTATAATCTGTTTGTGTAAGGTTAGGGCATGCTCAGGTAACAAGTTGAATATTTTCAGTGTGGCTGTGTCAGTTTCGGCATCTATCATCTGTGATTGTGGCATCTTTGATTATGTGTTTCCTGTAATTCCTGGTATTAATGACTTGATTTTGAATTGCAATTAGGAAACCTTCAGTCTCCGAAAATAGTGATCCTATTGTAAGCCATAGTTAGATACTACAGAGTCTATGTGTGGTTGGTCCAGATCGTGCTACGTGCTGGATTTCAATAACGTTGAGTTAATTCACCTTTAACGACGTTTAAAAATATTGCACTTCTATTAACACCCAAGAATTACAAAGAACCCAGAAACCACTCAAGAAAAGTATTTTGGCATACTTAAGATTATATATATATAATACTTAAGAAACTGTTAAACAAAAATGTCGTGAAAATTTCCCCTAAATAACGTTCTTGACATAATATTGAAAACGCGATCCGTCAGCCAATTAACCCTCCCCAACTGCGCCTACTCCATCGTAATAACAGGGTGGCATGAAAAATGAAGTAATTACAAACATAAGTATACCCAAAAAGTGTACATAGTTGACAGCTTTTACCCGTTCGCAACTCTATCCGGGCCGATCCGACTCTGCATTAAATCCACGACGAAAGCCTAAGAACCTGAACAATAAAAAGGAAACTCCCCACGACGTGCGTGACCACCGACTCAATGCAAATTATACTTCCATCCATTTCATACAAAAAAACTAAATGAGGCCTTTTAACGCAACATGAGAAATCGAAAAAAAAATACACGTCCGAGGTTATGCCCGGGTGCGCTCGGGTTGTGGAGTAAAACGTTTTGTAATTCTTTATGCACGGCTACGGAAGGGCTAAGTATTGTACCTCATGTTTTTATGCGTGCGTGTTCCTATAGCTTTTGAATTATTTGATGGATCCGCTCATATTTTGAGTACGATGACGTCATTAAGGCTCTGCCTAATAATCGGGGTCGGTTGCCTTTTTAGTAAAGTATTAGTGCCTTTCCTGAAAAAGTACAAAGGGCTTAGTTGGAACAGATTGACAATAGTTTAATGTTGTCAAGTTTATTCATCCTTTCCCACTAAACATTTACTCAATAAGGATGAACGTAACTGCATGCTTTGCGACAACGTTACTATAATGTCAAATGGTTTGTGCTTAGTTCTCACCGTAACGGTAGCCAGTTAATATGCCATCCTTTTCTCATCTCTAATTTACTAAATAAAAATGTAAAAATAGCCCGCTTTTTCGACAACGTTACCATTAACGTCAATTTCTCATGCGACAGTTCTGCGCATTTATGCTGGGATGCAGATTCTTTTCTTCTATAAATATTCAATCTCTTGCCATTGTGTGCGAGTAGGTATTGTAGAAATGTAATGCTCGTAACGTATAACATTTGATTTCGTCAGATAAACGCATCTTTCTTTCATTTAGAACATACAACCTTATGTAGGTTTTTATTATATATTTACTTCTAAAAGAAAAGGCAGTCAGCATTCTTGCCACGCGGAGGTTTCTTTTTGTTTTTATTTTAGTTTTAAGTGTTTCTATGTCTTGCCTTGTCAGTGAACTTGTTATATGAAATCTTAAAAAAGACATTAAAGGCGCTCATTTATTTACCTACGCAGATAAGTCAGTAGCTTCTTCTCGGATGCGTTAGTAGTCATTTTACTTTGGCAAATATGTCTAAATCAAGCCGATATACTTTCTGTAAAATGACTAATGTAATGTTATGACTTACGGGGCCGAGACGTGGCCATTCACAGTGGGACTAGTCCACAAATTCAAAGTCGCACAGCGGACTATGGAGCGAGCTATGCTCGGCGTCTCTTTGAAGGATAAAATTCGTAACGAGATAATCTGACAAAGAACCAAAGTTACCGACATAGCTCGCAGACTCAGTAAGCTAAAGTGGCAATGGGCTGGTCACATCTGCAGAAGGACCAACGGCCGATGGAGCAAGCGTGTCCTAGAGTGGAGACCGCGACTTGGTAAGCGTAAGGTAGGACGCCCCCAGCTAGATGGGCCGACGACCTCAAAAACGTGGCTAGGACAGACTGGATGCGGAAGGCGGAGGACCGTGTGCAAAGGCGCGTGTTAGGAGAGGCCTATGTCCAGCGGTGGACTGTGATAGGCTGATTGATTGACTAATGTTCTGAAAAACAAATGTTTATTTATTTATTCTAAGTCGGTTATTAAATCTAAGCCCAGTTACCTTCTATAATATTTTTCACATAAGATGGACAGTGACAGTTCTAAGTGCCAAACGAAATTAATATTTAATTCAACGGTATTAAAGTATAACACCATAAGTATAGAAACAGGTCAAGCCTCTTATTGCCATTGAATAAAGTATAATTTTCTTTGATACTTACAAGTGTCACAGTACCCTTCCTGCATGAAAAGTACTATAAGTAACTAACTAACCTTGACCAGTCCAAATTGAAAAGCTACTATCTTTAAAATTTAGCCCTAAGTTTTACAAATTTCCGCAATCCCGTGTGGTGCTCACAACGAATTTTGTTAACTACTGAGTAATTTCAGTCACTATTACCCTGACATTAATAATTGTATTAAATGCATATTTGAAGCGTAAGAAGCTTACAAAAGTAGCAATCGTATGAGAGCACTTATAGTTCTAAACCTATGCACTAAAGAAAAACAAAGCGTTGTCCACCCACCAGACATGAAAACATGAGAACCCCCATGCCTCATTAGTGGAGAAATATCGAGCATTTGCGAGAAAAACTACGCAATAAAAATGTCTGAAACGTGATTTATAATTTTAAAAATACTTGCTGTGTTTTGTGATGTTAAAGGGCCCGAGTTTTTGTACTGGTATTATATATCATTGATAACGTCTGTTGTAAAAGTCAAATGAGTTTGAAAGATTATTTGGTTTCTTCAGCTTACTTTGAGTAATTTCATTATGTAAGGTTGGGAAAGGGTTAAAGGTTTGATCAAACAGCTCGGTTACACTCGGCCGGTGGTACGCGGGGGCGCCGTCCGCCGGCCGTGCGGCGTCCCGCTAGCACGCATATTAGCGTCTCGTTCTTCCATGTTTCTTTTGTAATCGCGTCAGGCTCGATGGCGGTGGGTCATGACGTTTGCTGACGCGCTGAGCGTGGCTGCGCTATGTGGCGCCTCTAGTACATTTCAGTACATTACAAATCTTCAGGTAGCGCCACCGTCGCGCTCCCGTCGCGCTGCGTCGGCTATGTGGCAAAACCTTTAGACAGAGTAACTCACCACGCTTGTCTAATGCAGGTTGCTGGGTGTGCAGTAGGCTCATCTAGCCTGTGGGCGCCGCCGTTGTCGTACTGGACGTTCATCCGCCGCCGCCCTCGGTCAACGTCCTGCACTGAAATCTTAGTTCAAGTCCAACTTCGTATCACAGATGATGATGCTGGTTATTTGAAAACAGTCAATTTAAACAACTATGCAATCATTTTAGAAGTAAAATTATTCTTCAACAAGAAACTAACTCTTTTACTAATATATCCGTTTGATATATATATTTTATTATTAAAAAAATAAAAAAATATTATTAAAAATAAACGCCCCTGATTCTCAAGCAGGAGTGTGATGGTGTACTGTGTAAAAATGGAATAGGAGATGAGCTTATTGCTATTACATAGTAGATTTTTTTGAAAATTTTGATCGCATCGCCTAATAACCTTGTCCGACCTGGGATTCAAACCCAGGAGCTCTTGATTGCTAGCTGCACAATGCGTCATTACCCAAACTAAATCTGCAACTGAATTTAAAGAAACCGATACTTCTCGACCTACTCATCCGATTTTAAAGAATGTGGTATGGTGTCGAATGGATTCGTTATTATGGACTGAGTGACATAGTCTATTTTGTTGTTAAAAAAATATGGCGGATGTTACATGATTAGAATGGGGATCTCTGAAATTTTGTTCTTATCATCCTTTCAACTGGATATTAAATGAAAGAGTACAAAATTTTGGGTTGATAGATATAGTACAATTTAAAATACACAATGCTATAGAACAACAATTTTACGTTATTTCAGCGTTTATTCCGTAGTCGGGTTATAGTTTTATACCAACTTTGCTTTGTAATGTTTGTTTTTTTAGGTGAGATCTTGTAAACTGAATGAGAACCACTACCTTTCATCCTACGGAATTGAAATTTGACATGCATGACCTTATTCTATACCTGAATTGGCTCCAAACAATGACCCGAATTGGTGCAACGGTCAAGAGCATAGACACGAAATTTTTTATTAGCCTTTGCGCCATTACCTGGCTGCGAGAAAGCTTGTTTTCTATCTATCTATATCATCATGCCAGATTCCTCGTGGGGTAGGCAGAGAGTACAGAGTTCCAACAGGTTCTTGCCTTACATACATCTCTGGCTTTCTCCACTTTTATAGTTCGTCTCATACTCGTAGTTGGTTTCATAGCTCGCAGATTACGGAGACTCTTGACTTGTCCTTCAGATAAGACTCGGTCTATTTGGTCGTGGTAAGATATTAATAGTCGAAGTAAGCTTTTTTTAATAATGTCTTTTTATTAAAAATTTATTTTAACTCTTTTCTTGTAGATTTAAAAGTGCTGCAAAGTTCATGCATTGAATAAAGGCAAGATGGCTAACAAAATAACATCAGAGTGTGAAACAGTGTCGTAATTGTAATTACCAAAAGCGAAGGTAATTGCTTTTCCTCGTTGCCTTAAAAGCACTGGTTAAGTAGAGAGCTAACTGTTCTAAAACTACATACAAGCTTTGCGAACTTGTCCGTTTCTTATTAAGTACGGTAAAATGGACTTTACCTGTGTCCCGTGTCAAAAGTACTCGGTGAAACTTCGGAGATTCTTACAAGTATATTAGGGTCAAGTTTTATAAGTATACGATGTACGGAATTTTCGTATTCGATAGGTAACTATTGTAAATACTTGGGTTTCGAGTTTCCAACACAATTTTCTTAAACAGTTTACAGACGGTGTTATAGACCAGCATGTTATTACTTGTCCAAATAAAGAAAAAAATACTATATTAGCATTTACCCATGACATTTTCTGAGCCGATTTTTGGTGGTAAAATGTAGCCTACGTCCTTTCTGAGGATGCAATTTATATCCTTGTGAAATCTTATCATTATCTGTTATAAACTGCCTCGTTGGTCTGGTGGCAAAGCGCATCGCTTTGTGATCACGAGGTCCTGGGTTCAAATCCTAGGTCGGACAAATGTAGCTTTTTTAACGAAAAATTCCCAGTATGAGTCCGGAGTCTGGAATTGTGCCCGGTATATGGCAATAGGCCCTATTACATGGGACCTAACATCGTCGGCGAAACGTGGGTGTACTCAGTACACCTCTGCCACCCCCTCTGGGGAATATAGGCGTGACGGTGTATTATCTGTTAAATGGTTCATTATCCGTCAAAGGGTAACAAACAGCCGACGTTCCTTTCGAATTTTATAATATTAAGTATAGATAATTCAGTCAAAATTACCTTTGTCTTTTTGGAAAAATTTATTGATTGCATGTTTTATGGCTAATACAAGTTTAGTTCGTTCAGTTTTCATTACTATGTATAGTGATTATAACTAAAATAGAATTAATTTTCCAAATTCCAAAAATCACTAAATAGTATGTAGGTTTTGTTCTAGTTTCTGATGTGATCACTCAAGATATGTATCACCTATGAGAATATGATTTGAAAGGTGTTTAATAGAAAAAAAAAAATCGTACAAAGATATCAAGTCTTTTTCACAGCAAGTAATAACTATACTATAAAAGTAATAGGTCCTCACGGGAATGAGGTAGTGTTGAATTACTTGCAGCAGAACTTTAAATAAAATATTTAAAAGGCATTATTGTTATTGCTCCCTCGAGTAATGATAGGTTCATTACTCGAGCGCTCAAAGAGTAATATCTAACTACCCAATTCATAGTCGTTGTTACGTTTTTCCTTAGACTATCAAAGTAATGTTTTATTATGTAGTGCGCAGAGATACGGCGAGTTCGGCGAGTTCTCTGTTAGTGAGCATTATTTGGTCGGTATCAAGATGGGGGAAAAAATATTGGTTGGTGGATTATAGGGTAAGTTATGGTAAAATAGTAAATACCAACTATGAGAGTGGAGGAAGATAGAGAGAAGGTAAGAAAAGAACCTGTTAGAACTCTGTAATCTCGGCCTACCCTGCAAAGGATCTGATGATATAGATCGATAGAAAAGAACGCTTGAGAAAAACTCGCCAGTGATTTTTTAGCTCATTCTCACATATTTTTATTGGTATCAAACTTTTCATAATAAATAAACGTGACGCCTCAGACTACGATCTATTTCTGTGTTGTGGGCATGCTTATAAACATACAATATAAATTCACAAACACATAGACCGCAAAAAATATTTATGAAAACAGCCGGAGCGGCTTAGCTATTGATCACTAGAATTCCATTTTAGACTTTATTTCAAAAATTAGACATCGTTCGTTTTATTTCATTTTTATGTTTCAAATTATACAATACCATCACCAATTATTTCGAATGGCCTGAATTCACGATGATTTCAATCAGCTAACATAATAGGTATAAAGTAAAGTCACTGAATTATTTATGAAGTGACTTGATGTTAGTTTTTTAACAATTTTTATATACCTACTTTAATGGTCCATATTAATATTCCCAAATAAATTGTACCTTTATTTCACTTTAAATTTTCAACTCAAACTAACTCAATTCCATATATTTCTGGCTTTAGCATCACAATTTGCTCTTTCAGAAAAATAAAAACTATTTTATTCTGTCTCAAAGAGCCGAGCAAAATATAAATCGACAGACCTCCAAAGCAAAATTGTAAGCTTAGTGGGCGTATAATATTCATACATAAAATAACGAATATCCAAAGGCCAAATTCACTTGAGCATTCGCAAAAACAAATCGCGTTCGGCGTTAGGCAATGTCATGCAAATTTCGGGAGGGCCGCAGATCCGGTGTAGAAAACAGCCATTGTTATAAAAATAATTGGGGTCACGTTGTCGTTAGTCCTCTGGGGCTATTATTCTGTTTTGTCAGAAAATATAACCGAGAAAATCTGACTATTAACTACTTGCTATTTTCATCTCAGTCGTTGGACCTAACTGGTGAAAGTCATAATTTGCGTATGTACTTAATACCAACTGCTCGATGAAATGTACGCACTCGTATGTTACTAGGTATTATCATTGTCTTTAATATTCTCACTAGATCGCAGAAGTTTGTTCTCAGTTTTCCGCACACAAGTTATATGAATCGGACAATTTTAAACATACGTGATGAACTATCTTTTCAAACAGCTACCGATCAGACAATTGTAAATACGTGCTAACTGTCAAATGGGGTAAGTATGTACTAAAATGGAAACTTCATATCCAAAATATATATATATATATATATATGCAAAAGACTGTACCAATTCTCATTTGCGTTATATAAACTATCTAGGGTAGTTAATTTATCAGCGATAATGACGGCCTATCATGGACATGTAGCTTCTATACTGAGATACGGTATAATTTTTGGGGTAACTCAACCGATAAGATGTAGGTATTTAAAGCTCAAAAAAGGTGTGTGCGTGCGATAACTGGTCTAGGAATGAGAGAATCATGTAAAGGAAAATTTAAAGGTTTAACGATACTAACGGTACCCTCTCTTTACATCTGCGAGGCTGCAGCTTTTGTAAAAAGTAATATGCTTATGTATAATACATATCTTATAGGAAGCCGTCGTGAACATGCCATACACCCAATGCCTTGTAAGACACATCTTATGCAAAAAAGCATAGTCTGTATGGGGCCTACTATTTATAATAAAATACCCCTACACATCAGGGGGTCTGTCCAAGAGCGTGCTCGTCGCGACCCCTGCCAGTCATTATGGCTGCAATCTTGGACCGAAGACGTACCGCAGTGCGGGCTAGGGCGTCCCCCCGAGGCGACGCGTACCGGCCCGCCCCCGTCGGTACGAATATAGGTGGAAGCGGCGATGGGGGCCGCCACCCATCACGCCGGGCCCGAACTGGCGAGTCGTGGGGTGCAGAGTGCCGAATAGGCACTTGGAATGTAAGAGGTGGTATGGAAGATAAGATGCATGAGGTGATTGATGTAATGAAAGAGAGACGCCTGGATGCTCTGTGTGTAACAGAGACTAAGCGGAGGGGCAGTGAAACCTGTGATCTGCCTGATGGAACGATGGCTCTGTGGTCTGGTGTACCGCAAAACAGTCGTGCCAGCATGGGGGTGGGTATCTTGCTGTCCCGTCGCCTGGCCTCTGGAGTGAGAGATTATGGCCTGTGCGATGCGAGACTTCTCTGGGTCCGTTTAAAACTGGGTGTCACTAGAGTATTTTTGGTCGCAGCGTATGCTCCCGTAAGCTCGTCGACACCCCAGGACCTTGAGAAGTTTTGGGATAATGTCAGGGAAGTTCTGGATTTGGCTGAGGCTAACGAAAAGGTGATTCTGTGTGGCGATCTGAACGGATGGGTAGGAACCAGGCGGCAAACTTGCGACGCTGCTCTGGGTCCTTATGGTGATAAGAGAGTGAATGATGCAGGTAAGCTCATTGTAGATGTTTGTTTGGAAAGGGGTCTCCTTGTGTCTAATACGATATTCCAGCATAAGGACATACATATGTATACGTGGAGAAGGAATGAACAAAAAAGCATGATAGATCTGATCCTGGTTGATAACCGTCTCCGAAGCAAACTACAAGATACGCGTGCGTATAGAGGCCCCACTCTGGAATCAGACCACTATCTCGTAGTTGCGCGGTTTAGTGGTCTGTTCAGGAAGTGGAGGCACTGGCGAGAGCGTATCCCCTTCGGAGACCTTGAAAGATTAAAGGTTGAAAAGTTGCAAGATGAGAGCGTGAGGAGAATGTATGAAGACAGAGTCCGGGACAAGCTTTTGACAGCAGGCTCTTCGGACTCAAATGTAGATGAATGCTGGAATAGCCTGAAAGAGAGTTTGGTGGAATCCGCGAAAGAAGTATGTGGTTGCTCAAAGAAGCATATTACAGCAAAAGGTGATGCATGGTGGGATGCGGAGTTGCAAAGCTCCGTAGAAAGTAAGAAGAAAGCGTGGCAGGACTATGTATCTTCTTTGAACCTGAATGCCAGTATGACAGAGATGAAGAAAGAAATATACCGGCAATGCAAGAATGCCACTAAAACTTTAGTGCGAAAAGCATGAAAGAGCCAGTATGATTGAGGACGAGAGGCTGGCGAAGAACTTCGAGAACAACACCAAACTCTTTTGGAGCAAGATGAGAAAGGCTTGAGGTGATTCGTCAGGCTCCAGAATGAAAAGGATAAAATCTAAAGATGGTGACATTCTTTCAGACACACAAGCTGTGCTAAACCGGTGGAGTGAATATTTTGGAGAAATGTATGGAGATGACCCGGATGCTGATGCCGCAGACGTGCCCAAAGGCGAGATTGCGGCACCAGAATCAACGGAGGACATCACTATGGAAGAAGTTGAATGGGCGATAGGAAGTATGAAAATCGGTATAGCTGCGGGAGTAGACATGATATCTGCCGAGATGATCAAATATGGTGGAACTTCCGTCCGGGACGCTTTCCGGGCCCTTGCAAACCTTTGCTGGAGAACCGGTAGAGTCCCTACAGATTGGCGCCGCGCAGTCATAGTACCCTTGTATAAAGGCAAGGGTTCACAATATGACTGCGCCAATTACAGAGCCATCAGTTTGATCAGCTTGGCAGCCAAGGTCTACGGTAAAATTATTGAACAGAAAATGCGCGTGAAGTCCGATAGAATGTTGTGCGAGGCACAAGGGGGTTTCAGGTCTGTAAGAGGATGTTCGGATCAAGTCTTCTCACTCCGCAACATCGTAGAGAAGCATCTGGCAGTGGGCCGGAAGGTTTTCTGCGGTTTTGTAGATCTGGAGAAGGCATATGACAGAGTTGTGCGAAAGAGACTTTGGGACATTTTGCCAGAGTATGGTATTGATGGCACTCTGTTGCGAGCCGTCCAGTCAACTTATGTGGACTGCAAGGCATGCGTACGGGTGGGTGGTAACAGGTCACCCTGGTTTGACGTTAAAATCGGCGTCAAGCAGGGTTGCGTGTTGTCCGCTAGACTGTTTATAGTATACCTGGACAAAAGTCTTCAAAGACTGAAAGCGATGAATGAAGGTGTACAAATGGGTGACTTAGTGGTAAACCATCTACTTTATGCAGATGACGCGGTTTTAATAGCGCCAACAGCCACTGATCTGCAAACACTAGTCACAGTTATGAAAGACGACTGCATGATCAATGGCTTACACTTGAATGTGAAGAAAACCAAGATTATGGTTTTTGAAAGGGAAGAAACCAGAACGAATGTAAGGATTGTGGTTGGTAACGATGTGCTGGAGCAAGTGAATGAGTTTGTATATCTTGGATGCGCCTTCAGTAAGGATGGGAAATACACCGCTGACATAGAGAGAAGAGTGAGTGCAGGGAACAGAGTGAATGGTGCGATGGGAAAGCTACTCGGGAGCCGGCACTTAAGCCATAAGGCGCAGCTGGCCATACATAACGGAGTTCTTGTCCCAACGCTGTTATATGGTAGCGAGAGCTGGGTATGTAAGAAGGAGAATGAAAGTAGGATAAATGCGGTAGAAATGCGAGCTCTGCGGAAGATGTGCGGAGTGAAGCTGACCGACCGCATTAGCAACAGCATAGTAAGACAGCGAGTAGGTATGAAAGATAGTATCGGTGTAAAGATGAGAAAGGGCATGCTCCGTTGGTTCGGGCATATAGAAAGAATGCCAGAGGAAAGAATGACAAAACAGATATACAATGTGAAAGTGGAAGGATGCAGGTACCGGGGAAGACCTAGACTATCTTACCACGACCAAATAAACCGAGTCTTATCTGATGGAAAAGTCAAGAGTCTCCGTAACCGGCGAGCGTGTATGAGACGAACTATGAGAGTCGAGGAAGCCAGAGAGGTATGTAAGGAAAGAACCTGTTGGAACTCTGTACTCTCTGCCTACCCCGCAAGGGATCTGGCGTGAGGTTTTAGATAGATAGATAGATACACATAAGGAAAATTAGTCGAGCTAATATTTTTAAAAAAATGTTAAGTAATTTTTTAATAGACAAAGAGTACTATTCTATTGACGACTTCATAGAGGGAAAATAGCATTATATTTTTTTTTTAATACTAATAATATAGTCATTTATATAATTTTTAAATTAATTTAATAATAATATGACATTATATATTTCATAATACTTTATAATTTTGTACGCCTGATGCATGGCAGGATATAGTCGAACTTATGACTATATACATGTAACATCCTATCTAACCTATTATCCACAAATAAATGATTTGAATTTGAATTTGAATGTAGGTCAACCATAAGTTGTTGCATCTACGCACTTTCATGCCAAATCTTTTTATCCTCCCGTACCCGCTAGGGGTGATGAAAATTACAATAAAAATGAGTGTTGTATTATGGTAGAGTTACGTTAGAAAGAAAAGTTAAAAAAAGCAAGACAGCAATCAAAAATAGATTTAATTATATTTAAAATTAACAAATCGGTGCATTTTGTAAACAAGCTTTCGACGTATTCGATAGGTGCTCTTTATTATTACTGTGGTTAAACTTAAATTAGATGCTGGTGTTTTGTAGCTTTTGCCACAAATCGTTAGTACTAAAACATCTCTCGTGTCTGTCATTGAGAGAGCAGTAAACGGGGTCAAGTTTCGAGCAGTTAAACCACAAACGTACCATTCGCAAGCAATAAAGCTAGAACACTTTTAAAGAAACTATAAATCACGCATCCGTATCTATTCCCAGCTTTTATTGGTAGACCGAAATATATGTTGGGTCCTATAAAGTATATCTCGAGTAATAAGATCGAACGTAATTCTTCGGGTCATATACTCTCCAGAGTCCTTTTTACCTCGCATATATAAAATAAAAAAAATCCCACTAATTTAAGCTTTTGACCTGAAATTTGTTTGGTACATTTCGATACAAATTTTTTCTAACTACCAGTGCTCTCTCGAGATTTCCAGCCAGTACCTGTAAAGGCTTTTATTTTAATCAAAACAAAATATCAAAATGAGGAGTATATTATTGTTCTCTTACAATAATTTATTGGTCCTTCGAGCCGAAGCTCAACGATACGACGCGAACCAGATTATTATTTACCACTTTCGACCGCATTTTATTACTAACCCACAAAAGGGTCAAATAATAAGAAGAAATGTTCGCATCGCAGGTAAAACAATAGACTGATATTTATGATCGTTACCTCCGTGAATTCTTTGATTTTCCGGAGTCAACTTAGGCTTATGAAGTTGTTTAAAAGGAGACTGTTTGGTATGTATTTGTCATGGATTTGTTTGCATGGGCAAAAAAGATATGTCATAATATATTTTATGCTTAAAAACTGTAACAGAACTCGTTCAAACGATTTAGTCTAATTAGTATTCCTATCGACTAGTGTAATTACTTTAGCGAGTAAATTGCAATGTATTATATTACTCTGGGTGACTTAGTGGTAAACCATCTACTTTATGCAGATGACGCGGTTTTAATAGCGCCAACAGCCACTGATCTGCAAACACTAGTCACAGTTATGAAAGACGACTGCATGATCAATGGCTTACACTTGAATGTGAAGAAAACCAAGATTATGGTTTTTGAAAGGGAAGAAACCAGAACGAATGTAAGGATTGTGGTTGGTAACGATGTGCTGGAGCAAGTGAATGAGTTTGTATATCTTAGATGCGCCTTCAGTAAGGATGGGAAATACACCGCTGACATAGAGAGAAGAGTGAGTGCAGGGAACAGAGTGAATGGTGCGGTAGGAAAGCTACTCGGGAGCCGACACTTAAGCCATAAGGCGCAGCTGGCCATACATAACGGAGTTCTTGTCCCAACGCTGTTATATGGCAGCGAGAGCTGGGTATGTAAGAAGGAGAATGAAAGTAGGATAAATGCGGTAGAAATGCGAGCTCTGCAGAAGATGTGCGGAGTGAAGCTGACCGACCGCATTAGCAACAGCATAGTAAGACAGCGAGTAGGTATGAAAGATAGTATCGGTGTAAAGATGAGAAAGGGCATGCTCCGTTGGTTCGGGCATATAGAAAGAATGCCAGAGGAAAGAATGACAAAACAGATATACAATGTGAAAGTGGAAGCATGCAGGTAACGGGGAAGACCTAGACTATCTTACCACGACCAAATAAACCGAGTCTTATCTGATGGAAAAGTCAAGAGTCTCCGTAACCGGCGAGCGTGTATGAGACGAACTATGAGAGTCGAGGAAGCCAGAGAGGTATGTAAGGAAAGAACCTGTTGGAACTCTGTACTCTCTGCCTACCCCGCAAGGGATCTGGCGTGAGGTTATAGATAGATATATAGATAGATTATTTTACTCGTGTTTAGTGATTTATCGCTTTGAACAGGGTGATTGTTTCGTAACCAAAGCTTTGTGTCTGTGTGAATCATCTACGCTGTTGGCTGCGGGGCCTTTACAGCTTCACCGGACAAGCCGTGACAAAAGCGTTGAGGTGTATTGCTATTGAGAGCACCGGGCCTGTAGATATAATTTAGAAGCATTTTAAAAGACGTTCACACATTACATATTTATAGCTTTTGGTCATATTTTGCGAAGACTTCGTTCGACGATGACTTAGTCCAGTGGTTAAGATCTCTAAGATCATAAATTCGATCCTCGGGACAAACCTTTGTGTGATTCACAAGTATGTATTTCGGTCTGGGTGTTTGTGGATAAGAATATCTGCATGTAAACGCACTCACAGGAATAATTCTTAATGTGGGCTTTCTTTTTTTAAACAGATGCTAAAAACAATGTTAATAAACTGTTAAATTAAGCGTGTAGGTATGAAAGAAGTATCGGTGTAAATGTGAGGAAGAGTATGCTCCGCTTGTTCGACCATACAGAAAGAATGTCGGAAGAAATAATGACTAAGAAGACCGTGACTTATTTGAAGGGCAAGTCAAGAGTCTCCATTACCGACGAGCGTGTATGAGACGAACTATGAGAGTTGAGGAAGCCAGAGAGGTATTTAAGGAAAGAACCTGTTGAAAGACCTCTGTACTCTCTGCCTACCCCGTAAGGGGTTGGCGTGGTGATATAGATAGATAAACAGATTAATAAAAAGTAACTTAAGGATAGTCTGTGCTACTAACATTATATTATCGAATGTTTTATATGTTTTTTTGAACTAAGGGTTATATATAACATATGCCTTGACCTACATGCGGTAGTGTACGGTTCGGTTAGCCCTGGGCGGGCTTCGTGTCTCATCACGGTTAACTGGAAACAATAGCTCGCAAATGTCAAACCTCCTTTGTGATGGAGCTCTTTATGTATGCGTTGCGAATAAATTCGGTGGATTCAAACGGGTTAGAGATGCATCGTTAATTTTATTTATAACTTTGATGGATATGCGTTTATTTTTCTATTTGGTTACTGAGCCCATGTACCTTTTGGAAAGTAGAATTTTATAAAACTGTCTTACTGTGATCATATAGACCGTTTCTTATCTGAATGCCAAATCAAGGGACTTCTTAACCGACAAGCATGTATGAGACGAACTATGAGAGAAAACCAGAGAGATCTGTGAGGAAAAAAACCTGATGGAACTCCGTACTATCTGTCTCATTCGCAAGGAATCTGGCGTAATAGTATAGATGGATAGAGTTTTTTTTTATTAGCCCTGTTAAGAAACTGTCCCACAGTTGAGCACGGGCCTCCTCTTAAACTGAGAGGGCTTAGGCCATAGTCCACCACGCTGGCCCAGTGTGGGTTGGCAAACTTCACACACCTTCGAGAAACTTTTAGGCATGCAGGTTTCCTCACGATGTTTTCCTTCACCGTTAAAGCAAGTGATAATTAATTTTTAATTTTTGAACCCGAGACCTCTGACTTTGCAATCCAACGGTCTAACCACTAGGCTATCACTGCTTAAAATTTTTATACAAAGATATTCCGATGGAAAATCTCCAATAACATGTCATGTGGATGCCAAACCGCTAATCTGCTTCGGCGCAGTATATCTAGGGAGTTAACAAAATCGCTATCCCTACGTTATACAATTTTGCCATCTCTAATATACCCTCTGTTGTTTTGTTATCGTAAATTTTATAGTTATTTTAGTATGCCAAACTCAAATGTCAATGTCAATTGCGTTTAACTTCCCTTATCAGTGTATTCGTTCTAAAATTGCAAATTGTTACGTTTCGTTCGAAAATTGAAAATTGTTACGTTACGTTTCTTTCCTAAATTACGTTTCGTTTTGTTCCGATCACATTAATTTTTGAGTTATTTGTATTTTGTTCTTGTCATAACCTTTTTATAATTAATATAAAATAGCTCTGTTTGCTATAGCACTTTAGGCAGGTGGGTTAGTTATTTATTAGTATCTTTATTTTAGGGAATAATTTATATATATTTTATTATTTTTATTTATATAATACATATATAGCTACACATAAAATTAGTCATGACCGGAAATGACAGTGAAAGTGATACAGACACATTCTTATCTATAGAAAGCAACGATGACAGTTTTATTAGTGTTCCGTCCCTGACCGATACCCTCACGTCAACTTTTTCCGATGTTCCTAGAAACTTTAATGTGGTCCATATTAATGCCCAAAGCATTCCGGCCCATTTTTCTGATATGCTGGCAAGCTTTGACTGTAAGGATATCCACGCAATTCTTGTCTCCGAATCTTGGTTAAAACCGTGTCTTCCGTCTACACTATATTCTCTTCCTGGTTTCAATCTTATCAGAAACGACCGCTCAGTGGGTGGCGGTGGCGGTGTCGCGATATATCTCCGCTCAAATATTCCTTTTTCTCTAGTTAATTTATCGTCACAACCGCCTCCATCACTCGCTGGTGAGCATCTTTTTATAGACATAGAACTTTGTCATACTAAAATACTTCTCGGGGTATACTACTGTCCCTCATCACGCATTGATTTCTTTTCTTCTTTTGAAAATCTCTTGGAAAATTCTGTCCCTTCTTACAGTCACAGCATTATAATGGGAGATTTTAATACATGTCTGCAGAAAGATGATATGCGCTCTTCCAACCTTAAATCTGTTGTCGAATCTTGTAACCTATCTATTCTTTCTCTTGATGCTACTCATCATTACCCTAATTCAACTCCTTCACTTTTAGATCTTATGTTTGTTTCGTCAACTGAACATGTAGCCAAACACGGCCAGTGTTCAGCTGACGCCTTCTCCTATCATGACTTAGTTTATCTATCCTACAAAATTCGGCCACCTAAGCCTAAAGTTAAAGTTCTTCTGCAGCGTAATTTTAGTGGCATTAATCTTGAAAGACTTCGAGAAGATGTTGCTAACATTGACTGGCAGCCTTTGTTCTTGGCGGACTCAGTAGATGATAAAACTAATATTTTCACATCCACGCTAATTAAGCTGTATGATTTGCACGCACCTGTTCGCCCTGTTAGAGTTAAACATCTTGCGGCACCTTGGTTGACTGAGGACATTAAGTTGTTGATGAGTAAAAAAGTAGCAATGAAATCCAAATATAAAGCACGATCTACTGATTCTAATAGGTACAACTACATTGCCATTCGGAATCACTGCAACAAGGTGTGTAGGGATGCTCAACGCCAACACATTCATAGATCGGTAGAAAACGGTAATCCAACAAAAGTTTGGAAGTTTCTTAAATCAATGGGTGTCGGTAAATCTCGTCAAGATAAGTTTCCTAAGGATTTAAATATTAATCTTCTCAATAAGCATTTCTCGACTTCGTCTAATTTTGATAAGACTACAAAATTAAGTACGCTTAATTATCTTTCATCTGTTCCGACTCCCGATTATTTACCTTTTGTTTTAAGTCAATTTTCCGCTTGTGATGTTAAAAGGAGCATAGAATCGATTACATCCAATGCAGTCGGCAGTGATTGTATCAGCCGCAAAATGATCCTTCCTATCCTTGACGAAATTCTTCCCATCATTTGCCATATCTTTAACCATTCCATATCCAGCGGCAATTTTCCATCCTCTTGGAAAGAAGCCCAAATAACGCCCTTGCCTAAAAAATCCAATCCTACATCTGTCTCCGAATATCGTCCAATATCAATATTGCCTTTCCTATCCAAAGTCCTTGAGCGCCTTGTCCATGACCAATTCAGCAGATTCCTTAATAAGAACTCTCTCCTTAATCCTTTCCAGTCTGGCTTTCGTCCTGGTCACAGTACTGTTACTGCTTTGGTGAATATCACAGACGATATAAGAATAGGAATGGAAAATAGCAAATTAACTTTACTAGCACTGCTCGACTTCAGCAATGCTTTTAACACTGTGGATCTTAACATTTTGCTTGGAGTCCTATGCTCTATTAACATATCTCCAACGGCAATTGACTGGTTTCGTAACTACCTGTTTGGTCGCCGGCAACGCATTTGCATCGAAGAAACTTACTCTTCCTGGTGTAACACTACTGCCGGTGTACCACAGGGTGGCGTTTTATCTCCTTTGCTTTTCGCTGTTTTTATTAACTCTATCCCCAATCAACTACGTTCGTCATACCACCTTTATGCGGATGATCTCCAAATTTACACCCAAGCACCATTGGCCAACCTGTCGGAAGCTGTGAACACACTAAACCATGATCTGTCTAAGATATGTGAATGGAGTAGGTGCTACGGTCTTAATGTCAATCCTACTAAGACACAAGTCATTTTTGTTGGTAGTCCCAGACTTACTGCACGCCTCGATTGGTCGCAACTTCCCCAAATAATATTTAATGGTGTCACTATACCGATAAGTAAAAGTGTGAAAAATTTGGGGATTTACATCGATACCAATCTAACTTGGGGCCCACAGTTGCAGGAGCTTAGCCGCAAGGTTTTTGCTTCCGCAGGCTCTTTAAGAAGGTTGCAAAATTTTCTCCCGACTGCCACTAAAATTGCACTCGCACAATCCCTGCTACTCCCTATTATCGATTATGCAGACGCCAGCTATCTTGACCTTACAGAGCAGCAACTTAATAAACTTGAGCGACTTCAAAATTTTTGTATAAGGTTCATATTTGGTTTGCGCAAATATGACCATGTTTCTGAATTTCGTACAAAGCTCAAGTGGCTACCAATTCGCTTTCGCCGGAATTCTCATATATTGTCGCTCCTATACAGTGTTCTGTTTAATCCGATAACCCCCTCTTACCTCAAAGATCGCTTTGAGTTTCTTCATGAGACACATTCAAGGTTCCTGAGATCATCGGAGAATTTGAAGCTGAAAATGCCGGTGCATTCCACAAATTTCTACGACAAATCCTTTACAATACAAGCTGTTCGTCTGTGGAATGCATTGCCTATGTCAGTTAGACGTGCAAAGTCGTTGGTTGTATTTAAAACAATGGTCAAGAATCACTACTTGTCCATAATATAACTGTTTGCCACTTGTATGAGGAAAGATGCTGTCGTAATCCTTACCAGTGTTATAGCTATAATATGTATTAGTATGTGAGTATGTATTGTCTTGTATGTATTTATAATTAGGTATATATCTCATTGGTTTGTAATTTAAATTGATCATTTATAGTGTACGCCACCAACTGCCCCTTTCTTTCTATCGTTATTTATTTTCTTTACAACGGTTGTCTGGAAGAAATTGCTATCAGCAATAAGGCCGCCATTTGTACTTATGTTTTGTATAAATCTGTTTGTCATTTGTTTTTTATGGTGTACAATAAAGTGTACTATTATTATTATTATTATTATATTCTTACATAGCGAAAGTAACTACAAGCATTTTCTTACCAATTAGAGCCAAGATACGTGCATAGTATGCAGCAAGAAACGAGTAACGCATTGATAAAAAGCGACGAAATCAGTATCTTTCGCTGTATAAACGGGAACCGTAGCCTACCTTATTTAGTTCAGATTACTTTGAAACCTCAAGTGACTTTCCAAGTAAAAACAGGCACAAATCGAAATACGGCTCGGTTTAGTGATTGAGAGCTTAAGCCATTCTACCCACTGCATCAAATAATAGCGGGTTCAATCCCACAACGAGTCAAATCTTCGCGACCCATCAAATTGTTTCGACATAAGTGTTTGTGTACGTGAATTTAATATTTGTATGCGCATTTAGGAAACAGGTATAATTGCCAGGACGGGGCTACGTATTTTGATCCGATTTCAAAAAGGAGGAGGTGTTATGTCCGTTTTCATGTATTTTTATTAACAAAAATACCGTTTTTACTTTACCGTTTTGCGCTCTTCTTCATACAAGCCTTTAAGCATTATATTATAATTTTAACAATATGTATCAACAGCAATAAAAATTACTCAAACCACCACCAAAACTTGACAAAAGCACTTACTCACTAAAGAACATTACGACAGGTTATTAAAGGTAAATCTTTTGTTGAAAAGGTAAAAATCCAGTTCGTAATAACCCGGAAAACGACCTCCGTCATAAACGCTCACCGAACCCGGATATTTGCTGATCCTTTAGTTGCCTGAACGTCCCCTAGTGGCACGGGATAATGTTTAGTCATCTATAGAAGTAATACGAAGCATTCGTGTGTAGTTAATGTGTTTTACTAGGTGTGATTTTATCGTATCGTAATATTGAAATAGCTTTTTAACGGACTTCAAAAAGGAGGAGGTTTATAAATACAATGACAGATACATAACTATTTTTTTTTTGAAAAAAGGGAAACCGACTGGTTGCTGTCAAATAACCGATTTCACCAACCGTCTGGCACCGACTTAAAATATTGATTTCGGTTTGACTTTTTTTAAAAAAGTTTTTTGTTTATGTTGACGGGCGGGCGGCGGCGGGCGGGTCTGTCCAAGAGCGTGCTCGTCGCGACCCCTGCCAGTCATTATGGCTGCAATCTTGGACCGAAGACGTACTGCAGTGCTAGGGCGTCCCCCCGAGGCGACGCGTACCGGCCCGCCCCCGTCGGTACGAATATAGGTGGAAGCGGCGATGGGGGCCGCCACCCATCACGCTGGGCCCGAACTGGCGAGTCGTGCGGTGCAGAGTGCCGAATAGGCACTTGGAATGTAAGAGGTGGTATGGAAGATAAGATGCATGAGGTGATTGATGTGATGAAAGAGAGACGCCTGGATGCTCTGTGTGTAACAGAGACTAAGCGGAGGGGCAGTGAAACCTGTGATCTTCCTGATGGAACGATGGCTCTGTGGTCTGGGGTACCGCAGAGCAGTCGTGCCAGCATGGGGGTGGGTATCTTGCTGTCCCGTCGCCTGGCCTCTGGAGTGAGAGATTATGGCCTGTGCGATGCGAGACTTCTCTGGGTCCGTTTAAAACTGGGTGTCGCTAGAGTATTTTTGGTCGCAGCATATGCTCCCGTAAGCTCGTCGACACCCCAGGACCTTGAGAAGTTTTGGGATAATGTCAGGGAAGTTCTGGATTTGGCTGAGGCTAACGAAAAGGTGATTTTGTGTGGCGATCTGAACAAATGGGTAGGAACCAGGCGGCAAACTTGCGACGCTGCTCTGGGTCCTTATGGTGATAAGATAGTGAACGATGCAGGTAAGCTCATTGTAGATGTTTGTTTGGAAAGGGGTCTCCTTGTGTCTAACACGATATTCCAGCACAAGGACATACATATGTATACGTGGAGAAGGAATGAACAAAAAAGCATGATAGATCTGATCCTGGTTGATAACCGTCTCCGAAGCAAACTACAAGATACGCGTGCGTATAGAGGCCCCACTCCGGAATCAGACCACTATCTCGTAGTTGCGCGGTTTAGTGGTCTGTTCAGGAAGTGGAGGCACTGGCGAGAGCGTATCCCCTTCGGAGACCTTGAAAGATTAAAGGTTGAAAAGTTGCAAGATCAGAGCGTGAGGAGAATGTATGAAGAGTTCGGGACAAGCTTTTGGCAGCACACAAGCTGTGCTAAACCGGTGGAGTGAATATTTTGGAGAAATGTATGGAGATGACCCGGATGCTGATGCCGCAGACGTGCCCAAAGGCGAGATTGCGGCACCAGAATCAACGGAGGACATCACTATGGAAGAAGTTGAATGGGCGATAGGAAGTATGAAAAACGGTAAAGCCGCGGGAGTAGACATGATATCTGCCGAGATGATCAAATATGGTGGAACTTCCGTCCGGGACGCTTTCCGGGCCCTTGCAAACCTTTGCTGGAGGACCGGTAGAGTACCTACAGATTGGCGCCGCGCAGTCATAGTACCCTTGTATAAAGGCAAGGGTTCACAATATGACTGCGCCAATTACAGAGCCATCAGTTTGATCAGCTTGGCAGCCAAGGTCTACGGTAAAATTATTGAACAGAGAATGCGCGTGAAGTCCGATAGAATGTTGTGCGAGGCACAAGGGGGTTTCAGGTCTGGAAGAGGATGTTCGGATCAAGTCTTCTCACTCCGCAACATCGTAGAGAAGCATCTGGCAGTGGGCCGGAAGGTTTTCTGCGGTTTTGTAGATCTGGAGAAGGCATTTGACAGAGTTGTGCGGAAGAGACTTTGGGACATTTTGCCAGAGTATGGTATAGATAGCACTCTGTTGCGAGCCGTCCAGTCCACTTACGTAGACTGCAAGGCATGCGTACGGGTGGGTGGTAACAGGTCACTGGTTTGACGTCAAAATCGGCGTCAAGCAGGGTTGCGTGTTGTCCGCTAGACTGTTTATAATATATCTGGACAAAAGTCTTCAAAGACTGAAAGCGATGAATGAAGGTGTACAAATGGGTGACTTAGTGGTAAACCATCTACTTTATGCAGATGACGCGGTTTTAATAGCGCCAACAGCCACTGATCTGCAAACACTAGTCACAGTTATGAAAGACGACTGCATGATCAATGGCTTACACTTGAATGTGAAGAAAACCAAGATTATGGTTTTTGAAAGGGAAGAAACCAGAACGAATGTAAGGATTGTGGTTGGTAACGATGTGCTGGAGCAAGTGAATGAGTTTGTATATCTTGGATGCGCCTTCAGTAAGGATGGGAAATACACCGCTGACATAGAGAGAAGAGTGAGTGCAGGGAACAGAGTGAATGGTGCGGTAGGAAAGCTACTCGGGAGCCGGCACTTAAGCCATAAGGCGCAGCTGGCCATACATAACGGAGTTCTTGTCCCAACGCTGTTATATGGTAGCGAGAGCTGGGTATGTAAGAAGGAGAATGAAAGTAGGATAAATGCGGTAGAAATGCGAGCTCTGCGGAAGATGTGCGGAGTGAATCTGACCGACCGCATTAGCAACAGCGTAGTAAGACAGCGAGTAGGTATGAAAGATAGTATCGGTGTAAAGATGAGAAAGGGCATGCTCCGTTGGTTCGGGCATATAGAAAGAATGCCAGAGGAAAGAATGACAAAACAGATATACAATGTGAAAGTGGAAGGATGCAGGTACCGGGGAAGACCTAGACTATCTTATAATAATAATATTAGCCCTGTTAAGAAACTGTCCCACTGCTGGGCACGGGCCTCCTCTCTAACTGAGAGGGTTTAGGCCATAGTCCACCACGCTGGCCCAGTGCGGGTTGGCGAACTTCACACACCTTCGAGAAACTCTTAGGCATGCAGGTTTCCTCCCGATGTTTTCCTTCACCGTTAAAGCAAGTGATAATTAATTTTAAATACGCACATGCTTTCGAAAAGACAGAGGTGCGTGCCTGGGTTTGAACCCGAGACCTCTGACTTTGCAGTCCAACGGTCTAACCACTAGGCTATCACTGCTATCCAGACTATCTTACCACGACCAAATAATCCGAGTCTTATCTGATGGAAAAGTCAAGAGTCTCCGTAACCGGCGAGCGTGTATGAGACGAACTATGAGAGTCGAGGAAGCCAGAGAGGTATGTAAGGAAAGAACCTGTTGGAACTCTGTACTCTCTGCCTACCCCGCAAGGGATCTGGCGTGAGGTTATAGATAGATAGATAGATTGACGTAGCTTCATCCGCCGCGCAGCCAGAGCGTCGCAGTGGCAGAGGACGTTCTTCATGGTTTCAGTTTTCGTACTACAGTTCCTGCTTACCACGTCGCTGCATAGGCTCATCTTGTGTAGATGTTCTTTCATGCCAGAGTGACCTGTGAATGCTCCAGTTAGTTGCCTTAGTTGTAGTGTACTGTGTTTTAGTAGTCTCTTGCTGTCACTCTCACACGGGTATGGGTATATACTGTGAGGTTCTGGACTGAACTCTAAGAACAGGACGTAGTAATGTGAATGCTTATGCCAGATGATTCGATATAATCAGGGTCCTATAATACGACTGTCAATATAGAGGCTAATCGTCATGATTTAGTTGGCTGCTTAATCATACTTTAGTTATGTGATCGTGTATCGAGTACCTACTTATATCATATACGGAGCATAGCTCGCCAAATCCACGTTTTTCGCATTAGTCTAATACTTATTAGCCCTTCTTATATCTCGTATTCAAGTAACATGAACCTTTTTCAGAAATCCGGCTTGTACTGAATATTATACACAAGACAGGTATTTAATATTTTATTTTTTCTTTACCTATAACAAACTGGAGCTTTTAATAGAAGCATACGCTGTAACAAAATGAATAAAAGTATGAATACATTTATTCTTCCTTATCCCTCAAGTTTTTCCTATCGCCAAATCCATCTATACAAAGATTTGGGAGTGGAAAGGTTGGTTTGTCGATAGTGAGATGCGAATAATATTTCTAATTAGATATAGTTTCGTTTTTTATCCATTTACGCAAATGTAGTAGACAATATTGAAAACAATGATAGGCTTGCACTAAATTGTTTGCATAGTATTCACGAGGTCCAAATTTCATTTTGCACCTCTAGGTTTTTGAAACCTATGTGAGATTGTCACTTGCGAACGATCAAAGAAAACATTATGAGGATCCCTTCATGTCCAAGTTACCCTAAAGTATCGAAAGCATTCCTCTGGTGACCGGTTCATCCCCATCCCCATTAGAACCAAAAATGCCTCGGAGATATAAGCTGTTTGTAAATAAGAACTCACAAAATAAATAAAATCATTAAATTGAACTTTCTACTGGCTCTATAAAAAAAAAAACATTTTAAGCTCGAAAAAAAAGTATAAAAAACGTGTTGTGTGCTCCATCTACTGCAAGGAGTATATAGATTAGAGATTTAATATTTCAAAATATGAGTTTTGACTGTCTACTTTAGAATTTGGGAAAAGTAATACACGATAAAATGAAATTTTCTCAATAGAATTTACTTAAAAACCTAGCAAATAATTGTAGCAATGTCCTTGTAAAGCAGTTTCTTTATTTTAAAATGTATTATTTAGAAAATCATAAAATTTGTTTCTGCACATACGTCGTTTATTTCCAAGTGCGCGCTCACTATATCAGTCCCTTATTATTATTTTGTAAAGTAATTGCATCCCTTTCACTCTCCCAGTCTATGAATGATCGATCGCTGCGGGCCCTTAACGAAAAATATACGCCATTTTCACCTTAATGTCATGTGACTTGGTCGGGAGAAGGTAGCTGTCAGTAGTTGTCAACTAATTTGGACCGTTAGACATAATTCCGTGAAGCCATGTGCAAAATATACCTATGCCCCATAAATCTTTCCATTTCATTTTGGTCTACCATAAAACGACGTAAAGTTTCTAAGAAAACTAAACTACTAAAAACTCAACGGGCCTCCACTGAGTATTACTATTTCCTGTTCGTACAAAGACTCAAGGGTGAGCAGGTACTTACTTGACTGAATTTTAAAAGCTTTTATGGCGTTTTTATTCGTGAGTCACTAATTACAGTGGAAGGCGTCATATAACGATACCTTAGTCATTACAGATTCCGTGAGCAGAGCCATAAAGCTAGGAAATGCTTTATGCAAATTATTTTACCGACGGTTGCGTTATTGCCGTATATGTGAGCACAGATCTAATAAGTGTTTCGCTCGCGATGGATGAGGTAATTAGCTTGAAAATTGGGTAGGACTTAACGGTGTGAACATTGACTAATGGGGTGGAATATTTTCAGACAATTTATTTTTTTTTTTTTAAATGTAGCCCCACAATTCTATTTACTCCTGTGTCGTGGGTGCGTTTACAAACATGGAAATTCACATACACAAATATCCAGACCGGAACAAATAATTGTGGATCACTCAAATATTTGTACCGTGCGGAATCGAACCCGCGACTATTAGACACAGTGGACGGAGCCGCTTAAGCTCTTAACCACTCCTAACCACGTCGTAAACAAGACATAATAGTCTTGTTTATACATCAATACAAAACAAATCGAGGAACGAGTACACCCACGTTTCGCCGACGATGTTAGGTCCCATGTAATAGGGGGCGAGCCTTTTGCCATATATCGGACACAATTTCAGACTCCGGACTCATACTGGGAATTTTTAGTTAGAACCTAGAACCTAGAAACCAGGACCTCGTGATCACAAAGCATCAACAACAGTGACAGATGTCTTGTATCGCCGCCTATTCTACCCCGTAGATCCGTTCCAGCAAACACCGTTATTTGATTCAAGTTAATAACAGGGAGGTTTCAGGTCTGGAAGAGGATGTTCGGATCATAGAGAAGCATCTGGCAGTAGGCCGGAAAATTTTCTAAGGTTTTGTGGATCTGGAGAAGCCGTTTGATAGAGTCGTGCGAAAGAAACTTTGGGACATTTTGCCAGAGTATGGTATAAACGGCACTCTGTTGCGAGCCGTCCAGTCCACCTATGTGGACTGCAAGGCATGCGGGTGGGTGATAACATGTCACCTTGGTTTGACGTTAAAATCGGCGTCAAGCAGAGTTGCATGTTGTCCGCTAGACTGTTTATAATATATCTGGATAAAAGTCTTCAAAGACTGAATGCGATAAATGAAGGGGTAAAAATGGGTGAAGTGGTAAACCACCTATTGTATGCAAATGACGTGGTTTTGATAACGCTAACAGCCACTGATCTCCAAACACTAGTCACAGTTATGAGAGACGACTGCATGAACAATGGCTTACATTTGAATGTGAAGAAAACCAAAATTATGGTTTTTGAACGGGAAGAAACCAGAACGAATGCAAGGATTGTGGTTGGTAACGATGTGCTGGAGCAAGTGAATGAGTTTGTATATCTTGGATGCGCCTACAGAAAGGATGGGAAATTCCCCGCTGATATAGAGAGAAGAGTGAACGCAGGGAATAGAGTGAATGGTGCGATGGGAAGGCTACTTGGGAGCCGGCACTTAAGCCAAAAGGCGCAGCTGGCCATGCATAACAGAGTGCTTGTCCCAACGCTATTATATGGCAGTGAGAGTTGGGTATGTAAGAAGGAGAACGAAAGTAAGATAAATGTGGTCGAAATGCGATCTCTGTGGAAGATGTGCGGAGTCACGCTGACCGACCGTATTCGCAACAGCGTAGTAAGAAAGCGAGTAGTTATGAAAGATAGTATCGGTGTAAAGATGAGAAAGGGCATGCTCCGTTGGTTCGGGAATATAGAAAGAATTACAGAAGAAAGAATGACAAAACAGATATACAATGTGAAATTGGAAGGATGCAGGTACCGGGGAAGACCTAGACTATCTTACCACGACCAAATAAACCGACTCTTATCTGATGGAAAAGTCAAGAGTCTCCGTAACCGGCGTTCTTTTCTTTATTTTTTACTGATGAGTTGCAAAATATTTGTAGTTGAAATATAGTACAAAGTCAAGAAACCAAGAGGGGTAGACCATGCATTTCTTTAGAAAGTCATAGTCAATTGAAAAGAAAGAAAGAATCATCTCAAACAGCACCAACTCAAAAAGTTTGGTTGGACCATTGAAGTAGTCTAGAACTTTACTCATTGATTTCCCTAGAGTACATGATATAAGCTACATTGTACATACACAATATAATAAAAGGAAATAACTTGTTCTTATTATTTTTCCTACCGTGTACGGCTCGTCAGACATAACATAGTATTTTTTTCATAAATATATAACAAGAGTACGTATACATCCTCATAGAAGACCCAACTACAAAAAGTCGATATTTTTCGTGTTTGTGGTCTCCATGTGCCAACAATCAATATATATATGTATATATAAAGTGTGACAAGGATCTTTTCGCCCGTGGATAACATTGACAGCGGGCGTTGGTGTGCGGGTTACCATTTAGAAAAATTTACCTACTTCCATAGAAATATTTTGACAGATACGTCTGCACGGTTACTAATTAAAAAAAAGAACGTAGGTAAATGTGATAGCAAGGGGCAACTCTGCGACCAATCTGTGACTGTCATGAAGTGACATTTCCGTGGCCTGACAGCGTTAGTTCCGATTTTGGCAGCGGGCCAAAAAATCTTTTTACGCCTGTACTAGTCTAATTTGTTCTGTGGCAGAAAACGTACACTCTAAGTAGGTACCATTCCTGTACAATACTAGAAGGAAACATTATTTAAAATTACCATTTATATCGATGAGCATGAACCTATATTATAACCAACGCCCAAAGAGATACGCAAACTAAATACAGATGACCGTACCTGACAAGTATAATTAGCTTGAAAATTACAGAAACTACGTGTTCACAGGAAAAATACGAGGAATTTTATATTAATTAATTGAATGAGAGTCATTATCACGTTGGCACTGGTTTTTTTTTCCGCCAGCAAAAATATCGCGACATAGCTGCACAAGCCTAGGGATTTTTAATGCCCCTTAAAAACGTAACAAGTTTATCTGTATATTTAATTGCATAAGCGATATTCTACTTTTCAGACTGCGGACCTGTGAAACCTAGTTTTCGCTGTAAAAGTTTTACCTTGCTGGTATTTTTTTCATGTAGGTAACATTAAATTTTATCAATGCACACATATTAACGTGTCATGCAGAAATACGAGATAACTAAGCATGTGAGATTTGAATATTTTTATTTTATCTAAAGTTTGTAAAATAAGTAGGAAGGCCTTGTATAGAATTGTCAATTTCAATCTATCAAAGAACATACGAGTACTATATATGCACTGCTCGTTGCTCTAGTTGCAAAGCGCATCGCTTTTTGATCACGAGATCCTGGGTTCAAATCCTAGATCGGACAAATGTTCTAACGAAAATTTTCCAGTATGAGTCCGGAGTCTAGAATTGTGCCCGGTATTTGGCAATAGGCTCGCCCCCTATGACATTGGACCTAACATCGTCGGCGAAAAGTTGGTGTACTCGGTACACCTCTGCCACCCCCGCTTGGGAAATATAGGCGTGACGGTGTATATATACACGACGATATTACAAAAGACCTCTTAAAAACTATTCTCCCCGGAGGCCATGAGACACGTCGCTCCAAGCGATATCGTGTTAAGCGTAAATATCGATACTGTACAAATGTCAGTATGAAAAAGGCCATGAAGTTAGGCTATAAAGCGCAGAGAGTGCTTATAAGCGAATTTGAACAATAGTTAAAACATATTCACTAAAACTAGCTAATTAACCATATAATCCGTCTTTAATCAGCATTTAGTATACAGCACGAATGTAAATATACAATAGCATTAAAATATCTTATTGCAACGTATAGTAACTTAATCCTCTCCACAAACCAATAACAAAAATCTAACATTATAAGATGCCTATTACATTTTTTGTTACATTTTTCAGAATTGACAGTGATAAGATAGAATGATAATGGCTTTTTCCCGTTAAAAATCCACCAGGCGTAATTTGACCCCCAGGGGTGGGTCCGGTCCCAAGGCATCCCTTTGAGGCAAAGGCTACCTGCAAAACACCGGATTTATTTTACAGTTTTTTTAATTCAGAAAAATCCTCCTCTAATTGCGTATTTCGCGGGATAAATTGGGTTTATCACTCGATTCGGGAAGCTTATTAATATTGTTCAATGAACACGAAGTTGACTGCCTCGTTCGTCTGGTGGCAAAGCGCATCGCTTTGCGATCACGAGGTCCTGGGTTCAAATCCTAGGTCGGACAAATGTAGTTTTTCTAACGAAAAATTCCCAGTATGAGTCCGGAGTCTGGAATTGTGCCCGATATATGGCAATAGGCTCGCCCCCTATTACATGGGACCTAACATCGTCGGCGAAACGTGGGTGTACTCAGTACACCTCTGCCACCCCCTCTGGGGAATATAGGCGTGACGGTGTGTTCAACGAAAAGGGCTATAATATATATACTCGTATTATTAACCGTAGCTTTACATCTTGTCCATAATGCCCAATTTACACACTGCTTGCGAAAAGTGGCGATAGTAGCAGCGTATAAACCGGGTTTAAGACATCACACTGAAGCTAGATCGAAAATATACTATCTATATTCAGTCGAAAGGCGCAGACGCAGGGACAAAGGCCTCCCTCAATAACCGGCACGATGACCGGCTTTGAGTACGCAACCACTACCAGATCTTTACCAGGTTATCGGTCCATCTTGTAGGGGACGTGTCCAGTCCACATCATCCCATACCTACGCCATACGAAAATATACTATTGGTAACCAGAATATTGTACCTATAGTATAGGTCCTATACCATATTGATATCTCTTCACGGTCACGTGCATCACACTCTTAGTCGACGAAAATGCATGAGGAAATTTCTATATTTATGTAGATAAAATAAAAGAGGTGTGTGAAAATCGTACCATATGCGAACAGCTGGAATAGGCGAGTGGGATATCAATTATTCAAAGTTGACAATTTTTGTACAAATGAAATTATTTGTGTTCGAGTCTGTATCTATCTGTACTATCAATGTAAACATAACGAAGTAATAGTCAGACAACCGCCGGCAATACGGTACAACTACTAAATGGTGGATCTAAATTGGCTATGTGAGTGAGTGGGGAACAAAGGCAGACCAGAATAGTCCTTTACAGCAGTGTAGTGAAGTCATCACATATGCTATCGCAATCATTGTTTGATAGTAATATATACTTGATGTTCCATCCTCTTCCATTAACGACACATGGACGTGACAGAAGGATTTCATGACGTTACTATTACGTCAAATGGTTTGTACTTAACTTAGCTTTCTTATGTAACATTATGTATGTTCGTCTCGAAATTTAGCTACACAAACAATAATCATTTACGTTCCTATAACGTGATAAGATAAAGAGCAAAAAAAACATTAATCATTTCCTCATGAACAAAATATACCCTCAAACTAAAACATAACAGCTGCCATCCAAAATCCTAACCTAACACATTAAAGCAACACATTACTTCACAAACCTGACTAATCGAGTCCGGCCCTCCACCGCCAGTGAAATATGCCTACATACAATATTTCCTAAATATTTTGAGCTCCTCGTTAGATTCAAATGTGCGGTGGCGTTTGGAGTGTAGAGTGAATTCATTATCGCGGTCGGGCAGTCGTTAGTGGTTTACAGCCCTGTTCACAAACTCTTTGAAATAATGCTCCCCTGGTACCTTGACGCATTTCAGCGAACGTAACGTACACGGTCGCCGTGAGAGATATTTAAAACATTCGTATAATTCCTTTGGGTGTAACAACAATCGGGATTTCATGTCGTTATGAAGTAAAATTGGCCGTCAGCCGTGCCGTTTGCGTTTGTGGGATTTTATTGATACAAGATTCCTTAGAATTTAAGCTATTACCGCTTGTTAGATAAAAGTGCCAATATCAATGGTCATTATGATATGCTAAGAAGTAATCATATTCAACTGTTGCTCCTGGCTGTGGTCACTAGACTAGTCGTTAAATCAAGTTTGAGGCCTATGTAATTACTAATTAATACATAATCCAATGAAAAAAAGATATTAATTTTAATATTCTTCGAAGAAAAATAAATTTTAAGGAAATTTAACTGAGTAGCTATCCCTGATGGGATTTACCATCGTTAATTTCCAGCATCCTTGAGGCAAAAAATATAAATTAAAATTTTATTTTTTTATCCTTATCTACATTATAGAAAGAACTGCTGAGGAAAATTTGAAGCTTTGGTCAATCAGTGTTAGTTTTATTAAGTAGACGTCACAATCAATTACTAATTAAAAGGATAATTTATAAGCCAAGGCCAAGTAAAAAAGAAAGAAAGCAATTTTACTTGTCACAGCATGAGATACTGGATAATTAGCTGATATGAGCACATCCTTATAGGCAATATAACAATGATAAACAATGATATTTAGCCGTTGTATATAATCATATTATGCAGTTTATAATAATCTAAGTGCGAGGTTTTTATTGATTCTGTTACCAAATGGGCCTCAGTAAGGCTGTGTTGTGAGTGACAGGCTGCCGCATTCCCTTTCCATATTATTTTAATTTGAAATTTAATTATTAAGAGAATAATATATTGTTCTTATTAAGTAATAACCACATCTAGACTTTGATCTGATAATATAAATCAATTTTTTGTCTCCTGAATTAGATGGCTGAAAAATTTGTCCTTAAATTTCGTACTAACGTTAATAATATGTTCGTCGCCATAATAATGACAAAATTAAAAACTCCTATAAAAACAAGTAATTCAAATTCGATAGATTCAATGATAAATCAAAAAGTCGTTACGAATTACAGGCTCATTTGAGGACAATTAACTACAATATTTCGAGGGTTCAAATATTAACATAATTTTCCTTTCTTTCTGCCATGTCTTCGGACTGCCATTTACTCATTGGCCAAGTAATAATTATACCTTTTTCAAACCACCATGAGTCAGATTTCTGTATTAAGTTTGTATTTCAAAGGTCAGCGAGCAAGAACGAGTAATCGGCTTACCGCTGCTGCGTTATGGAGGCTTAAATACCGCCTAAATCTTTTTTTCGTGGATAATTTAGTTAACGAAAGACGTTATGAGTAATAATTGCCCGTAACTTCGTTTTAGGCTTGTCTTAGTAAATTAAGTATTAATAAGCTGGCGGGGTTTGACCTGAAGTTTATTAAGTAGTTCGTTGCTTAATAACTTTTTAATGTTGGTTACCTGTGCTGAACATAAGATCGTGTTTAAGGTCAGTTTTCTATGTAATTTAATTTCTTTGTCTTGTAAAGTTTTGTAACAAAACTTCGGTGTTTGTTTGTTGCATTTTCTACGAAAATATTGGTTGTCTGGAGATAAAATGACCGAAGGTAATATTAAATTTTAATTTATTAAAAATTTATCGTACTGTGTACGTTTAGACCGGGACAGAATTTTTTTACAAATCAACCCTCTAAAATTACTAAATAATAAAAAATATAAAAATGTTATATAAATGTTCTTCCACTCTGTCTTACGTACTGTTCTAGTTCTGGGCTATCTGATTATTATTTCGAGATTCAATCATATAGCCATTTGATTTTAAGCCTTATTTCCATACACGTAACATTACATTTTATATAAGACGATATCCGAAGCACGTGACTTCATTGTAATAACTACTGCACTGAACTCCCATTGCTCCCAACATTTCTCACAATTATGTTCAGCATTAGCTACAATTTGTCACAAAATATATGAATTAGGTGCAATATCGAGGAGTATAACAAAATTTCCGCTTCTCACAAAATATTTTTTCCTCATAGCTACTCTAATGAGGCTTCTTTCTCCAATACTTGTCCGAAGTTTTTCCTTCCGAATCGTGATGGCCATGCTAGTAAGCCGAACCAAAGTAATAAGTGGCTAATGCTTTATATCATATATAATAATATATGATATAAAGCATTAGCCAGTCATATCCAATAGGCAATAGCCTATTGGATATGACTCATACTAACCATAGAATAAGATTAAAGTGAGATATGAGCTGTAAGCTTTTTTCTCGTAAGGTTGAAACTTCAACGAATTATACACCGTCAAGCCTATATTCCCCAAGCGGGGGTGGCAGAGGTGTACTGAGTACGACCACTTTTCGCCGACGATGTTAGGTCCCAAGTAATAGGGGGCGAGGCTATGGTTATATACCGGGCACAATTCCAGACTCCGGACTCATACTGAGATGTTTTCGTGGGAAAAACTTCATTCGTTCGTCCTAGGATTTGAAACCAGGACCTCATGATCACCAAGCAATGCTAGACCAACGAGTCAAGGAACTATAGTTTAATTATTATATTATAATTATTTATCTTATATCACCTAATGGAAAGTGACAATGGAGCTGAAGGTATGGTTCGTTGAATCAGTAAAATGACTTATAATATTCAAGTGTTTCTCTGATAGTGACCTAGCGAAGTGGCAAGCGTATTGTTTCTATTCTCTTGTCACAATCGACAACGCATCGTTCTGACCACGTGACTTTACGTCGTATGATGTCATTCCCATAAATTTTTTTGTTTCTTTAGCCTTAACGATTGAAGAAAGTCCACTTGGATTGGCTGGACTTGTCTTTTGATTATGTATAAATATATTTAAAGTACATTGTGACTAAAATAAAGTACAAAGATGATTGTTGAATGTTGAAAAATGAATATTTTATGATATTATGTTTAAGTCTTAATAATTAATTTATTTATTTGTACCTTCAATTTATTATTAGTTACCAGAACTTATTTTACGATAATGATTTGAACTTATTATTATAGTTTTTGTAATTCGTATACTAATAGCAATAAGTCATGTTTTTGAAAGGGATTTAAATTGTCTGGATGAAATGAATTATTATTATTGTACTTTTGTTTTAATTCTCAGCTTGCGCTGATATAAATGTCATTTACGGGCTAGGCCAAGTTTATAACATACAGATATATATTATGTATATATGTTAAGATCTAGGTCAAGCTGTCTGTCGGTTACATTAGTGTCCTCGTCTGGTCATAAAAACTTATGTACAATTCTGCAGGTATTTAGTATGGCGGGCACGCCACCCGCTCCCACATCGATAGACTCCAAATCCGTCGGAGCCCCGTGGTTCATACGGAATGTCAATCTCCATTCCGACCTCGGTCTCGAACCTATTCGCGCCTTTATTAAAAAGGCGACAACCCGATATTTTGCGAACACGTCCAATCATAGTAATCCGCTAATCGTAGCCGCCGCCGACTACGAACCCAACTCCCCTCCTATCAACCGCTACCGCCGTCCGCGGCATGTTCTCATCGACCCTCCCGATGCCCTTACATCCTTCCTTTCGGATACAGATACCGCACACAGGATCAGACATCGACCTCGCCGGCTAGGAATCCCTTCGTAGAATCCCTTCCCCGCCGGCCGGTGCAGAGCACCACGGCGAGACACCTAGTATACGCCCTCCCCCATAGCGACTGCCCAAGCCGAGGCCGTTCCTCCTTGAGGGGCCCTTGAGCTAGTTGTCCCCTTACCCTTCTGGCTCGAGCGTAGTGGTTGCTCGCCCGCCCGGTGAAGCTGTAAAGGCCCCGCGGCCAACAGCGTAGATCATTCACACACACACACAAAAATTTAGTATGGCAGCTTTCTGTATTTGGATATAAATATTGGGTTTCAGGCCAATAAGTTTTAGACTGTGATGGAGATGTCTTGGTATAATACCTATAGTTGATAGAACGATAGGAACAATGTAAACTTTATCCTGTTTCCAGATCCCCGTGACTTCATCTTTAAGTATTTTTTCGGCTATTGTTTTTTGAAGTGGATGTTACGGACAGCTAGATCTATGAGGTTAGTATTTTAACTATCTATCTATCTATCTATAACCTCACGCCAGATCCCTTGCGGGGTAGGCAGAGAGTACAGAGTTCCAACAGGTTCTTTCCTTACATACCTCTCTGGCTTCCTCGACTCTCATAGTTCGTCTCATACACGCTCGCCGATTACGGCGAGCGTGTATGAGACGAACTATGAGATTATAGTATTTTAACCTGCAAAGTAATATCTGGGCGATTGTAACGGATAGTCCTATCAGTAAGTATTGCGCGGTCAAAGTACATTTTATAAGTTCTGTTTTCAGGAATGGGATCCTGTGTGGAGTATTATAGTATAGTATGTATGGTTGGTGTGTGGATATGTTTAATTGCAAGGGATTGATGTATGATGTTGGTTATTTGGTTGTTTGTGGGTATAATCTGTTTGTGTAAGGTTAGGGCATGCTCTGGTAACAAGTTGAATATTTTCAGTGTGGCTGTGTTAGTTTCGGCATCTATCATCTGTGATTGGCATCTTTGAGTATGTGTTTCCTGTAATTCCTGGTATTAATGACTTGATTCTGAATTGCAATTAGGAAACCTTCAGTCTCCGAAAATAGTGATCCTATTGTAAGCCATTAGTTAGATACTACTAAGCCACTAGTTAGAGTCTATGTTTGGTTGGTCCAGATCGTGCTACGTGCTGGATTCCAATAACGTTGAGTTTATTCACCTTTATAGACGTTTAAAAAAATTGCACTTCTATTAACACCCAAGAATTACAAAGAACCCAGAAACCACTCAAGAAAAGTATTTTGGCATACTTAAGAAACTGTTGAACAAAAATGTCGTGAAAATTTCCCCTAAATAACGTTCTTGACATAATATTGAAAACGCGATCCGTCAGCCAATTAACCCTCCCCAACTGCGCCTACTCCATCGTAATAACAGGGTAGCATGAAAAATGAAGTAATTAAAAACATAA
This sequence comes from Phalera bucephala, assembly GCA_905147815.2. Taxonomy (NCBI): domain Eukaryota; kingdom Metazoa; phylum Arthropoda; class Insecta; order Lepidoptera; family Notodontidae; genus Phalera; species Phalera bucephala. The sequence continues at coordinate 13,676,265 of LR990616.1, read as the reverse complement.
GTATACCCAAAAAGTGTACATAGTTGACAGCTTTTACCCGTTCGCAACTCTATCCGGGCAGGTCGATCCGACCCTGCATTAAATCCACGACGAAAGCCTAAGAACCTGAACAATAAAAAGGAAACTCCCCACGACGTGCGTGACCACCGACTCAATGCAAATTATACTTCCATCCATTTCATACAATAAAACCAAATGAGGCCTTTTAACGCAACATGAGAAATCGATAAAAAAATACACGTCCGAGGTTATGCCCGGGTGCGCTCGGGTTGTGGAGTAAAACGTTTTATAATTCTTTATGCACGGCTACGGAAGGGTTAAGTTTTGTACCTCATGTTTTTTATGCGTGTGTGTTCCTATAGCTTTTGAATTATTTGATGGATCCGCTCATATTTTAGGTACGATGACGTCATTAAGGCTCTGCCTAATAATCGGGGTCGGTTGCCTTTTTAGTAAAGTATTAGTGCCTTTCCTGAAAAAGTACAAAGGGCTTAGTTGGAACAGATTGACACTAGTATAATGTTGTCAAGTTTATTCATCCTTTCCCACTAAAGATTTACTCAATAAGGATGAACGTAACTGCATGCTTTGCAAATAGTTTGTGCTTAGTTCTCACCGTAACGGTGAGAACTCCCATGTGTGGCGACACATTCACACGGCTATAGGATTTCTAGTATCTTATTTTTACTATTTCTATGATTGCAACTAAGAAATATGATATAAAAGGAGACCTTAGGAGTTTTGGCGTAATATTGTCAATATGTGGAATATTAACCATTATGTATTCTTATATGTGCATGAGTGAAGGTAATTGAAACAAAGTAATAAAACGTGCCTTTTCGATTTCCCTCAAAACGGCTGTCGCAATTGGTATGTAAAGTATCCATCGCTTTACTATCCAGGGTGGGGTACTTCATCAATTTAATTATCATCGGTGTCATCAAGTTCATCGGGGAGTTAAATTAATTTAAATAAACACGGTTATGTATCTTACTGGACACTGGCAAAATATACTTAAAATTAGTCTGAAGCAATAACTTAAAGATGAAGAAGGAGACCTTACCATTATTTTACTAATAACACCTTATTAATAATAAAATATCAGTCTATACTGTCCCACTGATGGGCAAAGTCCTTGTCTCACAAATCGAGGCGAGAGAGATTAGATCATACTCCATCCACCACGCGGACTCAGTGCGGATCCGTGGAGGCAGGTTTGTGGCCACCCGCTGTTGGAACTTATCAAGCCGCCTTAAATGCTTCCAACTCAGCTTAACAACAACCACATTAAGTGGCAGCCGAGACCAGCGACTAGAGAAATACAAAGAGCATTTAACTTAACCTACAGATAACATTTCATATAAATTATACATTAATGTAATTGATAACCAAATAGTTACTCCGAAAACAACCAGTATAGTAAATACAAGGCGAAACTACGGTAAGGCACATTCTCACAAAATAGTCGTTGGGTCCACGTCTGTAACAGACCGAAAATATATCCAGGGTAATATACAGCCGTCCCTTGAGTGTGCCCTAACCACAGGCCGATCATAACCCAATTACAGCCCAACCGAATTTTTATGAACCCGTTACACCTTAGTGAAACAAAACCTTAATGAATTTATTTTATTTTTATTCGACTATAATAATATTTTATCGCGTGGACGTAAGTAAATCTTATTAATAAGCTTGGAAGTTTGTTTTGGTTTTATGGCCATGAATTTCTTTACATTAGATTTTCATACTAAGTAAGAAATAGCTGCGTCTTTGATCTAGAGGCGTTTGCTGCGGCCAACGATCACGAGGTCTTGGGTTCGACTCCTAGGAAGAACAAAGTAGGTGTTTGAAAGTTATTGAGGTTTTTCTATCAAAAAAATTTAGTAGCAGTCCGAAGACTGGAATTGTGCCTAGTATTATGGCAGTAGACTGCCCTCTTTTTATTGGAGCCTAATTTATTCGGCGAAATTTAGGTGCGGAACTACGACTTCTACCACATCAACTTAGGGTTTAGTGAGAAATGAATGGTTATTGTAATAGTAATAATATGTACTATGAATAGATTGTATAATGATTACTGTGAGTTTCATGTGCGGTGAAGCTGCATAACATTACAGCGATTACTGTAAATGGACTGTATGACTACGAACGTAAAGTAACAGCGTAAATCTCTCATCATAACGATTACTGTAAATGGAAATTATGACTATATATATTTCTAAATATTTTTTTAAGGTTTACAAATTTTCGCAATCCCCTGTGGTGCTCACAACGAATTTTGTTAATTACTGAGTGATTTCAGTCACTGTTACCCTGACATTAATAATTGTATTAAATGCATATTTGAAGCGTAAGAAGCTTACAAAAGTAGCAATCGTATGAGAGCACTTATAGCTCAAAAACTATACACTAAAGAAATCAAAGCGTTGTCCACCCACCAGACATGAAAACATGAGAACCCCCATGCCTCATTAGTGGAGAAATATCGAGCATTTGCGAGAAAAACTACGCAGTAAAAATGTCTGAAACGTGATTTATAATTTTAAAAATGCTTGCTGTGTTTTGTGATGTTAAAGGGCCCGAGTTTGTGTACTGGTATTATGTATCATTGATAACGTCTGTTGTGAAAAACAAATGAGTTTGAAAGATTATTTTGTTTCTTCAGCTTAGTTTGAGTAATTTCATTGTGAAAGGTTGGGAAAGGGTTAAAGGTTTGGTCAAACAGCTCCGCTACACTCGGCCGGCGGTACGCTGGGGCGCCGTCCGCCGGCCGTGCAGCGTCCCGCTAGCACGCATATTAGCGTCTCGTTCCCCCATGTTTCATTTGTAATCGCGTCGGCTTCGACGGCGGCGGGTCATGACGTTTGCTGACGCGCTGAGCGTGGCTGCGCTTTGTGGCGTCTCTCGTTCATTTCAGTACATTACAAATCTTCAGGTCGTGCCACCGTCGCGCTCCCGTCGCGCTGCGTCGGCTATGTGGCAAAACCTTTAGAGAGAATAACCCACCACACTTGTCTAATGCAGGTTGGTGAATGTGCAGTAGGCTCATCCAGCCTGTGGGCGCCACCGTTATTGTACTGGACGTTCATGCGCCGCCGCTATCAGTCAACATCGTTAGTTCAAGTCCACCTTCGTATCCCAGATGATGATGCTGGTTTCTTAACAACAGTCAGTTTAAACATCTATGCAACCATTTTAGAAGTAAAATTATTCTTCAACAAGAAACTAACTCTTTTACTAATATATCCGTTTGATATATATATTTTATTATTAAAAAAATAAGAAGTAAAAAATAATTATTAAAAATAAAAGCCCCTGTTTCTCAAGCAGGAGTGTGATGGCGTACTGTGTAAAAATGTAATAGGAGACGAGCTTATTGCTATTACATCGTAGATTTTATTTTAAATTTTAATCGCATCGCCTAATAACCTTGTCCAACCTGGGATTCAAACCCAGGAGCTCGTGATTGCTAGCTGCACAATGCGTCACACCCAAACTAAATCTACATCTGAATTCAAAGAAACCGATCCTTCTCGACCTACTCATCCGATTTTAAAGAATGTGGTATGGTGTCGAATGGATTCGTTATTATGGACCGAGTGATTAGAATGGGGGATCTCTGAAATTTTGTTTTAATCATCCTTTCAACTGGATATTGAATGAAAGAGTTCAAAATTTGGGGTTGATAGATATAGTACAATTTAAAATACACAAAGTTATAGAACAACAATTTTACTTTATTTCAGCGATTATTCCGTAGTCTAGTATTTGGTCGTGGTAAGAGGACGAAAGTCACTGACATAGCACTCAGAATTGCTAAACTTAAGTGGCAGTGGGCGGGGCACATCGCTCGTAGAACTGACGGCCGTTGGGGCAGAAAGGTTCTCGAATGGCGACCACGTACCGGAAGACGTGGAGTGGGTAGGCCCCCTACAAGATGGACCGATAACCTGGTGAAGGTCGCGGGTAGAAGTTGGATGCGTACAGCATAAAGCCGGTCGTTGTGGCGGTCTTTAGGGCCTTTGTCCTGCAGTGGACGTCTTTCGGCTGAAGAAGAAGAAGAAGGCGAAACAAGCTTTTTTTTAATAATGTATTTTTATTAACAATTTATTTTAACTCTTTTCTTGTAGATTTAGGAGTGCTGCAAAGTTCATGCATTGAATAAAAGCAAGATGGCTAACAAAATAACATCAGAGTGTGAAACAGTGTCGTAATTGTATAATTACAAGAGCGAAGGTAATTGCTTTTCCTCGTTGCCTTAAAAGCACTGGTTAAGTAGAGAGCTAACTGTTCTAAAACTACATACAAGCATTGCGAACTTGTCTGTTTCTTATTAAGTACGGTAAAATGGATTTTACCTGTGTGCCGTGTCAAAAGTACTCAGTGAAACTTCGGAGATTCTTACAAGTATATTAAGGTCAAGTTTTGTAAGTATACGATGTACGGAATTTTCGTATTCGGTAGGTAACTACTGTTAATACTTAGGTTTCGAGTTTTCAACAAAATGTTCTTAAATATTTTACAGACGGTGTTTTATACCATCATTTTAGTATGGTTTCAGGTCTGGAAGAGGATGTTCGGATCAAGTCTTCTCCGTCCGCAGCATCGTAGAGAAGCATCTGGCAGTGGGGCAGAAGGTTTTCTGCGGTTTTGTAGATCTGGAGAAGGCATTTGACAGAGTTGTGCGAAAGAGACTTTGGGACATTTTGCCAGAGTATGGTATAGATGGCACTCTGTTGCGAGCCATCCAGTCCACTTATGTGGACTGCAAGGCATGCGTACGGGTGGGTGGTAACAGGTTACCCTGGTTTGACATTAAAATCGGCGTCAAGCAGGGTTGCGTGTTGTCCGCTAGACTGTTTATAATATATCTGGATAAAAGTCTCCAAAGACTGAAAGCGATGAATGAAGGTGTACAAATGGGTGACTTAGTGGTAAACCATCTACTTTATGGAGATGACGCGGTTTTAATAGCACCAACAGCCACTGATCTGCAAACACTAGTCACAGTTATGAAAGACGACTGCATGATCAATGGCTTACACTTGAATGTGAAGAAAACCAAGATTATGGTTTTTGAAAGGGAAGAAACCAGAACGAATGTAAGGATTGTGGTTGGTAACGATATGCTGGAGCAAGTGAATGAGTTTGTATATCTTGGATGCGCCTTCAGTAAGGATGGGAAATACACCGCTGACATAGAGAGTAGAGTGAGTGCAGGGAACAGAGTGAATGGAGCAATGGGAAAGCTACTTGGGAGCCGGCACTTAAGCCATAAGGCGCAGCTGGCCATACATAACGGAGTTCTTGTCCCAACGCTGTTATATGGTAGCGAGAGCTGGGTATGTAAGAAGTAGAATAAAAGTAGGATAAATGCGGTAAAAATGCGAGCTCTGCGGAAGATGTGCGGAGTGAAGCTGACCGACCGCATTAGCAACAGCGTAGTAAGACAGCGAGTAGGTATGAAAGATAGTATCGGTGTAAAGATGAGAAAGGGCATGCTTCGTTGGTTCGGGCATATAGAAAGAATGCCAGAGGAAAGAATGACAGAACAGATATACAATGTGAAAGTGGAAGGATGCAGGTACCGGGGAAGACCTAGACTATCTTACCACGACCAAATAAACCGAGCCTTATCTGATGGTAAAGTCAAGAGTCTCCGTACCCGGCGAGCGTGTATGAGACGAACTATGAGAGTCGAGGAAGCCAGAGAGGTATTTAAGGAAAGAACCTGTTGGAACTCTGTACTCTCTGCCTACCCCGCAAGGGATCTGGCGTGAGGTTATAGATAGATATATAGATTTTAGTATGTGTCCAAATAAAGACGATATTCCATACTAGCATTTACCCATGACATTTTCTGAGCCGGTTTTTAGAGGTAAAATGTAGCCTACGTCCTTCCTAAGGATGGAACTTATATTCTTGTGAAATCTTATCATTATCTGTTAAATGGTTCATTATCCGTCAAAGGGTAACAAAGAGCCGAAGTTCCTTTCGATTTGTATGATATTAAGTATGGATAATTCAGTCAAAAATTCCGTACCTTTAACTTTTTGGAAAAATTAATTGACTGCAAATTTTACGGCTAAGGCAAGTTTAGTTGATTCAGTTTTCATTACTATGTATAGTGATTATATCTTATATTGTTCTAGTTTCTGATGTGATCACTCAAGATGTGTATCACCTATGAGAATATGCTTTGACAGGTGTATATCAGTAAAATAATTTCGTACAAAGATATGGATTCTTTTTGACAGGCGGGAAATAACTATACTATAAAAGTAATAGGTACCCTCACGGGAATGAGGTAGTGTTGAATTACTTGCAGCTGAAATTTTAATAAAATATTTAAAAGGCATTATTGTTATTGCACTCTCGAGTAATGAACCTACGAGCGCTAAAACAGTAGTAAGAGTAGTATCTAACTACACAATTTATAGTCGTTGTAACGATTTATCTTTAGAAAATAAAAGTAAACAACATCACGCCTATATTCTCTAAACAAGGGTTACAGAAGTGTACTATGTGAACTCACTTTTCGTCAAAGATGTTATGTCCTAATTTAATAGGGGGTGAGTCTATTGTCATTATGCCAAACACAATGTCGGACTCCGGACTGATATTGGGAATTTCTATACCATAAAATTACACCTGGTCTGCCTCAGGGTTTAAGCCCAGGACGCCATAAGACCAACGAGGTAGTCTGGTGGCAAAAAGGTAGATAAATATTACTCAAAAAACACTGTATGTAGCACACTCTTTGACGATCAATCATACTTATATATGCCCAGAACTGTAGATAGGTACATTATTCCAGATGAGTCACATAGTTTATTACTTTGGCCTAGGTTATATTTTATCTCGTAAAGTTTGAGATGAGTTCGCGAGACACTTACGTGTATATTTTCTTTTAATAATTTTTCTTCCGTTTATATTTTCTTTTATATTTACTAGTATTGTCGTTGATATTTCTTACTCTAAAGTACTTGCAGGGGTAAATAATCGTGGATTGTGGAAAAAAATCACCAAGATTAAGGAGCTAGCCGCGTTTTTATAAGAATTGCCAAATTAAGTTTAAAATTAGGATTTGCTCCTTTGTCGTGCATTTACAAATATGAAAATTTACATACATATACACAGATCGAAACAAATAATTGTGGGTCACACAAAGATTTGTCCCGTGCGGCATTCGAATCAGTGGGCGGAGTGGCTTAAGCTCTTGAGCACTGCGCCAAATCGTCCGTCGTAGCTGACTTCGGTTCGGCTGGCTGTAGATGAGTGATCGTTTGTGGCATTTCCATTTTCAAGCGTGTTCGTATTTCGGAAGGCTACGTATAGTATTGGTCTTTGCTATTAATTCATGTGGTAGTCATTAAAGAGAGATGAAATCCTCAAGGATAAATTCCAAGAAAGCTCACGTCAAACTTTGTGCTAAGCTCCCTGGTAAGCACAGGGCACATCCATGTGTTGGAGTACTTATTCTGTCTGATCTCCATTTAAGAGAAATTATTTTCCAATAGTAGAGAGAAATATAAATATTTTTAAACAGGCAACTACCTACGAGGAGGGATCAAAAAGTAGTGAGAATGAGATAGAATATAATGACTATTGATAACTTAATAATTTATTTTTCTACATAGTTTCCGAGTCTCTCTACACACCGAGTCCAGCTCTTTTCCAAGGCATCCATCACCTCGTTATCGTCTTCGTACCTGTTTCCCCTTAAGTATTTTTTCAATTTGGGGAACAGATAAAAATCGCTAGCCGCCAGTTCTGGTGAATAAGGGGGGTGGTCAACCAATTCGAAGCCAGCTTGCTGAATGGCAGCCATCGCAACTGCCGACCTGCAACATTTTCTTGGGTGACTGACGTCGATGGACGGCCGCAACGATGTTCGTATTCCGTGCTCGTTCTTCCTACTCTAAATTGAGAAGCCCACCTTGCGACAGTGGAATACGGCGGAGCAGACTCTCCTAATATTGCCTCCAAATCGCAATGAATCTCTTGCGTCGTTAACTTTTTTAAACAGAGGTATTTAATAACGGCTCGCACTTCGTTTTTCTCCATTTTCGAGAACACGTTCCGACACGAAGCAAACAAATGACTAAATTCAGAAAAAAACAAAAGGGAATCGAAGATTTTTTTTTTATTAATATTACAAATATGTATCTGAGCTATGCCTACCAGTATTTTTTTTTACCAATGAGTATGTCGTTCTCACTACTTTTTGATACCTCCTAGTATAACGATAAGCGCCTAACTGAGCTCAAGCTAACATCATAATGGTTAAAAACAAAAGAATTTTAACAATTATGATGTTAGTCTATTAGTTTATATTATTATATAAACTAATAGACTTTTGTTCTCGAAACTAGCGCTTTTTCTGCAAGCCGTAATTTGTGGGATACGTGAGTAGGAATAGTTATCCTTGTAGTAAAATCAAGATCATCATTAAATATTGTCGGCATATAAATAAAATTGATTCCGCTGTAAATCAGACGGCCGGAATACTAGTATACTGTAATGTAACAAAAAGGATTAAGCCCGCTACTCATTCCCACCATTGTAACTCCTGTATAACAAAAAGGATTAGTTAACATGAACTAGTCTAGAATTGTACTTTCTCACGAATAAGATTGAGAGGGATAGGTGTTATTTTAGCGTGTTTTTAAGTCTCCCTCTGGGTTTTTTGGCAGGAAGTCGAGAAATGCTGTCGTGAATTTGTTGTAATTTACAAAACTTATTGCGAATAATAATGTGTAATGTTGGTGTGTATGTATTCTTATGTGTGCATGAGTGAAGGTGATTGTAACAAAGTGATAAAACGTTCCTTTTCGATTTCCCTCAACGGCCGTTGCAATTGGTATGTAATGCATCGGTTTACTATCGAGAGTGGGTTACTTATCATCGTTGTCATCAAGTTCATCGGGGAGTCGAATTAATTTATACAAACACTAATATGCATCTCACTGGACACTGGCAAAATACATAAAATTAGTGTGAAGCCATAACTTAAAGAAGAAGTAGAAGTCTCCCCCGATGGCGGATGCTTCAGAGCGCAGCACAAAAGGGGTACCAGTGCGTTCCATACCGAGATCCCGGGGCCACTCCAAAGCGCTGATATTGGCCACCCTGCGGTTTTTAGTCGGTAGGAATCCGATACGCCCCGCCAGCTTCCACCGAGGCTCGAGGAAGTCCTATGCAGCATTTGGCCCAGGTAAAAAACAAGTTTGGGGCCACCTGCTGTTAAACTCATCACGGGGCCTATGTGGCTTTACACTTAGTTTAACGACTATCGAATTAAGTAGCCATGCGACAACTTGGCTTGTCACAAAAACGTGTGAAAATTACATTGACATAAAAGGTTATCTATTTCAAAATGAACACGTTAGACTCTGTGGTTGCTAAATATATTTTATACTCGTCTACATTATAGTGATATTTTAGCCACTGTAAACTGAGTTGAATGAAGGGATAGTGTCGGCCATCGTCGTTCATCAGGTCATTGGTCCGTTTGTAGGGGACCTGACGACTCCATAACTTTATGAATATTTCAAAGAGTACTGTACACTTTTATCTACTTAGAAGTATCCAACAGCACCTAGCTATCTATATCAAATAGCCAGATTCCTTGAGAGGTAGGCCAGCAAGCACCTAAATTTCTCTAAAAAATCATTTTTACTTGATCACCCCATGTAGGCAGTACTTTGAGAGCAATGAACAAACTTTTCGCAACCAAAAATCACGATTATTTTTTCCTCTCAAAATCTGAAGACTTTCTCATGCAAATGAAAAATACGAACATTGAAAGTTTGGATTAAATATTTCGGTGCTCCTTGAAGATATAATAATACGAAATATATTTTATGTTGAGCAAGGAAACAAGGCAATTTCGTAGGGAACATTTTTCTTTTGAGTGATCTAGTGTAGGATGTTCTGGAGGCTACTTCTCTATCAATTTAAAACAATTATTCGGTCAAATCTATTTCAATTAACTTGGAAAAATGCGCTATGATTTATTTTAGGCTGAATGTTCAATGTCAAATTGGGAGTACGTATAATTCATCCTAGAATTCTATTTTTGTTACGTTACATGTTTTCTCGGACCGGTTGCACTGGAGAGCAATTGGGGAGGCTTATGTTCAGTAGTAGACAAGTATAGGCCAAGATGATGATGTAATATTTTCTCGTGAATAAGAAGATGGATACCTTCTGCCTGATGTTTAGAAAATAAAATAACAAATTTAGAAAGAAATGTAAAAATTAAATACTTATGGGATTAGTGGCGACAGTCTCACCGCCTATTACATTAGAACCGAAACATTCTTTGAAATACGAGTACTCAATTCATTCCACAAAAAGAGGCGTGAAAAAAATATTTATTTTTGGTCGATCAATGCCCGGCTTTATATCTAACTAGTGAGATCAATTCTCAAGCAGTATTACTTGTCTGAAATCATTATTACATGTACTAAAAGTAATATTATACGTGCGTCGACCCAAGATCGAGCAATATATGAAGGGAATCGACTACAATATGTGATCAAGTTTTTGACGTTGCAATCTACCGTTAATTTCCCCCGAGGTTCACCTGCCGCCACAATAAAGAAACTAGTTTTATTGTTACCCATATTGTACTCTACTTCTAAAATGTTTCGATACGATATTACGGCAACATTATTAAAGCCTATTGTGACTTGTGATCAGCCAGTTTCAACGTAATAATCGGACCTTTCATTATCCTTATTGGGTACATGTGTAGGGTCGACTGAACTACCGATGATCTAGCGAATGAAATGATATGCATGTATCAGTATACGAGTATCATCTCATTCTGTAGGCAATTACACTGAGTGTCTACAAATTTTCTGCCTTAAGGTTTTTATATCATTTATCCTTATCCTTTAATATTTATTACTTAACCTATTTAAAATAGATGGTATAAGACACTTGAGATTTTCCAAGCGCTTCGAATACTACCTTTTTAATGAAGGGCGCTGAGTTGTAGACACTTACTTTAGATTTAAAAAAAGCCATTATGAACTTATTTATCCCTAATTCATATACAGTCCAACAAGGATCTTTTGGCACGCGGCCAAAATCGGAACTGACACTGTCATCAAGTGAAATGTCATTCATGATCGTCTGTCTGCAACTGGGCGTAACCGTTAAGCCATATTATATCTATCTATCACAATAGGTTCACTGCCTCGGTCTAGTGTCAAAGCGAATTGCTTTGTGATCACGCGGTCCTAGGTTTAAATCCTAGGTCGAACAAGTAAAGTTTTTCTAACCAAAACTTTCCAGTACGAGTCCGGAGTCCGATGCCCGGTATATGATAATAGGCTCGCCCCCTATTACATGGGACCGACGGCGAAACGTGGGTGTACTCAGTACACCTCTGCCACCCCCGCTTGGGGAATATAGGCGTGACGGTGTTTTTTTTACATCACAATAAATTACAATTTCAAATGAAAAAGAATCCTTTTAATATTTCCTCATTGCTCATAAATTTCTACTGCGATAAAGAAATAACAACCTCTAATTCATTCAAAGCGTTATCTGAGGTATCGTATGAAATGAACATTAGGCGTTGGGCACTCCGGGGAACTTCCAAAAAGTCCTTATTGCGTGCGTACGATTTCCCGAGCCCTAATGGTTGTGCGCGATTTCGCTGACAAATAAATATGTACCGCCTTCCCCGGTAAGAGAAATTGTAATTGTGGGGCCCTAGAACAGACATCATAATGCTGGAGCGACTCCGTTATATGGGACCCATAATCTCTTAACGATGTTGATATTTTATACCGGTACATTTGCTGAAGGGAACTTGCTTTGAATGTATTATGATTTGTTTGCATAAGGGACATTTTAGCTTTGCATCTGCTGGTGTTTATTATGGGTGAAAGTAACTTGAATGGCAAGCGTAGGGATTAAGTTAGAGATAAGATAAATGTGAATAAAAATTATATAGGCGATAAGAATACAACGTGTTTTTACATGCCCCTTACGATAAACAGAAGCACATGTTATTATTACGTTTTACCTAAGTATTTTTCTTATGGCTCGGGAGCCTGGCACTATTCCTCGGACAAGGCACAGATTTTTTCGAAAAAGTGATGTTCTCTCAAATATCGAGGTTTATTCATAATGTTATTTTTTGCCCTTAGGCAATAGCAATTGCTTATAGATGTGATCACAAAATAAAGATGTATTTCTTGGATATCACTTCTTTATTCCACGGACATAATATATATTACGATGACGTCAAATTGTTGAAGCTTAGCCCAATTGACAATAGCGTAACGCTATCGAATTGATATGCTATTCTTTTTACTCAACTAATATATTGAAAAGCTTGAACACAACTATACGCTTTCTCAACAGCGTAACTCTAATATCTAATTCTATGTGCCTCCGCATTAGCGATACGCTTTTACTCAGTACGCAGAGTAAGAAGTTAATATGGCTTCAAACTACTGCAATGTTCTAGGAAGGCAATCTAGACGTTACATTTGCCATTGTAACGCGCAATTTGGAGCGTTTGGATTCCTCGTAGCAGTTTAAAGGTCATCAACCTTATTATTGCAACGTCAACAAGATAGAACTGAAGGCTTAGCACGAACAAATGGCGATGGCGTTACGTGACTTCTGCGGAAGCTCCAAAACGCTAACATCATGGCCCCACCAGGGTGTTTCGCCGGCATGCAACACGATAAAGCATCAGTTAACATAAAAGGAGCAGGAATTTCTAGAGTAATAAAAAGAAACGCCCAACGCCCAAAGTGTGCGTGACCACTGGAGCTCATGGAAAATCATATTTTATTTTTGTTTCACAAAACTTAAACACGGCAACCAACCTTTGTTCTCGCTTTATTTGTTGATCCGTAAAAAGTTATCTATGTAAGCAGAGATTTTTGTAGATTCGTTCATTCAAAAGATATTGAATAATGTACAGGGGGGTCTGCTCGGAAAAATACATTTTCTTAGATTTTTTTTGTGAAAATATTTAGATGGTACTTCGTTTCCGTTGGATTTGGTATAAAAATATTCTGGACTGATAGTATTAATTAAATGATCCGTATTTAAGAAATGATAATAGCATAAAGCATAAAACTGCACTACAACTACAAATATAGATATGACTACAAATACAAAACTAATTTTAAATAAAACACAGCTTTGCAGAAGACATGCGTCATCTTCCTTGCAAACCTTGCTTGACGGACGATTTAGCGCAGTGGTTAAGAGCTTAAGCTGCTCCGCCCACTGTGTCGAATAGTCGCGGGTTCGATTCCCGCACGGGACAAATCTTTGTGTGATCCACAATTATTTGTTCCGGTCTGGGTATTTGTTTGTGAATTTTCATGTTTGTAAACGCACCCACGACACAGGAATAAATCCTAGTGTGGGGCTACGATTTTTAAAAAAAGAAAAGAAAAAAAAAGAAACCTTGTTTTAAACTAGCATTAAAAAGCATTCTTTAAGAGAATACTTAAGAATACCTACCTAAGAGTTAATATCCCTTCAGCAGCAGTCAAAATAACAGGTAGGTGATATGACGTAGACCCTTACTATTTTAACACACTTTACGGCGTACGAACGAGAGTGTTACTATAATATTCCAACCCACCTACGTTCTGTAGATATCGATTGACCCTTAATTTCCCATGGGTTGCCCTGACCGCAAACAAAAGCCAAGTCTTCATATCGATCATAAATTCATGGGTAGAAAGCTAAAGGAACTATACTTTGAAAATGCATCATCAAAGCAATAACCAAAGTTTAGTCCGAGACGACCAAAACACTAGATTGAACATCGAAGTTTTATTAAAATAATATGAAGTAGCTCACTCTTAATCTGATGATTAAGAGTGAGCTACTTCATCATGTTTTATTATCATCATTATAACATAATTGTTATAATGATGATAATAAAACATTATAATTAGCGGAAATACGTCCACTGCTGCACATATCTGCACTTAAAAATCGAAACGTCAAAAAGCTGGTCTCGGGGCGAACTTATCTTAACATTTATGAAATACCCTTTCGCTCCTCGTTCGGGTATATATAATATAATTATTATTATACAAAATAAATGTAATAATTTTACTGTGCCTATAATTTATTTTGATTTGAATCTTTAGAAGTTTTTCCAAAATTGTATTTTGACATAGATTTAGGAGGAGCAAACGGGACCATTTAAACTTTCAATGGGCCAACGGGTTCATTTATGCCATCAGAGGCGAAACATACGGGGCGAACGGGTCCGAGACCAAAAAGTTACCTACAATAAAAGTTACCTACGTAATTATTAGGGGTCGCAGGATGTCGTCTTTTTTGTCTATTTTGTTGCACAACATAGGTCTACACTCTGTGATTACTGTTCCTCAACAAATGCGACGCGGCGACAAGGGACAAGTCACGCGATGTTGAGATACTTGTCGGGCGACCATGATCGACATCGGTCAACTTTTCCCAACATCAGAATATGAGGCTTTAATATAAATAAATTAATCCCAATAACATGTTGACAAGCGCAGCGTGGGTCGGCCGCCTCTCAGATGGACCGACGATCTTGTGAAAATCGTAGGAAGTCGTTGGTTGCAGGTGGCATCGGACCGTTTGCCCTGGAGAGCGATTGGGGAAGCCTATGTTTAGCAGTGGACGAGTAGGCTGAGATGATGATGATTAATTATAATAAAATCCGTAAAATTAGTTTCTATTCCTTCTTAAAACTAAGAAACCTTGTTTTATTGAGTATTCCAACTTTGCTGACATTTTACACGGCTTGTAGGGTCCGTGGTGTTAAGCCATACGTTGAAAGTAGTTCGGGAACTGCTGTTAGACGTTCAGTGCTGGTGTAACATGGCAAAAGTTTGTAGTGTACATTTCCAGAGTTGCACCGCAACGCTATCGCTAGTTCGAAAGTAATCAGCGAGTTAAGAAGCAAAACATTTTCAACTTACTTCAAAATCGTTCCACTACCGAAATCACACTACCACATCACTACCGAAATTTTATATATAATCATCGATTTTTGTGCTCACAATTTATTAATTACTCAAACATTGCATTTCGATAGTCATTGGTTTCCAAAACCAATACTATACGACTCACAGACCATATAAGTAAAGCAACATCGGTAAAACGCAATTTTATAACTATATATATCAAAAAATAATGGTAAATCTAGAAATTACTTTCTATTAAGAACACTGGCCAAGACTAGACTAGCTAAGAATATCTGCATTTACCATTTTATCCGTATCACCGCCGCGTGCGCAAACAGACCGTTATAAAATAACATGCAAAAGCCATACGTTATACCACGATTTGCCACAAAGTCACATTATTGTACAACTATAGAAGCTTAAACTACTACAGCATTGTCTTTCTAAATACAACTGCGAACTTTCTTTAAAACATTCGCTAAGAAACACAAAGCGAGTTTGTTTTTAAGACCACCATATAACATTATATTTTTAGGACCACCAGTATAAGAGAGATGATCGTATTAAATTTAATAACATCATCCTAACAGAGCATCATTTATTACGCATTCAAAGCACTCAGCTATCAACATAAACAAAGGCACCGAACACGAAGGCGGTCCAGCAACGGAAAACAGATTTCTGACTCAATGAATCGCGAACATTTACTCTGAAACTTTCTGGTGAAATCACGCCAAGATCGGCCAGTTGTAAAAGGAGAAGTTATTGTATTAGGTGTGTCTTATCCTAACCGAATTTGTTTTGAACCTATTTTCGGTCGCTGTTTAATGTTTTTTTAGCATGTATACGAGAGATAGAATACGGCATAGCCATATGTTATCTCTCATACTCAATGGCGTGTAATTAGCCAATGTCCAGCAGTGGACTGCTATAGGTGATGATTATGATGATGTCATTCCAGTCAGTCTTGATAGTTGTAACAATAGGTATGCTGAATTCTATGCTAAATTTTATCTAAATCAATTCAGCTGCTCTGACACAATTAAGTTTCACACATATTTTCACACATTTTAACACACATTTAAATACGCAAACACCTAAACTTGCGCAATTACATTACTAGTTTTTCCCGGGTCACGGCCCATACTATATTTTTTTACATCATATTTATGTATCATGATATTCCAGCTTATAATCTACCCTTTCATTTAAATCGATCTCGCCATTTAGACGTGATAGACATCAACATCCAAACCCTCTAACAACCTAAGAAAAAAAATCTCAGCCGAATATTAAAATATTTGCTTTTGTTACAATAGGCAGTAGAATGAACAGATGGTTTTGCGGCATTTTAAAGTAGATACTGATTTTGTTGGATGGCACGTGTAAGCTAAGTTTTCTCAGTAGCTCTACCAGGACTTGTAAAACTCACTCTTATTATAGAGAATGAAATGAATGAGCCCCCGTATGTGCATCCTGGTCACAATCGGTGGGATCCCTACGGTGATTGGCCAATCCTTTCACCACGATGGCAAACACAACCAGTCCAGCTCTAAAGCCGGCGATGTGTGTAGTCTCTATTAACTTTAACTCTATTAAAATCGAGGAATTTTCACAGGACAAATCAGAAATTCTTTCTGAGTTCTGGCGCAACACACTGCGACGTTCTGTGTATCCAAGAAACCCATAGAGACTCAGGGCTCTGGCCACACCTTCCTAAAATTTTTAATTGTATCTTGTTTGCCGTCGAAATGCTAAGAAGAAGAAGATTTCTTATAATTTTTACAATTTTGTATAAAAAAATGTATAATGCTAGCAAATACGGGAGGATTTAAAAACCCACCTATACAGACACGTGTTCTAAACACGTCAAAAATTATATCAAATATGTCAAAATTATGGAAAATGGAATAACATTATCTAGCATTATTGTAGCGTATGTACAATTGTACATATGTCTAGATATATGTAAATTGAAACATTCTAACTTATGAGACGAACTATGAGAGTTGAGGAAAGAACTTGATAGAACTCTGTACCGCTTACCAGCAAGGGCTCTATCTCAATAGGTTAACTATGAGAAGAATCATCCTCATAATTCGTGTAGTAGAAAATTTAACTGACCATCAGTTTGCGTCTTACGTACCATATGGTGGATTTAAGCACTCAAGCATAGTAAAAGTCTATTATGATACTAATATACACATGATATAAAAATATCTACACAATTTTTGCTCTTCCAAAAACGTGGAATTCATCTATATACATACTATCAAACTCCGGAGAAAGCGTTGAAAATATTCAAAAAACCTTTTCACATAAAACACTTATACAAAGAAAGCCCTGCCATCTTTAAGACCATAAATTAACAAGCTGAAAATTATTGCCAAGCCGGTTTCCCTTGTTTATTTTCACTTCTCCGGGGATGAGATGAATAAATGGTTATCATAAACTCTTTGAACGCATAATGGTCACATTGCGAACGCGGCGGTAGTGCGATGCCGGTGCGACCTCGGCAGATGTCATGCAGATGTACTGATGCACTGCAGATGACTGCCTAGTTGGTCAGGTGGCAAAGGGCATCGCTTTGTGATCACGAGGTCCTGGGTTCAAATCCTAGGTCGGACAAGTGTAGTTTTTCTAACGAAAATTTCCCAGTACGAGTCCGGAGTCTATAATTGTGCCCGGTATATGGCAATACGCTCGCCCCCTATTACATGGGACCTAACATCGTCGCCGAAACGTGGGTGTACTTAGTACACCTCTGCCACCCCCGCTTGGGGAATGACGTGACGGTCTATGTACTGAAATGTAGGGGAGACGCCAAACAGCACCGCCACGCTCAGCGTGACGCCAAACGTCGCGACCAGCCGCTTCGCCATGTAACCAGAGCTTACAAACGAAACACGGCGAGAACAAGACGCCAGCACGGGTGCAGGCGGGACGCTAGCACTGCGTTGTTCAGCGGCCGGTGCGATGTCAATGATACTATCGCGTTCCCAGTGTGACATTATACGAACCAGACCTTCCTATCCTAGATCGGGTAATGTGTAGCACAATCGTCCTAACCTTATTATTATTATTAGATGTCGTACATCCTATCGTCTTTATCTTAAGCCCCTAGTTAGAAAGTGTTAGAGAGAGAACACTTTCTAGATTGGAGTTCCTACAAAAAGTAAAAAAAAGGAAGGTGTGGATCTTGTCATACGCGCTGCACTGCACACGACGGCCTCCCGCCGTCATCCCGCTCCGTCGCCGATGTGGCGAAGGCTTAATACTATAGGGTATAGGGCAAGCTTGCTTTGTACCCGCTATTAAACAACCCTTTCTGGTTATTATAAGCACCATTATGGTATACTGATTATAATTTTTTAGTATTGTTCGTTGAAATTAAGGTTACTCTGTTGGCAGAGAAGTAATTGCACGAGGCATATTTTGTTTTTTAATTTTTTGTGTTTTTGGGCCAAATCACACATGCTTACTTGTAGCTAGTTAGTTATTACTGATTTTATCATGGCATCAATAAAGAATCGGTTTATGACGACTTTCTGCGTTAAATAGATAAAGTATGTGAAAGCAATATGTGTTGTGTCTGATTTCAGTATCTAAATCTAATGTTTTGATGATTGCTACATTTGAATTTGAATGTATGCAAAGAACTAGGTGGGTACCTATATTATATATATATTTCTTCCTATGTAGTTTCTGAAATTAGCGATCAACAGAAATATAAGCGCAGCCCCAGCTTCATGCTTCCGAAAAATGAAATCATCGATCAAAAAAAACTATATATAAATGATAAATAATAACAAAATAAGTACCTATCGTTCAAATATGAACTACGTAGTAATACATATCTTTACGTATAGTTCAACAATGTTCTTTTGGCCATGGATGACATTTACAGGTGGGTGTTGGTGTGAAATTTAGGTTTCCATTAGTGAATTTTTCCTACTTCCAAAGAGATATTTTTAAACGTGGGTCCTCACCATAGAGGTCCTCACGGTTACTAATTAAAAAAAGAACTTTGGTAAATTTCATAGTAAACGGTAACTCTGCGACTGTCATGAAGTGACATTTTGACAAAAGATCCATGCACGATTGTATAACTTTTTGACAGATCGTAGAAACTGACGCTAACTGACGCAATAATGCAAGCGCAATTTTCGCCGCATATAATTTGTTTTTTTACATATAATGAACGCGAGTGGGCAATAAAAAAGAGGACATTTTAACGTATACAGTAATTACCAACCTGTCGTTTCGATACCCATTTCACTTACACGTCACGTATTCTTAATTCGAATAATTGACGTATCCTTTTTGAAGCACGAAAAAAGGTTCGAATACTGATTTTTGTTGCCTAAAAATTCCATCATAGTATAGATTTAAAATGGGTTCGGACACAAAAGGTGATTTTACAAGATAAATGGTTCAAAGGGTCGCATCGCACTGACCCTGTCAGGATTGTATTAATCAAAATAGCAGAGGCCCGAAGTGGTAATGTACATTTTGTGTTAGGTGTCAACGGTTTATATACCCACAAGTAAATAGGTCACATAAACGTTAAAACGGGTATTTCTTAATACTGTATTGGATGCGTTAGGTATCGTTATTGAATTAAATAAAAAAGCTTTTTGGCACCTACAATTTTCATACTATAATTACCGTCAAATGCCAAATGCCAATCTTCAAACTAAAAATAATGAAATGTGATCTAAACAGATTACACAATGTGTAGACGGACGATTTAGCGCAGTGGTTAAGAGATTAAGCCACTCCGCCCACTGTGTCTAAAGGTCGCGGGTTCGAGTCCCGCACGGGACAAATCTTTGTGTGATCCACAATTATTTGTTCCGGTCTGGGTATTTGTGTATGTGAATTTTTATGTTTGTAAACGCACCCACGATACAGGAATAAATCCCAGTTTGGGGCTACGTTACCTAAAAAAAAAAAAATTTAAAATTGTCCTAAAGAATTTTTTTTTTTCCGCCTATGTTATTTTATTTACATTTGAAATTAGAAAATAAAACTGAACGATGTAATCAAAAGACTTTTGGTTGCCTGCTACCTTCCTTGTTCATAATATCATAATACAAATTATTCTCCCACAAGCTACCAAAAATGTTGTGTTATGACTTAGTGGTAAACCATCTACTTTATGCAGATGACGCGGTTTTAATAGCGCCAACAGCCACTGATCTGCAAACACTAGTCACAGTTATGAAAGACGACTGCATGATCAATGGCTTACACTTGAATGTAAAGAAAACCAAGATTATGGTTTTTGAAAGGGAACAAACCAGAACGTATGTAAGGATTGTGGTTGGTAACGGCAAGTGAATGAGTTTGTATATCTTGGATGCGCCGTCAGTAAGGATGGGAAATACACCGCTGACATAGAGAGAAGAGTGCGTGCAGGGAACAGAGTGAATGGTGCGATGGGAAAGCTACTTGGGAGCCGGCACTTAAGCCATAAGGCGCAGCTAGCCATACATAACGGAGTTCTTGTCCCAACGCTGTTATATGGTAGCGAGAGCTGGGTATGTAAGAAGGAGAATGAAAGTAGGATAAATGCGGTAGAAATGCGAGCTCTGCGGAAGATGTGCGGAGTGAAGCTGACCGACCGCATTAGCGACAGCGTAGTAAGAAAGCGCGTAGGTATGAAAGATAGTATCGGTGTAAAGATGAGAAAGGGCATGCTTCGTTGGTTCGGGCATATAGAAAGAATGCCAGAAGAAAGAATGACACAACAGATATACAATGTAAAAGTGGAAGGATGCAGGTAGCGGGGAAGACCTAGACTATCTTACCACGACCAAATAAACCGAGTCTTATCTGATGGAAAAGTCAAGAGTCTCCGTAACCGGCGAGCGTGTATGAGACGAACTATGAGAGTCGAGGAAGCTAGAGAGGTATGTAAGGAAAGAACCTGTTGGAACTCTGTACTCTCTGCCTACCCGGCAAGGGATCTGGCGTGAGGTTATAGATAGATAGATAGACAAATTATTCTCCCACAAGCTACCAAAAATGTTATGTATATACCTATTAAAAATATTATTCATATATAGCCCCAAGTTTTTCTAGGGTTTTCAATCACATCTGACATTCGGAAAAACCTTAGCAAAAAATCGATCCCTTCTCTTGGTGACTACATGGGTTCTGATAATAACGCGACGAATACTTGTGGTTTACAAACCATATAACAGAACATCATTATTGTACCAAAATCCACGGATAATTTGAAAATATTCTACGACCTTAACACGGTCCAAATCGTAACCCTTCCGTCACCGTAAACGGCTAATAACCCATTACGCTCACATTCTAAGTTATACGACCGAGTTATAAATCTGAGTTTGTGTGAAAAATTAAAAGTACCTCACACAAGTTCGGTATTTATGAAATAGCTCGCCAGCTACTTTACGAGGTCATTATGGTGGCCATTAAATGTATGATTACAGGGGGTCCTGTTTTGGGCAGGGCATTTGTATAAGCACATCAAGTTTCTCTAAACGACCTGGGTCCAAAGTATTTTAATTCATTACACACGACTTCGTAAACTTCAAAGCAGGCTGCGTTTTATGACTTCATAAAGTGTGGTTCGTTTCGAGTTTTACTGGAAGTACCTTATTGTTAACCTGTTTCATGGACCACATTGTTCTATAGTAATATGATTCCTGTAATGTCGTTTTTGAGGATTATTAATGATGCTCTGCAGCGATGTGGCATCGATTGGCGCTATATCGAGGTGTTGAGATGTCTGTATGATACCGCCACAATGACCGTCCAGCTCCAGGACCAAAAGACCAACCCGATCGAGCTGCATCGAGGGGTAAGACAGGGGGGGGATTTAATATCCCCCAAGCTCTTCACCAATGCACTCGAAGACGTCTTCAAGACGCTGGACTGGACTGGGCGGGGCATTAACATCAACGGCGAATACATCTCACACCTTCGGTTTGCCGATGATATCGTCATCGTGGCAGAGTCACTGGAACAGTTAAGCGAAATGCTGCATAGCCTAAATGGAGCCTCTCGAGGTGTCGGTCTCGGCATGAACTTGGATAAAACCAAGATCATGTTTAATGAGCATGTCACGCCGGGACCGATCTACGTCGATGGTTCGATGCTCGAAGTTGTTCGGGAGTATGTCTACCTTGGACAAGTTGTCCAATTTGGTAGGAACAACTTCGAGAAAGAAATCAACCGCAGGATCACGGTCACGTTTTCGCTTCGCCTATACCGCAATGCCTGAAGACTAAAGTCTTAAACCAATGCGTTCTACCTGTTATGACTTACGGGGCCGAGACGTGGACACTCACAGTGGGACTAGTCCACAAATTCAAAGTCGCACAGCGGGCTATGGAGCGAGCTATGCTCGGCGTCTCTTTGAAGGATAAAATTCGTAACGAGGTAATCCGACAAAGAACCAAAGTTACCGACATAGCTCGCAGACTCAGTAAGCTAAAGTGGCAATGGGCTGGTCACATCTGCAGAAGGACCGACGGCCGATGGAGCAAGCGTGTCCTAGAGTGGAGACCGCGACTTGGTAAGCGTAAGGTAGGACGGCCCCCAGCTAGATGGACCGACGACCTCAAAAAGGTCGCTGGGACAGACTGGATGCGGAAGGCGGAGGACGGTGTGCAATGGCGCGTGTTAGGAGAGGCCTATGTCCAGCAGTGGACTACGATAGGCTGATTGGTTGATTGATTGATTGATTGATTGATAATGTGAATAAAGTGATAAACTGCCTTTTACAAGCTTTTATTTAACTTGCAACGTTCGTATGTCTGTCTGTCTTTCGGGTCAAATCTTTTGATTCATTTTTCAAGCACTTGCAGGTATCCGATTGAGCTGAAATTTGGCAAACGACATGACACAAATCGGTGACAATGCAATAATATGGTACCATGGAGCTGGTCTGATGGAGTTGGAAGGTGGCCTTAGGAACATGTGAACTATACAACGCAGCCCCCTCGTGCTTAGACTTACTAGACCAAGCAGATAGTGTTTAGGGTCTGATGATGAAGCCGAAAGGTGGCCAATGGAACCACCCACTTATTCAATATAACCCCGCAGTGTTTGGGCTCGTTGGATTTGTCTTGACGAGGACTTTAAGCCTGGGTGGTGTACAAGGTCTGATAATGGAGCCGGAAGGAAGCCATAGGAACTCGTCAACTAAACAAGATCAGCAAGCATATTCGTTGTGTTTTTGCTATAAAAGCTTGTTTTAAAATTATTTTGCTGTCAAATTTATTCAATGTCAGTATGGCGTTTGGTTTTAGTTGTGAAATGTTTTTAAATACATATATGTTTAGTTTTTTTACATATTTAGGATTTTACGTTGTAAATATTTAAAATCAGGGCGAAAACTGACATGTTTATTTTAAAACAACGGGTAAATGGAAAAAATAGACTACTAATAAAATAAAAGTAGGTAACATCTTACATTATTTCAGAGTATGACAAAATTAGTAACGGTCAGAATTATCTTTCGAATTGCAGTTACAATATTTTAGTAAGTCGTAAACCTTTGGTACCTCTACTACTCTACCCTCTTCAATAAACGAGTATAGTCACGCCGACTATTTGCTATCCCACTTATACCAGTTAATTTTAACCACCAATGGACAAACCAAATAAAGATTAGTCAGTTTTATAAAAATAGACAAAACTTCAGGTTGTAAAAGAAAGTAAGTACATACAAACACTATAAAAGTTGTACTAAACTAAAAAAATTACTCCAGTTACAATACAATTTTTTTTTTGCAAATAATAAACGGTCGTTGTTTCCTTAGGATGTTTCTGCACTTATTAAAAAGACTTATAAAATACATAAAAAAATAAAAACAATCTCAAAAGCTGAATATCATCTATACATATAATGTAACATATATAACCCAAGACCTCAGACACCTAAATTATATTATTGCCTTACGAATTTAATACGAATTTAATCTTCCAATCTTATACATATAATATACCAAATATAACATCAAAATATTTGCAAGCAGAAAGATTTCAATGTAGCATAATTACCGATAATCTCTTTTAACTCAATCGTCAAAACCTTTTACTTACAAATTCAAGTCAAGATTTCAGAACAAGATTCCCTTTACACACAAAACAGGTATAAATAGCTGGAGCATTTCCCAACTGAATAAACACCGTACTCCGTCATTTATATTAAATTGAAGTTGTTAAGGGAGCCGCAAAGTTTAGAACACCCTTTGAACTTGTGCACAGACAGAAGCAGCCGTACCTATCTCCCTTCATTAATTATGCAATGTTTTTATTCAATTAGTCGTGTGGTCTCCCCTAATTACGCCTCATGGGAGCAGTGGGATGCAGAGACGAGCCAAGTTTGCCGCAAATGGAGCAATAAAAAAGGAAAAAGCGGAAAAAAGAACATCTCGTCTCTTTGAGAACAATACGCCGCGCACAATGTGTTATGCTCGCAGGCCCGCCATTTGTCTTTTCCGTCTAATCTCTCATGATGACGATGTTGTTCTGCGATTTGTATTTACATTTCACAATAACTGTGTTTAAGCTGCCGTTTCTGTATTGAAAGAAGAAGGAAATGGGTGATTTTTTTGATGAGTTTTGATAGTAAAAATGTTTAGATTTTCTGATTTGGATCTTTTGGGTTGTTGGCGTTCATTTGTTTTATTGTGGGCCTTCTACAATAGTGTAAATATATATGTATACTGTATTGCTACCGTATGATACATATTGTTACTTCTGAAATATTTATGTTTCCATTTATTTCCTTCTATTTATTTTCTAATGAGTAACAAAAGTAAATACCTAATTATGCCGTACGATCTTAAAGAAGTCAAAATTTAATATCGCAGTAAGATTTATTATTTCTCGTAGATGCACTTACAAAATACGAAATTCACACATACAAACAGCTTATACTCAACAAATATTTGTGGGTCCGACACAAAAGATTTGTACTGTGCAAGGATGAAACTACCGATAACTGGATCCACGCATTAGATGCGTTCTAACGATTAGACAAAGCGATTTACTTGATCCAGTGAGTTCAGCGTCTTATGCACTAACCACTAGACCAAGCGTTGTCAAAAATTGTAAGTAGGTACTAGACCTTCTATAAACGTCAGAGAAAAATTATAATAGCGTTCTCTTGGGTGCGGTTGTAATAAAAGTAAGCATAGCAATGAAACACTTCTAAGTACAATGCCATGTATTATGGGCGCCAGAGGCGACATGAAGCCCGAACAATAACACGAACCGACGGAAACGCTTTTCTTATCCTAACACTGAATAAATAAAGAATTTCATTTTGCAATATAATTTAAAGAAATCATTGATTTGGTTTGAAAATTGGAAACTGCTATAAAGCAGTCGCATAATTTGCATCTTATTTTTGAAAAAATCAGGTAATTGAGTGAATTGTTCATTTTGTAGCAGTACTTTGGTTGATATTTTGGTTGATATATTGTGAGACGGATAGACGACATTCTGTGAGGTCACACATGTACAAGTTTGCTTGCACCTACCTACCTGTATGCGGATCTGATAGGATCTCCACACCGGCCACGGATCCTCATGGATACCCGTTCCCGACGGGGACGTGAACGGGTTATGTAGGACTCCTGGCTCCTTGCTCCAGCGGCAGTCGGCGTCACTCCGACCGTCACTGGAGCAAGTCCTACCCACTAAAACCCCATCGTGTTCCATCTCCCGCTTAGACGGCGGGTCACGGGCACGCGGATATACTTCCGCGGCCCGTCAGTGGCTGTCCGTTTTTTAGACCCCTCTCGTTCAGGGTAGTCCCGCCCTGGTTCTCCTACGTGTTGAGGACACGCCGATCAATGTTTTTCTATTATTGTGTACACAAAAGCAGCAAAATTCCATGATCAGTAGTGATAGTGATTCGATTAAACCAGTGTTTTATTAGAATCCGGACTATATGGGATAGCTTGTAATATTCACTACGAACCGCGGAAGCGATAACGCGTGCGCACTTGCTAGTTCACATATTTAAGAACGGTATTTCAAAAAGTTTATTAATAACCTGTGTAATTTCACTCACATTTCACTCACACTGTGGTACACACAACGTAGTGCACTCAAATTATTCTCATCAATGTAATATTTTAATCATCGAGTGTGTCGTTCCGCGAAAATCCAAACTGAGTCACATAAACTCGGAACTTGACCAATTTTTAACAATATGCCGAAAAGAACAAAGTCTTCTCCCGGTAATAAAACTCACCCTGTTTCGGAGGAAAAGACTCAGCTTCGGAGTAAAGGGAAACCTGATGAACCATCACCCGAGGTGGAAGTTTTTGTTGAAGCACTTGGTGATGGTAGAGAAAGACTGGATGGCTCATCGCTAAAAGAAGAGCTACTTACCTTGCTTACAAATTGGAAAAAAGACCAAGATCTCCTCCTAAAGAGACTATGCACAGATATTGCCGAATTGAAGAAGCAAAATTCTAACATTGAAGCTACTACAACCGAGTTGGAGAAAGGTATGCAATATCTGTCTAAAGAATACGACGACCTGAAGAAAACAGTTCTAAGTTTGGAGAAGGAGAAAATACAAAATGCTGGGTACATAGCAACTCTCGAAAATAAAGTGGAAGAAATGCAAAAAGGGCTCAAGTCCACAGTCGTAGAGATCCGAAACGTCCCTAATCGTATGCAACTAGATAAGCTAGAGACACAACAGGACTTAAGTGAACTTGTCCTAAAGATGTGTAATGTTCTCAAAATTGAAATTCAACCAACTGAAATAAAGGATATTCACAGAATCAAAAATAGACTAGGTTCATCTACTATTATTACCGAACTCACATCGGTTTTATGTAAGAACAAAATATTAAATGGCGTTAAGGAATATAACAGAAATAATTCTCTTAAGCTCTCATCGGACTCCATTGGACTACCAGGCCCTTCAATACCATTATACGTCTCCGAGAGACTAACCAAGAAAGACCGAAGGCTTTTCGCCATGGCCCGAGATATAGCTAGAACTCTAGAGTATAAGTATTGCTGGATAAGTAAGGGCAGAATTTATTTGCGGAAGACTGAAGGAGGACCACGGTTCGAGGTTAAATGTGATGAGGATTTAGCTAACTTGAAGAAAATATGACTCGACTTCTCGTTACTGCTATCTGCTTTTTCGAAATATTATTTTTGTTGTCTCTTTTTTATAATAAGTCTTACGCGGTGTGCCACCAACCTAATTTTATTCGAACGTTACTTTTTTTCATATCTACCCACTCATAGATTTTATAATAGTTATCGTTTTGTTGTTTGCAATAAACTGCTATTAGTAATATGTGTAAATTTTTGTAATGTTTGCTCATGGAATGTTTCGTCTCTTTTAAGTATAGACAAACGCTACTTACTTGGTTTATTACCAGCGTGTATCTTATCTAAGTTTAGATTGTTACCCACTGCTTTGGTTTTGTTTATAATTTGTTTACTGGTTGGGGTTCAAACGTATCAGAATGTGTGGATTGTTGATACCGTTAAAAACTATTGGGTTACAAGACATCATCTACTCAGGTCATGCACAGCACACAACATCTATTATTTGCCATATATTAACTCCAATGTACCCTACAATTTATCGATTTTACTTGTTTATTCACAATCTATCAATTCCTACACTTATTACGTATACGTAGAACATGTATTAGGCCCTCATTGTGATTGTTCCTTGTGGATCGCTTTTGGGGTACATGTAATTAGTATTTTCATTGAAAATGGTTGACACCGACATGGAATTGGATAGTATTAATATTTCGGAATCAATGGTTTGCGATGTTGAGGATTGTCATAGTTTTATTGCGCATAAGTTACCAAACATAAAAATCATGACTCAAAACATACGCAGTATATCTCGTAACTACGACGAACTGCTAATTTTGCTAAATCGATTAAAAATGGACATAGATATAATTATACTGACTGAATGTTGGCTATCGTGCAATGGCTCTATTCCAATTCTACCGGGCTACTGTGATCATATTACGAACAAATATAAAAATCAAAACGATGGACTAATAATCTATTACAAGGAATCACTCAGTGTTCAAATAATGGAACCTGAATTTTCTGACAGTAACTATTTACAATGAAATAGCTATACTTGCAATGTATCGATCACCATCATACTTTAAATTAAGCCCATTTCTAGCATCTCTTAACACTACCTTACCGGCTTTAAAAAACATAAAATCTGTTGTATTAATTGGTGATGGTAATATTGACATATGCTCGCAAACTTTGGACAACAAAGCTGTTGAATATTTAAACACTATGGCCTTTCACGGATACTTATCGGCTCATAATTTCCCCACAAGACATGGCTTAACCTGTTTAGACCATGTTGTGCTCAAAACAAAATTCCGATCGCAAACATTTGTGTTAAATAGTTCTATTACTGACCACGCTGCTGTACTTCTATGTCTTTACCAACATCGCCACAAATTTCTACAGGTTCAGACTCATATTACTAAAATTAATTTTTGTGCTATTAATGAACAATTGGAAAGCATTAATTTTGATTTTACTCGTACCACTGTTGATCCCAACGAAGCTATGAAAAAATTCATAAGCATAATCGGAAATATAACTACTAATAACACTGTTGTGACTAAAATATCTCGTAGCAAACGTACTTACAAACCATGGATTACGTTAGGATTACTTAAATGTATTAAGAACAGGGAACGTCTTCATAAAAATTCTAAGAAAACCCCCAATGATTTAACTTTGCGAATTATATATACCAAATACAGAAATTTTTGTAACAACTTATTAAAAAAACTTAAGAGGGAATTTGAAAAAAGAGAATTAGATAGGAACATTAAGAATAATAAATTACTTTGGAAAACTATAAAACAAATTACAAATACTAATAAAACTAAGTCTAGTGCAACTAATTTGTTGGGGACACTACCACAACAATCTGTAGACAGGATCAACAGTTATTTTGTGAATCTTGGCAGTTCGTTAGCTGAGCATATTCTTAATAATCAAAGTCTAACCCGAATGCCATCATATTCTAGTAAGACTAATAAATCCTTTGTGCTTCTTGATACCGATGAGATGGAAATTCTCACACTAATAAATGATTTGAAAATTTCAAGTTCAGTAGGACACGATAAAATATCGAATGACCTTCTTAAAGCCATAAGATATCAAATTCTTTCACCTTTAACACATTTGTTCAATAACTGCATTAATCAAGGTATCTTTCCTAATGTATTAAAAAAATCAATCATTATACCTATACACAAGGCTGGAGACAAACAGTGCCCATCCAATTATAGACCGATTGCAATACTTCCAGGTATCTCCAAATTATTAGAACGAGTTATAAATAAAAGACTTACGCGGTACCTAGAGGACAATAATCTGATATCTACTAATCAATATGGGTTCCGCTTTGGCAAATCAACCGAAGACGCTGTACACACACTGACGGATTTTGTTGTTCGTAAGCTTGATGATGGACAAAAAGCGTTGGCTCTCTTCCTTGATCTTGCCAAAGCTTTCGATACAGTATCCATCCCGCTACTGCTCACTAAGCTTGAAAGTGTAGGAATATGAGGATTACCACTGAAATTATTCCAGGATTACCTCAGTTGTCGCAAACAGTGTGTAAAGGTGGGCCCTTACACTAGTTCTGACTTACCTATCACCTTCGGAGTTCCCCAGGGTTCAGTGCTAGGGCCAACACTATTTTCAATATACTTGAATGACCTCTGTAACCTTGCGTTACAGCAGGGTACTATCATATCATATGCTGATGACACTGTGCTGCTGTTTTCCTCTGATACATGGATCGATACCTTTGCTCTTGCTCAGAAAGGCTTTAATAGTGTTGCTGATTGGCTAAATTCTCACTTGCTTACTTTAAACGCTGGCAAAACCATGTATATGCCATTTTATGTTAGAAACAATAACCAGCCCCCCTCTACACTTACTATAAAATCACATATAAACGCACACCCTCCCACACTAGACACTTGCGATTGCCCCTCGCTGTCACGGAAGGCAGAAATAAAATATTTGGGTGTGCTTCTGGACTCTTCACTAAATTTCCGGTCTCATGTTACGTTACTACAAACTAGGTTAAGAAAATTAATATATATATTCAAAAACTTAAGATTTGTAGCTGATATAAAACTTATGAAAAACGTTTATATGGCGATTTGTCAATCATTACTCACTTATTGTATCACATGTTGGGGTGGCGCCTCTAAAACAATTATACTATCCTTAGAGATTGCACAAAGGGCTATTTTAAAAGTGAGCTCCTTCCGACCCATTTATTATCCGACTTCACTTTTATACAAGCATTGGAATCTACTTACTGTTCGCCAACTTTTTATTATTTTCTCTACTCTCAAACAACATTCCCTTACACCATTTGATAAGAATAAGTTATCGAACCGACGTCACTATATTGTACCCAACCCGTCTCAATTTAAGCATGCATTTACCAGAAAGTTTTTTTGTTTCCTTGGTCCGTTTGTCTACAATAAGCTGAACTCTGTTCTTAACATTTACCCTTTAACAAAAAAGATGTGCAGGAATAATGTCCGAGATTTTTTACTTACTTGTGATTATCAAAAAACTGAAGAGCTTCTAAATATTTTAGTGTAGTTGCCTTATGAGTAATTCACACGATACACACACAATACACACATATACTTACACGCACTCACTCATGCACGCACACATACACACACACACATATTCACACACACACATACACACACACACACACACACACACACACGCACCCACGCATGCGCAGACCTAAACACTATTCCAAAAAATATAACCTATGTTATCATGTCGCTTTCGCTTATACACACGCTATGAGGAGAAGACTGTGTCCTGAAATACAGGCTATGCCTAGTTCAGGCACAGTTGCATCATATTTTATTAGTTCTACTCTAAGCAGAGCATCATGTGTATGATATAACGTTGCTTGTAATGTGTTCATTGTTTTTGTTGCAAATAAAGATTATTATTATTATTATTTTGCTCCTAAGCCTGTTTTAGTATAAAAATTGTTTCCACAAGTTCTAACAAGCCCACTACAAATTGCACTAGCTTTTTTCCGACATCTTCAAGGTAACATTTAATCTGTAGAACCACCGCGTACAAAGCTTTATCTCTAATCTAGTTTACTTCCTTATATCTATCTTATTGCGCTGGATTAAGACCGCCATGCCTCGTGTTCCCGCTTCGCTAGCTCAAAAGATATTGACTAAATATTTTTCTTTTAGATCCGAGTAAATAAGGCTTCATCTGACGCTGTATACGAGGAGTTTTGTTGAAGTTTATTGGCTTGTTATATTAAACATTGGTTGCTAACATAAATATTTATTTTATGTAAATACGTCAAGAGTTAAATTTGATTTGATTTTAAATAAAACGTAGCCCCGCTTTAGGAATTATTCCAGTATCATGGGTGTGTATACAAACATGCAATTCACTTGCACAAACACCCAGACCAAAACAAATATTCGTGGGTCACACACGGATTTCTTCCTTGTGAGAATTGGACCCGGGATTATTCAATCCAGTGAACGAAGCAACTCAAGCTCTTAACCATAGAACCAAGCCGTCCGTTAAAAAATACAGTAAGTGTTTGTCTTAAATTTATAAATACTACTTGTAAAGGATGATACAAATAATAAGCTTATAAATCTAATATGAAAATGGCACTGACTTCTGATTTCTAACGATGTCAATTGTCATCATAATTGTTATTAGCAAAAAGCAGTCCACTGCTGGACATATCTATCTCTCCATCTGTATCATCACGCCAGATCCCTTGCAGGGTAGGCAGAGAGTACAGAGTTCCAACAGGTTCTTTCCTTACATACCTCTCTGGCTTCTTCTATTCTCATAGTTCGTCTCATACACGCTCGCTGGTTACGGAGACTCTTGACTTGCCCCTCAGATAAGACACGGTCTATTTCGTCATGGTAAGATAGTCTAGGTCTTCCCCGGTACCTGATCCTTCCACTTTCGCATTGTATATCTATTTTGTCATTCTTTCTTCTGATATTCTTTCTATATGCCCGAACTAACGGAGCATACCCTTTCTAATTTTTACACGGATACTATCTTTCATACCTACTCGGTTTCTTACTACGCTTTTGCAAATACGGTCGGTCAGCTTCACTTCACACTCACTAGAGACAAGCACTCCATTATGTATAGCCAGTTGCGCCTTTTGGCTTAGGTGCCGGCTCCCAAGTAGCTTTCCCGTCGCACCATTCACTCTGTTCCCTGGACTTACTCATCTCTCTATGTCAGCGGTGTATTTCCCATCCTTACTGACATAAACCTCTCCAATTGCGTGCAATTTCAATTCTCGGCTACTCTCATCCTATATCTACCAACCTCCTTACGAAGATTATCGCCCGACAATGTCAATACAAAGAAAGTATACGAATAAAATGTGATGAATGTATTTTTGAAGTCTAAGTGGGCAGAATCGTGGACACAACTGCTATAGTCTTTTTCACAGGACATGGGTACGGTGACGTTTGGTCATATTCCATTTCACGCATACTGTATTTAGGAATATTGAAAATAAAGAATCCAAAAAATAAATAGTAATATAAAAACGCATGAAAAATCTACTTTAATTTTCATTTAAATCATATACTGTTCATAAATTTGGGTAATTATTTAAACAACTTAAAACTTAATAAAACTGTGACTAAATTATGTTATGATTTACGTTTGAGGAACTATATAATAAATATGTAGTTTTTTAAAATGTATCAAATCAATTGCCAATTTTTTCTATCTATCTGACCGAAATATTTGGTATTCTCATGGTGAATTAATAAATAAACGTGGATGCGCTATATTGACGTATTAAAAGGGAGAGTTTTATAGATTTTTTAATAATAATAAACGTAACCGACGAACCGTAAGTAAATAATGAGATTATTTTATTTCGTTCTCTTTTTGTTCCTAAATTTTTTTTTTTAATATCGATTCATTCTTCGTTATAAATTTTCTCGATAAGATTTTCAATCGATTCTTCTTCACATTCACCACATTTCTAGAAACGTCAAATTCTAAACGCCAGAAACATGACTGCTGAAAAGGACTATAATCATAATATTATGAATAAATAATATTAGCCTTGTTAAGAAACTGTCCCACTGTTGGGCACGGGCCTCCTCTCAAACTGAGAGGGTTTAGGCCATAGTCCACCACGCTAGCCCAGTGCGAGTTGGCGAACTTCACACACCTTCGAGAAACTCTTAGGCATGCAGGTTTCCTCACGATGTTTTTCTTCACCGTGTTTTTGAAGCCTAGTGTATATTTATTATTTAAAATAATAGATGTGTGTGTGTGTTTCACATAAATGTGAAAGTTGTATGTTTAGATGTTTGACTCTTTGTTACTTAATCACGCAAAAACGGTATTACCTGTATTAACACATAGGACACTTTTGATCCCGGAAAAATGTTAGGTTCCTGTCTAAAGTGACCGCGGACGAAGTCGCAGGAAGAAACTAGTACTTGATAATACTAATAAGAAAGAATCTTTCATTTATCTGCCTTACTCGTTGCCGGCAATATGCCAAGATTTGGTTTTATAGCGAATTTGGCAGAAGTTCGAAGTTCCATAATCGTCGCCTCCTATCATATTCTGATTAAATTTATCCTCAGATTATGTGGATATGTAATATGCACATATTTTATTTTAGGATTTTATGGCGAAATACATAATTTATCAACATAGTGTCGATAAACGAGTAAGATCTGTTGAATATCAATAAATTCCCTTATTATTGGGACTGTAAAATGTGAATATTTATCGATGGCAGTAACCGTACGAACTTCATTCGTGGTTTACTCGCGCGGGTAGCGAGCACGGGTAAGTACCAACTTATAAAGGGTAATGAAACCGCGTTAGTACCTTAAGTAGTTAGTAACCTATTATGTTACTTTACTCTATGACATCGTTTATAAATAACAAAATTTCATGAGTCTTTTTATGCCTCGTTTATCTAGTAGTTCAATCTGTTGTATTCTAGAATTCTAGCATTGAATACATTGGTAATATCACTTATTATTCAAACTCTGTCGATGCTCTGCCGTCTCTAACTGAATTAATATCCTACTTAATATCATAAATGTGAAAGCTTGTATGTTTGGATGTTTAGGCGTTTAGATGTCTGGATGTTTGTTATTCAATGACGCAAAAAAACGGCTGTACTTGGATTTGGAGGAAAATTTGAAACACGGATTGTTTATTGCCTGAATTAATATATAGAATACTTTTTATTCTGGAAAAATGTAAGGTTCCTACTACTTACTAGTACAGAATAAACAACATTCACATCATTCAAAACATTCTATTATTATAGTTTCTTTCGAAAAAAATATTATTCTGAATTCAAATGAAGAACACCCTTCAATAAATACGAACCGTTTATCAGACTACGTAGGCAGATCACAGTCGTGCCTGTACAATTAAAAAAGGAAACAAGCACAATGCTTCCCTATGACGATGTCAAGAGACCCTCGTCGAGTAGATCGTGTTCTATCTTGTTTTCTCCGGGCCGTACCACGGCAATGCTACCCGGTACTGCCCTCTCCATAACGTATCGACAGTCCAATGCAAATGGACCAATTAGGTTATTAAAGCATTCCGCAGATACTGTTTGAGGGGAAAACTGGTTTGTTATCCATTGAAGGTAATGTTGCTGCTAATTAATTAGATTATTATTGGTTTGAATATTTATAGACAAAAACATGTTTTTACATATTAAAAGGTGCTCAAATATTGTTTTCCTGTACATACATAAGTCTATTAAAGAAACAGATAGATAGATAGAGTACTCTTTATTGTACACCAGCGAAGTTACAATTAATAAACAACTTATTACGGACAAATATGTATAATTGGCGGTCTCATTGCTAAAAGCAATTTCTTCCAGACAACCAATACAATGGAAGAAGCCACATAAACAGTAATAGAGGGCAGTTGGTAGCGTACACTAAAAACTTAGACAATAAATTATGATCACATTAAATACATATTGCAGCTATAATATAACATTATATACAGGAATAACAAAACAGATATACAATGCGAAATTGGTAGGATGTAGGTACCGGGGAAGAACTAGACTATCTTACCACGACCAAATAAACCGAGTCTTATCTGAAGGACAAATCAAGAGTCTCCGTAACCGACGAGCGTGTATGAGACGAAATATGAGATTGGAGGAAGCCAGAGAGGTATGTATGGAAAGAACCTGTTGGAAGTCTGTACTCTCTGCCTGCCCCGCAATGGATCTGGTGTGATGATAGATATATAGAGATATACACATTTCACACACAACTAACATATAATAATATCAGCCTATACTGCCCACTGCTGGACAAAGGCCTTCTCTCACAAATCAGGGTGAGAGAGATTAGGTCATACTCCACCACGCGGACCCAGTTCGGATTGATGGAGGCAGGTTTGTGACTACCTGCTGTTGAAACTTATCAAGTGGTAGCTGGGACCAACGGCTTAACGTGCCTTCCGAAGCACGGAGACGCTCGAATATGAAAATGCCACAAACGGTCACCCATCTCGGGCCGACCGAGTCGAACGCTTCTTAACTTTGGTAATCGGTGAGAACACCGTGGTCGCACAGCGCTACGAGCGCCTCAACTAACATATAGTAACAGACAAGTCTTAGTCAAAGAGTAACAGTGCTCGGAAAGTGTATAAGTGAAAAAAGTAATTGTGAGCCATTTTTTTAAGAATGGGAAAGACGGTAACGATTGTGCGCATTGGACTATCACAGGTAATGTATTCCACAAACAAACGGCTTGATTAGTAAAAGATTTATCAAAAAAGTTTGTAGAGTGCAATGGTTATTTCAGATTCTCCGATGACCTCAGCAACCATAAATGTGTTGCATGAAGGAATTCAAATCTTCTTTTGAGGGAGTGTCATTTGTCTAACAAGTTCCTCCTACATCTGTTTTTTGACCTAATTGTGAAAACTATATACTTCTTACTTGAGTATAATATAGCATTAAAATTAATGCTATTAAAAAACTCAAAA
The DNA here is from genome assembly GCA_905147815.2 of Phalera bucephala. Taxonomy (NCBI): domain Eukaryota; kingdom Metazoa; phylum Arthropoda; class Insecta; order Lepidoptera; family Notodontidae; genus Phalera; species Phalera bucephala. The sequence continues at coordinate 13,640,200 of LR990616.1, read as the reverse complement.
ATCAAATATTCAACCGACAAACATTAATATCTATTTGTAAACCACTTAACTTAGAGATCTGAAGCATCAGTTAGGTGCCTTAAATACCTTAAAATTAAGTCAGGCAGAAGCCACCACTGTTAAATTTATGTACTACTGCATAACATCAAAATAAACAACGTCGCGTCTATATTGCCCAAACCGGGATAGAAGAGTTGGTAGATAGTAGTGTGTACATGTGCACTACCCCTTTTGAACCGACTTCAAAAAGGAGGAGGTTCTTTGTTCGGTTGTATGTATGCTTTTTTTATGTATGTTCAGCGATATTTTCGTCAATTGTGGACCGATTTTGATATTTTTTTTTGCATTGGGTTCAGTATATCTCCAAGGTGGTCCCATATTAATTTTATTGACATTGGACCTTGGACTTAGAAGATACACCAGGGAACTCCTTAACGACAAACAATAGGCATGTGTAAATTGAGATATTATGGGTATTACGTCAATCCTATAGGTACCCTACTACAGAATAATTCAGTCACTTAAAATGGTAAAATAAAAATCTTTTATAAAAAAAGGTAAACCGACTTCAAAAAGCAAAAAAATAAATATTTGAAGCCGGTGCCAAGTAACCGACTGCACCAACCAGCACCGACTTCAAATATTTATTTTTTTGCTTTTTGAAGTCGGTTTACCTTTTTTTATTATCAACGATGTCAGGTCCCATGTAATAAGTGGCGACCTTATTGCCAATATTACGGGCACAGTTCCAGTCGTCAATTTCGCTACTGACATGTACGTCATTGCTGTTTTTATAAGACGTCATCTAAGTTTTTGTAAGTGCCGCCCGCCCTGTGGGTTTCATGCATATACACTATGTAATAATAGTCGTCCTGGAGCGAAAGCCTAGGTGATGTATCTAATGCCTACTGTTCACTAGTACTAAAAAAAAAGAATAACACACGAGTTATGTATCCATAACAATACTAATTAAGTGCATTAAAAACACCTACATATGTCAAACGCAAAATGACTTTGAATGGAAGCGGGGATCAGTTGGCCGGTGGATACCTTCGGTGTTCTGAAATTTAACCCTAGCTATGATATTCGGATAGGTACGTAGGTAGATGTTACTTATTGAAGTGTTCTTTTTATTATATTATATTAGCCCTGTAAGAAACTGTCCCACCGTTGGGCATGGGCCTCCTCTCAGACTGAGAGGGTTTAGGCCTTAGTCCACCGCGCTGGCCCGATGCGGGTTGGCAAACTTCACACACATTCGAGAAACTCTTAGGCATGCAGGATTCCTTACCATGTTTTCCTTCAGCGTTAAAGCAAGTGATTATTTATTTTAAATACGCACATGCTTTCGAAAAGACAGGGTTCCGTGTCTGGGTTTGAACCTAAGACTTCCGACTTCGCAATGCAATGGTCTTACCACTAGTCTTTTTATATATTTTGTATTTACCAATAAACAATAGGCATTGGACACATAGGTCACATAGGCTTACGCACCAGGATGACTAAAATTAGACTGCGTATATGCACTAGTATCGTTGTTAACTTCTATAACTATAGCAGACTAAACACTGGCCAGATTCTAATTCAAGGATTTGCAAATGTTTTGCTTAAATGACGAACAAAAATTTTTGTATTAAATTATTTGAAATGTTGGCAATATATACTATACTTAAATCAGAATACGGATGTGAATCTCGTTAATAATAAACAAATACAAATACAAAATACGGGTTATCGTCAAACCAATATAATGTAAATAAATAATATCGGGGCCTTCATTTGTGGCCAACAGATAACTTCATGAAATTATCATGTAAAATTCTTTTCATCACTGGAGTACCTACCATTATACGATTATTTTACGGAGTTATCATAACGCACAGCGTTACGTGTTTAATTAGTCATATCCAACAAGGGACCAGTCTCCGTTATCTAGATTTGCTACTTAAACCATTAAAGTTACCATCTTTATCGAAATACCCACTAAAACAAACATGGCTGATAGGCAAGTCATGAGTCTCCGTAATTGGCGAGCATGAGACAAACTATGAGAGTGGAGAAAGCCAGAGAGGTATGTAAGGAAAGAACCTGTTGGAACTCTGTACTCTCTGCCTAACCCGCAAGGGATCTGGCGTGATGATATCTCATACACGCTCGCCGGTTACGGAGACTCTTGACATGCCCTGATGAGATGAGACACGGTCTATTTGGTCATGGTAAGATAGTCCAGGTCTTCTTGGGTACCTACATCCTTCCACTATTCCTTCGTATCCTATTATTTTATTAAAAATAGAACACATTGAATAACCTGTTAAACAGCTCCTTTTTAGAAGAACCTATATAAGACGGAGCAGATGTCTCACTAGCCGAAAAATATCTTAACCCCGATATAGAACAAAAAAAAGTAAAATTCACATTTACCTCTAAATATCCAAATACATTCGCATTAAACTCAAAATTTATAAGTCAGGTTACAATCTGACGCATGATCTAGATAACGCCACGCGGTAACTGTCACTGATTTGATCTGAAACGAAGGCTAGAAATGCGGTTGGGCACAAAATCTGAACAAAAAACGTAAATATAAAAAGGTTTTGGTGCTGGAACTCGTATACCTGTACAAATAAGTCTCCTTGTTACTTCCTCCCTTAAACTCTAACTACTTGATTTTATACCTTTATTAATTAGCAAATAGATACAAATCGTGGTTTTTAATACTTCTAAACTAAAATCAGTCATTCAAATGTAAACGTTTGTTAGGTATTATATGATACTAATGATTTTGATGATGATGATTCCAATTTCTTTTTAATAAATGTAGTCCCGCACTAGAAAATACCTGTGCCATGGATGCGCTTACAAACATAAAATTCACATGCGCAAACACCCAAACTGAAACAAACACTTAATGGGTCAGACAAAAATTTGACCCGTGCGGGGATCGAACTTGCAATTACTCGATCCAGTCAGCGGAATGTTCTGTGTTAACCTTTATACTACGCCGTCGTCAGAATTGAACAAATAAAATGAAAACTCACAGAAATACTCAGTTTATAGATATCAATACTAGCTCCTTGAAAAAGCTCCGACATTTATCTAGTTTTCAGAATCAATACCGTCTTTCATCTTCTTTTATGAAGTGTAAAGTTTAGTGTATTACTCTATAGATATTTAAGACTGGCCTTTGCCCGTAGTTTTACCCGCAGGGTTTATACACATACGATTTATGTATTAAAAAATATGTTGTGGTCTGTTTACATAAACTAGTTTGAAGAGCAGAGCAAAATTTGATTGTATTTAAAATAGATATTTAAGATATTGAAATAAGATAAATTTTGAACTATATTTTACATTATTTGTAGGCAATGCTCAAAAGAAGCTCTAGTGTGCTCAGTGTGACATATTAAAAGCATCCGACCATATTCCGCCCGTGTTCGTGGTCGCGCATCCGACCATATCCCGCCCGTTTTCGTGGTCGCGCATTCGACCTTCGACCATGATTCGACCATGCTTTTCGAGCAACCCGTACTGGGTCCGCGTGGCGTCCTCACCCCGATCAACCCCGAAATCACCCTGATTTGTGAGAGAAGGTCCTTGCCCCGCATTAAAACAGTATAGACTGATATTATTATTATACTATTTTCTGGACTGCCTCGTTGGTCTGGTGGCAAAGCGCATCGCTTTGTGATCACGAGGTCCTGGGTTCAAATCCTAGGTCGGACAAGTGTAGTTTTTCTAACGAAAAATTCCCAGTATGAGTCCGGAGTCTGGAATTGTGCCCGGTATATGGCAATAGGCTCGCCCCCTACTACATGGGGCCTAACATCGTCGGCGAAACGTGGGTGTACTCAGTACACCTCTGCCACCCCCTCTGGGGAATATAGGCGGAACGGTGATTTTTTTTTTTTTTACTATTTTCTCTTCGAGATGATTTATGTGATCGGACGGTGAGTCAGGAATACGAATCTCTTTCGTTTATTTTAACTATAGTTAATAAACCTCTGTCCATTTTATATCGTCGTCATACTAAAATCTATGTATATTATTTTCAGATATCATATCTATCATCAGATACCTTAAAATTTAATAACAATGAAATAAACATGTTCTCTGTAAAGTCAAAGCCAAAATAAACTTAACATACCAAATCCAATACATCTAATTATCTTTAAAAACTTATGCAATCCAGTTCAGTTCTTTGAGTATATTCGAGTAACACACATCCCCATTCACATTTCTTACGTTGGAAGGATGGTGAAAATCCTCTTGAGTTATCCTTACTAATGAAAATTACTGCGATTCGTATTGGAGGTAAAGTGCAAACGCTATCAAATGAGTCGGAACGGAGAGGCAAGGTGCCGACAATTCAACTGTGAATGTTCCCTCTGACTCGACGTAATTCGTTCTCTCGACGCAATCAGATTAAGGTCATAGATATCTGATCCAACAGTGTTATTAAATAAAATTAATGATTTTGAAGTGTTAGGACTTTCTTTGTGCTGGCAATTTATGTTGGGGATCATAGGTTCGTTCAAGAATTTGAATTTCTGCAGAAATTTTTGGACAAAGAAATCTGAGAATTTCGTCTTTTTGAAGTGATTGGTCAGTAATAGAATTTGGAATGCCAGCTTTCTTAACATTAGATGCACAATTTAGGCATTATTGTATGTATCGTCGGTGTGACTAACTGTCACGCTTACTTTGGTGAATTCATAAAATTTTTAGGGAATGTTTGTGGAGGGATTGAAGGCGTAGAGCCAGCCTCAATGCTTACGGTTACCTTGCTTTTTAATTAAGCAAACGGAGGTAGCATAGGTGCTCTGTGTAAATCCATATTTGCCCACCGATGTTAGATTCCAGTGTAATTGGTTGCGAACTTGTTGCTGTCATACGAGGCAAGATTCCAAAATGCAGCCCGGTACTGTAAAACCTTCTAAAAAAAAGTCTTATTTACACTGTTTGACCAAGGAATCGAAACCAAGACTTCGTGAATGCCAACTGCATGCTGCAGTCATAATAACGATATATATACAAAATACTATACCAAAAACGATGAAAAAAATATATCTACAACTTTCTATAAAAGAATTCGATTCCTTAATAAGAGCTGCAAACAGATATATAAATCACAAATAACAAGATTAACAGGTAAATTTATCACCTCACACACTATCAAGTCCACAATCAATCTGATATTGTGACTGCACCGCTCTTGTACGTTATTGCCGGCAATCCACTGGAGGGCAATATTTTTCAGATAAGCAAGACGTGTGGAGCAATGCACTTGGGCAAATAAGAGATGGGATTCAGATAGCGTGGGATGTATCTTCACATAAATAGCGATTTGATTAGTTGCGACGTTATTTTTGGACACTGGGTATTGAATATTTAACACTAATTTTTATATTTTAGACTGCGGACTTCAATCGGCCGGAGCAAGAATGTACAGATGGAGACTTACATACTGTTCTAGTCTGGGATGTTCTACCTTATATCATGGTCTACGCATCATTTGCGTGCAGTAGACCACTTCATGGCTACCTCCTCAAAGCTGGGCCGCCTTTTGAGCCACTTCAGCAGACAGCCATGTGAGGACATCCTTTCTTCAAATTGAACTCATCTATTTATCTATATCATCACCCCAGATTCCTTGCGGGGTAGGCAGAGAGTACAGAGATCCAACACTCTAACTCAACATAGAATTAAATCATCAACAAACGCCGAGTTCCAAAACGAAATTTAAAGGAGTCTCTTCGATGCAGCATCAGAAGCTGCATCGAAGAGATCTCAAATAGTGGTCTTCAAATAAGGACAACACTCTAGAATGGCCATACCCATAACATTGATTGATCCTAGATCGATGAGGGCGACTAACTTCGAGAATCGTTTACGGCCGGTTGTCGCACTTTTTTTATTTTTTTACGCTGCGTTAAACAAAAATCATATGCCTCTTGGTTTTTCATTACTTACATTAGTAGAATTTAGACGCATTATACAGGGCAACAGGAATCTTTTGGCCCGTGGATGAAATTAGGGTTATCATTTAGTAAATTTTTACTACTTCCAGGGAAATATTTCAACAATTTTGTACGGTTACTAATTAAAAGATCTTGGGTAAATTTAATAGTAAAACGGCAACTCTGCAACTATCGTGAAGTGACATATCCTTGATGATAGCGATAGTTGCAATTTTGGCCGTGGAGTAAAAGATCCTTGTCGAACTCTACTTTACGTCCTGATGACTTAACGTTATCACCTTAGTTATTCACAATACTCTGGTACAATGAGAACAGGTTATCTCTCATTAATGGTATCTGTATAGGTTATCTAACATCGTCGTTGAAATGTGGGACCTCTGCTACCCTCGCTTTAGGAATGTAGACGTGACAGTATTTCTTTCAATTTACAATATCATTTCTTACTTAAATTATTTATGAATCATCATCATCAGAGATTCATTTTAGAAAAAAAATAAAAAGCATCATTTCCATCTTACAAAAACATTATCAAGCCATCTTGATTCACATTCATGTATGTAGATGAAACATCGTTAACATATTTAGCAGTCATCCACGTTCTAGAAACGACGGTATGGCAGTCAGATTGAGCAAAATATTTACATAAGGTAATACAGACGCCCGTTCTGTTAACTGAACGGGTTATCTGTAACACGAAGATGGTAAACTTAGTTTGTGTGGGCCTAATTTAGTTTTAGGATATTGTTATCTGACGACTTAGTATGAACAGCTTGATGTGAGCGTAATGTTGTCGAGAAAACGTGATGCCACGTTCATGTTTATTTAGTAAAATTGTAGTTTGAAAAGGATGGCATATCATTCTGAAAACGTTATGCCAATGTCAATCTGATCATGCCAAGTCCTCTGTAACCAAAGTTTACTTTTGAAGTCATTATTCTATTTGTATCACTGTGTGTACTTTAGGTTGAATTCTATTGTTAAACGCCACAATCCCTATTATTTATTTCAGCTTGTGGAGAATATTAATATTTTTATCCAGTAAAGGCAATGAATATTATTTCTATCTATCTATCTATATCATCACGCCAGATCCCTTGCGGGGTAGTCAGAGAGTACAGAGTTCCAACAGGTTCTTTCATTATAGATCTCTCTGGCTTCCTCCACCCTCATAGTTCGTCTCAAATCCGCTCGACGATTACGGAGACTCTTGACTTGCCCTTCAGATGAGACGTGGTCTATTTGGTCATGGTAAGATAATCTAGGTCTTCCCCGGTACCTACATCTTTCTACTTTCGCATTGTATATAATAAAATACTTTCCCCTACTAGGCAGTATTCTGCTAGTATTATACTGGAGGAATACCTACAGTTGGTGTTTATGTTGGGGTATTATTTTATTTTAGAAATACTTTCCCCTACTAGGCAGTATTTCTCCAGTTGGTCTTTATGTACATGAAATTCACAGACTTGCGTGAAGATCAAATCAGCGTCTTTTGTCTTCTTTACACGGAGGGGTCTACGTAACGTACTTCTAGACCAATCCGGTATGTCAGCCTATTCTATGATATTAGTGGATACTCTCCCAAACAAGTTTTTAAACATCGTCACGCCTATATTTCCCAATTGGGGGTGGCAAAAGTCTATTGCCATTATACGGGGCACAATGCCAGACTCCGGACCGATCCTGAGAACATCTCTATCACAAAATTACACTTTAGGACCTAGGATTCGAATCCAGGACAATGTTATCACTACATGCATTATTCCCCACCACCCAATATACCAACAATGCCACCAAATCGCACAATAAAAGAAAATATAACGGCCCAATACACTTCAAAGCTGCAATTTCATTTTTACCCAAACAAATATCCATTACGCGTAAAATCCGGACCCATAAATGGTTATCAAACGGATATCCGCCACTATTTATTATACCTCCTTGCACGGCCCCGATGCGACTAGATATTGCCTACTACGGAACTACCAAACGCAATATAACCTCATAATAAGAATGAACGTGGTGACAGATTATGTCATACCCCGAACATACCGCAGTGCGGTAAACTAGTAATTCCTGCTAAAGTATCAAGCATAATTTTTAATTTAAATCTTTAAATGAAATTCGTGTAGCTATTATTGGGAACTTGAGCGCGAATACCATAATGTTGTATTTTTCCTCTCGCTAATATTATGAGCTTCATAAAAATGTGGCCCGAAGAATTTTCGGTCCGTGATTACGAAATTGACTCGGTTGCAAAAGGTCTGATATATATTGGTGGGTCTTTGGTTATTTTGTATTATGTAAAATGCGCTGCGTATGGATAGTGGTTTGAGCGCCTTCTGTTTTCCATGTTTACAAAACACTCATTAGGAATGACGTCATTTCTTTGTATCTTTTTTTAAGAAAATGATAAAAGGATATTGTTACACTGCCAATTTGGGAAGTCCATTTGGTGAAACATTGTTATAGTTTGAAATATTATTATGAAGTATTCGGGTTAAAGTTTGCTTTAAATTTAAATTAAGGGGCATTGACGACTGAGGACGATTTTTATTGACTAAAACAACAGGATGTTGTTATTATCCGTACACATTGTTATCGGATCTTAAAATAGAAACTCCTATCCCAATACCAATTTATATAGACAGTAACAGAGGGTACACCTCTATCACCCTCGCTTGGGAATATCGGCTTGACGGTGTTAATCCACCGATATGTTATCCCAGATGGTAGTTCCGTGGTCACTGCGGTTTATCAGTGGTGATTAATTTAGTTATGACACCAACCGAAGAAAAAATAGACTCCTAATATTAAACATCAATATCCTTTCATCCATAGGCGCCATTCCTCATACCTTATACACAAGTTTCTAATCTTTAGACATTCATAAACTCATATTCATACTTTTTCAAAAGGCAACAACACTTAATATTTGTAAGAAAATCCCTGTCCTTAGAACTGTTCTTCTGTACTTATCCGCCTATCCATTTCTTGCTTGGCTAAGGCCCGCAGACACTACAAATACTACAATTTTTGTACATACATACATAATAATAATAATATTTGCCCTGTTAAGAAACTCTCCTATCAATGGTCATGGGCCTCCTCTCAAACTTGAATATTGTTAGGAAATTGACTTTATTTCAGAAGTATTATTTTTGGCAAAAACAACTTTTAATTGAAAAAAAATATTGCATTACTTTTGGACGTGTTGATTAAAACAAAACTGTATTGAATGAAAATTAATTAACCTTGTTGTTTACCTTCAATCTCAGTTCTAAAATTTTTTAAAGCTTCACTTTTGTTTTTTGCCTACATTACTCATTAAGTTTCGTAAAAACACGATTTATAAATGCCCTCTAATAAACACTCCAGAGTTTATAAATCACATTTTCGCGAGATATTTGTAGATTTAAAAGCCAATTTTTTAGGATATAATGTATCTCGTATTCTATCCACCGTACTCGAAGCTAGTTTTCATTGGAAATCCTATAAATCTCTGCACGGATATCCTAGAGTAAACGAGACACCGACAGATCTTGTTTTATAGACTTTTAGGATGTGTTTATGTGGATACCTGACTTTCTTAGCGCATTAAAAAATGTTCATGCTTGTTCCTAGTAAGTAGCCTCTATAGGTTTACTAGTCATATCCTCACTTCAAATAATTTGACCCAAAATACCTGCCGTTGGTTATATGAATATTAAATACTAGCTTCTAAGCTTCTGCCCGCGACTTCGTCCGCGTTTACTTTAGACTTAGGAACCTGTCGTTTATCCGATTGATAAAAAGTAACCATAATCCAAATCCGTTTAGCCGGTTTTGCGTGACTGAGTAACAAACATATAAACTTACAAACTTCCACATTTGTCATAATAATAGGATTAATCAAGTACTGGCAATGATTCAAATTATTGCTCAGAAAAGCCACACAAATGTTTACACAGGATGAGTTGTTACTTTGATGATATGAAAGCAACACTTTATGTGCAGACAATGTAGTTATTTCTAAAGCTCTGATATGGCAATATATTAACGAACTCGTCTGTACATCTCATCAAAAATCTTAAAAAAAATTAGAAAATATCAACATCGTTCAACGAACAAGATCGTTGGTCTAGTGTAGATTAATGCGCTTTGCATTCGCGAGGTCCTTAGCCTCAAATCCTGGGTCAGATAAATGTATTTTTTCTCGAGAAAACCTCTCAGTATCAGTCCGGACTCTTGAATTGTGCCCAGTATATGGCAGTAGGCTCGCTCTCTATTACATGGGACCTAACATCGTCGGCGAAAAGTGGGTGTACACTCCGCTCGGGGAATAAAGGCGTGACGGTGTTGTAAAAAGATCACTAAGAACTGCATTAAAAAAGAGAGGTACACTTTTTGCCACATCTCATTTATTTCTTTTGCTTTCCTATTCTTGTAGTTTCTTCAAATTGTTCTTAAACGTATTGTAGGACGTTCTCAGGCTAGGTGGAGCTCTGATCTTCGTAGGGCGGCTAGCAGATATTGGATGAGAGTAGCTTAGGATTCTCCCGCCGGTCGGTGCAGAGCACCATGGCGAGACACCTACTATATGCCCTCCCCCATAGCGACTGCCCAAGCCGAGGCCGTTTCTCCTTAAGGCGCCCTTGAGCTAGTTGCCCCCTTGCCCTTCTGGCTCGAGTGTAATGGTTGGACGATCGCTCTCTTGGCCGGTGAAGCTGTGAAAGACCCGCGGCCAACACCGTAGATTAATCACACATACAAAAAAATTCGAGGATTGTGTGTGTGGACGATGATGTTTATGATTCCTTTTGTTCAGCCTTAGTGGTAAAAATTTTAAAACTACCCAAGCGCCTTTTATTTTACTTCCACTGAAAATAGTTTTGACCATTAAACTGTAGAGTTAATTAAAATCCACTCCTACTCTATTAAATAACTACTAGTTTCCTGTATCTACTAATATGATAACCGCAAATATGAAATAAAATTATTTTAGATTATTTTATAAACGTGACAACTGCGCAGTGAAATGCCAAATATTTTCATAAATACTAGCGTACAAGGTGTAACATAATAAACGCATGACCTCAGACACCCCAATTAGAGAATTGCTTCATATACTCAAAACGAATACTAAATTTACAAATGTGTATGTGTGCGTTTCGAGAAATACGTTTTAGGTATACATTTGAAATCTACTTATAGGTAAAAATTAAAGAATAAATTTAGTTTTTTGTAGCGCACTGAAGGAGTCAAAGTATATTTTGCAAAAAAAAAAATATAGATAAATTAAACAGTGTTGGAATCAATTCAGTTGCCGATTTAAAACAATCGACTTTCAGGTCTAGCGTTTATTATGTTACACCTTGTATTAAAACTAGCAGTTACCCGCCGCTTCGCACGCGTTCGTTTTATAGAGATACGGAATTACCATACAAACTTTATTACATCATTTCCTCTCTTTAGAAGAATATTTTTAAAAACCCTTTAACGAGTATTTATTTATTTGAAAAAGAATTTCAATACCATTTTTTATGAACCTAATTTAAAAACGTACTGTTCGCCCATATAAACTTTCAACCAACATTTCAACCCCTAGAAAGAATTTTTTTCCAAAAACCCTGAAATACCTGTTTCTTTATTTATATAAAAGAGCCTAAATATCAACTTTCACGACTGGCTTCAAAGCTAATGGTATTTCCATACAAACATTCAACCCCATTGTCATCACTTTAGAGACGGAACATCAGAAAAATGCTTTCTTAGTTGTTACCTATATAACTGTAAAAGTAAGCTGTCTAAATTACAGCTCCAGCGGTTCGGGGCTGGGCGTTGATAGACCAGTCAGTCAAGACAAGTAAGTTTATATGTATAGATATTTTTATACAACCGTACAAATGTTCCCCTAATGTATTTATAAATTGGTATAATCACCTAAATATAGTACAAAATCGTTTTACACTAATGAAAACGTGTGGAAATTAGAATACAGTGCAGAATTGGGGAAAGCTTTAATAGTTATTGGTACAACGATCTCAGCTTCCAACGGGTACTAAATAGACCTGAATGTCTAGTTCGCACCGTTAAGAGGATTCAAAATACGCGATTCTTGTCGTCTGAATGCAGTGTTAGTAGGTAATAGTGCCTGTTCAATTGTGTTTGTACATAATCTGAAGAAATGTAAGGTCTGTCCACGATAGTGTCTGAAAAATTTTTTTCAGACACTATCGTGGTTTATTTTTAAGTTTTAGGCTCTCGACGCTTTGAATGCTATAATGTACATAACTATAGCATAAATTTTCACAGAAAGGATGGTGCTATTCAGTACTCGGAAAGTGTTATCGAGAGTGTTAAGCTATTAAATCATCACGGATATACTTGTTACAATTTTTCGCATATTATTCGCAAATGTGGAGTGCGAATAAAATTTAAAAATCAAAAATAAACCGCGATAAAACCCAAAAACTTGTTTTATTTCATGTATCATCCATACTGCTATAATATTATAATTTAGAAACTAACTCTGTCTGTTTATCTGTTACCTTTTCACGCCCAAACTGCCGAACAGATTTTGATCAAATTCGGCACGAAAATAGATTTTATTTTGGGGAACGACATAGGCCACCCTTTTGTCTCAAAAAATGTTTAAGGGAAATATACGCCTGAAAATAACGCAAACGAAGTTGCGGGTACAGCTGGCTTTGAACATAATCTAGAAGCCGCAGGGGCGCATTAAATTGAAGCAACAATTACTACCTGCAAAGCAAGTAGTCACACGTTCACGCGGGTAGTCACTGCGACCGTCGTGCGAAATAACGTGCTTTGCGAGTTTCAAATTAAATTGAATTATACCGTCTTGTGTCATTCCTGCCTATAAACATGATGTTGAGCTCAAAAAGAAACATGATAGAATCATATTTCATACCTAACTAGCGCATTCAGGTGCCGTATTATTTAAATATCGAATTAATTCTTCCGTCTGTAACTGTCATAGTAAAAGACGCGTCCATTTTGTTAGTGTTGCTAGTATAACAATTTAATTTTTCCCTACTTTTATTTGCTAAGGACTTTATAAATTCTATTATTAAATGATATTGATATAGTTAACTACTACATCACGGTTTTAATATTTAGTTATATTATCTATGATGAAAATATATTTTCCCTACAATAAATGACTATAAACCTTATTAGTTCAAGTACATCTATTTCTTGAGTTACCGCAACCATGATTTTATTATCATCTACTCTAATGTCATCAACATTTGCCCCAAAATATCATGGAAGTGTTGTGAAGTTAGGTTTCAGGAAGTGTAGCATTTTTACAACACATTGATATTAAAGCAATTTAAACATTTGCCTAAGTTGTTTTATAACAGAATGCAAATAAATAATTCGAGTATGCGATCAGTTTGTTTGTTTCTCTGTAATAAAGTCAAAGTGTTTTAGATTTGTCAAAATGTTTCAGATTTGGCTGAACTCAGATCTATTTGAAAAATTGGGGGTGATACCCCTGCCCAGCAGTAGCGCATATCTATACAGTTTAAGCAAAAAATAAACAGTTAAGTGTCTATAAGTACATAGAAAGATTTCAAACATACTACTTGAGCCCCGTAACTGGCGAGCGTGTATAAGATGATCTATGAGAGTGGAGGAAGCCAGAGAGGTATGTAACGAAAGAACCTATTGGAACTCTGTACTCTCTGCCTACCCCGCTAGGGGATCTGGCGTGATGATATAGATAGATAAATTCAAATTAAAAATTTTTATTCATATATTGTTAAAGGGGTAGTGAACAGCAGAGTTTGTGGTTCGTTGCTTGTTGAGACAAATCCCTTGTAAGTTCCTCGGGGGTAATTGAGGTATGTAGGTTCTTTGGTGAATTGAATAGGGTTCTTTTACTGTAGTTGAAGGTTTTAAGTATAGACAGAACGTTAAAAGATGTAAGCGGTTTTAAATAGTATATACTTCTTCGTTAATCCTTTACGTTAATCCTTGTATTATTGTAAACCCGGTCTTCATAACACTTGGGGGTGAGTAATGTAGATTAATGATAAGTATATCTTTCTGGATCTTGTTTTAAGTCGTATCCTGGCAAGAGATCTGGCAAGATGATAAGGGTAGATACAGATCTCCCATTCTCAAGATCACTCATATTTTTCATGTTATAAATTTGAGTTCTTCAAAAAGGGCGACAAAACCCTATTGAAGAATTATAGACGCATATCACTTCTGACTTATGTCTATAAGCTGTTTTCGAGAGTCATTAGGTCATTAATCACCTCACACGCAGACTCGATGACTTCCAGTCTCCCGAACAAACCGGTTTTAAAAGGCTTTAGCACCATAGACCACATACACACGCTGCAGCAGGTTATACAGAAGACAGAGGAGTATAACCGGACACTATGTTTAGCGATTGTGGACTATTAAAAAGCCTTTGATTCGATTGAGACATGGGCTGTGCTACAGTCTCTCCAGCGGTGCCAAGTAGATCACCGGTATATCAAAGCGTTTAAGAGTTTGTATGAAAACGCCACAATGTTAGTCCGTCTCCATGGCCAGAACTCAAGCCCCATCCAACTGCAGCGAGGCGTGAGACAGGGAGACGTTATTTATATCTCCGAAACTATTCTCCGCCACGCTGGAAGACGTTTTTAGGCTTCTGGACTGGAGAGGACATGGAATTAATATCAACGGCGACTACATCTCTCACCTTCGATTTACTAACGATATGGCTGGCTGAGACCCTGGAAGACGTCGGTACTATGCTCAATGACCTCAGCAGAGTCTCTCAACAAGTGGGTCTTAAAATGAACATGGACACAACAAGACGAAAATCATGTCAAACACCCATGTCGTACCCACTCCTGTGAAGGTTGGAGACTCTAAACTTGAAGTTGTAGACCATTATGTATACCTGGAACAAACAGTCCAATTAGGTAGGTCCAACTTCGAGAAAGAGGTCAATCCTCGAATCCAACTCGGCTGGGCAGCATTCGGGACGCTACGTAATATCTTCTCGTCCCAAATACCGCAGTGGCTCAAGTCTTTGACCAGTGTGTGTTGGCAGTGATGACTTACGGCACCGAGACATGGTCACTCACGATGGGTCTCATAATAAGGTTTAAGGTTACCCAAAGGGCAATGGAAACAGCTATAGTCGGAGTTTCTCTGCGAGATCGAATCAGAAATGAGGAGATCCGCAGGAGAACCAAAGTCACCGATATAGCTCTCAGAATTGCCAAACTTAAGTGACTGTGGGCGGGGTACATTGCTCGTAGAACTGACGGCCGTTGGGGTAAAAAGTTTCTCGTGTAACTGGTATCGGAAGACGTGGAGTGGGCAGGCCCCCCACAAGGTGGAGCGATGACCTGGTAAAGGTCGCAGGTAGAAGCTGGATGCGTACAGCACAAAGCCGGTCGTTATGGCGATCTTTGGAGGAGGCCTTTGTCCTGCAGTGGACGTCTTTCGGCTGATGATGATGATGATGAAATTAGATATATACTTGAAATATACTACTCATCGATAAGCCAATGTGAAGATAACTGTAATTGAAAATGAATGTTCAAAGAAAAACTCCTATCCCATCTATCTATATCACCACGCCAGTTCCCTTGCGGAGTAGGCAGAGACAGAATTCCAACAGGTTCTTTCCTTACATACCTCTCTGGTTTCCCCCACTCTCATAGTTTGTCTCATACACGCTCGCCGGTTACGGAGACTCTTGACTTGCCCTTCAGATATTTGGTCGTAGTAAGATAGTCTAGGTCTTCCCTGGTACCTACATCCTTCCACTATTACTTCGTATCCTATTATTTTATTGAAAATAAAACACATTCATTAACCTGTATTTAGGGATACTACTTTTATCAATATATCGTTTAAATAGATCATTTTTAGAGGAACCTATGTAAGAGAAGCAGATGCCTAACCAACCGAAAAATAAACATAACTCTTAGCCCCGCTATAGAACAAAAAAGTAAAATCCATATTTAGCTCTAAATATCCAAACACATTCGCATTAAACTCAAGTCAGGATACAATTTGACGCATGATCGGGATAACGCCACGCGGAAACTGTCACTGATTCGATCTGAAACGAAAGCTAGAAATTCGGTAGGGCGCAAAATCTGAACAAAAACGTAAGTATAAAAGGTTTTCGGTGCTGGAACTCGTATACCTGTACAGATAGGTCTTCCTATTTATTCCTGTCTTAAACTCTAACTGCTTTATTTTATATCTGTTGAAACGTGGCCTTGGTGATTTATTAATTGGCAAATTAATACAAATCTTGGTGTTCAATACTTCTAAACTATGATCAGTCATTCAAATGTAAACCTTTGTTGGATATTATATGATTTTAATGATAACGTTTTTTTAAATATAGTCCCGCACTAGAAAATACCTGTGCCGTGGGTGCGTTTACAAACACTTTTTGGGTCAGGCAGAAGTTTGACCCGTGCGGGAATCAAACCCGCAATTAATCGATCCAGTTAGCGGAATGGTCTTCGTTAATCTCTAAACCACGCTGTCTTCCAAATTGTACAAATAAAATGAAAACTCATAGAAATACTCAGTTTATAGATATCAATACTAGCTCCTTGAAAAAGCTCCGACATTTATATAGTTCACAGAATCAATACCGTCTTTCATCTTATTTTATGAAGTATAAAGTTCTGTGTATTACTCTATAGATATTTGAGATTGGCCTTTTCTTGTAGTTTTACCCGCAGGGTTTATACTCGTACGATTTTGGATTATAAACTACGTCGTGATCTGTTCATATAAATTAGTTAGGAGAGCAGATCAAAATTGGATTGTATTTAAAATAGAGATTTGAGATATTGAAATAAGGTATATTATTAACTATATTTTACATGTTTTGTGATAAGACAATGCTCGAAAGAAGCTCCAGTATTCTCGGTGTGATATATTAAAAGCGTCCGACCATCTCCC
This sequence comes from Phalera bucephala, assembly GCA_905147815.2. Taxonomy (NCBI): domain Eukaryota; kingdom Metazoa; phylum Arthropoda; class Insecta; order Lepidoptera; family Notodontidae; genus Phalera; species Phalera bucephala. Next base: position 13,623,275 of record LR990616.1, on the reverse strand, counting down.
GACCGTTTGCGTGCTCGCGCAGTCGACCTCTGGTCTGTGCGAAACAACAATTAGCTGTGCCAATGCTCTTCGAGCTGATTTATGTGAACGGACATTTACTTACAGACATGAGTCGGGGATATGAATCTCTATCGTTTAATTTAACTATAATCCCTTTGTCCACTTCAGATCATTGATATACTCAAAATCTATTTATATTATTGTTAGACATCATATCTATCATTAGATACCTCAAAATGTAATAACACAATGTTCTCTGTAAAGTCAAAGCCAAAACAAACTAAACATACCAAATCCAAAACATCTAATTATCTACAAAATCTTATCCAATCCAGTTCAGTTCTTTGAGCGTATTCGAGTAACACACATCCACATTCACATTTCTTATGTTAGAAGGATGGTGAAAATCCTCTAGAGTCATCCTTACTAATGAAAATTACTGCGATCCGTATTTGAGGTAAAGTGCAAACGCTATCAAATGAGTCGGAACGGAGAGGCAAGGTGCCGACAATTCAACTGTGAATGTTCCCTCTGACTCGACGTAATTCGTTCTCTCGACGCAATCAGATTTAGGTCATAGATATCTGATTCAATAGTGTTATTAAATGAAATTAATGATTTTGAAGTGTTAGGGGTTTCTTTGTGCTGGTAATTTATGTTGGAGATCATAGGGTCGTTTAAGAATTTGAATATCTGCAGAAATTTTTGGCCAAAGAAATCTGGGAATTTTGTCTCGTTTGTTTTCTTTGATAAAGTAAAAGGAGGTAGCATAGGTGCACTGTGTAAACCCATATTTTGCCTCCGATTTTAGATTCCAATGTAATTGGTTGCGAAACTATTGCTGACATACCAGGCAACATTCCAAAATGCGGCCCGGTACTGTGTAAAATCTTCTAAAGAAAAGTCTCATTTACACTGTATGACTAAGGATTCGAAACCAAGACTTCGTGAATGCCAACTGCATGTGGCAGTGATAAGAAAACTATACTAAAAACGATGTACAAAAGAATTCGATTCCTTAATAAGAGCTGCAAACAGATATATAAATCCCAAATAACAAGATTAACAGGTAAATTTATCACCTCACACACTATCAAGTCCACAATCAATCTGATATTGTGACTGCACCGCGCTTGTACGTTATTGCCGGTAATACGCTGGAGGGCAATATTTTTCAGATAAGCAAGACGTGTGGAGCAATGCACTTGGGCAAATAAGAGATGGGATTCAGATAGCATGGAATGTATATTTACATAAACAGGTCGATTGGATTAGTTACGATGATATATTTGGACACTGGGTATTGAATATTTTATACTAATATTTATATTTGAGACTGTGAACTTCAGTCGGCCGGAGCAAGAATGTTCAGATGGAGACTCACACATCTAATCTGGGATGTTATACCTTATATTGTGGTTTACATGTCATTTGCGTGCAGCAGATCACTTCATGGCTACCTCTTCAAAGCTTGGCCGCATTTTGAGCCGCTTCCTTATATAGGGTATTTGCCATTTTAACGCTTAGAAGAAAACTCATAATTGCGACCATGATCCGTTGTTTACTATGGGCACATGGAGAGCCATTCCTGGAAATCGCTACTGTAAATTAGACTATTAGTGGGCTTAAATAATCAACAAACGCCGAGTTTCAAAACTAAGATCAAGGAGTCGGTATTCTGATTCTGTATCGGAGAGATCTCATATGGTGGTGTTAAAAGAAAGACAACACTCTAAAATGGCAATACCCATACCATTTATTGGCACTAGATCAATGAGGGATGACTAACTTCGAGATTCGTTTACGGCCGGTTGTCTCACTTTTTTCATTTTTTTACGCTGCTAATAACAAAAATCATACGCTTTTAAGTTTTTCTTACCTACATTAGTAGAATGTAGACGCATTTTATAGGGCAAAAAGGATCTTTTGGCTCGTGGATGACAGGGGGGCGTTGGTATAAAATTAGGGTTAATATTTAGTTAATTTTTCCTACCTCCAGGGAAATATTTCAACAGTTTCGTACGGTTACTAATTAAAAGAACTTGGGTAAATTTAATAGTAAAACGGCAACTCTACGACTATCGTGAAGTAACATATCACTTGATGACAGCGATAGTTGCGATTTTGGCCGCGGGCCAAAATATCTTTGTCGGACTGTACTTTACGTCCAGATGACTTAACGTTATTACCTTAGTTAATTACAACACATCTACATGTATAATAATAATACGTTGTCTCTTATTACAATGGAAACTGACATCGTCGTTGAAATGTGGGACCTCTGCTACCCTCGCTTTAGGGAATGTAGACGTGACAGTGTTTCTTTCAATTTACAATATCATTTCTAACTTAAATTATTTATGAATCATCATCATCCGAGATTCATTTTAGAGAAAAAATAGAAAGCATCATTTCCATCTTACAAAAACATTATCAAGCCATCTTGATTCATATTCATGTATGTAGATAAAACATCGTTAACATATTTAGCAGACATCCACGTTCTAGAAACGACGGTATGACAGTCAGATTGAGCAAAATTGACTTAATATTAAATACTTGTAGGTAATACAGACGTCCGTCCGTACTAAACGGTTTATCTGTAACACGAAGATGGTAAATTTAGTTTGTGTGGGCCTAATTTAGTTCTAGGATATTGTTATCTGACGACTTAGTAGGAACAGCTAGATGTGAGCGTAATGTTGTCGAGAAAACGTGCTGCCACATTCATGTTTATTTAGTAAAATTGTAGTTTGAAAAGGATGGCAGATCATTCTGAAAACGTTACGCTTATGTCAATCTGTACATGCCAAGTCTTCTGTTACTAAAGTTTACTCTAGAAGTCATTATTCTATTTGTGTTATCGTGTGTACTTTATGTTGTATTCCATTGTAAAACGCCACATTGTTAAGTAAAATCATGTCACCCGTCTCATATATCCCTACTATTTATTCCAGCTTGAGGTGCTTATTAATATTTTTATCAGGTGAAGGCAATGAATATTATTTCTATCTATCTATCTATATCATCACGCCAGATCCCTTGCGGGGCAGGCAGAGAGTACAGAGTTTTAACAGGTTCTTTCCTTACAGATCTCTGTGGCTTCCTTCACTCTTACATTTCGTCTCAAACACGCTCGCCGGTTACGGAGACACTTGACTTGCCCTTTAGATATGAAACGTTTTAATTGGTCATGGTAAGATAGTCTAGGTGTTCACCGGTACCTATATCCTTCCACTTTGTATATCTGTTTTAGATATTATTTTTCCCCTACCAGGCAGTATTCTTCTATAGTTGGTGTTTATGTACATGAAATTCATAGACTTGTGTCTGACTCTGTCTACCTTTTGACTTCTGTCTGTGTCTAAGTCAAATATTTACGCGACCCACAAAAAAAATATTTGTGTGTTTGTATACACAAAATATTTTTTGTGGGTCACGTAAGTTTTTGACTAGGGGTGGAGATCGATCTAGTCGCTTTTAGATACCGTACGTGGACTGTTTTACGTATTACCTACTAGATCAAATCGTTACATCAGCTTATTCTATAAAAGTTTCAGTAAATACAACCCTGAACAAGTTTTTGAACACCATCACGCCTATATTTCCCCATCTAGGGTGGAAAAAGGACTATTATTGTCATTATACAGGGCATAATGCCACACTCAGGACTGATCCTAGGAACCTTAATATCAAAAAATTACACATTATACTATCTAAGCTGCATACCCAGGACAATGTTATAGGCATTATTTCCCAATATACTAACATTGCCACCAGATCGCACAATAAAAGAAAATAAAACGGCCCAATACACTTTAAAGCTGCAATTTCATTTTCATTCAAACAAATATCCATTACACGTAAACTCCGGACCCATAAATGGTTATCAAACGGATATCCACCACTATTTATTATACCTCCTTGCACGGCCCCGATGCGACTAGATATTGCCTACTACGGAACTACTAAACGCAATATAACCTCATAATAAGAATGAACGTGGTGACAGATTATTCCATACCCCGAACATACCGCAGTGCGGTAAACTCGTAATTACTGCTAAAGTATCAAACATAAATTCAATATAAAATCTTTAAATGGAACTTGTGTAGCTATTATTGGAAACTTGAGCGCGAATACCATAATGTTGTATTTTTCCTCTCGCTAATATTATGAGCTTCATAAAAATGTGGCCCGAAGAATTTTTGGTACGTGATTACGAAATTGACTCGGTTGCAAAAGGTCTGATATATTCTGGTGGCGCTTTGGTTATTTTGTATTATGTAAAATGCGCTGCGTATAGTAGTGGTTTAAGCGCCTTCTGATTTCCATGTTTACAAAACACAACTTAGGAATGACGTCATTACTTTGTATCTTTTTTAAAAAAATGATAAAAGTATATTGTTACACTGCCAATTTGGGAAGTCCATATGGTAAAACATTGCTATAGTTTGAAATATTATTATGAAGTATTCGGGTTAAGGTTTGCTTTAAATTTAAATTAAGGGGCATTGACGACTAAGGACGATTTTTATTGACTAAAACAATAGCAATGTTGTTATTGTCGGTACACATTGTTATCGGATCTTAAAATAGAAACTCCTATCCCAATACCAATTCATATAGACAGTAACAGTATTTACTTCATTTTTTTTTCTTTGACGGTCACTTTGCATTCGTTGTTTTCAACTCTTGAATTTACCTACTATTTTTGTTTTTATTCAAATGTCAATGATATGTCGACGTTCAAGCGCTCGTTCAAAAACATAATTATAAATCTGGATACGAGTCCTTTGATCCATTTTAACGTGAACTGGCGAGTGCATCGAGGACATAGTATAGATAGTTTTTATTTAAATATTTTTAAATTATTATTATTCTTTTACAAATATAAATATAAAAGTATCGTATAATATTTTAATGTGTGATAATTTTGATGATAGCTTTGTATCCTGTTCTTCTTCTTGTACATCTGATGTGAGTTATGCGAGTGCGTTCAGTGACGATTCTGTTTATTTACGTGAAAAGTTTTTTAATACAGTTCATATAAATGCTCAAAGCGTCCCTGCACATTATTCTGATTTATTATCTTCTTTCGATTCTGATCTCATTCACGCTGTCCTCGGCTCTGAAACTTTTCTAAAACCTGTTCTTCCTTCCACTCAATACTCTTTGCCCGGCTATAAATTAGTGCGCAATGGCAGAACAGGCAAGGGGTGTGGGGGGTAGGTATTTATCTTCGTGGAGATATCGATTATAAAGTCATCGACCAGTCTCCGAATAATTACTCTAATTTCGCTGAGCACTTATTCATTGAAATCACTTTTGATCATATAAAATTTATTTTAGGTGTATATTATAGTCCCTCCAGTCACATTGATTATTTCTCTTCATTTGAAACTAAATTAGAATATTTTTCTCCTATATATGACCATGTAATTATTCTTGGAGACTTTAACACTTGTTTGCTCAAGGATAATGTACGCAGCCGTAAACTCCGATCTCTTGTCTCTTCTGTCAACATGCATATCCTTCAGCTCAATGCCACCCATCATGCCCCCCATTGCACTCCCTCTCTTCTAGATTTAATTCTTGTCTCCGACCCCCAAAAAGTAGCCGAGCATGGACAACTTGCCGCCGCTTTCACCTATCATGATCTCATATTCCTTTCTTATAAAATTCGCGCACCTAAACGCAAATCCAAATTTCTTTTTCTTCGCAGCTTTAAGAACATTAATATGGAACGTTTGAGGGAAGACATGAGTCGTATTGACTGGTCTACTATATATAGCTTCAGTGACATAGACAAAAAAGTATCCGCTTTTAACAAGATTGTCCTAGATGTATACGACAAACGCATCTACCTGCACCATGGTTATCGGATTACATTAAAAGAGAGATGTCAAAAAGAGACAAAGTCAAGAGACGCTATAAAAAAAAGCCTACTGATGAGACCTGGTCTCTATACAAAAAACTGCGGAATCGTTGCAATCGCCTGTGTAGAGATGCTAAGAGACGCCATATTCATAACTCAATCCATAACTTCAATACGGCACAAGTATGGCAATTTCTTAAATCTCTAGGTATTGGGAAAACGTCTAGCGATGATACACCCAATAATATAGATCTTAATACCATCAATTTTCAATTTTCCAAGTCACCAGTCACCCTGGATGACAGCACAAAATCTTCTACTCTCAACAGTTTATATATTCTACCGTTGCCTAGATGTACTTCGTTCTCTTTTCAGCAGGTTACAGAGGGGGAAGTTAAGAAATTAATCCTTTCGATTTCTACGAAAGCGGTAGGTAATAATGGTCTTCAAATCCAAATGCTTCGTCCCATCCTAGATGATCTTATTCCTGTCATACACCACATCATCAACTATTCTCTGCATTCTTGCACTTTTCCCTCAGCCTGGAAGAAGGCCCATGTCATACCGCTACCCAAAGTATCTAATCCATCTTCAGTTTCCCAATTCCGTCCCATTTCCATACTCCCGATTCTGTCAAAGGTCCTTGAGAGTGTTGTTCAGAATCAACTGTCTCACTATCTCTCTATTAATGACCTGCTAAGTCCCTACCAATCAGGATTTCGCCCTGGCCATAGCACTGTAACTCGTTAAAATAACTGACGACATACGTTTGGCCATGGAGAATAAGCTCCATACTATATTGGTTCTACTAGACTTTAGCAGTGCCTTTAATTCAGTTGATTTTGATATCCTCTTAGGAATTCTGACCTCCCTAAATGTTTCTCCTTCTGTAACTGCTTGGTTCAACTCATATCTTCGCGGTCGCTCGCAGTCAGTTCGATCCAATGAGGCTTCCTTTGAGTGGTGCAATCTGGCTGCGGGAGTCCCGCAAGGTGGCGTACTCTCTCCTTTGCTTTTGTCAGTTTTTATTAGCGCAATTCCTAAAGTTATATCTTCACACTATCATCTCTATGCAGACGACTTGCAACTTTATCATCATTTTAAAGTTGATGATTTTAATGCTGCTATTGTTGCCATCAATATTTATCTTCAGAACATCAATAACTGGGCAAAAAGCTTTGGCCTACTGGTAAATCCGGCTAAATCACAAGCTCTCATTATTGGTGGCAGATATTTTACCAATCTTTTAGATCACCAGTCTCTTCCACAAATTGTGTACGATGCTATACCGATACCTTTTTCAGATAGTGCAAAAAACTTGGGCGTCTACATTGACTGTAATCTGTCCTGGAATGTTCACGTTGCGGAAGTAAGCAAGAAGGTTTATTACTCATTTCAGTCTCTCAAACGGCTGTTTAAAGTTCCTGCCGCTTCAAACCAAAATAACTCTTGCCCAATGTCTTCTTTTACCTCTTCTCGACTATGCTGATGTAAGCTTTCTTGACGCAACTGAGGAACTCCTTAATAAACTGGAACGTCTGCAGGATCTGTGCATTCGCTTCATTTTTGGCCTTCGGAAATTTGACCATGTGACAGAATTCCGAAGGCAGTTGAAGTGGCTACCTATACGGCTGCGTCGGGATAGTCATAATCTCTGTTTGCTTTACTCTGTTCTTTATAATCCTAATTCCCCAGTATATCTTCGTGAACGCTTTGAGTATTTAGTCCCCAGGGGAAAACCTTGTCGCTCTGTCTCTTCTCGTCTTCTTAGTGCACCTCGTCATAGCTCAAGTCGATATGATGGTTCATTTACTGTGCGTGCTGTGCGCCTATGGAATTCCCTCCCACACTCTTTACGTGATAGCCCTACTTTACAGATGTTCAAGAAAAGAATTAGAGAACATTTCCTATCTATGTAAGATATTTGTATGTATGTATTCATGTAGTCTATTTTATGGTAATGTATAGCATGTAGTATATTTGGTGATATATATATATATATATATATATATGTAGTTTATACCTTTTCTACCTCATTTTGATCATTTGTTTCTCTATCACTCAAAGGTTTGCTGGTGGAAAACTCGACTTTGAGTTAAGCTCGGCTTGTACATTAATTTACCTTGTAACAATTTGTAACAATTTGTGTATGTGTACAAAGAATCAAATAATAATAATAATAGTAACAGAGGGTACACGTCTACCACCCTCGCTTGGGAATATCGGCTTGACGGTGTTAATCCACCGATATGTTATCCAAGATGGTAGTTCCGTGGTCGCTCCCAGTATTAGTGGTCATTAATTTAGTTATGACACCAACCAAAGTAAAAATAGACTCCTTATATTAAACATCAACATCCTTTCATCCATAGGCGCCATTCCTCATACCTTATACACAAGTTTCTAATCATTAGACATTCATAAACTCATATTCATACTTTTTCAAAAGGCAACAATACTTAATACTTGTAAGAAAGTCCCTGTCCTTAGAACAGTAACTTATCCGCCTATCCATTTCTTGCTTGGCTAAGGCCCGCAGATACTACAAATACTAAAATTTTTACATACATACATAATAATAATAATATTTGCCCTGTTAAGAAACTCTCCCATCAATGGTCATGGGCCTCCTCTCAAACTTGAATATTGTTGCCTCGAGTGTAGTGGTTGCACGATCGCCCTCTTGGCCGGTGAAGCTGTGAAGGCCCCGCGGCCAAGACCGTAGATCACTCAAACATACAAAAAATCGAGAATTGTGTGTGTGTTATAAAACGATGATGTTCATAATTCCTTTTGTTCAGCCTTAGTGGTAAAATTTTTAAAACAACCCAAGCGCCTTTATTTTACTTCCACTGTAAATAGTCTTGACCATTAAACTGTCGAGTTAATTAAAATCTACTCCTACTCTTTTTAATAACTACAAATTCCCTGTATCTACTTATATGATAACAGTAAATATGAAATAAAATTATTTTAGATTATTTTATTAACGTGACAACTGCGCAATGAAATGCCAAATATTTTCACAAATACTAGTATACAAGGTGTAACATAATAAACGCAAGACCTTAGACACCCCGATTAGAGAATGACTTCATATATTCAAAACCCCATTATCACCACTTTGATAGCCTAGTGGTTAGACCGTTTGACTGCAAAGTCAAAGGTCTGGGGTTCAATCCCAGGCACGCACCTCCGTCTTTTCGAAAACATGTGCGTATTAAAAATTAATTATCACTTGCTTTAACGGTGAAGGAAAACATCGTGAGGAAACCTGCATGCCTAAGAGTTTCTCGAAGGTGTGTGAAGTTCGCCAACCCGCACTGGGCCAGCGTGGTGGACTATGGCCTAAGCCCTCTCAGTTTGAGAGGAGGCCCGTGCCCAACAGTGGGACAGTTCTTAACAGGGCTAATATTATTATTATTTGTCACCACTTTAGAGACGGAACATTAAAAAAAATGCTTTCTTAGTTGTTACCTATATAACTAAAAGTACGCTGTCTAAATTACAGCTCCTAGGTCCAGCGGTTCGGGTCTGGGCGTTGATAGACCAGTCAGTCAAGACAAGTAAGTGTATATGTATTTTTATACAACCGTACAAATGTTCCCCTAATATATTTATAAATTGGTATAATCACCTAAACTTACCTAAATATAGTACAAAATCGTTTTACACTAGTGAAAACGTGTGGAAATTAGAATACAGTGCAGAATTGAGGAAAGCTTTAATAGTTATTGGTACAACGATCTCAGCTTCCAACGGGGACTAAATAGACCTTAATGTCTAGTTCGCACCGTTAAGAGGATTCGAAATACGCGATTCTTATCGTCTGAATGCAGTGTTAGTAGGTAATAGTACCCTTTCAATTGTGTTCGTATATAATCCTAAGAAATATAAATTGTGAGAGTAAAATAACTATTTTTTTCAGACACTATCGCGGTTTCTTGTTGGTTTTAGGCTCTCAAGGTTTTGAATGCTATAATGTACCTAACTATAGCATAAATTATCACAGAAAGGATGGTGCTATTCAGTACTCGGAAAGTGTTATCGAGAGTATTAAGCTATTAAATCTTCACGGATATACTTGTTATGATTTTTCGCATATTATTCGCAAATGTGGAGTGCGAATAAAAATTAAAAATCAAAAATAAACCGCGATAAAACCCAATAACTTGTTTTATTTCATGTATCATCCATACTACTATAATATTATAATTTAGAAACTTACTCTGTCTGTTTATCTGTTACCTTTTCACGCCCAAACCGCCGAACAGATTTTGATCAAATTCGGCGCGAAAATAGATTTTATTTTGGGGAACGACATAGGCCACCCTTTTGTCTCAAAAAAAGTTTAAGGGAAATATACGCCTGAAAATAACGCAAACGAAGTTGCGGGTACAGCTGGCTTTGAACATAATCTAGAAGCCGCAGGGGCGCATTAAATTGAAGCAACAATTACTACCTGCAAAGCAAGTAGTCACACGTTCACGCGGGTAGTCACTGCGACCGTCGTGCGAAACAACGTGCTTTGCGAGTTTCAAATTAAATTGAATTATACCGTCTTGTGTCATTCCTGCCTATAAACATGATGTTGAGCTCAAAAAGAAACATGATAGAATCATATTTCATACCTAACTAGCGCATTCAGGTGCCGTATTATTTAAATATCAAATTAATTCTTCGGTCTGTAACTGTCATAGTAAAAGACGCGTCCATTTTGTTAGTGTTGCTATTATAACAATTTAATTTTTCCCTACTTTTATTTGTTAAGGACTTTATAAATTCTAGTATTAAATGGTATTAATATAGTTAACTACTACATCACGGTTTTAATATTTAGTTATATTATTTATGATGAAAATATATTTTCCCTACAATAAATTACTAAAAACCTTATTAGTTCAAGTATATCTATTTCTTGACTCAACCATGATTTTATTATCATCTACTCTAATGTCATCAACATTTGTCCCAAAATATCATGGAAGTGTTGTGAAGTTAGGTTTCAGGAAGTGTAGCATTTTTACAACACATTGATATTAAAGCAATTTATACATTTGCCTAAGTTGTTTTATAACAGAATGCAAATAAATAATTCGAGTATGCGATCAGTTTGTTTGTTTTCCTGTAATAAAGTCAAAGTGTTTTAGATTTGTCAAAATGTTTCACATTTGGCTGAACTCAGATCTATTTGAAAAATTGGGGGTGATACCTCTGCCCAGCAGTAGCGCATATCTATACAGTTTAAGCAAAAAATAAACAGTTAAGTGTCTATAAGTACATAGAAATATTTCAAACATACTACTTGAGCCCCGTAACTGGCGAGCGTGTATAAGATGATCTATGAGAGTGGAGGAAGCCAGAGAGGTATGTAACGAAAGAACCTATTGGAACTCTGTACTCTCTGCCTACCCCGCTAGGGGATCTGGCGTGATGATATAGATAGATAAATTCAGATTAAAAAATTTTATTCATATATTGTTAAAGGGGTAGTGAACAGCAGAGTTTGTAGTTCGTTGCTTGTTGAGACAAATCCCTTGTAAGTTGCTCGGGGGTAATTGAGGTATGTAGGTTCTTTGGTGAATTGAATAGGGTTCTTTTACTGTAGTTGAAGGTTTTAAGTATAGACAGAACGTTAAAAGATGTAATCGGTTTTTAATAGTATATACTTAATCCTTGTATTATTGTAAACCCGGTCTTCATAACACTTGAGGGTGAGTAATGTAGATTAATGATAAGTATATCTTTCTGGATCAATCTTGTTTTAAGTCGTATCCTGGCAAGAGATCTGGCAATCTTGCCAGGATACGACAAGTTCTGGATACTGGAGATCTGTATCTACCCTTATCATCTGATAAGGGTAGAAACAGATCTCCCATTCTCAAGATCACTCATATTTTTCATGTTATAAATTTGAGTTCTTCAAAAAGGGCGACAAAACCCTATTGAAGAATTATAGACGCATATCACTTCTGACTTATGTCTATAAGCTGTTTTCGAGAGTCATTAGGTTATTAATCACCTCACACGCAGATTCGATGACTTCCAGTCTCCCGAACAAACCGGTTTTAAAAGACTTTAGCACCATAGACCACATACACACGCTGCAGCAGGTTATACAGACGACAGAGGAGTATAACCGGACACTATGTTTAGCGATTGTGGACTATTAAAAAGCCTTTGATTCGATTGAGACATGGGCTGTGCTACAGTCTCTCCAGCGGTGCCAAGTAGATCACCGGTATATCAAAGCGTTTAAGAGTTTGTATGAAAACGCCACAATGTTAGTCCGTCTCCATGGCCAGAACTCAAGCCCCATCCAACTGCAGCGAGGCGTGAGACAGGGAGACGTTATATCTCCGAAACTATTCTCCGCCACGCTGGAAGACGTTTTTAGGCTTCTGGACTGGAGAGGACATGGAATTAATATCAACGGCGACTACATCTCTCACCTTCGATTTACTAACGATATGGCTGGCTGAGACCCTGGAAGACGTCGGTACTATGCTCAATGACCTCAGCAGAGTCTCTCAACAAGTGGGTCTTAAAATGAACATGGACACAACAAGACGAAAATCATGTCAAACACCCATGTCGTACCCACTCCTGTGAAGGTTGGAGACTCTAAACTTGAAGTTGTAGACCATTATGTATACCTAGAACAAACAGTCCAATTAGGTAGGTCCAACTTCGAGAAAGAGGTCAATCCTCGAATCCAACTCGGCTAGGCAGCATTCGGGACGCTACGTAATATCTTCTCGTCCCAAATACCGCAGTGGCTCAAGTCTTTGACCAGTGTGTGTTGGCAGTGATGACTTACGGCACCGAGACATGGTCACTCACGATGGGTCTCATAAGAAGGCTCAAGGTCACCCAAAGGGCAATGGAAACAGCTATAGTCGGAGTTTCTCTGCGAGATCGAATCAGAAATGAGGAGATCCGCAGGAGAACCAAAGTCACCGATATAGCTCTCAGAATTGCCAAACTTAAGTGACTGTGGGCGGGGTACATTGCTCGTAGAACTGACGGCCGTTGGGGTAAAAAGTTTCTCGTGTACCTGGTACCGGAAGACGTGGAGTGGGCAGGCCCCCCACAAGGTGGAGCGATGACCTGGTAAAGGTCGCAGGTAGAAGCTGGATGCGTACAGCACAAAGCCGGTCGTTATGGCGATCTTTGGGGGAGGCCTTTGTCCTGCAGTGGACGTCTTTCGGCTGATGATGATGATGATGAAATTAGATATATACTTGAAATATACTACTCATCGATAAGCCAATGTGACGATAACTGTAATTGAAAATGAATGTTCAAAGAAAAACTCCTATCCCATCTATCTATATCACCACGCCAGTTCCCTTGCGGAGTAGGCAGAGAGACAGAATTCCAACAGGTTCTTTCCTTACATACCTCTCCGGTTTCCCCCACTCTCATAGTTTGTCTCATACATGCTCGCCGGTTACGGAGACTCTTGACTTGCCCTTCAGATATTTGGTCATAGTAAGATAGTCTAGGTCTTCCCTGGTACCTACATTCTTCCACTATTACTTCGTATCCTATTATTTTATTGAAAATAGAACACATTCATTAACCTGTATTTAGGGATACTTCTTTTATCAACATATCATTTAAATAGATCATTTTTAGAGGAACCTATGTAAGAGAAGCAGATGCCTAACCAACCGAAAAATAAACATAACTCTTAGCCCCGCTATAGAACAAAAAAGTTAAAATCCACATTTAGCTCTAAATATCCAAACACATTCGCATTAAGCTCAAGATATATAAGTGAGGATACAATTTGACGCATGATCGGGATAACGCCACGCGGAAACTGTCACTGATTTGATCTGAAACGAAAGCTAGAAATTCGGTAGGGCGCAAAATCTGAACAAAAACGTAAGTATAAAAGGTTTTCGGTGCTGGAACTCGTATACCTGTACAGATAGGTCTTCCTATTTATTCCTGCCTTAAACTGTAACTGCTTGATTTTATATCTGTTGGAATGTGGCCTTGGTGATTTATTAATTGGCAAATTAATACAAATCTTGGTGTTCAATACTTCTAAACTATGATCAGTCATTCAAATGTAAACCTTTGTTGGATATTATATGATTTTAATGATAACGTTTTTTTAAATATAGTCCCGCACTAGAAAATACCTGTGCCGTGGGTGCGTTTACAAACATAAAATTCACATGCGCAAACACCCAAACTGAAACAAACACTTTTTGGGTCAGGCAGAAGTTTGACCCGTGCGGGAATCAAACCCGCAATTAATCGATCCAGTTAGCGGAATGGTCTTCGTTAACCTCTAAACCACGCCGTCGTCCAAATTGTACAAATAAAATGAAAACTCATAGAAATACTCAGTTTATAGATATCAATACTAGCTCCTTGAAAAACCTCCGACATTTATATAGTTCACAGAATCAATACCGTCTTTCATCTTATTTTATGAAGTGTAAAGTTGAGTTGCTGTGTATTACTCTATAGATATTTGAGATTGGCCTTTTCTCGTAGTTTTACCCGCAGGGTTTATACTCGTACGATTTTGGATTATAAACTACGTCGTGATCTGTTCACATAAATTAGTTAGGAGAGCAGATCAAAATTGGATTGTATTTAAAATAGAGATTTGAGATATTGAAATAAAGTATATTTTTAACTATATTTTACATGTTTTGTGATAAGACAATGCTCGAAAGAAGCTCCAGTATGCTCGGTGTGATATTATTAAAGCGTCCGACCATCTCCCGACCGTTTGCGTGCTCGCGCAGTCCACATCTGGTCTGTGCGAAACAACAATTAGCTGTGCCAATGCTCTTCGAGCTGATTTATGTGAACGGACATTTACTTACAGACATGAGTCAGGGATATGAATCTCTATCGTTTAATTTAACTATAATTCCTCTGTCCACTTCAGATCATTGATATACTCAAAATCTGTTTATGTTATTTTTAGACATCTTATCTATCATTAGATACCTCAAAATGTAATAACACAATGTTCTCTGTAAAGTCAAAGCCAAAACAAACTAAACATACCAAATCCAAAACATCTAATTATCTACAAAATCTTATCCAATCCAGTTTAGTTCTTTGAGCGTATTCGAGTAACACACATCCACATTCACATTTCTTATGTTAGAAGGATGGTGAAAATCCTCTAGAGTCATCCTTACTAATGAAAATTACTGCGATCCGTATTTGAGGTAAAGTGCAAACGCTATCAAATGAGTCGGAACGGAGAGGCAAGGTGCCGACAATTCAACTGTGAATGTTCCCTCTGACTCGACGTAATTCGTTCTCTCGACGCAATCAGATTTAGGTCATAGATATCTGATTCAATAGTGTTATTAAATGAAATTAATGATTTTGAAGTGTTAGGGGTTTCTTTGTGCTGGTAATTTATGTTGGAGATCATAGGGTCGTTTAAGAATTTGAATATCTGCAGAAATTTTTGGCCAAAGCAATCTGGGAATTTTGTCTCGTTCGTTTTCTTTGATAAAGTAAAAGGAGGTAGCATAGGTGCACTGTGTAAACCCATATTTTGCCTCCGATTTTAGATTCCAATGTAATTGGTTGCGAAACTATTCCTGACATACCAGGCAACATTCCAAAATGCGGCCCGGTACTGTGAAATCTTCTAAAGAAAAGTCTCATTTACACTGTATGACTAAGGATTCGAAACCAAGACTTCGTGAATGCCAACTGCATGTGGCAGTAATAAGAAAACTATACTAAAAACGATGTACAAAATATATCTACAACTTTCTATAAAAGATTTCGATTCCTTAATAAGAGCTGCAAACAGATATTTAAATCCCAAATAACAAGATTAACAGGTAAATTTATCACCTCACACACTATCAAGTCCACAATCAATCTGATATTGTGACTGCACCGCGCTTGTACGTTATTGCCGGCAATTCGCTGGAGGGCAATATTTTTCAGATAAGCAAGACGTGTGGAGCAATGCACTTGGGCAAATAAGAGATGGGATTCAGATAGCATGGAATGTATCTTCACATAAACAGGTCGATTGGATTAGAAAACTCATAATTGCGACCATGATCCGTTGTTTACTATGGGCACATGGACAGCCATTCCTGGAAATCGCTACTGTAAATTAGACTATTAGTGGGCTTAAATCATCAACAAACGCCGAGTTTCAAAACTAAGATCAAGGAGTCGGTATTCTGATTCTGTATCGAAGAGATCTCATATGGTGGTGTTAAAAGAAAGACAACACTCTAAAATGGCCATACCCATACCATTTATTGGTACTAGATCAATGAGGAATGACTAACTTCGAGATTCGTTTACGGCCGGTTGTCTCACTTTTTTCATTTTTTTACGCTGCTAATAACAAAAATCATACGCTTTTAAGTTTTTTTTTACCTACATTAGTAGAATGTAGACGCATTATATAGGGCAAAAAGGATCTTTTGGCTCGTGGATGACGTGGATGGCGTTGGTATAAAATTAGGGTTATTATTTAGTTAATTTTTCCTACCTCCAGGGAAATATTTCAACAGTTTCGTACGGTTACTAATTAAAAGAACTTGGGTAAATTTAATAGTAAAACGGCAACTCTACGACTATCGTGAAGTAACATATCACTTGATGACAGCGATAGTTGCGATTTTGGCCGCGGGCCAAAATATCTTTGTCGGACTGTACTTTACGTCCAGATGACTTAACGTTATTACCTTAGTTAATTACAACACATCTACATGTATAATAATAATACGTTGTCTCTTATTACAATGGAAACTGACATCGTCGTTGAAATGTGGGACCTCTGCTACCCTCGCTTTAGGGAATGTAGACGTGACAGTGTTTCTTTCAATTTACAATATCATTTCTAACTTGAATTATTTATGAATCATCATCATCCGAGATTCATTTTAGAGAAAAAATAGAAAGCATCATTTCCATCTTACAAAAACATTATCAAGCCATCTTGATTCATATTCATGTATGTAGATAAAACATCGTTAACATATTTAGCAGACATCCACGTTCTAGAAACGACGGTATGACAGTCAGATTGAGCAAAATTGACTTAATATTAAATACTTGTAGGTAATACAGACGTCCGTCCGTACTAAACGGTTTATCTGTAACACGAAGATGGTAAATTTAGTTTGTGTGGGCCTAATTTAGTTCTAGGATATTGTTATCTGACGACTTAGTAGGAACAGCTAGATGTGAGCGTAATGTTGTCGAGAAAACGTGCTGCCACATTCATGTTTATTTAGTAAAATTGTAGTTTGAAAAGGATGGCAGATCATTCTGAAAACGTTACGCTTATGTCAATCTGTACATGCCAAGTCTTCTGTTACTAAAGTTTACTCTAGAAGTCATTATTCTATTTGTGTTATCGTGTGTACTTTATGTTGTATTCCATTGTAAAACGCCACATTGTTAAGTAAAATCATGTCACCCGTCTCATATATCCCTACTATTTATTCCAGCTTGAGGTGCTTATTAATATTTTTATCAGGTGAAGGCAATGAATATTATTTCTATCTATCTATCTATATCATCACGCCAGATCCCTTGCGGGGCAGGCAGAGAGTACAGAGTTTTAACAGGTTCTTTCCTTACAGATCTCTGTGGCTTCCTTCACTCTTACATTTCGTCTCAAACACGCTCGCCGGTTACGGAGACACTTGACTTGCCCTTTAGATATGAAACGTTTTAATTGGTCATGGTAAGATAGTCTAGGTGTTCACCGGTACCTATATCCTTCCACTTTGTATATCTGTTTTAGATATTATTTTTCCCCTACCAGGCAGTATTCTTCTATAGTTGGTGTTTATGTACATGAAATTCATAGACTTGTGTCTGACTCTGTCTACCTTTTGACTTCTGTCTGTGTCTAAGTCAAATATTTACGCGACCCACAAAAAAAATATTTGTGTGTTTGTATACACAAAATATTTTTTGTGGGTCACGTAAGTTTTTGACTAGGGGTGGAGATCGATCTAGTCGCTTTTAGATACCGTACGTGGACTGTTTTACGTATTACCTACTAGATCAAAACGTTACGTCAACTTATTCTATAAAAGTTTCAGTAAATACAACCCTGACAAGTTTTTGAACACCCTCACGCCTATATTTCCCCATCTGGGGTGGAAAAAGGACTATTATTGTCATTATACAGGGCACAATGCCACATTCAGGACTGATCCTGGGAACCTCAATATCAAAAAATTACACATCATACCACCTAAGCTGCATACCCAGGACAATGTTATAGGCATTATTTCCCAATATACTAACAATGCCACCAGATCGCACAATAAAAGAAAATATAACGGCCCAATACATTTCAAAGCTGCAATTTCATTTTCACCCAAACAAATATCCATTACACGTAAAATCCGGATCCATAAATGGTTATCAAACGGATATCCGCCACTATTTATTATACCTCCTTGCACGGCCCCGATGCGACTAGATATTGCCTACTACGGAACTACTAAACGCAATATAACCTCATAATAAGACTGAACGTGGTGACAGATTATTCCATACCCCGAACATACCGCAGTGCGGTAAACTCGTAATTCCTGCTAAAGTATCAGACATAAATTCAATATAAAATCTTTAAATGGAACTCATGTAGCTATTATTGGGAACTTGAGCGCGAATACCATAATGTTGTATTTTTCCTCTCGCTAATATTATGAGCTTCATAAAAATGTGGCCCGAAGAATTTTTGGTCCGTGATTACGAAATTGACTCGGTTGCAAAAGGTCTGATATATTCTGGTGGGTCTTTGGTTATTTTGTGTTATGTAAAATGCTCTGCGTATGGATAGTGGTTTGAGCGCCTTCTGTTTTCCATGTTTACAAAACACTACTTAGGGATGACGTCATTTCTTTGTACCTTTTTTAAGAAAATGATAAAAGGATATTGTTACACTGCCAATTTGGGAAGTACATCTGGTAAAACATGGGTAAAACGTTGTTATATATATATATATATGTTATGTTATGTTATATATATATATATATATATATATATATATATATATATATCGGCGACTTCACACACCTTCGAGAAACTCTTAGGCATGCAGGTTTCCTCACGATGTTTTCCTTCACCGTTAAAGCAAGTGATAGTTAATTTTTAACACGCACATGTTTTCGTAAAGACAGAGGTGCGTGCTTGGGTTTGAACCCGAGACCTCTGACTTTGCAGTCCAACGGTCTAACCACTAGGCTATCACTGCTTATAGGCGTGACAGTATTAATCCACCGATATTTTATCCAAGATAGTAGTTCTCTGGTCGCTCCGGTGTATTAGTGGTGATAAATTGAGTTATGACACCAATGAAAGAAAAAATACTTCTTAAACATAAATATTGTTAGAAAATTGACTTTATTAGAAGTAATATTTTTGGCATAAACAACTGTTAATTACACAAAATATTGCATTATTCTTTGGAAGTGTTGATTAAAACAAAACTCTATTAAATGAAAATATTTTAACCTAGTTTTTTTTAAAAACGTAGCCGCACACTAGTTTGTTTCCTGTGTCGTAAGTGTGTTAACAAACATGAAAATTCACATACACAAACACCCAGACCGAAACAAATAATTGTGGGTCACACAAAGATTTGTCCCGTGGGGGGAATCGAACCCGCGACTATTAGACACAGTGGGCAGAAAGGCTTAAGCTCTTAACCACTGCGCGAAATTGTCCGTCAATTTGTTATTAACCTACAAAAGTTCTAAAATTCTTTAAAGCCCCACTTTTCTTTTTACCATACATTACTTATAAACTTTCGCCACAACACGATTTATAAATGCCCTCTATGCTTTTAATAAAAAAAAACTCCAGAATTTATAAATCACATTCTCATGAAATATTTGTTGATTTAAAAGCCACTTTTTGCGTATAAAATGTATCTCGTATTCTATACACCGTACTCGGAGCTGGTTTTCATTGGAAATCCTATAAATCTCTGTACGGATATCCTAGAGTAAACGAGGCACCAGCATATCTTGTTTATTTTAGACTTTAAGGATGTGTTTAGTGGATACCTGACATTCTTAGCGCTTTAAAAAATGTTCATGCGTCTTCCTAGTAAGTAACCCCTATAGGTTTATATGAGTCATATTGTCACTTTAAATAATTTTATCCGACATATGTACCTGTCGTCGGTTTCATAAATATTAAATATTAATCAAGCATCGTTCAGAAAAACCATACAAACAGTAGATCAATTTAAACTGAATTCAATAATGTTTATTCAGTATGAGATGTTATTTATAATGAAACCAACGCTTTATGTGCAGGCAATATAGCTATTTCTAAAGCACAGATATGCCAATATATTAACGAACTTGTCCGTACATTTCCTTAAAAAGCTTTGCAAAATCAGTAAAAGATCAACATCGATCAATGAACAAGATCGTCGGTCTAGTGTCAAATAGTGCGCTTTGCGCTCAAACCCTAGATCAGATAAATGTATTTTTCCTCAAGAAAACCTCCCAGTATCAGTACGGAGTCTAGAATTGTGGCCGGCATCCATATACTGGGTACATTTCCAGACTCCGGACGAGACATTTATTTCTTTTGTTTTCCTATTCTTGTCTTCTCATTGTTCTTAGTCCGTAACGTATTGCGGGACGTCCTCAGGCTAGGTGGAGCGCTGAACTTCGTAAGGCGGCTAGCAGATATTGGATGAGAGTAGCTGAGGATTGTCCCGCCGGCCGGTGCAGAGCACCATGGCGGGACACCTAGTACATGCCCTCCCCCAAAGCAAATGCCCTAGCCGAGGCCGTTCCTCATTGTGCCGCCGTTGAGCTAGTAGCCTCCTTGCCTTTCTGGCTCGAGCGTAGTGGTTGCACGCTTGCCCCCTTGTCCGGTGAAGCTGTTAATGCCCCGCAGCCAACAGCGTAGATCACTCACACACACACACACAAAATACGAGAATTATACTCAGTGACGTGCAATTGAGGAGACCTATGTCCAACAGTGGACTGTTATAGGCCGATGATGATCATGATTTCTTTTGTTCAGTCAGAGCCTTAGTGGTAAAATTTTTAAAACGACCCAAACGCCTCTGACTTTACTTTCACATAAAATAGCTTTGACCATTAAACTATCAAGTTAATTAAAATCCACTCCAACTCTATTTAATAACTACAAGTTTCCTGTATCTACTAATATGATAACCGTAAATATGAAATAAATATCTATCTAATCTATCTTCAAAACGAATGGTATTTCCATACAAATATTCAACCCCATTGTCACCACTTTAGAGACGGAACATAAAAAATGCTTTCTTAGTTGTTACCTATATAACTGTAAAAGTACGCTGTCTAGCGGTTCGGGGCTGGGCGTTGATAGATAAGTCAGTCAGGACAAGTAAGTTTATATGTATAGATATTTTTATAACAACCGTACAAATGTTGCCCTTATGTATTTATAAACTGGTATAATCACCTATACTTACCTCAATATAGTACAAAATCATTTTACACTAGTGAAAACGTGTGGAAATTAGAATACAGTGCAGAATTGACAAAAGCTTTAATAGTTATTGGTACAACGATCTCAGCTTTCAACGGGGACTAAATAGACCTAAATGTCTGGTTCGCACCGTTAAGAGGTTTCGAAATACGCGATTCTTGTTGTCTGAATGCAGTGTTAGTAGATAAAAGGTGCTGTTCAATGGTGTTTGCACACAGTCTGAAGGAATATAAGTTGTGAAATTAAAATAACTATTTTTCAGAGTGTATTGAGGTTTATTTTTGATTTTAGGCTCTCGACGCTTTGAATATGTACATTATAGCATACATTATCACAGAAAGGATAGTGCTGTAGATCACTTGGCAGGGGTAATCGAAAGTATTAAGTTATTAAATCTACGCGGATATTATACTGGTTATAAAACTATTTAGTCGCACTCCAAATATGTAGAATTAAAAATCAATAATAAGCGATGATAAAACCCAAAAAAATAGTGTTATCTTGTATCAACCATACTAATACAACATTAGAAATTTTGTGTCTGTCTGTTTGTCTGTTGCCGTTTCACGCCCAAACCGCTGAAGAGATTTCGATCAAATTCGACAAGGAGATTCGATTTTATTCTGGAGAAGGACATAGGCGACACTTTTGTCTCAAATATAATTTAAGGGTTGCAAACGAAGTTGCGGGTACAGCTAGCTTAGAATAAACTTAATCTAGAAGCCTCAGGCGTGCATCAAATTGAAGCAACAATTACTACCTGCAAAGTAAATAGACAGAAGTTCACGCGAGCAGTCACTCTGAAACCGTCGTGCGCGTCGTATCGTTCCTGTATAAACATGCTGTTGAACTCAAAAAGAAACATGATAGGATCACATTTCATACCTAACTAGCGCATTCAGGTGCCGTATTATTTTAACATCAAATTAATTATTACCATGACCAAATAGACCGTGTCTTAGCTGAAGGGCAAGTCAAGAGTCTCCGTAACCGGCGAGTGTGTTTGAGACGAACTATGAGAGTGGAGGAAGCCAGAGAGGTATGTAAGGAAAGAACCTGTTGGAACTCTATACTCTCTGCCTACCCCGCGAGGGAGCTGGCGTGATAATATAGATAGATAGATAGATAGAAATTAATTATTCAGTCTGTAATTGTCATAGTAAAAGACTCGTCCATTTTTTTAGTGTTGCTAGTATAACAATTTAATTTGTTCCTGTTTTTATTTGCTAAGGACTTTATAAATTCTAGGATTAAATGGTATTAATATAGTTAACTACTAAATCACGGTTTTAATTAGTTAACATGATGAAAATATATTTTTTTTCCTACATTAAATTACTACAAACCTTTTTAATTCAAGTGTATTTATTTATTGAGTTTAATATGCATTAAAATACACGTTACCGCAACAATGGTTTAATTATACTACTCTATTGTCATCAACATTTACCCCAAAAAGTGGTTATCTTTCCGGGCTGCCAACATTACGCGGGTGGAAATGCAATTTATGAGTGGAAGCGCTTTCTGGATATATTTATTAGCTAGTTGAAAATAAAAAAGTCAGTTTTATGTGATGTGTAATGTTATCATAAAACTTAAACTAAATATCATTATTGTGAAGTTAGGTTTCAGGAAGTGTTATATTTTTTTTCAACACGTTGATATTAAAGCAATAGATTTGCCTAAATTCTTTAATAACCAAATGCAAATAAATAATTCGAGTATGGTACCAGTTTGTTTTCCTATAATAAAGTCAAAATGGTTTAGATTTGTCAAACTGTTTCAGATTTGGCTGATTACAGATCTATTTGAAAAATTTGGGGTGAGACCTCTTCCCAGCACTGGCACATATCTGTACTGTTTAAAACAAAACAGTTAAGTGTCTACGAGCACATGGAAAGATTTCAAACATAGTACTTCCCTTTTCTAGATTTGTTGGGCTACGGAAATTAAGCTAGTTCCCTTTTAGTCACATCAACGCACTCGGATCCGAAATACAATCGACCTTTTAATCCGTAATATAACTCTAATCAAATTTACGCAACGAAAAGGAACGTAACGTGTATACATTTCTTATTACACGTGTATACAATTATAGTCATCTCCATCGTACTTTTATGTATGAATATCGTCTTACATTCGAGGTAATGGTGCGTGAGTGATATCTTCATGTTACCTGACGTAGGTAAAATTATTTTTGTTGTTCACTGAGGAAGTATGTGTTCCCATTTTATAGGAAATCTAATATCTAGAAATGATTTATGAAACTAAAGGGGAGTATTGTGATATAAATATATACAACACGGGGCACAATTCTAGACTCCAGCTTGCTAATGTACATTTTTTTTATAAAACCTCTTATTAGAGCCAGATATTTCTGGCTTAGGATTTGAACTCAGGATTTCCTGATCGCGAGACGTACCATGTAATACTAAACCAACAAGGCATTCCTGGCATGTGTTTTTTTTTAATTATTGTACTTAATGGATAGATTTAAAAAATCTATTTCAAATTGGACATTTATGTATATTTTTTATCTAGCTTCTTCATATCGTAGTTTCACTTTGATCACAGATAATAGAGAGAGAGCTTTGTATCTTGCTACCAAAGACTACGTATTTCTTTATTTCAATTTAGTCGTTTCCTGATTTAATGTTTGGTCAAACAGCTGACGGAGCGCGACGCAAGCGCTCGGCTACGTTTGGTCGTTACATTGTTTTTTTTTTTCTTTTTTTTTTTAAAAAAACGTTGCCCCACACTAGGATTAATTCCTGTGTCGTGGTTGCGTTTACAAACATGAAAATTCACATACACAAATACCCAGACCGGAACAAATAATTGTGGATCACAATAAGATTTATCCCGTGCGGGAATCGAACCCGCGACTATTAGACACAGTGGGCGGGGCGGGCTAAGCCCTTAACCACTGCGCTAAATCGTCCGTCGTCCGTCGCACCGAGCGTGGCTGCGCTGTGCGGCATCTCCCGTACATTTCAGTACATTACAACTCCCCAAGCCGCGCCACCGTCGCGCTCCCGTCGAGCTGCGTCGGCTATGTGGCGAAACCTTAAAAGAGACAAACAGCGTTTTCAGTCCATGATCAAGTTGGTGATCCATTATTACTAATAATTATCAAAAACTGCTTTTTTTCTGTAGTTTCCTTTCTTTTCCTTTTGTTTATTATTCATTTTGGTACCTATGTTAGACAATTGCGTGCGGTGCTTACTTTTAAGTGATTTGCACGTTTAGCGACTTACAATTACACTAGTTGTTTAATAATTGATTTAATGTCACTAGTAAGCCAATGAACTAAAAATTAAAGATATACAATGCGAAAATGGAAGGATATAGGTGTCGGTGGAAATCTAAACTACCTTACTTTACATTACCCAATTGAAATTTATATTACCAAATAGATCATGCTATACTTGAAGGGCATGTCAAGAGTCTCTGTAACCGGGCGTAGCGTTGAAAATTCTGAAAAAAAAAAACACTTGATTCTTTCGCGAAAAAAAACGAAACATTCGTTTATTTCAGTTTTTTTTATATTATTGTTGGAAAATTGAAACCATGTGACTTGTTGAAAAATACAACATTTTTATGAAAACAACGGGTTTTATTGAAACATTTCCTATGTCGTTTGTCGCCAGTGAAATGTGGGGTTACAAAGTACATCTCTGCAATTGCCGCCTGGGGATAATATTTTGGGACCTAATATCGTCGGCGAAATGTAGGCGTACAAAGTGCAGGTATTGTGGGTGAAATCGTGGGTGTACATAGTACACTTCTGTCACCTCCGCGCTAGGAAATATATATTTAAACTGTACAAACATCGTCGGCGAAATGTGGACAGACAAACCACACCTATGGTCAGAGAAATATTAGTACAAAGTACAACCACAATTCTCAATACCTCGCGGCGGTCTCACCGTGGCAAATTTTAGCCACTCATGCTTACGGCTCTAAATGAAAGAAATTTTCGTTTTTTTTCAGTTTTATTAGAAAAAAAACATGTTTTTCCGCATTAGTTGTCATTTGTTATTTTCGACTGAAACATGACAAAAACGATGGATTTTGAAAGAAACGGAAAAGCTTCAAGTTTTTTTCAACGCTAACCGGCGATCGTGTATGAGACGAACTACGAGAGTGGAGGAAGCCACAAAAGTCTGTAAGGCAAGAACCTGTTGGAACCCTGTACTCTCTACCCCGCAAGGGATCTGGCGTGATTATATAGATTGATTAAAATAAAACTATGTTAGTTTACGCATTCGTAGATATAGCTAAATATAGCTAAATATAACAAAGCAATTTGGTAACAAAACGGACAGGGTACAGAAAACGATTTATTTGTATGGCGCGTGCAATCGAATAGAAGGAATCAGTGTCGGGTGCAGAGGCGTGCAAACTATCACCGCAGAGCTTATGTACACATATTTACGTTAGATATTGCTTCTATAAAGGCGTCTCACTGTCCGTTTTGTTATCAAATTAAATTAATATTTCTTTGGTTTGTCATGTACCAAAGTTAGGATCTTCTTTTCGGTGTTAGTGAAATAAGTAACACACAGTTTTAGATTATACTAGTGGTCGCCCATAGGTCGATATTCGACCTACTCTTTCTTCGTTTGCTGGTTATGTTTTACATTCAGTAAGACTATAGACAAATAATATTAAAGACAAACATCAATTTGACGTGTATTGTGTCAAATACATGGTAGTGTGTGCAGTGTTTTTTTAATTGATTTAATGTATGTTCTATGCATAATTTAAAAAAAAATATTAGCATTCTGCACTCCTTCTCTATATAAACTATAAGTGTGGGAAATTTCATACTCCTCCGTCCGCGCAATTTTCGTAAAAATGTGTACAAAGTTTTTGCTTCACGTATTATTATATAGATTGTACGGATAGTCTCAACGCATAAAAGTCAGAAGGCACAGTAGGATAGAAACACAAGCACAAAAAAGCACAGTAAATGAATGTTCAAGAATAACAGGAAACAGTTTATAACAGCATGAAAGTGAAAGCGAAGCTGAAAGATGAAACTTGAAATAAGAAAATATAATCTAGCCGCGTGTACGTTTGCTCAAAAACCAGTGACAAGCGCTTCGCATCGTAGCAAGGTCCTGACTGGTCGTGACATTCAAATGCCCGTGGTGCGCGGGCGCAGTCCACGAGCCGTACCGGATTATGTGCTGTATCGGACTATTGATGGGGTCGAGTCGCTAAATTTCGACGTTATCGATACAATAATTGTAAATATTAGTTTGTGAATACTGTAAATATAGTATGTAGTTAGTTTAGTATATGTATATTATATATATATTTATATATATTATAATAAATGTTGACACGCAACTTTACCAAAACGGAATAGGTATATCTAAACATAAAGCAATTTGGTAACAGAACGGACGGGGCACAGAAAACGATTTGTACGGCGTGTGCAAACGAATAGAAGGAATCAGTGTCGGGTGCAGAGGCGCGCAAACTATCGCCACAAAGCTTATGTACACATTTAGCTTTGTGCCCAGTTCACTGTGTCCGCGTTTTGTTTATTGCTGTTTGTGACTTCGTGTTGGAATGCTTTTGTTTGAGCATACATTGTAGTACGTAGCACTTGCAAGAAAACTGACAGAGAATGGTATCAAAGAAGCAGTGTTAGGGTTATTATTGTCTAGGCATATTTTTTTGTGTGGCTCGTCTAAAACTCTGCTTTTGTTATTTACAGAGGAAAGATAGAGATATACATTGTACAGTCAACAGTGTGCCTAAACATACTCAATTTTTGTTATTCTTTAAAAGTTGAAAACTACTAGAAGAATATATTAGAAAGGTATTTAAATATAATTTAGATCAAAGTATGGATTCGGTCCAAAACTAAAGAGTACAAGCCATTCTTAGTATTCCAAACAAACTCCGCATCTCACAAAAAAACATAATTGATTTTCTACAATCGTTATACAGAAAATAATCATTTTTTATATACGATGCATGACTTTTAAGTTTTGTCGTATGAAGAAAAAAACACAACTAGAACCTTATAGTACTTTTTATTGTTTTTCAAAGTATTCACCATGTAGCTTAATGCACTTTTCCATTCGCTCAAACCAGTTATTATAAATTTTATTCCACTCTAAAGTGGGGGTGTTCAAAATGACTGACTTGAAAGCGTCGACTGCTTCTTCACCGGACTGGAACCTTTGACCACGAAGCCTTTTCTTAATTTTAGGAAATGTAAAGAAATCGTTAGGGCTTAGGTCAGGACTGTATGGATGATCGTCAAGAATTTCTACTTTTTCCTGGTTCAGACTCAATCGTTTGACGAGCGCTGTGTGAGCTTGCGTTGTCGTGGTGCAGGATGATGCGTCGCTTTGAGTTAGATTTTCGAAGTTCGGCGATGACTTGTGGTAAACAAACTGTGGTATACCATTCTGCGTTAACCGTTCTACGATCTTCAAGTGCAATAGTCGCGACATGGCCGGTTTTTCTAACGAACGTGGCCACCATCTTCTTTGAAGTGCTTCGAGAACGAACAACTTTAATCGGCTTTGGCTCGTCTTGAAAGACCCAGATTGTAGATTGTTGTTTGGAATCAGGATCGTAGGTATAGATCCAAGATTCGTCATCACTAATGATGTCGTAGACGTGATTTGACTCTCCTCGGTTTAACCTTTGCAGAGTCTTCTTACACCATCTGACGCGGGCCGCCTTGTGATCGTCGGAAAGCAGATGCGATATCCAACGGCAAACTAGCTTTCTCACACCAAGCGCTTCATGCAAGATCTTCTGAATGGTTATCCCTGAGATGTCTAATAGAGCCTCTATCTCTCGATATGTCACATGACGATCTTCGAGAATTAGTTGTCTCACAGCAATGATGTTATCTTCAGTGACGGCGGATTTTGGGCGTCCTTCGCGAGATTTGTCACTAACACTAGTGTGTTCACGCTGGAATTCTAAATACCAGCGTTCGACAGTCCGCAGACATGGGGCTTCATCACTGAACACAGATGTTAGCTCTTCAAAATACTGAAGCCGTGTCAGGCTTCTTCTAAAGTTGTAGAAAATTATTGCACGAACATTTTCCTTAGAAAGATTCATTTTCGTACGTAACCTGACAGATTCCAATCGACGCTGTGACTAAACAATAGCATTAATCCTAATACTTTCAACTGTTTTGAGATTTAAAATTTAAACACATTCGAATTTAGAACAGTTTGAAATTCAAAATTGCCGGGAAATATGGAAACGACAGAACTTAAAAGGCATGCCTCGTATATCCTATACATCGCTACACAGTTGCGACTACCTACCCATAGATGGTGCTTACGATTCGCCATACATATCTAGAACGCCATATTAGAGTGCGCACGACGTGTATCAAATATACAAGCCCCCGACATCAACTCTTGTGGATAGTGGCAGACCCCGCCAGACACAACACCCGTCTGGCTGGGAGATCTTCCCTTTGACAAATCCTGCCACAAACTTCCTGCGACATTGGTGACATCAAGCAAGCCTTCTCCAGAGTCAGAAAAATCATCATCGTATATCTCTCCACATAGGTCGCACAGCTTAACCAGAGCAGTCACACAGCAAGCCACTCGTCATTCTCATCGGACCATTGGCAGCTTACTCACAGGCAACATGGTTCGGCGACTTATGATACAACCGACTCAGTCATCACATGGACTTCGCCACCAACAGTCGACACTCCAAGCTCAGTCTCGACTCACTGAAGACTTCGAGCACCTGCGTACACAGTCTCTACTCACCGCAGACTACGCGCGACTTGGCACGTGCAAGCTCATTACTACGAGCACGACGCAGCGACTTCAAAGAATCACGACCTCCGGTCTCGGGGAGAGCCATGTAGCGACACCTATACATCGCCACATAGTTGCGACTACCTACCAATAGATGGTGCTGACGATTCGCCATACATTTCTAGAACGCGATATTAGAGTGCGCACGACGTGTAACAAATATACAAGCCCTCGACAACAATCTTGAGGAGAATAGCAGGCCCCGCCAGACACAACTCCCGTCTGGCTGGAAGATCTTCCCTTTGACAAATCCTGCCCCAGCGTTCCTGCCACAACTTTTATATTAAAATTTCACCACCAGTAGCTAAAAACAATAAACTCGCGCCACAGTAAGTATTCAGTACCGTAAAAAATCTGTTTTAGATACGTGTCAGTTGTTCAGAAAATGGCTTGTCGCGGTGTGATGTGATTGATATGCCGTCCGCATTCTGCCGGGGCGCCCCGACGATTTATCTTGCGATTTTTACGACCCTGGGATGCACTGGCACATGTGAATATCAGAGAGCTTAACATGAAAACACTGACATAAGCGTAACGCTTTCGAGTTTATATGCCATCCTTTTCACACAACAAAATAATTGAATACAGATAAAAGTGACAGCACACTTTCACGATGGCGTTACGCTTACATCAATGTTTTCATGCTAAGCCCTCTACTGTCATATGTGGCCATCATTCGTGTCTACGTTGCCGGCTTTTATGATAATAATTGTACTTTAAACCCTGTGAAAGGAGTTTATAGGTTGGAAGTTTTAGCTTAGGACTGCCTCATTGTTCTAGTGGGCTAGCCTTGTGTCCGAAGCCTAGGTCCGATAAAGTGTAGTTTTTCTTTAGCAAAAATCCCAGTGTCAGTTAAAAGCCTACAATTAACATGGGACCTATAATCGTCGGCAAAAGTGTGTGTATACAGGACACCTTTACCATTCATACTTGAGGAATATAGACATCGCAGTGTTGATTTTATTTATTTTTATCTAAATTCAAGAGTTTTTGATGTCACCAATACCCAAGTAATTTGGTAGCGTTAATTTTCTCAAGTGATCTATATTCAGCTTAATTATGTGGCAATGCACAGGGAAGTGGAGATGGAAAGAAGCATCAAGGGGGTTGAGATTTCTACATTTCACTAAGGATTCGTGTTCCCAATATTATAAGGCCTAGCGCTATTCTTTCACTCATAATTGTACATATTTACCTTTCAGATATTTATTAAATATTCCTTAATAGAAAGAAAAGATCATTGCTGTGGGAGGGAATAACGATAAGATTTTACCGAATAAAATTCACTGTATTGTGTTACATGCAATTACATCATGCATTCAGCATTAAATACACTCGATGTGATTATAAAAGCTAATAATTTATAAATACGCTTGCGATGTTTTTCTTCATGATTAGCATTTTATAATAACTCTGAAACACTGACATTAATGGTACTTCTTCAATAAAGTACAAAACAAAGTAATTTTTAACAAGTAACTGAAGCGGCACTCAGTGCATGGCAGAAGTGGGCAAATATATGAGTAAAATTCGAGAGTCAGAAGCTAGCGGATTGTTCCTCTTGGGTCTCATAATTTGGTAATCCTCAAATATTCATTGTGAATAATTACGATAATTGTCTACTTTTTGGAAAATTAATATCCATATTTTTTTTTCTTGCCCTATAATTCCTACCCTATCCCTAGAGTTTCCTATAATCACTTTTAGCATATTGAAGATTTTCTTGATTAGTAGTTAGTAGTATTTATAAAATTCAACCGGGCAACCTTTCAACTTAAGGATCAAGAGAGCGTCTAAAGAAACCCTATTCCTCATCAGCCGAATACCACCGACAAATTTGGTCTGCAATGGATGTCTTTCACCTAGACCTAGACGGACTTCCCAAAAGATCACAACCATCGCATATAACTACGTAGAAACATAGTTTAGATTAGTGTAACATCAATAAAAATGAACAATTTACCTTTCTCAAATTAAGTCCTGAATATTGCTTAACTAATCCACCAGCAAGACATACTTAGCTCGAGGCCATTTCTCTAAATCTCTTTCCTTATCTCCTTTTACCTCCTCTAATATATGCAACATAATTACCAGCAGGAAAGCTTATCAACGCCACTACGTAGAAAAATAGCGTTGATATCATTGCACCTTCGTGTAAATAGGATTTCAGACAACCGCGACAATATTTTAAGACACGGAACGGTCACAAGTGGAAACACACAAATATAAAGTGTCCCCTTACAAACACTCCAAGAATCTCATTTAAAGTTCAGCATACTCCAAAAGTCACAGTCATGTGTATTATGTGCACGTTCGTATACTAACTTTTGCTCGCATAACGCTAACAGCTTTAGTGCCTAACATTAAAGCTTTAGGGCGGCATTATACTGTGTTTATTTGGTTGCATTAGAAGCATTTGTTTTAATTTGATTCAGCTATAAACAATTGCTGCTATCAGTTTACGTTTTTTCCTATAATTTTTTTGATTTCTCGCCGCATAATAGGAAATGGATTTTGGTTGATAAATTTTTAGCGTAGAAGTACTTCGATATTCAAAAGTCCAGAAATTTCCTGAATTACAATTCGAAAGTAAAATCTCCTATCGCACTGTTGGTTGGGTCAAGCAATTGTGTTACGGAAGAAAAACGTAATTAATATGTATAAAAGGATGATTCTCATTAGAAAATTAAAACTACTTACAGACAAAGATGGAACGTCATTATTTTATTAAGTTGCCTAAAATGATCGCTGATGATGAATGATAATCAAGTTTCTTCGTATTTAAATTAGCCATTTAGTGTGTACACTAAAGAATCTATGTGTAATAGTTATTTACCAATTAACAATCCGATAACGACCGTTAAATAAAATCGATATCAAAATTGGTGCCGCTCGAGATTTTCCTGCATAATATTTATTGATTAAAGAATGGCCAGACTTTTCTCCTTTCTATGTTTGAAATGTAAAAGATGCAATATATGTAAAACAAACCTGTAATAGCAGACAAAGTTTACTCTTGTAGATGAGTGTACTGCTTAGAATACTAATTATGAAAGATTACATTTAACTTTGAATTAGGTAAGCATGTGCTGGAGGCTAGTAATTACACGTAAATGGTAATAAGCTAATGGCCTTACTCTTGTATGAATTTTGAAGAAAGTCTGTCGCAAACCAAAGTCTAGACGCTTGTGTTAGGGTCAGCACAAACTTAGTGAATGAACTTAAGCGATAAACTAGTACGGTAATACCTTTGGCAGTAATGTTGTGGCAGGATTTATTAAAGAGAAGATCTTCCAGCCAGACGGGTGTTCTGGCGTGGCCTTCTACTCCCCCAAGAGAGTTACATATTTACAAGGCCCGACTGTTGTGGTGGGCTTGTAGATATGCAACGCGTCGTGCGAACTCTCGTACTACGTTCTAGGTAGTCGCAAGCGCGATTGAAGCGATGTATAGGGGGCGCTACATACCTATCTATATTCAGCCAAAGGACGTCCACTGTAGGGTAAAGGCCACCTTTGAAGACCGCCACAACGATCGGCTTTTTCATGTTTATTACTGTACGCGTCAGTACAGTAATAAATATGAAAAAGATGTTTAAATACAGTTAAGATTGCATGCAATAGTAAATCTTAATAATATTAGCCCAATTAAGAGACTGCCACAGTTGGGCTCGGGCCTCTTCTCATACTGAGAGGTTTTAAGCCATAGTCCACAATGCTGGCCCAGTGCGGGTTGGCGAACTTCACACACCTTCGAGAAACTCTTAGGCATGCAGGTTTAATCACGCTGTTTTGCTTCACCGTTAAAGCAAGTGATAGTTAATTTATAAAACGCACATGCTTTCGAAAAGACAGTGGTGCTTGCCTGGGTTTTGAACCCGAGACCTCTGACTTTGCAGTCCAATGGCCTAACCACTAGGATATTAGTAAATCTTGTCTAATATAATATAAGCGCGGGTAGATAAGTTAGAACAATTGAAATTACTTGGAAGCCATGTTGGTCAGTGAGTCATGAGGGCTTATCACGAAAACGTGATGCGCGTGATGCTATCAAGTTAATGTGCCATCCTTAACATACTACAAATTATGAAATAAATATGGACAAGACACCATGCTTACTTGCTAGCGCACACGCTAACTTCAATCTTTTTGTTCCAAGCCCTCTGGAATGGATGTAGTGATGTATACGTATATCTATGACACTGCATTTCACTGCATAAGTAGGATAGTAGTTATTTACGATCGACTGTCGCATGAATACGCGTGATTTGTCTGCTTTTCGCGTCCAGATATCTGTAGGACCTATGCTCTTCTTGACATTAAAGCACTTCTCCGCTAAGTTTGTGGTAGCCCTTAAATAATTTTATTATCTAAACGCGACAAGGTTAATTAATAACACTAAATAAAATAAATCTGACGAAAGTAGACGAAAATGCTGTTTCATTTTGTTTTCGTCTTTTAGGCAAGAAAAACAAAAAATAAGTTTGTTTGCCTTATTTGTGTTTATTTCAAATAATCCAATTACTTTACAGTCGTGTTCTAACTTACTCACTTTGCTGCATAGAAATTACATAATATACTATCTAGATCGTAGAATATAATAATGATAAATCAGCCAGTACCATCCCTCTGCTGGGCAAAGGCCTTCATAAATCGAAGTGAAGAGAAAGAAGAAGAGAAGAAGAAATTATCAAAGTGCTTATAAGACATCCAACTCAGCTTAACGACTACCACATTAAGTGGCAGCCGGGACCAAAGGTGCCTTCCATAGCACGGAGTTACTCGAAAGTGGAATTGCCACGAACGGTCCCCCATCTCAGGCCGACCGAGTCGAACGAAGCTTAACCTTGTAGATGACTTTTTGACGGAAAATCAAAGAGTGATGTTGTCAATTTCTTTTAATTTCCAAAACTTGTGTTATTTCGAATTATAATGTGTAATGTTGGTGGAATATTAACCATTATGTATTCTTATATGTGGACGAGTCAAGGTAATTGTAACAAAGTGATAAAATGTGCCTTTTGGATTTCCCTTAAAACGGCCGTCGCAATTGGTATGTAAAGTATCCATTGCTTTACTATCCAGGGTGGGGCACTTCATCAATTTCATAATCATCCTTGTCATCAAGTTCATCGGGGGTGTTGAATTAATTTTGAAATGAATATTCGTAATACTTGACATTGGCAACATACGCGTCGTCGTGATGCCATAACCACAAAAAAAAACCTTGTAGATTGTTAAGAACACCGTGATCCCGCAGGGCTACGAGGTTGGTTAATATTAAAATATTAAAGGTATATCTGTAACAAAGTTTGAGATCCCCAGTTGCACTATATGCCACTAGACCACGACGATAGCTTTTATTGTAATATACAAATATAATGCAGACAAGGGCTTATAGCACAATACTAAGTCAAAAGATAGATATAGAATAACACACGTTGGATTTCTTTTAGAATAACTGAATCATCCAATGCAGCAGACGCTTGTGGTTTTGTATAGTAAGTATGTTTCTTTGAAATATAGATAAGTACTAAGACATCTAAGCCTTAACATCAAAAGTTATAAAAAGACAGAAACACATGTTGGCAAGTGAGCTCACACTTTATCGTTCTTATTTTTTGAAGCTGTGTACACCCCAATAAGTGTTTGTCTTCTATTTGCGTTTTTTCGTGACGCTGTTACGTAGGTAGTTCAAAGTAAGTGCTTCTTGCTTTAAATCTTATGCACGTATTTCTTTGCAACTTTGTCAGTGACAGTTAACAGTTCAAATTATAACAAATATTTGAGTCTGTAATTAGTTTCTGCAAAAAATATGTTTAATAAAGATTTTGCATTTACAAAACTCTTTAATATCGCAGTTTTCGTAGATGATGAACACAAAATACTAAAGGATTTTTTTCTCGTAGCCTTTTTGAACCGTAGCTGTCAGCGATCACAAAAGCTATAATGCGGCCGGGATCACAAAGTCCTGAGGTCGGATTCTAGGTTTGAGAAATTGGCATTTGGTGATTTTCTAATGAAAAATTTTCAACAGTGATCTGGAATCGTACTTAGTAGGGTCACAATAGGTTTACCCCATACGATATTGGGACAAGATTGTCAGCTAAATGTGAGTGTAAACCGTACTCCTCGACAGCTTTTATTGTAATTAATAATTAATTGTAATTAATAGGTAATCACATTGATCAAATATAGGTATATGCACGCACGTCGCTCGAAAAATGGCACCACTTGAAGAGAGACAAAAGTGGGCGGTACTAAAACGCTGACCTTGTTTCGCTTTTAGTTGCTTGTTTACCGCATGACGATCATGCAATAAAAAAACTGTAAAAATTGTAAAAATAAAGTAACAAAAAAAGGATGGGGTGTCTTATTTTGGGTAAGTATTGTTCAGATTATAGTTTAGGTTATTACATATGCAGTTCAGATTGATGATATTCTATACTGTGTTGTCTTTATTCACGTTAAAATGATGCTTTTTTCAATTATGTTCATTTATAACATCGTATGCAATCCGCAACTGTCTCTTTCTCTCTTGAGTGCGAAAGCGAAACAACTTAATCTCTAGATCAAGGTCGCTAGAACAAAAACAAGGAGTCGCATTACGTTGCATTTTTTTTTATGTTACATATTTTTTTAATCGTTTCGATTGGTGTAATTTTAGTTTTCCACGAAGTGAGATTTAAAGAGAACAATGAAGGACAATTGTAGCACGAATGACAGAAGACGAATATTATAAACCTAGCGCGCTTAATGTGGTTTGTTCGAATCACTTTTGTAAGGAGGATATGTATATAACGGCGAAAGGTTTTATTAGGTTAAAAAATAGCTGTTCCAAGTTTACAGGCAATGTTAATCTTTAGTTAATCTATACCAATATTCAAATTAAAGTCACCCGGCAGCCGCGCTTTTTCCGTGTATGTAAAGCGCTGATCTCAGAAGGCATCAGAAGATACACGGATTTTTATTCTGTATTAATTCATGATAAAGGCTTGAGTCAATCTAATTAATGAATATTTTGTGCCAATTAGAACTATGATAACGTTTGCCCGTGCTATTCGCGTGAATTTTTTTTTTTGAGGTTTCTTACTTTTAAATTACCTATTTAATGATTTATATTAAATAAAAATGTTAAAGAATAGCGTGTTGTGCCTAATGACCAACTAATAAAATATATTATACCAGTACTAGTTTCAATCTATATACATAAAAACTATATAAATAAAAACGAATGTCTAAATGTGTTGCTAAGCGCAAAACTCGAGAACGTCTGGACCGATTCGGCTATTTTTTTTTTAAATTTGTTGAAATTCCAGGAAGATTCTCATGAGGAGAAAAAATGGAAAAATTGATTGCATGGAAAAAAGTAAAACCGCATTTTTCTCTTTCCCATTCATACGCGTGCGCAGCCGCGGGCAACAGCTAGTATAAAATACAAATCCTGTTTAGATTCAAATTCGACCGACAATTTAGCGCAGTGGTTAAGAGCTTAAGCCGCTCCGCCTACTGTGTCTAATAGTCGCGGGTTCGATTCCCGCACGGGACAAATCTCCACAAGTTTTTGTTTCGGTCTAGGTATTTGTGTATGTGAGTTTTCATGTTTGTTAACGCACCCACGACACAGTTATAAATCCTAGGGTGGGGCTACGATTTTTTAATAAAAAAAGTACACGACCATAAAAGTACCTACATTGTGTTCACAACACATTTTACAAAGTTTAAAAAATATATTTGAGTATACTGTACAAAAAAATATTATACTAATGTTGTGTTATTAATGACTCCACTCATTTTGTGTTCTATCGACGAGCTTCAGTCGTAAAATTTTATTACTTTCTGCCCATTGCTTTGCAAATACAACTTTAAGTGAAACGAGTAAAGTACAATATGCTCTAAATTAGCTTTATTTCATAAATATAACTACTCACGTGGTATTGAGGACGTTTGTAAGTGTAACTTTTGAACGGAAGTGGAAACATCAATGAGTAATCATCATTCATTTCCTTTAATTTAGCATCATTCAATAAATCCGATCCAACGCAAGATAAAACAACAAAACAAGAGGCATCAGAAATTCATCAGTGTGGACACCGCACAGTCAAGGATATAAATCTGAGTTAACGTCCCAACGGGACACTGTTTGCACATTATTGGGTTAAAGCATCCGGCCTACAAGTAACAAGTGGAAAACGACGTTATGGATTCCTTTGCCAAGACGTTGCGTGACTCACAACCGTTCGTCGGCTATAATAAGACAATACAAATCCATACTAATGTTATAAATTCAAAACTAACTCTGTCTGCCTGTTAATCTGTTACCTTTTCACGCCAAAACCTCTGAACAGATTTGATCAAATTCGGCAAAGAAAAAGATCTTATCTAGGGGAAGAACATGGGTTACCTATTGTCTCAAAAAATGATGAATGCTGTGACTTAGTAGCCTGAAAATAACGCGAACGAAGTTGCGGGTTGAGCTAGGACACAATAGGTAGGAAGCAGTGATAGCCTAGTGGTTAGACCGTTGGACTGCAAAGTCAAAGGTCTCGGGTTCAAACCCAGGCACGCACCTCTGTCTTTTCGAAAGCATGGGCGTATTAAAAATTAATTATCACTTGCTTTAACGGTGAAGGAAAACATCGTGAGGAAACCTGCATGCCTAAGAGTTTCTCGAAGGTGTGTGAAGTTCGCCAACCCGCACTGGGCCAGCGTGGTAGACTATGGCCTAAACCCTTTCAGTTTGAGAGGAGGCCCGTGCCCAACAGTGTGACAGTTTCTTAACAGGGCTAATATTATTATTATTTTTTTACAATAGGTAACCCATTTCAGCCCAGCTGTCATTGATGTCGTTAGTAATTTGGAATATCCACTATTTTTTTGTTAACCTGTTTTGTCCCACTGCTAGGCAAAGGTCTCCTCCATAATCTTCCACGTGGATCTGTGATTGGCTATCTCTGGCCAATCTTTATGAAAAGTATCCAGATCATCGCGCCAACGATTACCTGGCCTGCCCTAGCGTCAATGTCCATCTGCAGGCACCCATTGCGTGATTATTCTAGCCCATCTGTCAGGATGCATTCGACTAACATGCCCTACCCATTTCCACTGCAGCTTAGCACATTTAATGCCAATATCAACTTAATAACAACGTAAGAAAGCAAGTAGTTATAAAACATAGTATCGGTGTAAAGATGAGAAAGGGTATGCACCGATGGTTCGGGCATACAAAAAGGATGTCAGAAATGACAAAACAGATATACAATGCGAAAGTGGAAGAATGAAGGTACCGGGGAAGACCTAGACTATCTTACTATGACCAAATAGACCGAGTCTTATCAGAAGGACATGTCAAGAGTCTCCGTAACTGGCGAGCGTGTATGAGACGAACTATAGGAGTGGAGGAAGCCCGAGAGGTATATAAGGAAATAACCTGTTGGAGCTCTGTACTTTCTGCCTACCCCGCAAGGGAGCTGGCATGATGATATAGAATCAACTTAATCAATTTCAATTTATTCCTTCATTTTCACGATCAGATCATTCTTAATTATTATAGGTACTGACTGAGAATGTCTACGCTTCGCTAAAATTATTCAAAATAATCCGTGTATGGTATTAATATGACAAAATGTTTCATGTATATATCTTTCTATCTATATCATCACGCCAGATCCCTTGTGGGGCAGCAGTAGTATAATGGGTGTAGTTTGTATCTAATTCTATTACTCAGCACAATTAGGGTGTCCAATCAACAGTACACCGGTGTTTTAAGATATATTAAAGATTAAGATAAATTAACAAAGGTCAGCCTTGGTTTCCTAAAATGCCGGTCAATAATAAGGAATCTGGCTTGATAAGGTAAATGGATAGAAAAGCTGACAACATCCAAAAATAGGTCCTATGTACTGAACGTAGGTAAGAAAACGTAGAATTCTAGAAACCACACGTAGGTTCTAATACGTTCACTTTTGATTGCGTGCTTATAAATCCACCAATAAGCAATGTAGCATAAACAGTAAGTGTAGTCATTTTTTTATTCTAAACTCTCATTTAACACAAAATAAACCTAATAAGCTTAGTTCCGTAGGTAGAACCTAACTAACAACCTAATTAATATAAGGGCCTAACAACTAAGCAATAATTTGAAAGTGAACATGTAAGAAAACAAATAGAAATGTATTGTTTCCTAAATATGAAATTGGCCAATTATTTTTATCGTATAATAGTCACGCGAGGGATTAGTGACGTATCTTACTAATATTATAAATGTGAAAGTTTGTATGTTCGGATATTTTTACTCAATCACAAAAACAGCTGAACGGGTATGTATGAAATTTGGCACACAGATACATTATTACCTGGAAAACCACATAGGATACTTTTGTATCTCAGAAAAATGTTACGTTCCTGTCTAAAGTTAACGCGGGCAGAAGCTAATATGATATAATGGAACCGCGACATAGAAAGCGCAGTGTGGGACGGCCGCCTACCAGATGAACCGACGATCTTGTAAGGATAGTAGAAAGCCGTTGAATGCAGGTGACATCGGACCGGTTGCGCTGGAGAACGATTGGAGAGGCCTGCCTTCAGCAGATGGGAAGTATCAACAGACTGAGATGATGAGGGCAATTTTTTTTAATAAAAAACCCAACCCGCATTTACTATTCAGATATTTCATTATCAAAAACATGGATAAATTATTTGAACTAAAAAAACAACAATTCGAAAAAGGCGCAAACAATAAAACTACAAGTATTAGTGAGGTCTTATTTCGAATTAGTTTGATCCAATTATTATAGTCAACGTAAGGACGCATTAAATGCCGCAGTTTGCTAAAACTACTTTAATGAAAAGATCCGAGGTCATCAATAATTAAAAACTTATTTCTGTAGCTGTTAGCTACGAGTAAGTATTAATGACTATCATTTTGTTCGTAATCCGTAATTTACTATTAATGTATCGATGATCTAAACAATAGTGCAGATTTAGCACGAACAGATTATCGTTAACGTAACGAAATCGAGTTGATATATCATCCTTTTCTACTACCCGCTGTTATTCTTATACCGTGGCTGCGTTTACACAAACATTCAGACTGAAAAGATTTGTCCCGTGCGGGAATCAAACACGCGACTACTCGATTTAATGGACGCAGTGGTTTAAGCTCTTTAACCGACTTTAAATAGGAAGCTCCATGTTCGGCTGTATGTATTTTTCATGTATGTCTACCGATATTTACGTCAATTAGGGACCGTTTTGATGATTCCTTGGTTGTGCCAAGTAAGCGACCGCACCAACCGGCTGGCACCGCCTTCAAATATTTAATTGTTTGCTTTTTAGTTTTTTTTAAGGTATGTTACTGAAGTTGGGTTCCATTTTTTTGTGAAAAATTTATTGTTACATAATAAATTGACTAAATACAGATAAACATGGCATCACGTTTTCTCGATACCGTTACGTTAATGTAAATGACTTCATAGTATGCCCTCTGTTCTAAAAGATTTGATATATTATAACAAATGATTATTTCTCTCTCTCTCACACACACACACACACACTCACACACACACACACACATACTTAAAACACACTTAATGATTAACAAACACTTCTTTTTTTTTTTTTTTAACGTCATACATATAACATAAACACGCATTATTGGCGCTTAACTATTGTTTAAATTTTTGTTACCTACTTTATTTTTATTTTTAGTTTGTTATATAAACTTATATGCTTATTTTATTAAGTAACTCTTCATTGTAAACTACAAGGTAATATTGTATTGGTTCTCAAGGGAAGAGCGGAGTCCTCAAACACAAGCAATATTATGCTTAAATGGGGACTCCGACAAACTGTAAAATTTTGTACCATAAGTTAAAGAAAATAAACATTTTTCATTTTCATTTTCATTTTTCAATGAAACAACACACAAACACCTAAAGTTACTTTATGTATATAGAGTACATTAAAATGTTTCTTAAGTCCGTGGCCTTGACCCTATTTTCAATGCCGTCAGTCTAAGATGATTAATGTATTGATTATTACTGAAATAAGACGCCTACACAAATTATACGTCTAACGGTGACTTGGTTTAATTCCTATTTAAGCTGTCACGTTGTAATTAGGCAATGTACTTAGTTTTTATTCAAATTGCAATGTACGTACGTCTGTGTTACCGGTTAAAATTTTGTGATCCATTTTTCAAGTACTTGCAGTTATCCGATTGAGCTGAAATTTAGCATACGTGTATAAAGTCATTGACAATACAAAAATATGGTACCATAGAGCTGGTCTGATGATGGAGCCGAAAGGTGGCCATAGGACCATGTGAACTATACAACGTAACCCCCTGTGTTTAGGCTTGTTGGATTGGTAATTACTATTCAATCAGGTGGTATTTAGAACCCGACAATTAAGCCAAAAGGCCAATAGAATTACCAAACAACTCTATATAACCCCGTCGTGTTTAGGCTCGTCGGATCTGACTTGACGAGTACTTTAGACCCGGATG
The DNA here is from genome assembly GCA_905147815.2 of Phalera bucephala. NCBI lineage: Eukaryota > Metazoa > Arthropoda > Insecta > Lepidoptera > Notodontidae > Phalera > Phalera bucephala. The sequence goes on along the minus strand of LR990616.1, from coordinate 13,581,566 downwards.
GCGACCAGGGTCCCTGATGATGAAGCCGGAATGAAGCCATAGGAACTCCTTAACTAAGTAAGACATCTTTGTCAAATTACTACTGCCAAAGTCACAAATAAAAAATTGCAGCAAAAGACACTTTTATGTACATGTATACTGATAGACGCCTTGGTCCAGTGGTAAAGAGTTTTAGCCGCACCACCCACTGGATTGAGGTGTCACAAGTTCGATCTCTGAACGGGAGAAATCTTTGTGTGACCCACAAATATTTGTTTCGTTTTGGGTGTGTGGTCGGTTTTTATGAATTTCATGTTTGTCTACAACCACGACATAGGACGGAAGATTAAGCGCAGTGGTTAAGAGCTTAAGATGCTCCGCCCACTGTGTCTAATAGTCGCGGGTTCGATTTCCGCACGGGACAAATCTCTGTGAGATCCAAAATTATTTGTTTCGGTCTGGGTATTTGTGTATGTGAATTTTCATGTTTGTAAATGCTCCCGTGACACAGGAATAAATCCTAGTTTTACGTTACCAAGTTCTTTTTTTACAAAAAAAACATACGAAATCCTAAATTAGGACCGTTATTTTTTTACACAAAAAAACATGTGTAGGTCCCCGCCTAAGGTATACCAACTTGCTCTGTCTTTAAGAAAGATTTATAGAGAAATACAAAGCTTACTATTGTAGAAAACTTTATAAGATACAGACGAAAAATAATAAACTCCCTTGTGAAAACGCATTTCTGTCTTTAGCTTATAAATTTAGATATAAACATTAGTCTAGAGGCTTACAGGTGTAAGTATCTAAGTTACAAAGGGTTTTTACCATATGGAACCGCAAACGGCTTGTTTGATGGATTATTCAGTTTCGGTTAATCTAAAAAAGCATTGAGGGCCTAGCATGAACGTTAGTTTAAGGCTATCGAGATAATATGCCCTTCTATTTACAAGCTTTTATATAATTTGCAGTGTTTGTTAGTTTGTTTAAGTCAAAATATTGCTGAATTAAAACCACTTGCTCTTATCCTACGAAGTTGCAATTTGATATGTTAGTGTCCAAGCACCCAAACTTTAGATGCTCAACGAATATCTATGCCCGCCGGAATGTCACCAACTGCTCCAAGCCGATGCGATGAAACCCTCAAGGTTTCTTACATTAAATAAAACCGTTTACAATGTTTACCATTACCACATATTATAATGCGCCAATATGCTTTCAGATACAGAAGAAGAATATTTTTCATCTGTCATCTTGACCGTTATACTATTTTCCGCAACCATAAACTAAAAAAGACTATTCGCGACCGCCAATCGCGACAGCTGGTTTCTCAGGTTGGTTCAGTTTACCCCTTGAATCGGGAACGTATGATTTCATATGTTGCGGTAGTCGATTGCGTTTTCGATTTATTGTGGGCCAACACTAAATTGTAGCCATAGATAATGTTCTAAAGATATGTAGAGGATAAAATTTACGTTCTTTTTATGTATAATAATTGGTAGTATGTGTTTGTGATTACGTGATCGGATAACGTAAACATCCGTCAGACGCGCGTTCCCGCTAAGTGGCTCATGTGTCGCGCGTTTAAATAAACAAATTCGTCATTCCAATTGATGAATAAAACTTATTAGAATTCTTAAAAGAACTTGCTAGTAATAGTTTTGTGTATAAAATGTTACAAGCCCGTGAAAAGTGTGAGTGATAAAAAGTGTTTGTTTGAGATTCTCAGCGGAGTAACCTTATCGTCGGTAAGTCACCTTTGTCTCAATTAAGGTCTAATTACGTAAAATTAACGTTTATTTGTGTCTATTTACGTCTATAATAGTAAATTAAGATGCATTATTACTATTTTTACTAAAAATTAAGACGGAAACCTTTATATTATTGTAAAAACTTTTGCCTAGATTTCGGCCTATCTAGACAAGTAATCCAGGCAAGTTTTTTTGGTAGCTTACGAGGTTATTTTAGATGTGTATTTGTCTAGGGGATCTAAAATTAGATATGCATGCTTATTTATTAGTTATTTACAATTAGAAAGTGCAGTACACTAATTTTCTAAGTGTTATGAAAGTTTCCTAAAAATATTTTTTTACGTGTAAATAGGGTATTTTTTTGAGATTTTTCAGGTGTTCAAACTAAAACACAAATCGTTTATTTTGTATAAACCCTGCGGGGGTGCTTACAAAGTGTCATATTTACATTTAACTTACTAAACTACCACCGGATCGGAACGCGGCCTCCACTGAGAAGATCCGGCGAGAAAACTCAGCAGGCTTGTCTTTTTTGTTAAATTCTCCATTCATTTTTTTTCATCATTTTTTGTATAGAAACATGCATTTTTATATCATACAAAATCATTAATGCGATCCAGCTCAAGTGTGGTGCCTTACGACTGAGATATAAGACTATTTTTAAATATATGCTATAATGAGAAGCTAGAGGATTCTGGATGGACCAGTTTCCACAAGCTGCACCCGTTCATAAGTACGACTACTTGAACAGCCATCACCTCCCTCGACCATATTAGAGGACAGGAAGTGACCCGCACCAAATAGACACTGCAAGCATAGACTTTTTAGTGAGCATAACCAATCCCAGACCCCGGAGTGCAGAAAAATTCTACATAAGGAGCAGTACTTCGAGTTCGTTTGGCACAACACGCTACGCTTTGACATTTTTGTTTAAATTAAAGACGTGCTTTATGACCAATAATTATTATTTTATTTTTATTTAGCATATTCAAAATATATTTTCACAATATGAGATTAAAACTTTGCCAATGTTTCACTAATTTCACACTTTGTACTCAAGCGAAAGCTTCACTTGTACTCGATCCTCCAAGCCTATAACTTACTTCAAAAAATGCATTTATTGGACTATAAACCTTAAATTGTCAATAAAATAAATAGACACTCGAGCGGAGAAGGGCAAGAAACTCCACAGCCACTCCTTTAAGACAAAAACTGTTCTGTATACACTGTCAATTGTGGGGTGTGGGAGACAAGGTACATTACACCAAAAATGAGAAGACATGAAACATTATCATAATACAGATTAAGAATATGACTACATACTTCATTTGTTTTAGCAGGGACTTAATTGTTTATAGTACTAGTTCAAAAGAAGGAAGAGAACATGAAAACAACATTTAGCTAAGGTTGAACGAGTCATCAGTATTATAGCGGAGCCGGAGCTGCAACTCTCCAAGTATTTTTGTCATTCAAGTATTCATGAGTAGAAAGCCTGCTTACAAAGTGTCCGTTTAATACAGGCTTTAAATTTATTTTCACTAAGATTAGTGACCTCAATTGGAAGTTTATTATAAAATTTAACATTTTATAGCCTCTATAGCCCACTTTATGTATGAGCTAATAATGTTAATAGTGTTAGGGTACAAACTTTATAAAATTTTGCGTCAATAAAACACGTCAATATCATAAAGTCGTTTACTTTTTATTGCAAGTGAAAATTCGCTATGGTTTTTAATTATCATTTTTTTTTGCAAACGTAGGTGAAACAAATTCGCACGCCAAAAATATCCTGCAAGCCGACCCAGATTCTAGGGGATGACAATGCACTTATATAGTAAGCATGACCAAATTTTACACCCAAGATTGGCTCAAGACGAAGTAAATCCTCAACGGACAACAGCATAGACTAATTTAAAAAATAAATAAAATTTTATGAACATTTAAATTTGATTGGCCATTTTAAAGTTCGCCTGACTTCCTAAAACCTTGGGTTTAATTTTTTTTTTCACTTTATTATCACACTACAAATTTACAACATGGAGTTTTGGCGGGAAATCGAAGAGCGATGTCGTCAATTTGTTATAACTTCCAAAACTTGCGTTATTTCGAATAACGTGTAATTATGGTGGAATATTACCATTATGTATTCTCATATGTGCATGAGTAAATGTAATTGTAACAAAGTGATAAAACGTGCCTTTTCGATTTCTCTCAAAACGGCCGTCGCAATTGGTATGTAAAGTATCCATCGCTTTACTATCCAGGGTGGGGCACTTCATCAATTTCATATTCATCGTTGTCATCAAGTTCATCGGGGAGTTGAATTAATTTAGAAATGAATAGTTATATTCGTAATACTTAATTATACATTGGCAAAATACGCGCCGTCGTGATGCCATAAACAAAAAAAAATACAACATAAAGATCAAAGAATTTTGAAACAAATAAAGATAAACGGGATAATAGCACGCTTTCTCGACAACGTTACGATAAAGTCAATCTGTTTGTGCTAGCCCTCTGTTAAAGCCTTAGAATAACAATAATCTAGAAGCTGCGGGTGCGCATCGAGTTGAAGCAACAATTAGTACCTACAAAGCATGTAGTCACACGTTTATGCGAGTCTCTACTCGTACTCAGCCACCGTCACGGGAAATAACGTGCTCTACGTGTATCAAATTAAAATGAATTATGGCGTCTTGCGGCGTTCTTGCCTGTAACAATTCTGTCATGTGTAAATAGCGCAATTGGGCATCGTATTATTTAAATATTGAATTAAATGTTCCGTTCATAATTGTCACCGAAAATGATGCGTCCATTTTGTCTGTGTTGCCAATACCACAGTGTAATTTTTTCCTACTTTTATTTACTATGGACCTTAGTTTTTATAGTACTAAATATTATTAATTTAGTTACTTATTACATAATGATTTAACTACTTAGTTACGATGACGAAAGTACTTTTCCTACTTTTAATTATTAAGACCTGTATGGAATGGCGCTTTTATTTGTATGGCGCAGTAAAATAGTTAAAGCCGGGATATAATTTTATTCATAGTAGTATAATGATATGCCGGATGAATCATAGGCTTACATTTGGCCTACATTTTGCCTTTACATGTTAGTTATTAAAACATATTTGGACACGTGGTGGTGGCCGAGGTGTACTGCGTACACCCACATTTGAGGCAATATTAAAAAAAATGGTTCAACAAAAGGGTTATTAAAATTAATATTACACTTTTTCCGGCCTAAGAATCGATCCCAGAACCTCGTAATTGTAACGCACATTAGGAGTATTCTGCACCAGACCAATGAGGCGTGGAACGACACAAATAAAAAAAACATTAACATACAAAAAAATAAACGTTATTAACTTACTGCTAATGTAATCGTGTTTTATTTTAAGAACATACTTAATTACATCTATTTCTTTTGATAATATGTATAAAGATACATGTTACCGCTAGAGATAAACAATAATTATTTTATAATATCTTACTTTAGATACTGAGTTCTTAGATTTACGCGAATATTACACATGAAATAAAACTATTTTACGGATTTTATCGCGGTTTATTTTTTATTTTTATTCCCCGACGTTTCGAGAGCTTTGCAGCACCCATGGTCATGGGATGGGTGCTGGACCCATGGGTGCTGCAAAGCACTCGAAACGTCGGTAACTAAAAATCAAAAATAAGCTACGAATAAATCCATAAAATAGTTTTATCTCTTACTTTAGCCCAAAAAGTGGTAAATCATTTTTAACTAGCAACATTATGCGGGTGGGAAGTGCGGTGAGTGCGGGACGTTTGTTGATTTTTTGGCTTCACCGCGCGGCGTACAATTACGATTGGATGCGGCTTCTGGATTATTGTTATTCTATGGTTATAGAATAGACTCGAAATGTTGCATACGCATTTCATTTTGCTTCGTCGTTTTAAATTGCACTATTACCTGGCTATTTGAACGCTTGTTGTAAAAATGTCTGTAACTATGATTTATTATTACACTACAAATATACAACGTAAGGATAAACGGGACAGCACGCTTTCTCGCCAACGTTACGATAACAACAGACCGTTCGTGCTAAGCCCTGTTATTCTCCTTCTTTTAAGTTCTTAATGAGTTAAGCTCTTGTCGTATATGAGAGAAATGCAATTTAATGTATCCTATAGTAGAAAGACGTGTGTCGTCGTGATCTAATGGCGCATAATACGACTAGTGATCATTATGCCCAGGGTTCAAATGTAGTATTTGAACCCTGGACACACATTCGGTCAAAACGTTATTGAGATTAGGATTGAAAAGTCCTCGGTAGCAATCCGGAGTCTCAAATTGTGCCATGTATGATTGTAATAGGCTCTCCCTCTATTTAATTGGGTCCTAACGCCGTCAACGAAATATGGGTCTATTAGTACACCTCTGCCACTACCTTTGTGAAATAAAGGCGGGACGGTATTGTACGAATATAAGACATATTGCTATAATATTAATAACAATAATATAATTTCTTTATTCGAGTGACCAGGACTCATCATGGAAGTAAAACTTAACCTATGTTAGTATTCCGTCTTACAAAATATTCGATTCACTGCTGCGCCATCCCGTGCGAGATGGCGCAGCAGTGATTCACATAAAGACAGTCCAGCCTGCTGGAAATCATATTCAGCAAGCTGTTGAGCTGCTCCACGCCGTGCGCACCAGAGATGCACACCTCTTCCGCATTGTGGTGTAGCAAGTAGAAGCAACCTACATTGGCGTCTGGGAACATCCCTTATGCGTTACAGAATCGGGGCAGTCCCACTAGTACTCTGAACGCATTATTGTACTGAACTCTGAGCAGTTCTGGCTGTGCCGGCCCCGCATTCGGTAGTGTCACCGCGCTGCGCAGCCCGTTCGCTCGCTCTCGCTCACGCATACGTATTCGTCTCGCTCGTAATTACGTATTTTTGTCTCGCTCGCGCTTACGTATTGTTGTCTTGCTCGCGCATACGTAATTACGTCTTTGCGTCTTGCTTGCGCGTAATTAATTACGTAAGTCGTTAGGTAGACGCGCCGTTTTAACGGCGTTGTCGGCCTTACCCGCGTTTTAATTTTTTTGGTTAGGTTTTTTTTCGGATAAGTGTTAGTTTGTTTTAAAACCACGACGTTTTCTTCGTTCGAAGGTGGACACTTTACGGTGTCACTAAGCCACTCTTGAGCGGGACCCGAGCGCTCGCCTCCCTCCTTTAGAGGGCGGCCTACTCGGAAGGGCTTGAGCTCTGGCCTTGGGGGCTTCCCTAGTCAGGGCTCTCGATTTCACCAGGACCTTACCCGTACCCATCCCGCTATCCTATTCTCCGTGCGGTTGTTCTCTTCGCCCTGGAGCCGTTAGGGTTTGGTGCCGCCCTTTCCCCCACAAAGCGAAAGGACACACTAGTCTCCCTGGTAGTATCCTCCCACCGCCGCCACCCGGTGGGGGGATCTGGGCACTATCCACCCCCGGGTCTTAGGACCTTTTAAGTCCACCCGCCCTGCCATTTCCCCTTAGGAAATAGCAGAAGAGTACCCGCCCTACATCGCGTTGAAGTGCCCGGCCATCATCCAGCAGTTCAACGCGACGTACTCGCCTACCTGGTCCGACGCGTCACCTGCTCACGCGTTGCCCCTCTCTCTTGCGCTCCCCGCGCCTGTCCGCGACCGCCCCGTCTCTGCATGCAGGTCCAAGCCTCACTCGGGCTCCAATATGGAGGTTGAACTCGCGTCTGCCCGCCGCGCAGCCCCCCCCTCGACCCCTTCGTCATCGTCATCCTCGTCGGATGACGATTTCATTCCCATCTCTAATGAAAAGCGAGTGCGTAAGCCGCGCGACTCGCCACCTCCCAAAATTCAGAAGGCTGGGAACGACTTCATTCCTCCCGGCCCCTTCGCCCCCCAGCCGTCTACTAACGCGGCCGCGAGATCCTCCCCCCCCGCGCGCCCCGCACGTCCGAATATCACTAACCCGCTGCTTGTTATTTAAGACAAGAACGCCTGGGAGCGCATTTCTAAGGCGATTTATAATCGCCAAATCAATTACACGCATGCGCGTTCCACCGCGCAAGGTATAGCCGTCAAGGTGGCGTCCTCGGACGACCATCGCCGGCTATCTTTGTTCCTCCGCTCTAATAAAATTGCGTATCATACGTACACCCTGAAGGAGGAAAGGGAGCTTAGGGTAGTCATTCGCGGTGTCCCCAAGGAGCTGGACACCGCCGTCATAAAAGAGGATCTTCTGTCCCAGGACCTTCCTGTGCACCAGGTGCACAAAATGGTCAAAGGCCGCTCGAAAGAGACCTACGACATGGTGCTGGGTGCGTCTTCGACTGCACCGAGTCCGGTTGTAAGGTGTTTAACCTTACGGCCGTGTGCCATATTTCTGGCCTCTCAGCGGAGGCCCCTCGCAAACGTGGCATGCCCGGGCAGTGCCACAACTGCCAGCTCTACGGGCACTCTGCCCGTAATTGTCACGCGCACCCTCGATGCGTGAAATGCATTGGGGACCACGTGACATCCCAATCTACCCGCTCGAGGGAGACGGCGATCGAGCCCCCCAGCTGCGTCCTCTGCGGCACCAAGGGGCACACCGCGAATTATCGCGGTTGCCCCAAAGTCCCGAAGGGGAAGTGCCGGACTAGGCGTGGCTGCCGCCACCTTCGCGCGGATGCCCGCCCCTCTGCGCCTTCAGCGCAACACCCCCCAACGACCTCAGCTCCCCGCGCTCCCGCGCCCCAGACACTGAAGTCCCCCCCCCCCCACTAAGGCCGTCACCGGCCGCCGGTGTCCACTTGTCCCCCCCCGTCCACCAACGTCAGCCAGGACCTTAACCTGGTTAATATCATCTCTGGCGCAATAAGCCCAGCTATGATTCCCAGAGTCCGGGAACTAGATCATAAACTCCGCGCTGCCTCCAATTTGGCTGACCAAGTACTCCTAACAATGGAATTCATGGACGTCTATGACGTCCTGGCCGTCCTCAGAGCACAACCCCCCCCCCCCGCACCTCATAATGGATTTAAGACTTTCCCGCCTTAAGCCCCATAACATAATCCTGGCGTTCTTTACTTAATATACTCTTAGTGCAGGAAACCTTCCTCAAGCCCGCACAATGCGATCCTAGGATCGCAAATTATAACCTCGTGCGTAATGACAGAATCGGCTCCCGTAGGGGCGGTACTCTCATTTACTACGAGAGGTCCCTGCATTGCATCCCTCTTGATCCCCCTGCGCTCACCAACATCGAAGCCTCGGTCTGTCGTATCTCACTCACTGGGCACCAGCCCATAGTGATCGCCTCCGTTTACCTTCCCCCCACCAAGCTTGTTCTCAGGAGTGACTTAGAAGCACTTCTCAATCTGGGAAGCGCCGTCATTCTGGCGCGTGACTTCAACAGTGAGCACGTGGCCTGGAATGGTCTCACCACTTCCGCTAACGGTAGGAGCCTTGACGCCCTGGTCGGCCTACTCGACTTTGACGTCATCGCACCTATGCACCCTACCCACTATCCCGACAATACCAACCACCGACCCGACGTCCTGGACATGGCGCTTCTGAAGTACTTACGGCTGCACTCCTTGGAAGTAATTCAAGAGCTGGACTCTGACCACCGACCCATAGTCATGAGACTCGGTCCCCCCCCCGTCCACCTCTCAGCAACCCAAAAAGAGCGGTGGTGGATTGGCATGCGCTAAGCACAGCCTTGGCGGATGCCGACCCCCCCCCCCCCCTCCCCCTTAGCTCGGACTTCATCCCGTCCCCTCAGGACACTGATCAATTCAATTCAATTCAATTCTTTATTCACACTAAATAGAGCAGGTAAGGTGTTACATTATAGGTAGGTACTTATATCTATTTGGCCTGATTAAGGCATGTGAATGTTATACAATATATATATGATAGTTGGAGATTACAGAAATGTCGTCTATATAATTAAACTTACATGTAATCATTAAAAATAAAATAAAGGAATAAAAATTAGGTCTAAATTATAATCATATGTCTAATTTATATTAATTTGTCAAATTATAACATGGTTCCGGCAGGTTTTAGGTAGTCATATTTTATCAGAAAGATACTCGTATACACAGTAATAGCATTTTTCGATCAAGAAACTTTGTAGTTTTATTTTAAATGTTTTAATATCATTAAGGTTTATAATCTCATGCGGTAGTTGGTTGTAAATTTTGACTGACATGCAAAAGACACTGGTATGGAGTAATTTTGTTTTACTCGGCACAATATTTAGTTTATTCCAGTGACGAGCTCGAGTTTGTTGTTTGAATAAATGCAAGTTGTTTTTAGTGAATAGTGCGCATTCATATATATACAGACAAGGTAACGACAGAATCTTTAGGTTTTTAAAATGGGGTCTGCACGTATCTGTTTGTTTCAGATTACACATTGATCGTATGCAGCGTTTTTGGGCCTTGAAAACATGTTCCTTGTTGGTTGAATTACCCCAGAATATTAATCCATATCTAAGATGTGATGTGACATAACCGTGATATGCTGCTAGAATAGTTGATTTATTAGCAATTGCTCGGAGTCTGTATAGAACATATGATGACTGTGATAGTTTATTACAGATATGATCTGTATGTGCTTTCCAGTTTATTTTATTGTCAATATATACCCCTAGGAATTTTGTGACTCGAGTTTCTTTAATATTAAAGTTTTGGTACCTAATTTGCAGCGCTTGCAGTTTAGCTCGCTGTTGAAAGCTCATGTATGTAGTCTTGTCAAAGTTAAGTTTTAGGTTATTACAATTTAACCATTTTACAATTAACGAGAGAGATTTATTTATGTCAGTTTCTAAATTAGATATATTCTTATTCGTAAATAATACAGTACTGTCATCAGCATATAGAGTCAAGTTATGTTCAATCATTTTGGGCATGTCATTAATGTAAATTAAGAAAAGTAATGGTCCTAGTGTGCTGCCTTGTGGAACACCAGTGTGAACCTCTCTCAGGTCTGAAGAGTAAGTTTCTTCTGCCATAGATGCTGAATTAAATTTCTTTATTTCTGTTAGTTGTTTTCTGCTAGTTAAGTATGATTTTATTAGGTCAAAAACGTTCCCTCTAACTCCATAAGCATATAGCTTATTTAATAGATGTTTATGCTGCACCCGGTCAAACGCCTTAGACATATCCATAAACATAGCTACTGATGGTTTGCCCTTGTCGATACTTGTAAGAGCTTTTTGCAAGAAGTTATATATTGCCATGTTTATGCATCTGTTCTGCCTGAACCCATATTGGCATTGAGTAAATATATTATTCTGTTCGAAAAAAGTGTATAGACGTGCCCTAAGTATAGATTCATATACTTTTGCAAACCCTGGCAGAAGAGCAATTGGTCTATGGTTGCTTATATTCGTTTTATCTCCCTTTTTGTATATAGGCTTTATTATGGATATTTTAAGCTTATCCGGAAAAATTCCTTGCGTAGTGCATAAGTTAAATATGTGACTTAGGGGTTGAGCGATAATCATGGCTACGTCTTTTATTACCTTAGTGGCTATACCATCATAGCCTACGCTGTTGGTATTACGCAGCGATTTAATCGTTTTAATTATGTCATTATGAATGATTGGGGTCATGAAGATTGATTTAGAATTATATGTCAATGGTTTTAGCTCTTTATAGTGTATTGTATTTGTGCATTTTGTGGCATCTTCTTTCGTGATCATATCTGTATAGTAATCATTAAATGTCGTTGCTATTTGTGTTGGGTCAGTAATGTCTATTCCATCTACACTTATTTTATGTATGCCTTCTACTGGACTGTTAGTTTTTATCTGATTGATAACTTGCCAAGTAGCTTTTGCTTTGTTGGATGCTGTTTTTATGTGATATTCATTTTGTGCTTTTTTTGTTAGAGTTATTATTTTTTTATATCTTTTGGCATATGTGCTAAATAATTCTCTGTTTTCTCTACTTGGAGATGTTCTGTATTTCCAGAGGAGGTAGCGCTTACGCTTACTACATACCTTTATGCCGCGAGAAAGCCACTTTGCTCTACGATTTATTGTTACAGTTTTTCTTATTAGTGGCAAGCAAAGGTCGTAGATTAACGCAAACAGATCTTGGAATGTGTTAAAGGCATAATTTGCATCTGTGGATTTGTATACGTTATTGAAAGATAGTTGTTTTAGGTACTTATAGAAAATAGTTATATTTTCTTCTGATAAATCTCTCTTGTATATGTACCATTTTTTGATTAAGCAGGTTTTTTTTACTGGGACTTTAAGGATTTGCGCGGTATGGTCAGATAAAGCTAATTCTTTTATCTCTCCTATACAACCTCTTAGATTATGTACTATATTATCAATGCAGGTATTGCTGGCTTTGCGCGTTGGCTGTTTAAAATGGAGTTTTAAGTTAAATAATGTTAGTACTTCCTCGAATTTATTTGTTGTCACAGTTTGTTTTAGGGTGTCAATATTAAAATCTCCGCAAATTATAACCGATTTACCCTTTACACAAAGTCGTTTTAATATGTTGTGCAGAGTAGAGAAAAATACGATTACGTGTTGAGTTGTTCTATGAGGTGGTCTATAGAGACAGAGAACATAGATTTTGTGAGCAACAATCTCAATCGCAGAGCATTCTATGACATTGGGGGTCGAAAGTTTATTGATATCATGCAGTTGTCTGTATTGTAGACCGCACTTTATCATAATGCTGGTGCCACCATGTCTGTTATCTCGCATAGAGTATGATGCTAATACGAAATTTGGGATTCGTAAATACAGTTCATCACCCAGTATCATGTTATGCTCTGTTGTACACAGTATGTCAATCAGTGTTCCTTTTGCAGCCAGTTCGTCCAAGCATACCGTGATCATGTCCGACTTGCTGATCAGTCCATTAATGTTTTGGTGCATAATTGTAAGATAATTACTCGTGAAATAAATTATTATTTGTTGGGGTCGAAATTGTGATGTTCCCCGCGTAGTCATTATTACTTGATTCTAGATGTTCATAGTCATAACTGCAGGGATAATTCATTAAGTCAATCTCCAAACGCTCCATTAACTTTACAAATATATTGTACGTGCCGAATTTGTTAATTTTGCCAGTCTTATAATAAAACATATCAAAAGTCAGATCATAGTTAGTATCGTGTAAATAAGCATAGTTATTATTCTGAATGTCTAAGTAAAGCATATTATTAAACATTTCTACTCTATAATTGTGAATTGGTGCACCCTGTATATAAGTTGGTGTACATATAATAATATTAGTATGAGAAATCAATTGCAGAGTTTCCCTTATATATTTTATCAATTCTATGTAGTTTCCATTTGTCTTAAAATCTATTTCGCCTAATTTAATTATACAATAGTCATCCCTACTGAAATTGGTTAATTTATATTTTATATTTGATATTAATTGTTTTATTGTACTGTTTGGAGTAGCATACCGACAATATTCAAATTTTTTTCCGAAAGTGTCTTCAATCGCTTGCATCATGTGGTTTTGATATTTGTTACATAGTATACATAGTTTCCTTTTATGTATTAGTTTTTTAGTATGTGTCTTGTCAATGTTTATTTGATTTGGTTGCAGATTTTCTTGGCCTGGCACGATGGTATTTTCTGTCATGGTTGGGTTGATAGTCTTCGTTTCTGATATTAAGCTCTGAGGTTGTTGTGTGGCGCATTGCGGCGAATCGTCAAATTCTTGGCATCTATTAGTATCACAAAATTTATTTCTTCTGGTTTTGCGATTTGACATTGTTTTTGTTCTATCTATAGTATATTCTAGTTTTTTGTAGACATCAATTATATCGTGGCATTTCCGTAGTTCTGCGTTTAGATTATTAATTTCTTCGAGCATATTGTCTATTTCATTGTTGGCGGAGAGTAGCTTGTCGTTTAGTGCCTTATTTTGTTCCCTCAGATCTTCACAGCAGGGGTTCTCAATGCCATCTATCGATGTGTTTGGTAGACTTAACATCGTTGTGTCAAACATCGAAGAAGTGGATATATCATTCATCGAAACTGAGCGTCTCTTCCTACGGTAGGTTATATTGTCGTTTCTATTTTCCATTATTCCACCTGTTTATTATTTGAACACAAAAAGACTATACCAGAACGAAGATTTGATCCTACGACTCGTAACCGTTGTTGGCGGTTTCGCAACTAATTGCCCGATGCGCTACAAGGCTTGTTAAGATTGCATGTGAAATACTTTATAGGTGATGTGTGTGTGTCAATCGAAAACAAAATATCACTAGGTCCAGTAAATAAAGTTTATGAGAATTGTCTCACATCTAGGGTAAATTTCCACAATCGGCAACACTAGTTAGCTGACAAATATGTTTTGTTTATGGTCGAATGTCTATTCATTCACTCATTAGTACGTTTGACTGCACCGCAACACTAGCAGAGTAACGATTGTCTTTGCGCTTCTTTTGTTTTGAATGTAGGTGTCAAACTTTAAATATTTTTCTAAACGGTATTATGCCGGTGATTAATTTAGTGTTGTTGGCTAGAATAACGTTAAAATTGAATTTGTTTACCGTAACTTAGTTAACAACAATCATCCTCCGTTATGAATACAAAAATGTCACAGGCACGCAGAGTCAACAGTATCAATGCAAAGGTAATCTTGAGCAGTACAATGTAACTTAAAAAGTCTCGTAGGTACACTTATGCAAACACTTATTATTGATTATTGTGCACTATTCAACTAATATATCACAGTTTTGTGCAGTTTGACGCACAAATATAATTATATAATTTAAGGAACACTTTAAAGTACGCGGACAATGTTTACACCGGAAGTTTTTTTTTTTTTTTTTTTTTTTTTTTTTTTTTTTTCAGGCCGTAAATGCCTTCACTAACCACATGCAATCGGCTGTCAGTCGATCATCTAAGCAAGTCGAGGCGGAAGATCTCAACCGCTTCAGACAGCCAGACGATGTTAAGGACCTCATTCGTTCTAAGAATGCCTCGATCCGAGAGTTCAACTCTTACCCCACCAAAGCCTATCGGGCCCGGATGCGTGCTTTACAATGTGAGGTAAAGCGGCGTGTCGCGGAGGTCCGGGAGGCTCGGTGGAGTGACTTTCTAGAGGGCCTCGAGCCATCGCATCTGGCTTACTGGAAGCTGGCGCGTAGCCTCAAATCCGACTCCACGACTGGCATGCCCCCGCTGTCCCGCCCCTCAGGCGCATACCCAGCCTTCGATGACGACGAAAAGGCCGAGCTTCTCACCGACACCCTCGAGAGCCAGTGCACTCCCAGCACTCTGTCCGTTGACTCGTCCCACGTCGACATGATCGATAGGGAAGTCGAGCGCAGAGCATCCCTTCCCCCCACCGATTCCTTACCTCCCATCACCCAAACTGAAGTCGAACCTCATAATGGGTCTTAAGACCAAAAAGTCCCCCGGCTCTGATGGCATTTCGAATTGCGTTCTGAGATGCTTGCCCGCCCAACTCATCTGCCTCTTAGTGGCCATTCTGAACGCTGCCATGACGAACTGCACCTTCCCACTAAGTGGAAGGAAGCTGACATCATAAGCATTCCCAAGCCAGGCAAACCTCGCGATCTCCCCGCGAGCTACCGCCCTATCAGTCTCCTCAGGCCCTATCAGTGAGCCCTCAACTCACTGGCTAAGGTCTACGAGTGCCTACTTCTGGCGCGGCTGAAAGACTTTGTAATGTCCAGGGGTATCCTTATCGACGAGCAGTTCGGCTTTCGAGCCAAACACTCCTGCGTCCACCAAGTGCACCGCATCACGGAGCTCATCCTTTCCGGTCTCAACAGACCCAAACCCGTCTACACAGGCGCCCTCTCCTTCGATGTCGCGAAGGCATTCGACAAAGTCTGGCACAACGGCTTGATCTACAAGCTCTACCAAATGGGTGTGCCGGACAGACTCGTGCTCATTATACGAGACTTCTTGTCAAATCGCGTCGAAATGACGCGCTCCACTTCCCACTCCACCCAAGCTGGAGTCCCGCAGGGCTTAGCTCTCTCTCCCCTCCTGTTTAGCCTTTACACGAACGACATTCCTCGTCGAATGATGTTAAACTAGCCTTATTCGCGGATAATACCGCCCTCTATTTGTCCAGTAGAAGCAAGGCCTTTATCACAAAAAAACTCCAGGCTGCCACCAATACCCTAGGGGACTGGTTCAGGAAGTGACGAATCGAGGTAAACCCGGACAAGAGCGCTGCGGTGTTCTTCTCCAGAGGTGCCACCCCGCGCCCCTCCCTGATCCACCCCAGAAGGAATCTCGGTCAAGTGACCATGTTCGAGCCACCCATTCCCTGGGTCAAAGAGGTCAAATATCTAGGGGTCATTCTAAACAATACCATGTCCTTCGACCTGCACATCAAGCGAGTCCATCATCGAGCATCCTTTGTGCTCGGCCGTCTCTATCCACTAATCTGCAAGCGGAGTAAAATGTCCCTTAGAAATAAGGTGACACTTTACAAAACTTGCGTGCGACCCATCATGACGTACGCATGTGAGGTGTTCGGGCATGCAGCCCACTCTCACATCGATAGACTTCAAGCAGTTCAGTACCGCTTCCTCCGCAAAGCCGTAGGAGCCCCGTGGTTCGTACGAAATGTCGACCTCCACTCCGATCTCGGTCTCGAATCTATTCGCGCCTATATGAAAAAGGCGACAACTCGACACTTCGCGAACGCATCTTCCCATGCGAATCCGCTAATCGTAGCCGCCGCCGACTACGAACCCGACCCCTGCCGCTACGGCCGGCCGCGACATGTTCTCGCCGATCCCCCCGATGCTTTGACATCGCTTCTTTCCGCTCTGGATACGGACGACGACGACGAAGTCGTAGATCCCCTAGCCCGCTGACAGGTGCACTAATTACACCTCCTCCCCTCGTAGTGACTGTCCAAACCGAAGCCGTTCCTCCTTGAGGCGCCCTCGAGTATGTCGTCCCTTGCCCTTCTGGCCGAACGTTTCGCACGCCTTCTGCATGCTCGCCCTTAAGTCCGGTGAAGCTGTAAAGGCCTCACGGCCAACAGCGTTTATCACTCAAACACACACACACACAGTCGTATAACATCGCTATACATAATAATTCTCATTAATTATTTTAGGCTCTTTACTAAGAATTGCCAAGTAGAGTTATTATTAGGTTTAACAGTTAATTGTATTATGAGCCAATTATTACATTTTTGTACAATCACATTTTCTCCGTAATAATAAAGGTTTGATATTACTAGATTAAAGTTCTTAATCTAAGAATATCTATGATCAAAATCGTATCACGTAACTTGTTCGATTTTAAAGTTATCTTTATTACTGCCGAGATAAGGGCGTCCCCGCCCTAAATATTATTAAACATCAAATGAATAATTAAGCACTTCCAAATTATATTTAGCTGAAGCCAAATATCATAGACAAAAGACGGCATAAGCGAGAGAGGTAGCTTAAAATAATAAAGGCATTTGGAATTTTGTGTTAAGCTTTTCTCTCGGTGCCAAATGTTTCCAAGTCGACTTACGAGTTAAATTGCCGGGATTCGTTTTAAAGGTTTCGCCACATAGCCGACGCAACGCGACGGGAGCGTGACGGTGGCTCGGCTTGGGGAGTTGTAATGTACTGAAATATACGGGAGATATTCACGGATCAGACACCGATCTAGACGGCGAGGTGGAAGAATCCCTTGCCCGCTGGCCAGTGCAGAGCACCACGGCGAGACACCTAGTATACGCCCTTTCCCATAGCGACTGCCCAAGCCGAGGCCGTTCCTCCTTGAGGCGCCCTTGAGCTAGTTGCCCCGTTGCCCTTCTGGCTCGAGCGTAGTGGTTGCACGCTTGCCCTCTTGTCCGGTAAAGCTGTAAAGGCCCCGCGGCCAACAGCGTGAATCTTTCACACACACACACACGCGATGGCAAACGTTACGACCGAACGTAGCCAAGTGCGTCCGTCGCGCTCCGGTCACGCTCCGTCGGCTATTTAACGAAACCTTAATTCTTCGTCTGTTACTGCTCTCATGATGAGTACAAGCCAGGTGCTTTCAAGATAATTTTGCAGTTAGTGTCCTTCATAATCTTTTGTTAGCGAGTAATTTACTCTCTAAGATCTACTCGCAAAGTTACTTTATTATTTATTGCTATGTACACTTTTTGCTTGAAGTTTACAAAGTTGTAACTCCTATTAAGGTTAATTAAGCATTTGAGAAGATTTTCCTGCCACGTTGTTGTGTAATGTAGTTGGCGATGAAGAGATCCTGGGTTTCGATCCTAGGTTGGAAAAATTGTTTTCTATTGAACTATTCTCAGAAACATTCCGGAAGTTGGAATCACGCCCAGTACAATGGCGATAGGCTCGCATTTTATTACATTGAAACCTGACATTGTTGGAGAAATGCGGATGTACTTAATATACCTTTCAAGTCCTATAAGGAAAATAGGCGTAACAGTGTTTATTGTTATTTTACAAGAAGTTTAATGTCGACAGTCAAGGAAGGGATCAACATTGTTTTAATACTACATCAAAACTTTAGTTAGTCTCTTTATAGTTAGTTTATCGCACTGCGAGACCGTCTGTTTAAAGCTGTTTAAAGCCATTTCATGTCACCGCTGACGGGTTAATAGGTGGAATTATGGTTATTACCGCAGTGATTCCCATAGCGCCGCACTCGCGCCGAACGATTTCACGAATCGTAATAATTGTTTTAATATTCAAACTAAGATTTTACAGAGTATGAAACTTGGAAGGTGTAATAAAAGAATTTTACATCGTAAAAAGCGAAGGGCAAGTACCGTCATTAATACAAACTTTGTATTTCCATGATTTGTAATTCTTGCTTTGTTGTATTGTAATTTTTACGGTCGGGGATGGCTGCGCTCGCGTGGTTACACTGCGTAATCGTATTTTATATCAACAATGGCCCTTATCTGTAAAAACGTATTTGAAATTCATGGGTCTGCGTCGTTGAAAAATTGTCTAGAGTATTTTTATGTTTAAAGCTCTTACCGTGATGATAAAAAGTCAGGCTCGCCTTTCAGACGCACGGAAAGTTGACGTTTTAACAATTTATGTTTGTAATTTATGATGACCTTTTACGCTTTTGTGATGGTCAGAATGTACTTTGTTGGTAATTTTGTAGGTCGTTGAGACGTTATTGCGGTAACGAGTGAGGGCGAATTATAAGCGTTTTTCTTTCTTGCGCCTTTTAAGGATATTGGTTTGGAGTGAAATATCGGCGTGCTTAACTTATTTATCTGTGGGTGCGAGCTCGTAAACGTGAGTGCAATGCAAATTTCTTAAAATATCCCCTGAATGTTAAGTGGGCTAAATTAAAATGATTATGATGATCAGCCGTGGTGGTATTTAATAAGTTTTACATAATTCATTATTTATTTTGTATAAACCATGCGGGGATGCTTACAAATTGTCATATGAAGGTACATTCTTTTTGTAGTGAGTGGAGGCAGTCAGATATGTCTGTAAGGAAAAAACCTATTGGAACTCTGTACTCTCTGCCTACGCAACGTAACTGGTGTGATGATATAGATAGACTCTTTTTTAACTTAAGAATCTACTATCCGATGGGAACCGGCCTCCACTTACAAGATCTGGCTAGAAACTCAGCGGGCTTGTCTTCTTTGTCTAATTCTCTATTATTATTTTTTCATAATTTTCTGTATAGATGTTATGTTATATGAAATTACGCTGACAATTTTTCTCCGGTTGCGATGCCTTACGGCAGAAGAAATAATACTAATGATACAATTTTTGATGAATGGGAATCTTAAGGATTCTGGTTGGACCGCAATCCACAAGTAACACCCATTCACGAGTATGAATACTTGAGCAGCCCAATATGGTCGAGAAATGTGAACCTTTCTAGAGAGAGAAATAAGAATAATGATAATATTTTTGATGAATGAGAATCTAAAGGATTCTGGTTGGACCAGACTCCACACCCATTCTCGAGTATGATTACTTCAGCAGCCCAATGTGGTCGAGAAAGGTGACCCTTTCTTGATCATATTAGACCGCAACAGTTAAGCCCAGTATGCATCAAAATATCCTCAAAGTCTCATAACTCACATTTATTAAGTTAAGTTCATTTCTGTTTTATTTTTAACTATATGAACATTCATTTAGTCATCTTTTTCCAAATAACGTAATTCTCGTACTTAGTTTTTACTCTCTGGAACAAATATTTTGGGTTATAATAATTGTCTATAACCTTACTTTACTGTTACGTAGTGAAATTTGGTTTGTAACCTGTTTTGGGTTTAATAAATAAATGAATAAAATAGTGAATAAAAGAGAGCAGGAAAAAAAACCAGAAACGAAGAAATGTGAGAATTATGATATCATTAGTTCAGAGGTTAAGAACTTAAACCGCTCCGCCTACTGGGTCGAATAGTCGCGGGTTTGATTGCCGCAAGGGACAAATCTTTGTGTAACCCACAATTGTTTGTTTCGGTCTGGGTATTTGTATACGTGAATTTTCATGTTTGTAAGCGCACTCACGACAGAGGAATTAATACTAGTGTGGTTCTAACTTAAGAAATGTCAGACGAAACACGTCTAACTTACGCATCAAGCTATAATAATGGCATGCTAATAATTATTTAAGCCTCATCCTCTCTTCTGTCCACTTTGGTGGATGGCGGTGATTAGAGGAATGCATCCCAATTTTTTTCTATCCCAATATTATTAAGTAAACAGTAATAAAGGCAGCTATGCCTTAGTATTTTTGAGCTCTTTTATATTATAATATAATAATAATAATATTAGCCCTGTTAAGAAACCTGTTAAGAAAAAGTGTCCCACCGTTGGGTACGGGCCTCCTCTCTAACTGAGAGGGTTCAGGCCATAGTCCACCACGCTGGCCCAGTGCGGGTTGGCGAACTTCACACACCTTCGACAAACTCTTAGGTATGTAGGTTTTCTCACGATGTTTTCCTTTACCGTTAAAGCAAGTCATAGTTAATTTTTAATACGTACATGCTTTCGAAAAGACTGAGTTGCGTGCCTGTGTTTGAACCTCTGACTTTGCAGTCCATCGGTCTAACTACTAGGCTGTCACTGCTTTTAGTAAAATTATATTACTAATTAGCTCTTTAGGTTTGCTAATTACAACCGCCCGAAGAAATAACAGATTCAACGCTACATTTAAATTGTTTTCTTTAAAGTGGATTCACCTCTAAATGTTTCGCGCAAAAGCCCACCACCCCTTTTGTTTCCTAGAAAGTTAGCTTATTGCTTGAGCAATACACATTGTTACCCGGATTTATTCTGTTGTCTACTTGGCAAGGAAGTAATGAGTTTATTTTCTATTTCGTTACTGTGTAAATAATATATTTGGATCTAATTATGCGCCACATCGTGACTGTGTGGTTAATGGTTTTTATCGCATTAAATAATAAAGGAACACACTTAGATTACCGCATGCTGTGAAAGGGGGCAGCTATATAGGAAGGTAGTTCACACTACATCACAGCTATAACTCTTTCGTTTCGCTTGTTTTTTGTACATCAACTTTGTTTATAATGGCTTGTGTTCATTATTTCCAAAAAGAACCTCAGTTTCGATGAACCCAGGAAGAAAGCTTAATAAATAACAACCATATCAGCTAGACCTTGTAACCCAGACTATACGAATAATATAAAATTGACATAAAATTTATACAGCCTATGTATAATTTCTGTTTGTAACCATACTACACCTATACAGCTAAACCTTTACATTTATATCCCATACCTTTTATAACTGGTAAAAATGATTAATTTGACCATAAGTCTTGATTTTGTGGCCGCTTCTGAAATCTGGAAATTTTTCTTTGAATTCGTTGCCATTTTACATGAAACTTCATCGACGATTATTATGTTTTTTACTGCTTTATTTTTTGGAGTAAAGTTGCCATTAAATCTACAGTCTATAAATAATTAAAATTATGTCTACTTCCGTATCGGCTGTTATAAAAGTAAGCACGTTCACATGTAAACTTTAATATTAAGGGGCAAAATCGCGAACTGATTAAATTTATATTTAGGGTGCGGTACCTACAAAGGAAAACAGATCCCTTATCACTCGTGTGTTTTTCTGTATTTTTTTTTCAGAAATGGTAAATCGTAGAAGCTTGGAGCTTATAAAGAACCAAAATCTTGGAAGTTCTTGTTGGGTACATGATTTTAAAGAAGAAGAAACAAAATAAGTGATCAATTCTTTCTTACTTAGGTTAGGTTTAAAAATGAAAAAAAATACCTATGTTCTCTAAATTTCACTTTTGTCACGTAATTCAAATTTATATTTTTTTTCAAATTCCACGTCTATCTTTGTCATTTTATTTACTAGAAAAATTGCTGTTATAAGGAGACAGACCAACAAAGCCGGTACTTTAAGTACAGAACCCTCAATGTGCGTGTCCGGTTCCCAATCTAAAACTTATTCAAAACATAACTTCTACTTTACATAGTGAACAAAAAATTAAAAAAAGAATTAATTAAGTCGATGTGTTTAAAACTCAGCACACGAGGGTTGTAAATTTTAGTGGTTGAGTCACGCGCTCACCTTATTATATATTTATGTATTCGCAAGAATTTACTGGCGGTACTTTAAAATGCTCGTGAGCTTCGTATGTTAAATGGGTACTCAGAGAAATACCTACGTAGTGGAGTTGTCTCAAAAGTGGTTTTAACTACAAATGGATGAACGTACTGGTAATATTATATTCCCGAAGAGTTTATGAGAAACGCCCATAACATGGTAACCTTCGATTTTAACCCTCTTTAAATGTAGACTGTTGGAGATACCTTTATTGAAATGATGACGTATTTTTAGCAGTTTAATGATTGCGGGTCTTTAAGGCTAGCGACATTATACGATGACACTTTTGATAGCTTAAATTTTTAATATATACGGGAGTAAGCCTGTTAATATTAAAAATTGATTAGCGGTATCAAAAAGTTGTGCCAATTTTATATTTTTGTTCGAATAATCTTCACCGCTGGTCATCGGGGCTCTATAGCTTTTGACGAGCCATGGCACTGGTTAACGTGCAGCCGATGATTTTGCATCTAGTTTAGTGTCTTCCAGGTTAAAGGGAAGCTGTTATGCCAATTTGGTCATGTTAGTCGATTATAAACATCTCTTAAGCAGTTTTTCAAAAACGAAACGACGCAATGAAGGTGACCAATTTCACTTAAAAAATATTAAAACCGAATCTTACCCTGCCAATCAATGTTTTTGTATTCTAAATGTAGAAATATACATACTAATAATCTCTTTTGGTTCTGTTTTAAGTTTAGCAATGTTTTGTTACATTTGGTAGGCCTAGTACATTTACTTACAAAATAAGCTTTTTACTAGATATCAACACAAAATGATCTCTAAGTCCACTAGAGCTGCACTCACGTGTACGCTGCAGGATAAAATATAAGCGCAGTTTCGAAGCTTTTACGCGTATTATTTATTCAAGAAAGAATACTGGAGGCTCCGCTTGCTTCCGAGGATGTCTTAAATCTTGAATAAAACTGCGGCCGGTGTATTTATAGATAACATCAGGCTTAAATAGTTCTCTTTTAACTACGCATCATAGCAACTTTTTGCAATGAATTGTGTATTATTTTAATATATTATTAATATGAAAAGTTCAAATGGAACAGGTTATCTTATTCTATTTTCTTCCTTATAGTCTTATTAGTCCTGAGGCGTAAGGTGCTCCTAGGTATTGCGAGGTTCCGGGTTCACATTCTAAACTTCACAAAGTGATTGTGGTTTTTATTAGTTTAATTTTCAGTAATGGTCTGTAGATTGGGATTGTGGTTCGTCCACTACAAGATACAGTGGAATCTACTATAGTCGACAAAAAGCTTTTACCTCCGTTTGGGGAATGTAGCTGTGGTTATTTTTAGTGCCTCAACAAATATATAGGAAATATAATGCTGCCGGTGGTTAACCGGTGCACTTAGTAGTGCACCCCGTCCCCCCACAGCGACTGTCCCAACCGAGGGCGCCTCTTCAAGGCGCCCTCGAGTATGTCGCCTCTTGCCCTTCTGGCTCGAGCGTAGTGGTTGCACGCTCCCCTTAAGTCCGGTGAAGCTGTAAAGGCCTCGCAGCCAACAGCGTACATCACTCACACACACTCACACACAAATTAGGAAATTTGCGGAAAATAATAGGTATTTTACTATCTGTTATGTAACTTACTAATCGAAGTTTTAATTTAGTATCCAACTAACACTCGGTCTTTAAAAACGTGACTACCAACCATTATAATTCTCATAACATATTTTGAGTCTTGCTAATTACAAAATTAAGCAACTAACTCGACAAATCAATTCGGTATGAACTCATTTAAAAGTTGTGGAGCAGTATCTAGGGTCAAATAACTTTGCATGCCCAGATACGAACCCTTGGAAGTTTAACGGACGTGGTGGGGTTTCAGAACACCCGCAAGTATTTCCCCTTTTTAACAAAGCCTGAAGTTATCCTCTAAAAAGAAAATGTTAAACAGAAAACATTAGGCATTTGCTTTTATACGGCATGCGCTTGAACATTTTATATACAGGTGCATTCATCAATGTGGACGCACATTTGATAAATCTTATTTTTTTTTTATGTTTACATGCGCCATGGCAATCTGTTAAAGAAACAATAAGCCACTGTCCGATTAGATCTGTTGCCATGTCTTTAGTTCAGAGTTTTAAAATAGGATAATTTTAATTATTCTCTTGGAATCTGTTTCTAAGTCTGGGGATCGATATCCCCGACTATTATATACCTACAACATGTCAGCCTAAAGAGAAGCATTCTCCTTTTTAGTCTGACATATTGTAGGCCGCCTTCTTCACTAAGTGCTAGTGCAAGTTCATTAACAGTATGTGAAAGTAATTATTTAATATCTATTTCCTGTTTAACTGTCTGAGTAACTTATGTTGAGATGTATATGTGTTTGTTACTAATACATTGTAGGATATTGAACATAGTTCTAAGTGTCTTGCTCTGAAATCTCACCGATATTTGCATGTTTTTATTGCGCGCTCAACCCCACAATTGTATAATATATGTCCAAATTGGCTTCAGAATGGCTTTATCCACTATCATTTGACTGTTATTCTTTAACTAGGAATGGCACCCGATTAACCAGTTGAGAGCGTGGAATTTTGTATCTAGTTATTTTCCCTTGGTCCAAATATGATTTTGCCACGTGCATCTTCTATTGAGATGCACACCTAATTGGTGGTATTTGGCGTGGTTTTCTTGAGGAATTTCTTTCAGATCGTAGGATAAATAGATACCAAAAGTTTTTATTCATAAGTATTTATAAATATATCAACTCTCCTTATTTATTAAGCGAAATATTATTTAAATGCCCATGCTTAATGCAAGAAAAATATTCCTACTTCAATCATCGACAGTCAGAACTACGCCCATGTAAGTGTAATAATGAAAACTTCTCCAGCATTGACTTTTTTCAATATCTTTAATGTCTTTAAATAACACTATCATCAACAGTTTAATTACCAAATAAATTTTCATATAATTTTGTATGTACCTAATTTCTTAACATTAACAACTCTTGTATCTGTTAATTCCTTGTTGTTCAGTCGTACAGGTGTATAGGTTTTGTTGCGAAGCGTAAAGGCTATGTGTGTAGATTTGCTCTGATTGGCTTTAATTCTCCACACTTTAATCAACTTTTTAACTTCATCAAGATGTTTTGTTGTATCGCAAACGAGTTAGCTTTTGCGTCACTGTGAGTTGATACATTGTTTCACCCAATATGCTACCCTCGGGGACACCTGAATTGATTTCGTGTAGGTTTGCGCAGTCCTTGTTGCATTTTACCTGGTAACTTATTTTATCGAGGTAAGATTTAAATATTTGGTAAAAAGAATGAAGAAACATCTTTTTCAGTTTATGCAATAGATAGACCATCAGGCCGTAACTTGTCAAACGCTTGGCTTATGTCTAAAATGACTGCAAAAAAATACATCCGATTAAAAAAATACACTTGTTCCATTGTCCCATGTTTCTTTCGAAATCCGAATTGATGTTTTGGTAGATTTTGGTACATTGTTTAGGTGTTCTTTCATTGTATTTATATATTATTTCGAGAAGTTTTCCAGTAACCAGCAATAGCCTAATCGGTTTATATGAGATCGCCTCTTGTGGAAGTTTGCCAGGTTTGCCATACATAATACCAGAAAAAAATATTTTGGAATTTATCCTTTTATCCTTGGAGCCACTGACAACGAAATTGTGAAGCTGATGGGGATAATTCAAAACTCGAAATTTACTATTTCAAGCTACAATCGTTAGTTATTTAATTAGACTTCATTAAAGAAGCAGTGTAATTTTTCGTAAATATCCAAGATTGTATTGAACCAAATTATATCTAAGGACACGTATCCAGCTGGAAAATCCGCTGCAAACGCGTCTATTTGGCGCACCAAACAGTTGCAGTAACTTTTTTCTTTATTAAGAACTAGTCAGCGATTGATGTGTATCTAATGGAAAATGACAATAGGGCTTAAGATGTGGTTGCTACCACACTAATAGCTCATTTACCCTGTAATGAAAATGCTGAAAAAATGAACGTTAGACCGGATTTCAAATCGGTATAATCGGGCTAGACCTCTCTCTTCGTAAAGCAACTTCGTACAATATGCGGGAACACAACTAGGTCGGTTGGCGGCATGACTTTGCTGGTAGGGTGGTGACCAGCCTTAGCCGTAGCGTACCACCGGTAAAGGTGCTACTCGTTTAGCACTACCCAGGGACTACGTGCTACAGGTAATCGAGAGTTATTCCTACCAACGCGAGCTTCAGCCCTCAAAAACTGCACACCATGCGTGAGGCGCATCCTCTAGATGTGTACGCATCCTGTCCAATTAAACCTTCGTATAAACAAAGGCACGCTCCTTCTTTCACAAAGTCTTATCAAATCAACGATATAATTCTAAAACTAAACATGTTACAAGTAATAATCTAATTTAAACGAAGTAACACGCCCCTTTAACTTCTTATTCCCGGTTTAAATTCCGCAGTCGGGGCTCACGTACGTTTTAATGTCTCTACTTCCTAAGATTTATTGGACAAGAGTATTTATGAACGTCCTAAGCCGGCTTAAACACTTTCCGCGGGTCATTCTGATGCAATTTTATGCAAGTTAATGTAATTACGTGCAGAATGACACTTATATGTACAACAAAGTAGTTACAGTAAAATTATAAAGCCTAAAATTTAAGGAAACGTTTAAAAATAACATAATTACCTGTGGTTCCCAAACTAGTGGGAAAACTCAAAACCCGCCTAATATCGTCGATGAAAAGTGGCTGTACAAAATCCCCCCCCTTAAGGAATATAGGTGTGACGGTTCTTATTTTTTTTTACCGAGATAGATTTTTTTAAACCACACTATGTGTTACTCTCCCGGCGCTGCAACCGACATAATATGGAGAGTTAAAACATTCAATTAACTGTTTCATCGCTTCCACATTGCCGAATGAAACAAAAATACAATAACACTGTTATTAAGTACTTAAAATGATATTAATTTTGTGCATTCGTTCGCGCTGATTGCATTTTCTACGACACTGGTTATATAAACAACCAATAAAGTCTTTATTGTTTCATTCACCTGTAAAAATATTGCCTACGGCTTAGCACAATGGATATTATTTCCACAGAATGAAACACAGTTCTTTTGTATACAACATATGTCGGAGCTAAAATGTAGAATTTGCTGTATAATAAAACACCTCGCCATTAAAAATAACGAAGCTTCATTGTAAAACGGCGCATCAACGTTTAGGCTTTACGTTAGTTTACGTTTTGTAATACGCCTAAACGAAATACCACTACTTTGTAACAGCGCTTCGCGTTCTTCAATTAAGCTATCTGTAATGTAGATAGATAGATAATAATACATTATTATTCCAAAAACGATACACACGAAGAAATTTAAGATTTTATATTTTTACAAGTGTAACAATGAGCGTCGTAATCACTAATAGTGATTTCTTCCAAGCAATTCTAATTAGACAGATCCATGAACCGCTGCTTTGTCAATAACCGCTGCCATTGGTGTTTTGGTAACGTTCTAATCTAATTCGACCCATTCTTTTAACAGTCTGCATAGCAAATATTGTTCATTTCGGCTAAACATCAGCCGCTTTGTAGCTATAATAATCCACCTGAACCTTAACTAGTCATTTGTCAAACGGGCTCAGTTTTTTAAACGACGAGTCGTTTTGTAAAAGGCGGAATCTACAATTTAGCTGCTACCCATATACCAACATTTTTATTTATGTTTTTCACGTGAATTACCTCCAGTGAATGAATTTGAGGAAACAATATATGCGGACTGAACAATTTCATTGATTTTTACTCAATAAAAGCGTTTATATCACAGCAGTGCACATGTTGTAGGCAACAGAACGTTTTTTTAACTTTCTGTCGAAATTGCATATTCACATTTTCATGCCTTTTGATTTGAAACGGTAACTAAAGCTGGCTAATACAAAAGTAGCCATTAAAGCTTGGTTTTGTAGTTTCAAAAGCTTCAGCTTCTTTATTTAATAGAACATGTGCGATATACTAGGCTTATATATCGCAATTGCTTCATGATCTTGACTGAATTGATGACGACTTGACTGAACTTGAATGATGATGACTTCAGATCCCTTGCGAGGAAGGGAGAGAGTAAAGAGTTGCAACAGGTTCTTTCCTTACAAAACTCCGCTCGCTATCTCCACTCTCATAGTTCGTCTCTTACACGCTTGTCGGTTACGGAAATTCGTGACTTACCTTTTAGACTTCCTTGCTGTGAGAAAGAAACGTCCATGTAAATTGAGTTAAGTGTAGTTTATAGCTCCGCCCTTTCTCACAGCAAGGTAAGATTACGTTAATTTTGATGAAAAGTTGTTAGTTTTCCTGTTTTACTAAAGAGTATTGGTTCGCTTGTTTTATAACCGCACCCACCCAAATTCATTATAGACGTGGATCACAACCAGCGGTGATTGTGCCAGAAGGAGACACGATGACGTCATTAATCTTTCCGTAATGGCGGCTGAAATGTGGCCGGTGCTCGTCACGGCACATTTGCCATAGCGCTGTTACCTCTGCCTACGTCGTTACTGGCAAACAGGTCCACCGATTCAGGAATAGTTAGATCCTTACACTAATTACTATTCTAATTCACTGAAACAACAGCTGTACCTTAGGAAAATGTTAACAAATTACCTACAAGATATTTCGTCGCTATTGCACGTACTATGACTGGATTTTTCTCAGGCAAAAGAAGTCCAATGCAGGAAATAGTCTTCCTGCAAAGATCGCCATGTACGCATTCAGTATAGGTAGGTATTATCTCGCCCTCTATTACATGGGACCTCACATCGTCGGCGAAACGCGGGTGTACTCAGTACACCTCTGCCACCCCCTCTGGGGAATATAGGCGTGACGGTGTGTGTAGGTATAATGATTTAGTAACGCACTTTTATGTCCCTTGTCATGTTATTTTGAGATACGATAAAGCAGTCCATAGCTGTCCTCTAATGGTTAATTGAGTTATTTTAGTGCCAACCCACACTGAGTCCGTATGATGAAGTATTATATTATAATACAGCAATTCTAGCAGATCCTCAACGATCTGAAATCTGTACCTACCGTAAGCATTATTCTATAGGATAACAAAATGCACAAGGTGTTTTAAAAAATACAATAACTTATGTCTAGTAATCTAAAACGGCAGCAGAGAGAACATTGTTGGTGGATTAAAATTATTTTCGACCCTATTTTAAAAGAATTGACATTCGTTTTTTATCGGCATTTTATACCGTCCGCATGCCGAAATGTTCTGTAGACTAACCAATAAAATACAAGAGCTCAGTTCAATGCAATAAGATTGAAAATTATATAAGCTTCATGGCAGAACTTCTGACTGTCTACACCCTAAGCTGACGTTTCAAATTGTAAAGAGGGAGAAAAAAACCTTATGTATAGTTACAATGGAATTTCCCGTATGAAACACGAACAAAATAAATCGTCATTGTATCGAACGTAAAAAAGTTGCGCGACAAGTTTAACAAAAGTTAACTGAACTGAGAAATTCCCTTACAGCTATTGTACAACGAGTTGTTTGGGAAGTTTCGAAATTTCTCTTTTTTTGAGTCGCAAAATTTCCACCTTCCCTTATTTTTTGTTATTGTACGTCTTTAGGTACACACGGACTTGTTGGTGTAGGATGGTGTGTTGTTCTTCATTATAGGTAAATTCGTCGAATTCGATACAAAGCGGTTAACGGGCTATTTTTGTTAGGTTTTGAAGCAGAAATACAGACTTTTACACTCTGATAAATGATTTTTTATTTCTATATTTCTACTATGAGTTCCAAAACTAACTCTGTATAGATCTGGGTTATGAGCTGACAGATGAGAAAACATATTTTGATAACCCAGGCCATTTTAGACTTTTACATATCTACAAGACTCGATAGAATATTAAAGAGTTTAATCCAAAATGAAAATTGAAAAGACTTTTTGATTAGCTCTAAAAAGCACAATATTAGGAAATACATTAATTTTATTTGTAAGTAAAGTCTCAGAAAACTAAACCAAAACATATGAATACTAGGTTATATTTAAACGGAGAATTCTTCTATTTTATTTATCCTATAACCAATATTTGTAATATCTCCCTGCCATTACCAATAACTGAACGGTAATAAATTATATGAAGTATTTACCTACATATATTACGGCTTTCAGTGATCAAATTAAATAGAGAAATGATGAATGTTTGCCAAAAGGCTCGCTGAGTGGGATGGGACTGAAAGAAACTAAACAACGAACGTCTCGAGAGAGGTAACATCAATTCGTATTACTACTAAAGTATATGTAGTAAGCAACAAAAAATCGTAATGAAATCATGTTAGAGGAAAAAATTTGTCATGTTTTTAATCATCGTACAGGTGCAGAGTCGTCTTTTAAATCTAAAGATGACATTAATCGCTAATTTATTTTTATAATATAAATAAGATAGATAGCAATTTATATCATTTTTAAAATTTAAAGAACTTCTCTGGCTGTATGTGGATGACCATATTTCAATGAAATAGAAAGTTAGTACTAAGATAGGTTGATGCTGTGATCAAGAACATAGGAAAAGATCTAGATTGCGATCAGGATATGTGGAGTAAGGTAAGGAGGCTTATGTAGTAAGGAACGATGATTATGATGATGAAATGTAAGAGTAGCATAAGAAAAAAACCTATAGTTATTTTAGCATTCTAATTTAAAAAACAAAAATCTTGATTTCTCCTGTTGTTGCTTTTGAATCCCTATTTTATTCGACCCCATTGTATATTTTACTTAATACTACCACTATCATCACACCAGATCCCTTGCGAGGTAGGCAGAGAGTACAGAGTTCCAACAGGTTCTTTCTTTAAATACCTCTCTGGCTTGTTCCACCCTCATAGTTCATCTCACACACCCTTGCCGGTTACGGAGACTCTAGACTTGTCTTTCAGATAAGACTCGGTCTATTTGGTCATGGTAAGATAGTCTAGGTCTTCCCCGGTACCTACATCTTTCCAACGTTTCATTGTATATCTGTTTTGTCATTCTTTCTTCTGACATTCTTTCTATTTGCCCGAACCAACGGAGCATACCGTTTCTCATCTTTACACCGATACTATTTTACTTATAATAAAATAGTGTCACTCTTTTTTATCGTCAACTTATACAATTTTGTCTCTGAAAAAACGAGACTATCTGATAAAACAAAAGAAAAATAGAGGGTTTCTATTTAACATCTTACGTCATTGAAAATACATGTGATAATATACGATTAATTGAGCGTTTAATTTCACCCTTATAACTAGATGTAAACTACATAAGAAAACTAAACTCTACTTTTCTCAGTAAATTATTTGAATACACCAAGGGCAGCGCACACATCATCTCGAATGATTGATAAGCGGCGCACACGTGAGATTCTGCTTTATATTCTATTTGTCTTAGGAACTTTGCTAACAAGTCTTACCTGCCACGAAAGCAAGGCCGCTGGATGTGACTTGACACTTGACATGGGTTCTATTTATCATTTTAACGTATTATATTTAAATCACAGTGTAGTTTTTCTATGGGAAACTTGTCAGTAGCAGTCCGGAGTATAGAGTTTTATCCGGTATAATGGCAACAGGAGCATTCCCTATTATATTGGGACCTAACAGCGCCGGTAAAAAGTGGAAATAAACAGTACACCTTTATCATCATCGGTTGGGGAACATATGCGTGATTGCTTTTATTTTGTATTTTTTATATACAAGGTGTATCGTAATTAATGCAATACCTCAGCCACCCCGACTAGATAATTGCTTCACAAATTCAATACGAAAAACAAATTTTCAAATTTCCTCTTTATTAAGCACTTATGCACCCCGATTGACAATGAAGCTTGTACATGTATGAGTGCGTATTGAGAAAATACGTTTTAAAAATGCATTTAAAATCTCCGTATTACTTTGAATCAAAAATACGCGCACTTTTTTAGCGCACTCAAGGAGTAACAGCATTTATTGCAAATTTAAAAATAAATAAAATACATTAATAATAGTGGGATTTAATTCAGTTACCGATTTAGAACAAACTACTTTCGGGACTTGCATTAATTATTTTACACCTTGTATATTTATTATCCATAGACGTCAAAACGATATTCAAGTTTTTTTTATGAAAAATTCCTAATAGCAAACCGGAGTTTGAAATGTTGTCCGGTATTATTGTAGAACTGACGGCCGTTGAGGCAGAAAAGTTCTCGAGTGGCGACCTCG
The DNA here is from genome assembly GCA_905147815.2 of Phalera bucephala. Lineage (NCBI taxonomy): Eukaryota > Metazoa > Arthropoda > Insecta > Lepidoptera > Notodontidae > Phalera > Phalera bucephala. The sequence goes on along the minus strand of LR990616.1, from coordinate 13,549,016 downwards.
TACTGGAAGACGTGGAGTGGTCAGGCCCCCCTGACCGTGGACCTGGTGAATGTCGCACGTTGAAGCTGGATGCGTACAGCATAAAGCCGGTCGTTGTGGCAATCTTTGGGGGAGGCCTCTGTCCTGCAGTGGACGTCTTTTGGGTGATGATGATGATGATGATCTATCTATCTATATCATCACGCTAGCTCCCTCGCGGGGTAGGCAGAGAGTACAGACTTCCAACAGGTTCTTTCCTTACATACCTCGCTGGCTTCCTCCACTCTCATAGTTTGTCTCATACACACTCGCCGGTTACGGAGACTCTTGATGATGATGACGACATTGGGATCTAACATCGTCTGTGAATTGTGGGTGTACACAGCGTTCTAAGGTGACAAAGGTGTAGCTTTGGGGTATATAGGCGTGGTGATGTTTTCTTTAAGTCCTAAAGTCAGAAAAATAATTTGAAATATAATACATAATTCGAGAAAAGAACAGTTTAGATAACATTATTTTAAGATATCCGCAGTCTTATGATATTATTTTTGGCGATTTCGTAAAAATCCTTTCAAGGCAGTTCCCTTGAGATTTATTTAATATCTGTGTTCCGAAAACTTTGGTTTCAGTGAATTTATCCAGTACCTATTACTTTTTTTTGTTTTACTCTTTACGAAACAATACATGTATAACACCTAATAAACAAATCAAGTATACGGAAAATGATATGAAAAAACAAGCTCGGGCTATCTATACCTATATCACCACGCCAAATCCTTAGCGTGGTAGGCAGATAGCAAAAGCGTTCCAACAGGTTCTTTCTTTACAGATCTTACGTTACTCTACTCATTGAAACGATAACATTCACTCATAAACAAACATTTTCACGCTCTCATTCCCCATTCGGGAGTGGAAGAAAAGTATGAACACCCACATATTATTTGTGAACGGTGTTAGGTTAGGTTAGGTATGGAAAAGCCTCGAAGGCGACGGCGCCGGGGCGGAGGCACAGCCCGCCCAGGCCCCACAGCCCAATAGCCCGGGGCTTAAGAATACGGGCTAACTCGCGTCCCCCCCGTAATATCTGGCGGGGGATCCCCCCTGCATCAACATCAGCAGGGGGGCCTTCGGGGTCGCGGACGCAAGGGGCGGGGGCCCTGAGCGTCCTTCACGAGCAACCTTGAGGAGGACAGTGGCGTGGTGTGGCCCACGTCACCGTGAGCACCGCGTCGGTGCGGGAGGGAGCATGTCATCAAGTCTCCCTCCGATGGCGGGCTCTTCGGAGCGAGGCACAAGAAGGGCACCGGTGCGTTCCATACGGAGATCCCGGAGCCCCTCCAAAGTGCTGATGTCGGCCACCCTGGGGTTTTAAGTCGGTAGGTATCCGACGCGCCCCGCGAGCTTCCCCCGAGGCTCGCGGAAGTCCTATGCAGGATTTTCCCCAGGTAAAAAAAAAAACAAAAAAGGTATGGAAGAGCCTATTCAGAATTGAAACCGTCACGCCTGTACTCCCCAAGCGGGCATGGCTGAGATATACTGTATACGTCCACTTTTGGCAGACGATGCTAGGTCTCATTTAATCGGGGGCGAGCCTTTGTTATACACCGGCCGCGTATTACACAGACTCAAAAGGTGTAAGTTCATTAAAAGTTTTTTTCCATAGAAAAATTACATTTGTACCCAGAACCTCGTGATAGCAACGCGCACTATTCACTCTAACACCAACGAAGCAATCTATATCAGCCTATTCAGGTGTCTGGAATTATGCCCTGTATAATAGAAAAAAGCTCCTAATACGTTGGGACTTCACTAACTAAAATGTAGGTTGTCGAAGTACACCTCAGACCACATCGCTTGGAGAATGTAGGCGTGACGGTATTATTTTAGTAACAAGATAAGATGTATTATCTTGAATATTTTTTTTTCAATAAAAATTATACCTCCATACATGGGAAGATAAAAAAGGCAAAGAATATTCTATCCTTCTAAAATTATTGATCTGAAAGTTTGTATGTTTAGATATTTGGATGTTTGTTATTCAATTTAGCGCAGTGGTTAAGAGCTTAAGCTGCTCTGTCCACTGCAACGATTAAAAAAACAAAAATGGCTGAACGCATTTGTATGAAATTTGGCACACAGTTTATTACCTGGATTAACAAATATTTAAAATTCAAAAATATTTGTTTCGGATAAGATTGGATTCATATGCGTATAGATATATTTTTTTTTAAATCGTAACCCCACACTAGGATTCATTCTCGTGTCGTGGGTGCATTTACAAACATGAAAACTCACACACGCAAATACCCAGACCGGAACAAATAATTGTGGACTACACAAAGATGTATATATATATATATATATATATATATATATATATATATATATATATACAATAATAGTAATAAAACAATAACAGAAATAATTATAGTGATAAAATATTATAAGTAATATAATAATAATTAAATAGGTACTGGTTATCAATACCTTCTCTCCGGCATGGCTACTGTTCTGTGTCTATCACAGCAATACAGGAGATAAGGGCAGTCCAGTCTGTCGGCATACACGTACGGACTTTTTATCCCGAAAAAAATGTTAGCTTTCTGTCTAAAGTCACCACGGACATAGTCGTGGGCAGAAACTAGTAGTATATAAAACAGCACAGAGGGCTTAATATAAACAAATGTCGTAAGCATGACTCTAGGGATTCGATATGCCATCCTTCTTATACTACAAATTTACTAAATAAACACGAACGTGACAGCACGGTTACTCGCCAGCGTTACGCTTACATCAATATTTGCGTGCTAAGCCCTCTGCTAGCCGTGCAAATAATATTAGTTTTTGAACACCAGCAAACTAAAAATGATTAATACACGCTTCACATTTGAATTTGAAGAAGAAATGTAAGGATTCTCTGTTCCTAATGTTCAAAACCTTATAATTTAATGACAATTTACGAGCTTCCTCTGCCAACGAAATACAGAGCTCTAGCACACTTGAAAGTACTGCAGTTTGGAGCTATTCGAGTGCACTATTTCTACTTCCATTACCTAATTCGAGTTTTGATACGTTTTTTCGAGTCGATACATCAGTGTAAGAGAAAATTGCTATTGGCTATAATACTCATTGTTTAGTTTTTAGGAGTCATTCTAGATTCGATTGCCTTTTATCGATTTCCGATCCATTCTGTGTCAGTGAACAAATCGAATTATCGTACTAATCCCACTAATATCATAAATGTGAAAGTTTGTGTTTGGATGTTTAGATGTTTGTTACTCAATCACGTAAAAACGGCTGAACAGATTTGGATGAAATTTGACACACAGATAGTTCATTACCTGGTTTAATACATATGATACTTTTTGTCCCGAAAAATGTTAGGTTCCTGTCCAACGCGGACGACGTCACGGGCAGATACTAGTATTTCTAATAAACCTCGCCCCTTAATTGGATTTTGAAATTCTCTTCCAAATTTGTTGCTAGCAATGTGCTATGCCATAAATACAAGCAAATAAACACACATTCTTTACATTAAACTATTTGTTACACTTATTTATTTATGTCTTTTTATATTCTTTATTAAAAAAACGTAGCCCCACACTAGGAATTATTCCTGTGATGTGGGTGGGTGCGTTTACAAACATGAAATACACATGCACAAACAAATGTCAGTGGGTCACAAAAATTTGTCCCGTGCGCGAAACGATCCCGCGACTACTCAATCCAGTGGGCGAAGCGACTCAAGCTCTTAACCACTGGACCAAGCCGTCCGTCTAAAACGTGATAACTAATTTGATTTTTTATGTATGGTTGTAGATACCTCACCATTTTTTGGAAGTAGTGTTAGCAGCTGTATAACGATAAACGAATGTTACACACGATGTAATTTTAGTCCTCCTGGAGCGACAGCCCAGGTGATGTATCCAATGCGTACTAATCGCTAGTACTAAAAAATTAATAAAAGAAGACTTCAATAAGTAATATCTACGTACTGACCTATCCGAAGATCATAGCTAAGATAAAAACCAGAACACCAAAGGTATCTACTGGCCAGCTGACGAGTCCCGCGGCCCCTCAATATCATTTTGCGCTTGGCGTAGGTGTTTTTAATGCACTAAATCAGTATTGTTATGGAGATGTTACTTATAGAAGTGTACACTTTTTCATTTTTTTTTAGTAAACAGTGGCCTTTATATACATCCTCTGAGCTTTCGCTCCAGGACGACTGAAATTACACTGTGTATAGTATTATTAGCAATTAAAAAAAAGCACAGCTGTATTGCTCAATCTCCCGTTTCCAAGTCCATAGTCTCCAGAACTCCCCAGTACCAACCATTAAGTTCTTGCATCAATGCTCATTACAATTCGCAGACGATATCACCGTACACATCTCGCGACAAAGTTCCGCTGCCTTTGCATATAGCATTGTATTAGACGGAGTTATAAAGTTTGATAGCTTCTCCAGTTCCGCGAAGTGTCCTTATTCGCTATGATAGTAGTCCTGACCTGTCAAAACGTGGTGCTGAACGTAGCTTGCTGCGATATAAATATTTTTTTCTACTGCTTAAAGTTATTAAGGTGTTAAAAAACTTATAGGGTCTTAGACGGGAATTATCAAATAATCAGTAAATTGTGTTTGTGTCGACATTTACGGACTATTTGTCGTGATTTATTAGTAATTGTTGTCAACATTTTTATTGTGCTAATTTTATTTGGACTTGACTACCCTCTTGTCAGTTACAAAAATTATAAAAATTTACTATCCGTCGACTAACTATTACAAAACCGAAGGCGCTTTCGTAGAGCTACATTAGATACTGCACTAATATTTTTCTGAGGCGCTTGTATATATTCTGTAAAGTCGTCAATAAAAATGACCGACATCTCGAGTAAATGGGGTTGCTGCGTGGATGGGAAGGGCAACGAGAAAGATATTACTTGCGGTACCTGCAAAAACAAGCATCATTACGCTTGTATAGGTCTTGATGAGAAAAATGTGTTGAAGACAGAATCTTGGAAGTGTCCTTCATGCTTGGCTGCATTACCAAAAAGTGGCAGGAACGATAGTACTCCAGTTCGAAACATCTCTACAACGAGGGGTAATAAACGGCAAGCCACCAATTCTTCGCCTGTTATACATTCTGATAATCCTGTTAATCGTGATGATATCAGTACTATTGTTGCAAACGCGTTAGAAGCCCAGTTTCAGAAAATGCTATTGAAAATGAACGAGGCTATATTAAATGCCTTAAATATAAAATTGAAACCTATCCAAAAAGAGATGGCTGAAATGGTTCACTCTATGGAGCACATGAACGCACAATTTGAAGACATCCTTAATCAGCAGAAAGCTACCGAAGCAGCTATGAAATTACTAAAGGCTGATAATGAATGCTTAAAAAATACTTTCACTGATTTAACAAACAGAATTGGCCAGCTGGAATAGCACGCTCGTTCTAAAAATATTGAAATTCAATGTGTTCCGGAACGTAAGCAGGAGAACTTATTTGAAATAGTCGCAAAGTTGGGGAGAACTATTAAAAGCAACGTTGATAATGCCAGCATAATGATAATGCCATATCACTCGCGTTGCGAAATTGAACCGTGATGCTGATCGCCCGCGTTCGATTGTTGTAGAGTTTGCCTCCCCTAGGATTCGTGACCAGTATCTTGCCAGCGCTATTAAATATAATAAGGCAAACCCGCAAGATAAACTTAACATTGCGACACTTGATATTCCAGGACAGAAAACGCCTATTTACATCACGGAACATTTGTCGCCTTCCAATAAAGCGCTTCACGCCGCCACTAGACTAAAAGCAAAACAAATGAAATATAAATTTGTTTGGATTAGGAATGGTCGTATTTTTGTCCGCAAAAATGATAATACTGAATATATTGTAATCAAGGATGCCTCAACTTTAGATATACTGATTTAATTTAATATATCATATAATTAAGTTAGTTTAGTTTACTATATCATGTTACTAATATTTTAATTTATAAAATTCAATAGTTTAAAAATATACTACCAGAACGTTCGCGGCTTGCGAACAAACACTTACGATTTCTATACACAGATCTGCTATAATGATTATGATGTGATTATATTGGTTGAAACTTGGCTGAACGGTAATATATTCTCGTATGAGTTGTTCGACAACAGATACACGGTATACAGAAGGGACCGTGAAAGCACGGGTTTCTATAGTTATAAAGATGGTGGTGGTGTTTTAATTGCGGTAAAGAACGAATTGACTTCGACACGAATGACTTCATGGGAAAGCTCTTGTCAAGACTTGTGGATCACTATCGATGTACCTATAAATCGTTTTATCAAAAAAATTGCATTGTGTGCCGTGTATCTTCCTCCACCTGTACATAAAACTATACTGGAGCACTTTTTGGACAAATGTACATCCAACTGTGAAAAGTTGCATTCATGTTTGATTGGGGATTTCAATCTTAGTTCTATAAACTAGAATTTAATTAAATATTCTAATAGTGGCTATAGTGCTCCAACTCTTGAATCCAAATTAATCGACTTTATGCATCTTCATAATCTTTCTCAAGAAAATGGGGTCATGAATAACTCAAATCGTATTTTAGACTTAGTATTGACAAATGTGTCCTGTGAAGTTGTAGAGTCTTGTAATGCTCTTAGTACAATTGATAAGCTACATCCACCGTTGGAGATCATAATCTCGCTTAAAACTTTCCATAGCCTTCCATATTCCTCTAATAGTAAAATTTACAAGTTCTACAAAGATGACCACACATTGATTAATAAATTTCTGGGCAAGAGCGATTGGGTTATGCTGTTCAATGGACTCAAAAATATAAATGAATATCTGGAAGTTTTTTATGCTAAAATACGGGAAGCCATTAGTAAATATGTTCCTTTCGTCGACAAGCGGAACTCTAACCGTTTTCCAGTATGGTTTGGTCACAGTCTGATCCGCAGTCTAAAAGAAAAACATAAAATAAGATCACGGTTTAGACGGTATAAAAACCCAATGAATGAACTGGCTTTAAAAATACTTGGTCGGCGATGTAAGCAACTTGCAGCTCAAAATTACAAGCAGTACATAACAGACATGGAGCAGGGTATCATTCATAATCCAAAATTGTTTTGGACTTTTGTGAAGAATAAACGTGGTTGCACTGGCTCCTACCCAAATTATATGAGTGATGGTGTATCTTATGCGAGGGATGGCTTAGCAATATGTAATCTCTTTGCGAACTACTTCTCTCGAGTTAATGGTTCTCACAACTCCAATAGTAATAATTTAGACTTCTTAAGAAATTCGGATCACCTTGTGATAAACAGTCAATCAGTTATACAACCCGTAATAACTGAGGCTCATGTTTTGCGTGTGTTAAAAGCTTTGGACCGAAAAAAAGGTGCGGGATCGGATCACATACCACCGTCCTTTATTGCGTCTTGTGCAGTAACTCTGGCCCCTCCTCTTTGTATTATATTTAATGAGTCTTTAATATCTGGACAATTTCCTCGAGCATGGAAAACTGCAAAAGTGGTTCCAGTCCACAAGTCAGAAAACGTTTCTATTGTAACGAATTATAGACCCATATCAATATTAACTACATTTGCAAAGGTCTTCGAAATTATTATGTGCCCACTTATCCAGAATCATCTGAATTTGTACCTGACTCCGCAACAACATGGTTTCGTTCAACGCAGATCAACTTGCACTAATCTTGTGAGTTTTACTGAGACTATAATTGAATCAATTGATCAAAACAAACAAATAGATACCGTGTACACCGACTTCAGCAAAGCTTTCGACTTAGTACCGCATGATATTTTAGTATCTAAGCTCGCGGCATATGGCTTTGCTGGATCGTTGCTGGGATGGCTAAAATCATACTTAGAAGAACGGACATTTACAGTAGTCGTCAATGGTTTTCAGTCTGCCATTTGCAATATTACCTCAGGAGTACCACAGGGCTCTCATCTTGGCCCAATACTGTTCAATACATTTATAAAGGATATTACTCATTGTTTCACCCACTCTTCTCTATTCATGTACGCAGACGACTTAAAATTTACCAGAACGATTGAGACCCCTGATGATTGTTTACTATTACAACAAGACTTAGATAAACTGGCGCAGTGGTGTCATGACAATAATACGCATTTAAATCCTACTAAATGCTACCACATTACCTTTTCTAGAAAACATCAAGAAATTAAATTCAATTACCACATAAACAACCATGTTCTGGAAGAGTTAGAGGTCATTCGTGATTTAGGGGTAATTTTTGACAAAAAGATGACTTTAAGTTAGCACTTTGAACATATCATCAAAAAATCGTCGTGTATGCTGGGTTTTGTCATGAGAAATGTAAAAAAGTTCAAGAGCATAAAAGTTAAACAACTTTTATACAACAGCCAGGAGTATTCTTGAATATTGCTCAACAGTCTGGCGACCCCATTATGCTACTCACTGTCTGAGGTTAGAGCGTATTCAAAAAAGATTTCTCTGGCACCTAGCAGGCAGTATAGGTAAAGCAGACAGGAATTTCTCATATAGTGAAAGGCTTACATATTTTAAAATGAACTCGTTAGAAAAACGAAGAACTTGCCTTGATTAACTGTTTCTTTTTAAAATATGTAATAATTTAATTGACTGTCCTGCACTACTCAGTAAATTTAATATAAGAGTACCTGCTAGAATGCCGCGTTTCCCAATAACACCTCTGTGCCCACCCTTACGTAGAACAGTACTTGGTGCAAACTCACCTGTACCAAGGTTGTGTCGCCTTCTTAACCACATTAGTAGTAGTGTTGATATTAATGCTGACTCTCTACTCATGTTTCGAAGATCTATTTACTTAAACAATTAGATTGTAAAGATCGATCTTGGCTCACTTTTAACCTATAGTATAGTAAATGGATAGTCTTAAGATGCTATGTATTTAGGTTTTAGAACTTGTTAATATTAAGTTATGCAGCAGAACAGCTTCCTTTTTTTCGGTTACATTACCATTTACCTATTTTTAGTGCCTTCTCTTAAGTAAATGTTGTGTTTACTTGTAAATGATCACTTTACTTAGTCAAGAATATCTGTTTCAAGCGTGTAAAAAAGTGTAATAGTATAAGTGATTGTAAGTAGACCTATTAAATAAATAAATAAATAAATGATCAACTATACTCGTAACATGGCGCGTTAAGGTAAATTCGTGAAATGATCTTTTAATGGACGGCTGATGCCTTGCTCCAGTCATTAAGAGCTAAAGCCGCTCTGGCCACTGGATCAAGTAGTCATTGTTTCGAATCCCGCACAGGACAATTATTTGTGAGATCCAAAAATCTTTGTCTCTATATTATATTTAGTAGTATAGCTAGTATTTGTGTTTGTGATTTCGTGTATGTAAACGTACGCACGATACAGAAATAATGCATAGTGTGGGTCTACGTTTTTTTTAAACAAAATGTGAATATCCATTTTGTAGACGACATGTAATTGTATGGTTCAATGGTACAGATATCGTATAGAATAATTTCACCAAGATATCGTAACGCGCTGCGTTTGGTTATAGCGAATAAGGTCCAGCTCGCGTTGCTTAAACTTGGACGTGGGAAACGCAATCTCGGCTACACGCTGGCGTGTGCCCGTGAATTTCATACAGCGGCCTCTGGAATTAGCTTTGTTTTGTTATAAAGCGCTTGGTTTGTACAAGCTGTTTAATTTAAGTTTCGAACTGCGCTTCGTGTCTTTTGTGATGAGACGGAATATAGTTGCTTTTGTGTGTGTGTGTGAATTATCTACGCTGTTGGCCACGGGGCCTTTACAGCTTCCTTGACAAAAGGGCGAGTGTGCAACCACTACGCTCGAGCCAGAAGGGCAAGGAGGCAACTAGCTCAAGGGCGCCTCAAGGAGGAACGGCCTCGGCTTGGGCAGTCGCTATGGAGGACGGCGTATACTAGGTATCTCGCCGTGGTGCTCTGCACCAGCCGGCGAGCAAGGGATTCTTCGACCTCGCCGGTGAGGTCGGTGTCTGATTCTATGTGTGGTATCTGTATCCGAAAGAAGGGATGTAAGGGCATCGGGAGGGCCGGTGAGAACATGCCGCGGACGGCGTTAGCGGCTGATAGGAGGCGATCGAAATATAGTAGCTTCCCACATTCCTAATTTAATCTTATAATAATATTATAATATCAGCCTACATTGTCCCACTGCTGGATAAAGGCCTTCTCTCACAAATCAAGGTGAGAGAGATTAAGTCATACTATAACACGCGGAATGCGGATTGGTGGGTCAGATTTGTTTCTGTTTGAAGTTATCAAGCCGCCTATAAGGCTTTCATCTTCGTTAACTACTTCTTTAAGTGGTAACCAACGTTTTAAATAAATTGGCAACAAGACAAACGGCTTAACATGCCTTCAAAAGCATGGAGACACTTGAATATAAAAATACTACAAACGGTCACCCATCTCAGATCGATCGAGCCGAACTCTGCTTAACCTTGGTAATCGGTAAGAGAACCGCGCTCGCATAGCGCTACGAACTCCAGAAACTGAAATCATATAATTATTAAACATAAATATAATTTAAAAACTAAACATTAAAAAAATGCCGTCGGGCTACTCCCATAATCTGAGGGCCAACAGATTGACGTTAGCGTGATGCTTTCAAGCTGATATGCCATCCATTTCACACTACAAATTTACTAAATAAAGAAGAATATGATAGCACGCTTTCTCGACAACGTTACAATAACTTCAATTATTTTGTCGTCAGCTCTCAGGTGTTATATAGAACACGCTAAAATGAATTTAAAATTACGTGGAAGGAGGTAAGGACACTACCGTAACGACACTGTCTTATCGAAGTTTTTTAATTAATTCCAAAAGCAGAGAACTGCTGTCCTATTCCGGAATTAATGAGTGAGATTAAATAAGAAGGTCTTGATCAACTACTCCCCACAAGTACCAAGGCATTTGTTTAGAAAAGCAGCCTCCTATCTTTCGTTTTGTTTACATTTAGAAATTGACATGTTCAACATCGTATGGCGATGTACTTAATTTAGGAACGAATGGATGTAGAGAGCCATTGTTTAGTCTCCGGTGCCAGCTGGTTGTAATTCAGAAATTGTAGCAGATGTATTTAGAAAGGCAACAATTTAGACGAAATTCGAAGTTCTTAAACCGACCACTTTAATAATTTATTACTGTGGATTTTACAAACTTCAAACTCATCACACCGTCTCAAAAACTTGTGAAATGATCTCTGTAGACAGACTTTAAATTAGTGAACAAGTCGCATTTCACAAGCTGTAGTTTAAACTATTTTTCTTTGAATCTCTTTAAAGTTTTAAAATCGTTTCTAATTGAACTATTTTTAACTTTTGTCGAGTGCTTTTTTGACCAATTAAGGTAAGATTTCTTTATTAAAATTCATTTAGTTGGATGCAAAATTATATTCTTTTAACAAAAAATGTTTCAACTGTAAGGTCCAAGTTTGGAATTGTGACCGGTATAATGGCACTACGGTGACCCCTATCTAACATCGTGGGCGAAAAGTGGGTGTACACAGTACACCTCTGACGGTGTATGTGAATGAGGGAATAAGGCAGTGTGAGTGTTCTCATTAACAGTAATATTTCCTAAATGATAACCGCTCGTATATTCCAAACTGTTTCATCGATGCCGTTGCATCCGAGATTGGATTGAAGTGGGCTGGGTGCCAATGCATACACAACACACCATTCGCTATCTATAGTCCGTTCATGAGAATAAAATCGGACTGTCTGTTTAAGTTCATATTTACGATGGTAATTTTAATATAAAAATGTAATAAATCTAAATATACTATCTCGTTGGTCTCATGGCTAATTCTGCCGGAGATCACGAAGTGTAAAATAGCTTACATAGTTTGTTAAATTACTTGATAGAGGAAAATCTGTAATATCCGATCCGAATTATGGCTTTAAAATAGCAATTTGTTGCAATAAAAAAATAAAAAAAAATAAACCGCGATAAAATTCGTAAAATAGTTTTATTTCATGTGTAATATTCGCGTAAATCTAAGAACTCAATTTGTCAGTGTTATAATATGAGGTGTAACGGTTAAATAATAAAATATAACAAAATGTTGTATGCTGTCGCCATATTAACTAAAAAATCAAATTAATTTCTATAATCTAGCCAAGAGAAAATGCTTAATTTATATCACCTTAATAATCCACATAGGTAATTTGATAATGATGATGATAAATTAAAATCTTTTGAAGAGCTTAAGCTGCTCCGTCCACTGTGTCTAATAGTCGCGGGTTCGATTCCCGCACGGGACAAATCTTTGTGTAATCCACAGTTATGTCTTTCGGTCTGGGTATTTGTGTATGTTAATTTTCATGTTTGTAAGCCCACGACTCAGTAATAAATACTAGTGTAGGGCTACGTTTTTTAAACCGAATAAATAATAATAATAATAAATATATTAAACGTACGTATGTTATACGTATAATTTGGTTTTATACAATACAACCTAATCATTTAACGACGGATGATACGACGAAAATAACGACAAGAATGACGATAATAATCTTAGATTATTATCTAAGTCGTATCTATTTTTTTAAAATAGGGGTAGACGTCCATATCTGTAATTGCACAGAATATTTCGATTAGGAAATATTTCTAGCATATCAAAAAACTAAAAATGCATAAATAAAATAAAAATAAATGCGTTTTATCAAAATCAGGCACAAGGCTTATTTAAGCATTTTTTTATTTAAAGTATTTACAGATTTGTCTATCCACGCTCACATGAAAAATATCATCTTGCTTATCTATTTTATTTGAGGCTCAATTGTTATTCATAAACTCCTCACTTAATCTCCACTGAAGAAGGTTAAACCAAAAGTTACTTTTAAAGTAGACGTACCCACGAATTTCAGCTAGTCGCGAATAAATCGTAAGCTGCGCTCTGACCATGATATATGCCGGTACAAATTGGATTTATTTCCCGTTTTCCCTTCCCGTTGGTACTGAACAGGAACCTTTATTGCACGTATGAATGATGAGGTGTCGTGAATAAAATATTCTGCGACCGATGCGTCACGCACTCAATCGCTATCGCAATGATACACAGATTTATGATTTATTGCTAACGTATAACAGGGAATATAGGGGCAGCTGGCGATCTTTAAGTAACGGTTGATGTGAAATATTTATTTACTACATAGATATAGTGATACGAGTATCCTAGTGGACCTTTCAGACCTTTAGACTGCAAAAGTTCAAACCCAGGCACGCACCTCTGTCTTTTTCGAAAGCATGTGCGTATTAAAAATTAACTACCACTTACTTTAACGGTGAAGGAAAATATCGTGAGGAAACCTGCATGCCTAAGAGTTTCTCGAAGGTGGGTGAAGTTTGCCAACCCGCACTGGGCCAGCGTGGTGGACTATGGCCTAAACCTCTCAGTTTGAGAGGAGGCCCGTGCTCAACGGTGGGACAGTTTCTTAACTATCTATCTATCTATCTATAACCTCACGCCAGATCCCTTGCGGGGTAGGCAGAGAGTACAGAGTTCCAACAGGTTCTTTCCTTACATACCTCTCTGGCTTCCTCGACTCTCATAGTTCGTCTCATACACGCTCGCCGGTTACGGAGACTCTTAACTATTCCATCAGATAAGACTCGGTTTATTTGGTCGTGGTAAGATAGTCTAGGTCTTCCCCGGTACCTGCATCCTTCCACTTTCACATTGTATATCTGTTTTGTCATTCTTTCCTCTGGCATTCTTTCTATATGCCCGAACCAACGGAGCATGCCCTTTCTCATCTTTACACCGATACTATCTTTCATACCTACTCGCTGTCTTACTACGCTGTTGCTAATGCGGTCGGTCAACTTCACTCCGCACATCTTCCGCAGAGCTCGCATTTCTACCGCATTTATCCTACTTTCATTCTCCTTCTTACATACCCAGCTGTCGCTACCATATAACAGCGTTGGGACAAGAACTCCGTTATGTATGGCCAGCTGCGCCTTATGGCTTAAGTGCCGGCTCCCGAGTAGCTTTCCCATCGCACCATTCACTCTGTTCCCTGTACTCACTCTTCTCTCTATGTCAGCGGTGTATTTCCCATCCTTACTGAAGGCGCATCCAAGATATAAAAACTCATTCACTTGCTCCAGCACATCGTTACCAACCACAATCCTTACATTCGTTCTGGTTTCTTCCCTTTCAAAAACCATAATCTTGGTTTTTTTCACATTCAAGTGTAAGCCATTGATCATGCAGTCGTCTTTCATAACTGTGACTAGTGTTTGCAGATCAGTGGCTGTTGGCGCTATTAAAACCGCGTCATCTGCATAAAGTAGATGGTTTACCACTAAGTCACCCATTTGTACACCTTCATTCATCGCTTTCAGTCTTTGAAGACTTTTGTCCAGATATATTATAAACAGTCTAGCGGACAACACGCAACCCTGCTTGACGCCGATTTTAACGTCAAACCAGGGTGACCTGTTACCACCCACCCGTACGCATGCCTTGCAGTCCACATAAGTGGACTGGACGGCTCGCAACAGAGTGCCATCTATACCATACTCTGGCAAAATGTCCCAAACTCTCTTTCGCACAACTCTGTCAAATGCCTTCTCCAGATCTACAAAACCGCAGAAAACCTTCCGGCCCACTGCCAGATGCTTCTCTACGATGTTGCGGAGTGAGAAGACTTGATCCGAACATCCTCTTCCAGGCCTGAAACCCCCTTGTGCCTCGCACAACATTCCATCGGACTTCACGCGCATTCTCCGTTCAATAATTTCTTAACAGGGCTAATATAACTATTATTATGTAGATATATTTTACTAAAAATAGTATAAGAAATAGTACAGCGGCGTGAACTTGTCACCACACATTTAAGACAAATATCACAAAATGATAACGGACCGTGGACAAATATAGTGGTTCAGGATCTATCGCAATCGACCATTTGTTGACCGGGAGGGTGACAGTGACGCAATAAATTTATAAATGAATAATAAGGGACGGAAATATTGAGCGCACGCTCGTAAATAAACGACGTATGTGCAAATACGAATTTTATCATTTTCTAAAAAAAACTACACTATAAAATATAAAACTTCTTTACAAGAACTTTGCTATAATTATTTTCTGTTTTAAGTAAATTTTATTAATTATTTCTTAAGCATTTTGCCTTGGAATCAGAAAATGTAAAAGACGACTTTAGATTTTTTGCTATAGAGAAAATTTCGTTTAATCGTGTATTCCTTTTACCAGATTCTAAAATATACATATGCCCTTAAAGTGGGTATTTTGCAACGTATCCAACTGTTAAAGTCTCCCAAAACTTATATTTGTATTCATAAGGTATTACAGTTTATAAGAAAGTATTTTTACATCAATAATGTGAGTATGTGTGACGACACGAGACGACAGTGGTTTCACTATTTCACTTCTAGTATTTTATTATTACAATTTCTGTAATTAGTCTAATGTAACAGACCGTGGGATAAAATAACACTCAGTCTTCATTAATGCAGATGTATACTCGGGCAGAGCTTTCGCCTTGCAGTTCGAGTCAACATTGAATGATTTTTAATACAATGCTCCTACTTATAGGGCCCAGAAGCCGTTACAGTACAATTTTAATATCTTAGGAAGGTATATTTTAAAAAATACAACATATAGGTATGTCATTAAACAAATTAAAAATAATTATATATTTGTACATACAATAAATATTTAAATTATAATTATTTAATAACAAAAATAATTAAGAAGTTTGAGGGTACCCCGGAACAACTATGCCTATTGGACGTCTAACACCTCAGTTCCTCCCGTGACCATGGGTGCTGCAAAGCACTCGAAACGTCGGGAACTAAAAATAAAAAAATAAACCGCGATAAAATCCGTAAAATAGTTTTATTTCATGTGTAATATTCGCGTAAATCTAAGAACTCAATATATTTTTCGGATTTTATCGCGGTTTATTTTTGATTTTTAAGTTCCTGACGTTTCGAGTGTTTTGCAGCACCCATGGTCATGGGAAGGACTGACCTTCTGACTGGTCCATAAGTCCGTTTCGTGGCGATCTTTAAGTAAAAGTTGATGTAAAAAATGCTTTTTATATTCGTCTAATCTGTACTGTTACTATTCGATTCTGTTGTCTACCTATCAAATCGAAGTTCACTAACAAACAATCTTTATGACTTACCAATAAACCGGTATAAAAACATGATCATAATAAATCATTACCTTTATTTGTTCATTTCCAATAATTAAAGCGCAGCACCGACCGAACTGATCAGTTACGGTTCCTTTACCAGCCACTTAGTCCTCAACGATTAATTAGTTCATTACCTGAATGGTTCGTGGTTCATTAAACTGATAACTTGTAGGTATTCAGGAAACCGTCGCCGTGTCGGTGCGGTAACATGATAATATACTGTTCTACTGTTACCAAAGGAAACGTAGACGAACTTAAGCTGTGTTTGATTGGTTTCTTGTGTTTCATTGCGAAGTTTTGTTTTGAGTATGCTTGCACCGAAAATATAAATAAATTGGCATTAGTGGAAGGATGAGAGGATGTTGTCCCGTGGTTCAGGCATATAATAAATAAATTGTTGGCAAACTGGTTACATATTAAGAAAAAAATACTCTTCTATGACAACCAGCACCCAAGAAAGAATACAAAAATCTCTTTCGCAACTGGCGAATCTCAGTTCCCATGTTGGCCGAAAGAGAAAAAATCGGCGGAGAAAATAATGGCAAAACATATACAGTGCTAAATTGGAAGGATAAAGGTACCGATGAAGACATATGCTATCTATCTATGAACAATTAGATGGAGTCCTATCAGATGGGCAGGTCAAGAATCTTTGTCTTAAGCAAGCATGTATGAAAGGAACTATGACAGTGGAGAAAACTAGGACTTAAGGAAAGAACCTGTTGGGAATATATACTCTCTGCCTACCCCACAAGGAATCTAGCTTGGTGTTATATATAAGCTGTCGGCAAAGTGCGAGTGGGTATAGTGCACCTTTATAACCCCCGCTTGGAGAATATACAGGTTATGCTGTTTTATATCATAGGATGTCTGTCATCTTTTGTAACAGTATGTAAAATATACATAAAAATGTTCTTAGTCTCGGTACACTCCTAAGGCCTAAATATTCATAAAAACACAGACATATACGAAAAAGGCTGCCCATACCACCACAGCTACGTCAAAAAATAACATGACGCTCCGGCTACAAAACGCCAAAGTGCACATTATTTATACAAAATATAGCCTCCGGTAGTACCTTGCTAATGGAATGTGCGTCACAACCAGAGTACTGGTGTCACATCAAATCTACCATCTCCAACAAAAGCGGGCTGATTTTGAAATGGGTTAAAAATTGACATTTTCCGTGAGTTACCACCATCAATTATTCAACATAGGTCAGAGTGGTTTCACTTCCAAATTAGTACATCGAAATAATTTCCAATTTTCATACAATAATAATTAAAACATTAATGTACTCATTATCTGGAAATAAATGAGGCGCTGCAGCATATATATCTTAACTATACTGTAATGGTATATTTCGTTGGGATGCAAATTATTGGCATAAATTATTGTCAAATGTCTAAAAGAACGATTTATACGCAATACCACAGCAGGGTTATTGAAATATATGTCCCAAAAGACAATACACCGATGCGGAGATTTCTGGATACGGTATATTAAGCTTTAGATTTCAGCGATAGGGTTCACTTTTGTTCGGTATTACGTGATCAGCAATGGAAAAAACAACAAGAATGGGTATTACGGTAATATTCAAATAAAACGCAAAGCGAAGTAGGAATGAGTCGTTTTGCATTTGGGCATAAATCTGACAAATGGCATTTGCATGCAGAACCACCGGTTACAGTTCATCGCTGTATCGCTTTACTGAAGACACGATCATTACTGATTCATTTGTACTTAGGCAATAATGATAATAATCTAGGAATGTTCTAGATTTGTTTGCCTAGACACTCGTAAAAATGTTTATGAACATTTTCTTTTGTGGACATTGTAATTGAAGTCATTTGCATTAAGCAGTAAGAATTGTTATTTAGGGTACCACGAACCTAGTTTTTTTATTAACCAAGCTACATAAACTTCTTTTCTTTGTACCCTTTTACATATAGTATTAGACTTGCCTAAGTTTTATTACAGCGAAGAAGTATAAATGTCTACCTGTGGCATTAAGATAAATTGAATCCGACCTTTTATGTTTTGCCTCTTTTTGAGCACACAAAGACGGAAGGAAGATCTTTCTTTAATACAACTCGCATCTAAACAGAGGTTCAGTCTGTGATCAAGACATTCCTTTAAAATGTTTTTAAATAGGACTTACAAAATACTTAAGATTGACTAGCTTACTTATTTTTTACATTCGCAATACTTTTGCACCATTGCTTCGTTCGCATCTTTTTAAAGATTCATTAAATAGTTCCTGCGTCATTCTTAACATGCTTTTATTAGCTTGACCTGTTACTATGTATTTATGTATGAAACGGAAACTTTCAAAGTAATTTTTACCAACTTCAATAAATAATAATAATAATAGCCCTGTTAAGAAACTGTTCCACTGTTGGGCACGGGCCTCCTCTCAAACTGAGAGGGTTTAGGCCATAGTCCACCACGCTGGCCCAGTGCGGGTTGGCGAACTTCACACACCTTTGAGAAGCTCTTGCCTAAGAGGTTGCAGGTTTCCTCACGATGTTTTCCTTCACCGTTAAAGCAAGTGATAATTAATTTTTAATACGCACATGCTTTCGAAAAGACAGAGGTGCGTGCCTGGGTTTGAACCCGAGACCTTTGTCTTTGCAGTCCAACGGTCTAACCACTAGGCTATCACTGCACCAACTTCAAGGCGTCCGATTAATTCGAAAATTAATCGGAAGCCTTGAAGGCGCACTTATCAAGGACCGATGACAATACAATAATTTTATTACTTTGGCCTAATAATTTGGCCAGGATCACCAGAATCTGTCTGTCTGTCAAACACTTGCGGGTACGATTGGCTGAAATTTGTACGTATACATACGTATGTAAGTTCGGTAAAAATGCAATAATATGGCACCATGGAGCTGGTCTAATGACGGCGTCGGAAGATGGCCATAGAAACATGTGAACTATATAACATAATCCCCTCGTGCTTAGGCTTGTTAGATTGGTATTGACAAGTACTATACAACCAGATTGTGTGTGACCAATGGAACCACCCAACTACTCAATATAACCCCGCTGTGTTTGGGCTCGTATTGTAGACCCGGACGGCAACCAGGGTCTGATGATGAGCAACAATGATGATGACCCAGTTCGGATTGGTGAAGATTGATAAGTTAAATACTACTATTACTCTAAATAATTATTTTTTCAACAAAATAGACTAATATGAAGAATGCGATTATGACGATATGTGAAATATACATCAACCGTTACTTAAAGATAACCAGATGGTCCCTTATCCCCCTGTTACACGTTATAAATCCTTCACGTGACTGATTCTGTGTATCAATAAAGAAAATGTAAAATGACATTATATATTTTGTTTTAAATCCTATCCCTAAGATTGTTCACTATATTTTTTAACCGACTTCATTACTACATTTCACTATAAGTTAGACCATCTACGGTAACGATGTAGGCTACTGCTGTTTTTATAGAATAGTTTAAATCCCACATATCTCAGTAGTCAAATTTTTTGATGCATATCTCCTTGATATATATAGGCGCTCGTAGCGCTGTGCGACCGCGGTGTTCTTACCGATCACCAAGGTTAAGCAGCGTTTGACTCGGTCGGCCTGAGATGGGTGACCGTTAGTGGCATTTTCATATTCGAGCGTCTCTGTGCTTCGGAAGGCACGTTAAACCGTTGGTCCCGGTTACCACTTAATTTGATAGTCGTTAAGCCGAGTTGGAAGCCTTAAAGGCGGCTTGATAAGTTCCAACAGCAGGTGGCCACAAACCTGCCTCCACCAATCCGCACTGGGTCCGCGTGGTGGAGTATGACCTAATCTCTCTCACCTCGATTTGTGAGAGAAGGACTTTGCCTAGCAGTAAGCAGTATAGACTGATATTATATATTTCCTTATTTGCAACAAAAAATTGTGGCTATGAATAAACACTCAAAATAAAATAGAATTTTAGCAACAATAATTCTAGGTAAACCTAAACACATTACCATAATGGATTCTTGTAAATGAATATTCCCCAATGCTTCAAAATATGCATTAGTGTTTCTGCAATAACGGACCCAAGAGGTGGTGAGTATAACTATACTTACCACGTGTTTGGTTAGTTTACAAAATTTAATGCACTTAATTTACTTTAAATAAAGTTTAAATGTGTTTGTGTTATATATTATACATGTTGAGTTCTTAAACCCTTTGCAAACATAGAGAACCAATTAGGCAATCCTAATTGGTTCTCTCATCTAAAATGCAATATTTTAATCTCTTTGCAACACAACATTGGTTGTTTGTGATTGCAAAGAGATTAAAATATTGCATTTTGCACCTGCTGGGGTCAGCGGTCTCTAAGTAGTGACACCTAAAAGAAGTGTTTTAGCCATATTTCCGTGCAAGCCTTTCAGAGGTTCGGGTAAAACCTATGAATTTCGGCGAGATACAAGCATAATTAGTTTATTAATTTGATGTAGAATATCATTTATAGAGGCAATCATCATCATCATCATCTTAGCCTATACTTGTCCACTGCTGAACATAGGCCTCCCCAATTATTTTGATTCTTCGCACCCCTTGTCCTGTCATTACCATGGCTGCTACCGTGGCCAGGATGAACAGGACCGCGGGGGACTAGGGGCCTGGTTTTCTTACTTTCTTCTATAATATTGTTTGGGGGGTTTGCCATACTCGCCACGCTTGGCAAGCGGGTTGGCGAGCGCAGTTTTTGGTCGTAGAAGTGTTAAGGGAACGCTGCTGCCCATTCCCTAGTCCATAGTTAGTGTTAATATAACGAAATACCGTTGATACATTTAAACAGTCAGCTTATTCCACTTTGCATGATAACTAATACATCATTTGACTGTCTTTGAAAAAAACTTCTTGTCCCTTGCGGGTAGACGTACCTTACGATAAGCTATTGTTTTAATAAGGCACCATTTGGTAGAATTCTCTCATAATTAATGTTATAGCCACGTTATAACATTGTGTTTTACTACCACGCACTAAAGATTATATTATTCAAAATTTGTAACCCTACGTCGTCTTACTTAGGATTATCGAAACTAACAGTTACCTACTAGCTTATTTCTTCGATTTTACTCGCATGTCCACTATGTCGGATTACATAATACAAGTCATAAATTATGCTATCCACAACTTTGACAACTTCGAAAATTAACAATTATTTATTTATTTTAATTTGGAAATCCAACTACAGAGTATAAAGTTTACGTAATATTATCATTTTTATGAGATGACGCGCTAAGAGATAAATTTGTAATTTAAAGTGTTAGCTCAAACTATAAAATAGAGAATAATGGGCATATTTATGTTGTGTGTCAAGTATATTAAAATATTATAAGAGATACGAAAATAATACTTTAGAGTGAGCGACAGAATAGAGACACACAATAATTGAAATTAGTGTGTTATGAACCTATTTCTTTTAAAATTCTACTTTTAAATGACTATCATAGTCTGTACATACTTAAGCTATAGAAAATATACAGACTATCTATCTTTAAACAGAAAATACTACAATGTCCATATATTTTACATATTTTAATACAATAACTGATTTCCAGCATAAAATCTGACCGTCAGTATTTTTTTTACCCGACTATGACAAAGCCAAAAGGAAGGATTATATTTTTAGCATTCATTAGCAGCAACCGTATATTTACGTGTTATACTATACCGACTTAACTAATTACCCGATTTTGATGAATGAGGTCTCGATTCGTTATTATGGTCTAGATAACATACGCTTCATTTTATACGAACAAAATCAATATGACGGATGTTGCGTCCGAAGAAGTGTGGTTATGATTAATTTGACTATAGTATCGATTGGAATCTCAAATGAAAGAAGAGAGAATTCTTAGATATAGTGATAGATATAAACATAGTATGATTTTAAATTTAAAATATAAAAACGACAGAGAAACAATTTTACTAATATTTATGTCAACGTTTATTCCGTCGTCGGGTTAAAGTTTTTCTTTGGTTCTAAATTCATTTAGGAGTTTTTACGTGATTTTATATACACACAGACCATTAAACTTTCGCATTTATTATACTATAAAGTAGAATAGGTTGTTAGGAACCGTCATAATCGCGGAGAGAGAAACATTTTGTTTACGCCTTTTATGACGTCACTATCGCGACTAGTGTGACAAGGACTCTTGTACCCTTGTCACGTCACAATCCTCCTAAGTAGTGTCACTAAAAGCATTGCCGCGCCTACACAGTTGTTTTGTTAAGTAATAAATATGGTAAAAGAAAATTTCACTCTTTTTCGCACGAGTTATAATATAATCCTACTAATATTATAAGCGCGAAAGTTTGTGAGGCTGGAAGTATGGATGTTTGTATTTGTTCACGAAAACTACTCAACAGATTTTGACAATATTTTACAGTAATATACAATGAGATTAGGTTCAGAATATTAAGGTATTGAATTGCTTATAGTAAAATTTTTTATTTTTTATAACTTTGACACAAAAAAAGAACACCGTCTAAATTCGTGGTTGGCAAAGGTGTATACTCACGTATCGCAGTCGATATTATTTCCCAATGTAATATGGGGCGACCTTATTACTATTTATGCCGGACGCAATTCCAAACTTAAGACTGTTATTGAGGTTATTTTCTGTAGAAAATCCCTTACCCCCATACTAATAAACATTGTACAGAGACGGAATAGTTATACAATGTTTTGTTTAATATGTTTGGTCAATTAGCCGTCTGAGCGCGATGGGAGCGCGATGCAAGCGCTCGGCTACGTTCGGTCGTGACGTTTGCCGTCGCGGTCAGCGGGGCCGCGCTGTGTGGCTTCTCCCGTAAATTTCAGTACATTACAACTTCCCAAGCCGCGCTACCGTCGCGCTCCCGTCGCGCCGCGACAGCTAAGTGGCGAAATCTTTATTCTTTAGAATATCAAACGACAGATGACAGAAAGAGAGAAATTAGTGGGTAATCCACCCCCTAAATCACGTTTATAAGTAAGACTATGAGACTAAAAACTGTGACCGAAAAATAATTGAAACCCAACTTGAATTTTGCCAACCAAACCAAGCGCCTGTCTACTGGCGCTTGGTTTGGTTTCAACGAGGCAGTTTCATGAGATATTGGTTAATATTGGGTGCACAAACGAAACACTTCACTTAACGACTTAGCTAATTTTGTATATCCATTCACCCACTATTTTATGAAAAGCAATAATCGTTTGGGAAGGACAGTTAGATAATATCACATATTTGAGGACGGTTCAGAATCCGATATAATTATAACCGTCGTCCCAAATAGCCACTTTAAATATTATGTTCTATTGCTAATTACTTTACGAGTAAGTAATTGTTCAAACGGTAACCATTATTTGTTAATATTATTATAACCGTTATCAAACCAACGCGTTATCGAATAGGAAGCATTCTGTTGATATAACCGTTAAAACATTTATTAGACAGCTTATAATTCGGCTAGAAAGTAAAACAAGATATATTAATTATAGTTGTTGAGATTAGAGTGTGAATTCAGATAATTATTTTTATGAATTGTGTCACTGTTAAATACATACGTTCATCATTTTTATGTTTTTTTATGGACACAGATATTATTGTATATTAAAAAGTATTAACCAATTTTGTTTTTATTAAAATTATGGCATCTTATAAAATCTGCTTGCAATACAAAATTATTTTAGGTTTTATTTTTGATCATAAAGATAAACAAATGTAAATAACGTGGCAATTTTTAAATTCCATATTTAAAAATAATTGCAATTTTTTTTTGAACGTACAAACGAGCCCCGCAGTAGAATTTAGTCCTGTATCGTGGGTGCGATTACAAACATGAAAATTCACATACACAAATACCCAGACCGAAACAAATAATTTTGAGTCTTACAAAAGATTTGTCCCGTGCGGGAATCGAACCCGCGACTATTAGACACATGGGGCGGAGTGGCTTGAGCTCTTACCCATGCCTTAAATCGTCCGTCAATTGATTGTCAATTGCATTAATTTTTCCTTGAAAGAAATTTTTAAATTATTATATTATCCGAAGAAATACTATGACTGCCAGATATAGCTCGTTTTGCCGGATATTCGTGCAATATTTCTAAGGTATATATACATTTTATTTAAAACAACGTAACCTGTAACTGAGTAGGCAGTTACGGCGGGACGCGCACATTGCGGCCTACCTATCAAACTCGTGGAACAAAGCCGAGTAAGTCCTGTATTATGCAAACAAGCATCATGTAAGGCGTGGATTTATGAGGCAAGTTCGTTGGGAAAATCGCGGGCGCCGCCGCCGCCCGTGGGAGCGACCGCTCTCACTATTGCTCCATATATTCATATTTAGGGCTCGGAAGATGTGAGGCGGTTCTCATGGGACGAAGGATGCATGAATGACAAAAATAAACAAAGGAAACGGACGGATCAGAGGGCCTAGACAAGTGGGTAGCGTTTTGATTCTATTCTTTTCCCGCAATCAATAGCGCCTTGTTCGCCTTGTTGCCGTACATTTTTCTGGTTTTCATTAGAGTTAACGACTAAAGAAAGCCTATATTGCTTACAGGTTCTTAATTTCGTGACTCGTACATACATACTTTGATTTTTACACCTGCTTTCCTTTAAGAGCCTACCGCGATCGATCATTTATGGACCGGGAGAGTTGCAGTGATAAAATTACTTTGCAAAAGGATTATAAGGGACGGATATACCGACAGCGAGCTCGGAAAGAAACGACGTATTCAAATAAAATTTTATCATTTTCTAAAATACTACACTATGCAATAAAACACTGCTTTATAAGAACCTTGCTACAATTATTTGCTATGTTCTTAAGTCAATTATATGAATTAGTTCTTAAGCATTTCTCGATGGAATCAGAAAATCCAACGCATTAGAGATGACTTTAAATTTTTTTTCTATTGAGAAAGTGTCGTTAAATCTTTTTATTTTCTTTTTTAAAAAACGTAGCCCCACACTAGGATTTATTTCTGTGTCGTGGGTGTGTTTAAAAACATGAAACTTGACAAATACAAATACTCAGACTGGAACAAATAATTGTGGATCACACAAAGAATTGTCCCGTGCGGGTAGCGAACCCGCGACTACAAGACACAGTGGGTGTAGCGACTTAAGCTCTTAAACACTGCGCTAATTCGTCTGTCGTGTATTCCTTTTACCAAGTTCAAAAAAGTGCAGTCAGAAATCATGTTTCAAAATATTAAGTCTCTAAACCATATACTTCTTGAAGTGCATGGAGTGCAAAACCACGTTTTTTTCGCGGTAGCCCCTTAGCTTATTTGCATAGCAGACACGTATGACCTGTTAATTTGAATATTACCGTGGTCACCGCGAAAGTTTACATTATCACTTTACCGAATTCTATGTCCACTTCTCATCTCGCTGCCATAGGAATAGGCTTAAAATGTAGCACGGGTAAATCAAAATGAAAGTAACAACTTTTTTATACTTATAATATTCTAAACCCTATCAATAATCAGTAATAAAAAATAATACAACAATTCTGCCTAACCAATCTCACTTATCGTACAACATATTACAACTAATCCTTTTCTTTTAAAGATCAATACACAGGAGGCGCTCGTAGCGCTGTGCGACCGCGGTGTTCTTACCGATCACCAAGGTTAAGCAGCGTTCGACTCGGTCGGCCTGAGATGGGTGACCGTTTGTGGCATTTTCATATTCGAGCGTCTCCGTGCTTCGGAAGGCACGTTAAGCCGTTGGTCCCGGTTACCACTTAATGTGGTAGTCGTTAAGCCGAGTTGGAAGCCTTAAAGGCGGCTTGATAAGTTCCAACAGCGGGTGGCCACAAACCTGCCTCCACCAATCCGCACTGGGTCCGCGTGGTGGAGTATGACCTAATCTCTCTCACCTCGGTTTGTGAGAGAAGGCCTTTGCCCAGCAGTGGGCAGTATAGGCTGATATTATTATTATTATTTATTATACACAGGAGGATCATTACACAGAGAGGAGTCATTACATACTTACCCAATAAGGACATTACAGTTAATGTGATGTTCTTATTCGTTTAATACAGAACCCCCAAAGAAACGTACTAAAATACGTTGGGTTACTATTAAATGGTTCTATTTCGTCTCACAATTATATGTAACATGGAACTTTGTAACAGTGAGCCAACGAATAGACTACCGTTGATTTTGTAGGTCACCCTAAAAGTACTGCTCAGCATTATTCTGCAAACACAGACGATCCATATCGCGACGGATATCTCCAAAATGTATTACGCTATTTCCTCGCGGAAGACGCCAGGTTATCGCGACCTATACATTTATAAAGAGAGAAATGGAAACGTTACAGTACAAAACAGTATTGCCTACTTATTTTGGGGAGAGTTTAAACGATTTTTATTCTGATACATAAAGCCCTTTGCCTTTCCTCTTGCTGATTTAGAAGATAGTTAAGTACAAAGTGATACTACGAAAAATGGAATAAATAGTCATGAGACAGAAACCGCATGATTTAGGTAGTAAAAAAAATAATGACGCATCTTTGTGATAGTCGTATACTTGTATACGACTATCACAAAGGAGAGCACGGGCTGTGAGGTCTGTGCGAAACAGACCAGACCCGCCCGCGCCACATATGTTATGCCACTGGCGATTCCTGCTGCAAGGTACTCGGCCAAGAGACAAACGCCGGGGGATTATAGTGGTCCGAGCCCCACATAACTGCAACACCACCAAAGCCCGCGATGGAGGAGTATGCGCTAGGCATTCCCATCGTTAAAAAATGAGTAAAGTTATATATTACGACTATATTATGTACCAATGTTATAAGGAGTGAAACTACGGCCGGGCTTATGCCCGGCAGTAGTTTCGCTCCTCAAAAAAACCTCAGTAACATTCCAGAGTCTGGAATTATTTCCAGACTCTGGAATATTACTGAGGTGTTATTGATAGAATAATCAGACCTAGAAATTCGTTGTATGTTCGATTTAAAAATCATTCAATCACTTGACTACCTCGTTGGTCTAGTCTCAAAGCGCATCGCTTTGTGGTCACGAGGTCCTGGGTTCAAATCATAGGTCGGACAAATGTAGTTTTTTTAACGAAAAATTCCTAGTATGGGTCCGGAGTCTGGAATTGTGCTTAGTGTACGGCAATAAGCTATAGCTTAGGGGTATACTCTTATGACATAGGACCTAACAGCGTCGGCGAAAAATGGGTGTACTCAGCTACCCCCGCTTGGAGAATATAGACGTGACGGTGTTACTTGCTTCATCATCATCATCATCATCATCTCAGCCTATACTTGTCCACTGCTTAACATAGGCCTCCCCAATCGCTTTCCAGCTTAACCGGTCCGATGCCACCTGCATCCAACGACTTCCTGCGATTTTCATAAGATCTTCGGTCCATCTGGCAGGCGGTCGTCCCACGCTGCGCTTGCCAATACGTGGTCTCCACTCTAGAATCTTTCTGCCCCAACGCCCGTCCGATCTACGCGCTATGTGTTACTTGCTTACTTTACTAGAAATCACTGTGCGCCAGTTAACCAACAAGACCGTTCACTTAAATTATTTTATATCTTAACATAACAATAGTCCCTGACTTGTCAATAATGTACCTCGTCTATTTAGGCAACACAATTTAGCTGCCCATAAATACCATCTCACAATAGGATGTACGTGTAGTTAAAAGTTGATTACGAGTACTTAATTTCACGAATGTATGTAAAGCTTAAATAGCGCATAGTATCAAATAATTTTAATTTAAAAAGACCTTTTAAAAACAAGCTTTTATAGCAAAACACAACGAAGATAACTTGTTTGGTTGAGGAATTCCTATACCATCTGGTTGTCAATACCAATCTAACAAGCCTAAACACGAGGAGGTTACGTTGTATAGTTGACATGTTCCTATGGCCACCTTCCGACTCCATCATCAGACCAGCTCCATGGTGCCGTATTATTGCATTCTCACCGACTTTACATGTTTATGCTAAATTTTAGCTAACTCGGATATCTACAAGTGCTCGTAAAATGGATCACAAGATTTGAACCGGAAAGACATACAGTCAGGCAGACATACGAACATTTCAAGGTAAATAAAAGCTTGTAAAAACGATTAACTTGTATTAGGGCTCGTGTACAGTATCTACATAGCCAACTATCATAACCATATTTCCGGAAAACCGTATGACATCAAGCTTAAAAATCTGCATATTGCCAACTTTATCACTCTTCCAAATTTAAAAAATATATTCCATCTAAAAAACGGCTATGACATGCAAGGTACTACATAACGTTACTATAAAAAGTTCATTTTATTTTTCATTTTTTCTATTTCAACGTTTAAAACAAAACAAATAGGTACTATACTTTTCAAGCAATAAATTTCTCGCGCCAGTTTCTGTTGTTTTTTCTCTTTAAACTCTCTCTAACATTAACATAATTAACGGTACATACATTACAGCACGTATCTGAAAGTTTGTACAAACTTTTACTATCTCGTAAATAAATCAGAATAGGTTTTCAGACGACCTACAGACAACCTCTATAATGTTAGGTTCGTAACAAAATTAAGATAAGTGTCTCAACAGTAAAGGTGCTTATATAGTCAGCGATATGCGTCGCCGAATATTCTTAGATTTTAAATGACTTGCACACTTGTTTTGCTATATGAGTTTTCTTTTTTGTTTTGATAATATTTACCAACGTTTATAAATTAATCATCATTAAAAAATGTAGACTGTTCATTTATTTACGTTGATGATAGTACATTATACGAGTCAACGTGCGAGCTCTATGCGTACACTACTCGCGCGTGCAACCTTACGGGACATTAAATGTATGGTCAATTAGCCGACGAAGCGCGACGGAAACGCTCGGCTACGTTTGGTCGTGACGTTTGCCGTCGCGCCGATCAGGGCTGCGCCGTGTGGCGTCTCCTAAACATTTCAGTACATTACAACTCTCCAAGCCGCGCCGCCGTCGCGCCCCCGTCCCGCTGCGTCGGCTATGTGGCGTAACCTTTACAAGTACCGGACTTACGCACTTATTAAGCACGCGTTTTCACAATAGGATACCCCGTGCAAGTGCTTCAACGCGTCCTGGTTCTTCGCTACGTAATGTACAAGCTCCATAAGGTTTTCTTAAAAGTAAGATATTATACAAGTACTTTACTTCTTAGATATTTACAGATGTAGATAAGTAATATCGCGCCAGGTTCGTAGATAAACGCCATAGAAAACCGATAGGTTCATTGCATACAAAATCTCTTGTCTACTCCAGTCCCAAACTTTTTATAAGTTTAATATATTATATCTATGTTAGTCTGTAAGGTATATGGGCCTGTAAATTGTACTTATAATTTCTGATGCCTGAAATAAATATTTTTTATTATTTTCTTTAACAGGCTCGGTCACTTCGAAAACTCTAGATTCTATTACTATTCGGTTTAGTCATAAAATACATTTAGATTTATAAACTATATGATCAGGCTCAGATGAGGCAGAGCTAAAACTAAACTGTACATCAATAGTTCAAAGTAAATTTTTATTAATATTATTGAAACAATTCTTCACAAATATAATATAAAATAATAATTAAAAATTCCTAATTATTGTAAATTGTAATAATAATTGAAAAATGGCTATATTTTTTTCACGGTTGTCTGAACCTTACATAAATCGGTTAAATAACAAAAAGAAAAATGAAAATATACATTTCTTTTGATACAAAAGCTTACAAACACATGCGTTTGAGGAACTTTTCTAACAAACAAGTTTTTTTTGTATCATATAGATACAAAATGTTTTACACACATGAGCTTAAACTGTAGGAGCTTACCTTACATTCAAGTGGTATTTTATTTTGAACATTCAAACGGTGTTTTACTGACACGAGAGTTAAGCATAAAAAAATTGACTTTATAATAATTTTATCAAGAAATCGTGCTCTGACCTTTATCTTAATGTAAAATTAGCAGTGTAAAAAGGATAGCATAATTACTCGATAGCGTAACGAAAACGTCAATCTGTTGGTTCTTGAGCTTCTGCTAAGAGGATTGCGACGTGAAAAGGGTTCTTGTCACACTAGTCGCGATAGTGACGTCATAAACGCAAAATTTCTCTTGCAACCGCCAGAGATTAGGCGAATCTAGATTATATGTTTACCGTAATTTGAATATTACTGTTTTGGTACATTTAAACCGTAGATAGAAACATGACACGTTTTGCACAATTTTGTTGTAATTGTTTAAAATATATCCCAGTTTCTTGATTGAAATCATGGATCTATTATTCGAAATACGACACGGCAGTATTTCGCACGCACATTTTATTCTCAAATTTCCACAGTAAATACAATAGAGATTAGATTATCATGTGCGCCGAACGTGTTTCGTTATAAAGTATTTTACCTGGTAACCCTACAAGGGATCAAGGATGATGATATAGAGATATCATTTTATTCTTTTTAGATGTTTTTAAAAACGTGGTATAGTATATTAAAAGGTTTTTTTACTGCAATATTTATTTTTACAACACTTTAAATATTTATGCTAGTCAATATATTGTATACTAATACTAATTTTAGTTTAACGCAATGTTTAAAGGGATTTAGCGTAACGGTACACATAGAGATACATAAAAGAGTAGAAAATTCCAAAGTCTTCGTAACTAGTAAGCGTGTATGAGATGAACCCTGAGGGCAGTGGAAGTGAGAGAGGTCTTTAAAGAAAGGATCTATGGGAACTCTGTACTTCCTGCCTACCATAAGAGGTGATACAAATAAAGTTAGATATAATATTTTACTTACAAAAAAGTAATTTGCGTTATCCAAAATGTTGGCAGTTTGGTTGTTAAACAGGGAAAAACTTGGAGAGTCCCTTGCTACTTTTATTATTGCAAAAGTTTTACTCGACGGGCTGTATAAGGCGGCCGAACAATTACACTTTGGGGCTCATGTGTCTTCAGTCTTCCAAACGAGTGACAGGAATACTCATGTGTACAAGCTGTATCGTAAATAACGCAAGACCTCAGATACCACAATTAGATTATTGCTTTACGAATTCAATATGACATTCGAATTTCTAATTTTATTGTAATAGAAATGCATTCAAAACAATGTTTCAGCTTGAACTTGCTTGAATTAAGTAGAACGTGTGCTTTGAATGGCAGTCAATGGTGCAGTAGCACTGCGGCAGTGCTTTGCCGTGGCTGTCATCTCTCCAAGCCATCCCCATCCCACGGCTTCTCCGCCGCATAGTGATGTTCCTACAATAATTAATAATAAATATCCGTCACGACTATATTCCCCAAGGCAAGGGCCAAGGGGGTGGCAAAAATGTACTGAGTTCACCCACTTGTCGCCAACGATGTTAGGTCTCATGTATTGAGGGCAAGCCTATTGGCATACCGGGCACAATTCCAGACTCCGGAATCATACTGGGAAGTTTTCGTTGGAAAAACTACATTTGTCCGACCTAGGATTTTAACCCAGGACCTAGTGATCATAAAGATATACGCTTTGCAACTAGAGCAACAAAGGAGCCACATATATGTATATAAAAATTATACAGATTTAATGAGATCTAGTCCTGTCGTGTCACTTGCAATACCCAAGCTGATACACAGGTAGCCAATTCTTAAACATTAAGGTTACTGGACCCACAGGAACCACTTTTTGCCTACGATGTTAGGTCTCATATATATATAGATAAAAACCTGTTGCCATTACATCGGGCGCAATGCCATACTTCGGACTAATACTGTTTTTTTTTTTATCGGAACATCACATTTTGTCTTAGGATTCGAACTCAGTACCTCGTGATTGCTGCGCTCATCACTCGCCACTAGACCAACGAGGCAGTGAAGGTATGCCAAGTTGAGGCAGCTATTAATAATCGCAATAAAAAAGAAGATTAAGATTTGGCAGTACGTCTTTGTATCTTTGCGTGTCCACAACGACGATTTTTTTTTTACACTTCGTACACGTATTAGACAGGCTACTTAATTGGGTGTTTAAATATTTTTTTTACTAATACTCATTATCTACTTTGCGACTTCAAAACATAATAATTTGGAAGTTTTTAATCACTTACGTTTATGTAATTACTAATATAAATTAAATAATATAACGTATGATAACCGCATTTGCGATGACAGTCATTAGGCTTGTACAAGCATGATAATGCAAGGTTCTACATTATCGTCCAAGAGCTGCTAGTCACTTATTATTTAAGAATATTATCTTATTTTAAGTGACATTGCATCATTTAAACCTATACATTACATACCTATTTAAGTAAAATCTGACTGTCCAATGTACACCATTCTTTCAGGAAAATACAATTGAGAATAACCTAAAGAATATAAAACATGAAGACACTTTTAACCGTTTAGGAGTTCTCCTTTTTGGAGTCGATCGTGCCCTCCTCCACAAATTAGGCAACATTTTTTTTTTAATAATTAATTTGTCCACAAACTGGACGTAACATGCATTAAACACAAAGAAAATAGTTTTACATAATCATGGGAAGTGTCCGCCCTTCACTATGTGGACACAACATGTTAGTAAAATAAAAGTTAAATAAGCCTTGTTAAATAATTTCGCATGACTACGTGTCCATAATTCAAAACTTAGCTATCACCAAGATTAAGCAGGGTTCGGCTCATTCAGTCTGAGATGAGTGACCGTTTGTAGCATCTTTACCGTTTACCACTTTAATTGGTGGTCGTTAAGCCATTTTGGAACTTACTAAACGCTAACAGCTTCTTCTTCGAGTTCTTCTTTTATCAGAGGGTGGAAAACAGCAAGGCAATTCTTACTTTCGAAGCCGTTACTCTAAAGAGGCGCTCGCAGTGCTGTGTCGTTGGTGGTTAAGCGTTTGACGGACGATGGGTGACCATTTGTGGCATTTTGTGGAACATGCATCGGAACGCACACTAAGCTGTTGGTACGCAATATGGTATTCGTTAAGCCTAGTTGGAATCCTTATAGGCGGCTTGATAAGTTCCAACAGTAAGTGCCCACAAATCTGCCTCCGCCAATCCGCACTGGGGCCGCGTGGTAGAGTATGACCTAATCTCTCTTACCTCGATTTGTTAGGGAAGGCCTTTGCCCATCAGTAGAGCAGTATAGGCTGATATTATTATACTCTGAAGAGTTAGGTAGAGCTGAAGACAAACTACTCCCTCAAGTTTTCGACGAGTCATTTGACGCTCATATATTGTACCTTCACGTTGGTTATTCGGTCACGCCATCTAGGGTCACGGTAGTGCCCCCGCCAAGACGAGCCAAGCGAAGTGCAAGGGCACTACTAAGTGAAATCCCACCAAACCATTTTCATGTAAAATATTGCTAAGGCGAGACCACATCGCACTATTAAAAAGTTATCAGATCTCATGTAGATCCAAGCTTCTAACTCTACACGTCCTAACTTCAAAAACTCTACACCTTAGTCAAAATATGTGGCTTGGCCGTTTCATTACCGCCACACGGGCGTAAGGTGAAAAAAATATTCATTTATTATATACAAGGTGTAACATAATAAACGCAAGACCTCAGACACCCCGATTAGAGCATAGCTTCATATATTCAAAACGAAAACCAAATTTCTAAATTTAAAGGATTTTACCTATCCATGTATCTATCTATAACCTCACGCCAGATCCCTTGCAGGGTAGGCAGAGAGTACAGAGTTCCAACAGGTTCTTTCCTTATATACCTCTCTGGCTTCCTCGACTCTCATAGTTCGTCTCATACACGCTCGCCGGTTACGGAGACTCTTGACTTTTCCATCAGATAAGACTCGGTTTATTTGGTCGTGGTAAGATAGTCTAGGTCTTCCCCGGTACCTGCATCCTTCCACTTTCACATTGTATATCTGTTTTGTCATTCTTTCCTCTGGCATTCTTTCTATATGCCCGAACCAACGGAGCATTCCCTTTCTCATCTTTACACCGATACTATCTTTCATACCTACTCGCTGTCTTACTACGCTGTTGCTAATGCGGTAGCTCTCGCTACCATATAACAGCGTTGGGACAAGAACTCCGTTATGTATGGCCAGCTGCGCCTTATGGCTTAAGTGCCGGCTCCCAAGTAGCTTTCCCATCGCTCCATTCACTCTGTTCCCTGCACTCACTCTTCTCTCTATGTCAGCGGTGTATTTCCCATCCTTACTGAAGGCGCATCCAAGTTATACAATCTCATTCACTTGCTCCAGCACATTGTTACCAACCACAATCCTTACATTCGTTCTGGTTTCTTCCCTTTCAAAAACCATAATCTTGGTTTTCTTCACATTCAAGTGTAAGCCATTGATCATGCAGTCGTCTTTCATAACTGTGACTAGTGTTTGCAGATCAGTGGCTGTTGGCGATATTAAAACCGCGTCATCTGCATAAAGTAGATGGTTTACCACTGAGTCACCCATTTGTACACCTTCATTCATCGCTTTCAGTCTTCGAAGACTTTTATCCAGATATATTATAAACAGTCTAGCGGACAACACGCAACCCTGCTTGACGCCGATTTTAACGTCAAACCAGGGTGACCTGTTACCACCTACCCGTACGTGTCCACATAAGTGAACTGGACGGCTTGCAACAGAGTGCCATATATACCATACTCTAGCAAAATGTCCCAAAGTCTCTTTCGCACAACTCTGTCAAATGCCTTCTCCAGATCTACAAAACCGCAGAAAACCTTCCGGCCCACTGCCAGATGCTTCTCTACGATGTTGCGGAGGGAGAAGACTTGATCCGAACATCCTCTTCCAGACCTGAAACCCCCTTGTGCGTCGCACAACATTCCATCGGACTTCACGCGCATTCTCTGTTCAAAAATTTTACCGTACACCTTGGCTGCCAAGCTGATCAAACTGATGGCTCTGTAATTGGCGCAGTCATATTGTGAACCCTTGCCTTTATACAAGGGTACTATGACTGCGCGGCGCCAATCTGTAGGGACTCTACCGGTCCTCCAGCAAAGGTTTGCAAGGGCCCGGAAAGCGTCCCGGACGCAAGTTCCACCATATTTGATCATCTCGGCAGATATCATGTCTACTCCCGCAGCTTTACCGTTTTTCATACTTTCTATATCCCATTCAACTTCTTCCATAGTGATGTCCTCCGTTGATTCTGGTGCCGCAATCTCGCCTTTGGGCACGTCTGCGGCATTAGCATCCGGGTCATCTCCATACATTTCTCCAAAATATTCACTCCACCGGTTTAGCACAGCTTGTGTGTCTACAAGAACGTCACCATCTTTAGATTTTATCCTTTCCATTCTGGAGCCTGACGAATCACCTCGAGCCTTTCTCACCTTGCTCCAAAAGAGTTTGGTGTTGTTCTCGAAGTTCTTCGCCAGCCTCTCCTCCTCAATCATACTGGCTCTTTCACGCTTTTCTTTCTTAAAAGTTTTAGTGGCATTCTTGCATTGCCGGTATATTTCTTTTCTCATCTCTGTCATCTCTGTCATTACAGGTTTTTACCCTTTTTATAAGCACTTTTATACCCCAATTAACCATGAAACTTGTTCGTGTATGTGATCCTTTTGAGTAATACGTTTTAGGAATGCATTTGAAATCTCCTTATTGCTATGAATCAACAACAAATTTAGTTTTTTATAGCGCACTGTAGGAGTAAAAGCATTTTTGTCAAATTTAAAAAAAAAATAAGATACATTAAAATTTGTTGCAATCAATTCAGTTACCGATTTAGAACAAACTACTTTCAGGTCTCACGTTTATTATGTTACACCTTGTATATTTATATTCAATTTATTACTGTTCATTACTTTTCTGTTATACAATAGTTCTTGTAGTAACGAAACGGCGAAGCCACATATTTTGAATAAGGTGTTGAGTTTGTGAAGTTAGGGCGTGTAGAGTTAGAAGCTTGGCTCTACATGAGATCTAATAACTTTTTGACAGTGTAGTCTAGTCTCGCCTTGACAACATTTTACATGAAAATGTTTTTGGTGGGATCAAATTTTCAAGATACCGCGGTATATCGACATCACAAAGAATTTTAGTTTCTTTGTTGGTTTTGAGTGAGAGTCCATAATTGTGCTCCAATAGCAGGTGACCACAGACCTGCCTCCATAACTTATTCTATCGGACCTCAATTTGTGAAGGAAGACCTTCAACCCGCAGTGGGGCAGCAGCTATAAGTTGATTTATAGGATTGTTTTATTTAGTACTTCCGCGTGGACTCTAATAACACAGATCAGTTTAAATAGGTCCCTAGGTTTATATGAAATATAGTAAAAGAACGTTGTCACACAAATACCTTGGGATGTAACTAGCAGTCGCAAATATACCAATATACGAATGCACTATAACAATTATCTTGTGATATCAATCGACGAATCGTATGTGATCGTCCAGATAAATTATGTAGATCGTCCAGATAAATTATGTAGGTATATTTGTATGTACGCACTTCCATATAAATGATATCGTGGCCTTGTAGATAGTCAGTAGCTGTGTGGAACGTTACATAATCTACGTTTGTTTATCACCGGATAAGTGTATGTATTTTTGTGTTTTTTTATTGCTGTTTTGATCCTTAAGTAATATAAAAAAGGTACGTTATTAAGTGTATGTAATATTTGTCGCTTTACGTACTTCCGCAAAAGGTTAAATGTTTTAATGAGCTGGTTAAAAAAAAGCTTGTAATGAAGTTCGTTTTGTAAGTTTTTAATTAATGCGAATTGTATGGGACCTGTACAGACAAAAAGTCTTAACGAAGTTAGGGAGACGAATAAATATATCAATGTATTCAGTTTTTGGAATTATTTTTGTGTGTGAAATGATAAAACAGTTTTGTTATTGTGTTAAAATTTTAATAACAAAAATGAGATAACGAACAGCTATCGTGTTAGATAAAGCTTTAATAATTAAACAATGACATTGACTCATTTAAATTTTATTTAAAATAAAAGTTCAGTAAACTTTAAAGAACAAACACCTGCGATAAAACAAGAAACCAAGACTATAATTTTAATTGTTTTAAAATATACTTAAATTTGAATTATTCACGAGAATTGTTTCTTACAAGAGATTTTTATTCTATCTATCTATCTATCTATAACCTCACGCCAGATCCCTTGAGATTTTTATTCACTTCTAATTTCATTTTTAGAAGCAGCTGTAAAGACTTACACCCATATCTATAAACATGTCGAAGTAGATACTTTTACTCAAGCATTTACTTAGTACATAATTTTTGTTTTATGGTTGAGAAACTGTCAAAAGTAAGAAATGTCAAAGGTTACTTTTCTATAAATATGGGTGTTACATCCGTATCTGCTGTAACGCTGAGCTATAAAATAGTTTTAATAGTAATGTAACGTAGCGTAAAATAATACACACGCTTGATTCACTAGGCATATCCCATTTTATCCACGCCATAATAATTGTGACAATTATTGCCAGATGCCAATAAAACTCTACAAATTGGACGCCAGTCCACCGGCGCGTGCGGCTATGATGGGGTGTGAGGTTTTTAATGTACCAGCTGAGATGATCGACTTGAACCTATTTGAAGGGGAACACCTGACTCCAGAGTATTTAAAAGTAAGTTTTGAATTTTAAAAAAAACTATGGATTAATCAACTCATGACAATTAGATTGGACGCTCTATCATGAGGAAAACTAGGAAAACAGTTTTCTACAACACAAGTTTTCCAAAATGTCAAATATGTGCGTGCAGAGACCGTAGCACAAAAAGATTGATTTTAACGTGACGGTAGCGAGTTGACATACCGTCCTTATCACACCACAAATGTATTAATTACACATGAACGTGATAGCACGATTACTCGCTAGCGTCACGAAAA
Organism: Phalera bucephala; assembly: GCA_905147815.2. Lineage (NCBI taxonomy): Eukaryota > Metazoa > Arthropoda > Insecta > Lepidoptera > Notodontidae > Phalera > Phalera bucephala. Next base: position 13,510,959 of record LR990616.1, on the reverse strand, counting down.
CGTCAAAGTTTTGGTACTAAGCTGTCAGATCTTTTTAATCAGCAAACTGTGGCATTTTGACGCGTCCTCGTGTTGGCTATAGTTGGATCAAAGTAATTTGAAATAATAATAATAATTTATTTAATTCAGGCAACAAAAATTGATAAAAGTATTTTTATACAACTTACTGGCCCATAGAATATAAACCTTACACACATACATATAATAATATATTAAACTTATAATCTAAGTAACATGTAATTTGGGCGACATATTGCGCTGTGCAGGGGCGTCTCGCAGTCTCCCACGAAATTTCCTGAAGACGACACCCTTCGGCCAGAACTCCTCGCTCATGAAGGTCTTTAGCTTGACAATGGGAACTCGCACCACAAACGAATTAAGCGCCGTATTGTTTTGCAAGTTCAGCTTCTCGACCCTCAGAATGAACATGGTCTTCTTACGGGCATACTCCACAATGTCATCGGCTTTGGTGGTGTATGGTAACCGTTACACGTACAGCAGCGTCGTTATTACTGCTGAACGGAGGAGCATGCCATCATCGACCAGCGCTGTCCCGCACCGGTTTTGCCGAGGAGGTTTCTTCTTCCTTTCTACCTTGATGAAGCCTTCCTTGTGGCCTTGTGGCCTGAAGCGCCTTAGGGGCCTTCTCTGTTGTCCTCTTTGGTTTGAGGGCAGCAGCGGCGGCGTAATCACGACGAGGAGTAATTGCGTCCACGTGTGACGTCACTGGTAGCAGGGCAGTGGACCTGCCAGCGGAGCGCGAGGTGCTACGGGCCGCGGGGCGCGGTGCATCGCGCGGGGCCGTAGCAACAGCAGGCGATGCATCGGCCGACTCAAAACTGCCGACCGATGCATTTTGCGCCCCGCGACGAACGTTGACATTAGAGGCCTCGTGTGACGTAGCTCGCGGATGGTACTCTCAGAAGCGTCTAACCTGTATTGTACTTCAGCCAGGCTAGACTTTAGGGTGTTAATATCCTTGAGGAGCCTGGTGACGTCGACGTGGTCGAATGTGATGGGGGGAGGAAGTGCAGCTGCTTCGCCACGAAAGCGGGCACGTCGTCAGGATCCGTCTCCTTCACCAATCCGACGATGTCCTGGAGACTTCTCTCCCCCTTTTCATCCCTCCTACGAGACAGCATCCGATCACTCATGCCGACCGACTGATACAGCAGTACCTTCGCACTGTAAATCTCTTCCTTGTTAAAGTTAGTCGTGCATATCTGCTCGATGCTAACTCCATCCATGGTGTCGATGGCGTTCTGTAAAAACGCCAACACTTCGTTGGCTATGAGTTTTGCAGAACTCACAGTGGCAATCACGTGAAGCAGCTATAGCCGCGCAAAACGCGAATTATAATAATTCGAATATGCAGTATGGCACGTTCGAGTCTGAGCGTGCACTGCCAAATAAGACCACACTCGTACTGTCAGCGAGATAAGTCGCTTAACTTTCTCAGTTTTTCAAATCGTTTGCACACTTTTGTTTTGTATTAAAATGCAATGATTGATTCCATCAATTATTTTTGTTGATCTAAATAAATTTGAATACGTTCCTAATAATTAGGCTTTGATAATGTTCTCCGATATTTGAACAATAAAGAGTATTTTTGATTTGAAAATCTGAGAATGTTAAACGACTTACGTCGATGACTGTACAAACTTGTGCTCTTATTTTTTGGACTGTCAGCATTAATCTTATACAAATAGTATATTGATATTGCCCGATGAAGCAATAAGGTCCCTTCGGCCAAAAGCGTAGATCATTTACACATACTCAACTATATGGCAATTTAATTTCATGTTTCCAATTAAACAATCATTATTTTTTTATTTCTTTTTGTTTATGGCATCGCTACGACGCGTATTTTGCCAAGGTCAAGTATTACGACGATAACTGCTCATCTCTAAATTAATTCAACTCTCCGATGAACTTGATGACGACGATGATTATGAAATTGATGAAGTATCCTACCCTGGATAGTAAAACAATGGATACTTTACATACCAATTGCGACTGCCGCTTTGAGGGAAATCGAAAAGGCACGTTTTATCACTTTGTTACAATTACCTTCACTCATGCATACTTAATAATACATCATTGTTAATATTCTACCAACATTACACATTATAATTCGAAAGAACATAAGTTTTGGAAATTAAAACAAATTGACGCCATCACTCTTCGATTTCTCGTCAAAAAACCTCAAAACAATCATTATATTATCTTATTTCCTCAATTTCAGAAAAACCCTTTGCATACCGTCCCAATGTATGAAGAAGACGATCTTATCATAAATGACAGGCTAGTATTTGAAGTAAATTGTGTTAATTCAATTTTTGGTATATAATATGGTATATTTGGTACGTAATGATTTTAAATAGCAGTTGTATACCATAGACGCCCGTTACCATAATACGCTCGTGTGAAGCATCTGCAGAGGTTTTTTAACTTTTAAAATCATATGATTTATTAAACACTTTCCCTTCCCCCGGACCGCGGAAGCGAGTAGTCGTGTGCACACCCGTACTTGTTATTCACTCAATTTATAAATAAAATATTCAAAAATTAATTCAGTGAAATGCCAAGAACGCATAAGGCATCTGCAAACGCGTAGCTTGTGATAGTAAAGGACAGGAACACTGCAGTTTATAATTATTTTTCTATATAATGTTGTTCTTATGTACACTGCACACTCTCGTACATACGTACGTACCCTCACAATCTACGTTCAACTGATTGTGAGGGTCACACGTTTATTTGTATAGTCAGTATAAAAGTAAAAAAAAAGTTTAATTAGTGCTAGTGAACAGTTGTTTTATAGTGTATTGTCAGTTGTCTTATAGTCCAATAAACAATAATACTGTTATTCTGGCCATGTATCCTCTCCAGCTACAAAAGATCTAACCAACTTCTTAGACTCTCTAACGGCCGTTCTCAATAACGTATCTATCATTAGCCGCAATTAGATATCGAAGATAAAAGATACGGTGTGATTTATCTCTTACTACCGTCTCAATATCGACATAACGTTATGCTTACTTAAATCTAAGGTATAGATAACGGTTCCTCTCCTTAGTAAAGTGGCCATTCGAAGCGTTTTATTTTTGCATCGCATTTTTTTTTAAATAAAACGTAACCCCACACTGGGATTTATTCCGGTGTCGTGGGTGCGTTTACAAACATGAAAATTCACGTACACAAATACCCAGACCGGAACAAATAATTGTGGATCACACAAAGATTTGTCCCGTGCGGGACTCGAACCCGCGACTATTAGACGCAGTGGGCAGAGCGGCTTAAGCTCTTAACCACTGCGCTACATCGTCCGTCAATAATATAGAAATATGCATAACAATATCTCTTTTACTCGCAAGAAATAAAACGTGATATTTTTTTGAAGTGTCAGCACTTTACTATGGTAACTTGGCATATAATTAATTCTAATGCCGCTTCCACACATGTCGACCAACACCCGAATGATCGTATAACCCTGGATGTGTATGGGAAGTGGGGCGGGGGTATTCATAGAGCATACGGTAGGATATGTTGGTGTAGGTTTGGTTGAATTCGCCCGAGATCGCTCTTGGATTGGTAAATCGACACTGAATCAGAGGTGTTTGGATAGGTTCGCGAACTCGTACAAACGGGCTCTCTACACTATTGGGCGCGCCTAGCTGACATGTTTCTTTATAAATTTTATACATATGCGTTTTATTCCCTGTGACCGCGTGGTCCGACTGCTTAATTCGACCGATCGGACCACGTGATTTTTTTTCCTTATTGGTCCGATACATCAGAGAAAGAGGAATCACGAATTCTCATAGTCCAGTTGCCATAGTAGTTCTCATAGTCAAGTATCTCCGTCTCATTGTTTGCAAGTCTATTTTAGCTTTCATCCTATATTTCCAAACAAAAAATGCTACTAGTACTTGATAATCAAAACCTGTACATTGCAGTCTGCACCAAATTCAAAGGGAAAAAGGTCTTAAAAGCGCTCATGCATGGATAGTAAATAGTATACAAATAGGTAACAAGGCGCTGCATTAGCTTACGGCATCAAAACTCTTATTTTTGTTTCTAGCCACGCCATACTTATATATTTAGCTGAAAAATATGGAAACGATGACTCTTGGTACCCAAAGGATTTAAAAAGAAGAGCGCTGGTCAACCAAAGGCTTTTCTTCGACACTGCTATTCTTTTCCCGAGATTAAGAGCGATTACGGTAAGAAAGCTAAACATTTAAGTAAAAATAGGTTTTTGAACACATTAATACAAATGTATTCATATTATACTCTCATCTCCCCTGCGTTAACGTTAGTATTAACCAGGGATGGGCAAAATGTAATCAGATTAATGATTACAATTGCATTCTGTAATATTCAGTCCTGATTCATGAATAAAAGTGTTATTGTAATCGTTGAAGATTACAAAAAGTAATTGTAATCATTAATCATTAATACACCATCATGCCTACATTTCCCAAGCGGGGGCGGTTAATCATTAATCTGATTACATTTTGCCCATATCTGGTATTAAGGCCTGCGTCAACATGCGCTTTAAATAAGACGCTAAAAATAATACGTTGCCGCATGTCAATCGGTACTAAACATTAGCTACATTTGTGTGATTTTTTTATTAGCGCATTAATTAGTGCATTACAACCCAGATGGGGCGGTAATATAATCAATAAAATGTAAGACATTAATATTTAAAACAACACAAGTTTGTGAAATTGAAAAATAAACCGTCTCCAAGTCTCCGTAAATGGCGAGCGTGTATAAGACGAACTATAAGAGTGGATGAAACCAGATAGATATATAAGGAAAGAACCTGTTGGAACTTTATACTGTCTCGCTACCCTGAAAGGGATCTGGCGTAATGATATGGATAAAAAAAAAAATGACGACTACAATTTTCTATATCCTGCCAAACTTTGAATTATCTTAATGAATCGTGAATACACTATAAACACTTCTACTAGCCATTTCAGATATAACAAGAGGTGAGAAGACTTCTACATCCACAACCTATCATTACCCACTAGTTGGTATAAACCCCCCTTTGATATTACCAAACATTAATAATAAAACACTCGAAATGAAACAGCGCACGATTTTGTTCGGAACTACTTTGCCATACTTAAAAAACTAGCTTTTATAGCAAAAGAGCAAAAGATGAGGAGTTCCTATGGCTGCATTCCGGCTCCGACATCAGACCTTGAACACTCTCTGGGTCTAAAGTACTCGTCGAGATAAATCTTATGAGCCCAAACAAGGCGGGGTTATATTGAGTAGTTAGGTGGTTCCATTGACCACCTTTCGGCTTTGTCATCAGACCCTGAACACTATCCGGTTGTATAGTACTTGTCAATACCGATCTAACAAGCCTAATGCAACACGAGGGGGTTACGTTGTATGGTTTACAAGTTCCTATGGCCACCATCCGACTCCAACATCAGATCAGTTTTATAGTACCATATTATTGCATTGTCATCGATTTTACTTACGTATACCAAATTTCAGCTCAATCCGATAACTATAAGTGCTTGAAAAATAGTTCACAGATTTGAACCGGATAGACGAGACTGAGGGAAATACGAACATTGCCTAGTTAAATAAGCTTGTAAAATAGACACAGACTCACATAGACTAAAATATTTTTCGATGTATTGTATTACCTTATAAGTGCAGTTACAATTTTTGGGAGACTTTCATACCAACTTCAGCTACTGTGTCACATACATAGGTCGATGCCGTCCTGACTTCTGAAACATTTAGTGATAATTTTCACACATGCGTAGCGAAAAATCTATCACGCGGCTATCCTACTTCTGGTGTCTTATTATTAGGATTCCTATGTTGCAAAACATTCTTATTTTTAGTATATTTTATCTCTATTTTTTAATTTGGCTCAGTTTTTACGACATAGCTTTTTGCGATATTAAAATGACATTTCTTTCCAGTACTCAGTAATCAAAGAAGGAAACAAAGTGATCGCGCCGAAACAATTAGCGGATATAGAACAAGCGTACGATTTTACTGAACAATTCCTCGCGCAAACTAAATACATTGCTGGAGACACGATGACGATCGCGGATATATCAGCCATTAGCGATATTACTTCTTTAACCATTCTTGTTCCACTGGACGATGAGAAGTAAGTAGTTCTTTTTTATACATACATATTACATGCCAGTGAAACGTTATATCAATATATAAACGGAATTGAACCTTAACTTCTATGTTCTTAGGGTACTGAAAATAATATCACCGCGTGTATCATATTAAGCGATTGACACTTTTATTTCCAAAAAAACTGCCAAATTTTAGTGTAAGAGATTTCTAATGGAAGAGACCATCATAATTTAAGTTAGTGCCTATTGTGTAACAAGGCAGATGCCTGTCATATTTTATATATAAACTAAATAAGGAGTAATACGTAAATGTTGTTTTATACAATATTGCATTACCTATCTGAAGCCCGCCTGCCATTAAATCGGGGTCAGCAATTGGGTCAGGATTTAATGGCACTTCAAGCACGTTTTAATACCATGTGAATGTGGTTAGGCAAATTAGTATAATGGGAAGTTGTTTTCTGTCTCCTATTCATAACAATCATATTTGTAGTATTTATGTTCAATAGATTGTTACAAAAGTGCGATTAAAATAGAATTATACAAAAACTAGTAAAACTGTTCTATTACTTTTCAGATATCCAAAAATAGCAGCATATATTAAAGAAATGGCGAGCCAGCCGTTCTGTCAAAACTCCAACGCACCTGGTGCTAAGGCTCTTGAAGTATTATACAAAGAGTCCTTAGCTAAATAAAAATAAAGTTTAAATTTGATTTTATTACTTTTTAATAATTAGCAAAGCTTATCCTATAACAAAAAAGATATATTAATTAAAGACACCACTATAAGTGAGAAGATATAAACATCACCATTTGTTACCTGCGACTTCGGCTCAGCGGTTTTAAAGGCAAAAAGGTATCCTCTATGTCCTTCTCCGGGACGGAATATAACTTTATGCCAAATTTTAAAATCGGTTTACACCTGAAAACAGAAAAACACGGTCGTTTTCACATTTATAAATTAATAAAAATTCTATTAAAATGCAATAAGAATTTTATTTCAATAGTCAATTCAATAGTCAATAGGACGAATGCTCGGTGACCTCAATAGAGTATCCCAACAAGTGGGTCTTAAAATGAATATGGACAAAACAAAAATAATGTTTAATGTCCATGTCGTACCCACCGCACTCACCGTTGGGAACTCTACTCTTGAAGTTGTCGACGAATACATTTACCTGGGACAGGCAGTCCGGTTAGGTAGGTCCAACTTTGAGAGAGAGGTCAATCGACGAATCCAACTCGGCTGGGCAGCGTTCGGGAAACTGCGCAACATCTTCTCATCCAAAATACCTCAGTGCCTAAAGACTAAAGTTTTTAGTCAATGTGTGTTACCAGTGATGACAAACGGATCAGAGACGTGGTCTCTTACAATAGGTCTCATAAAAAAGCTCAAAGTTGCTCAGCGAGCTATGGAAAGAGCTATGCTCGGCGTTTCTCTACGTGATCGAATCAGGAATGAGGAGATTCGTAGAAGAACCAAGGTCACCGACATAGCCCTCAGGATTAGCATGCTGAAGTGGCAATGGGCTGGCCACATAGCGCGAAGATCGGACGGGCGTTGGGGCAGAAAGATTCTAGAGTGGAGACCACGTATTGGCAAGCGCAGCGTAGGACGACCGCCTGCCAGATGGACCGACGATCTTGTGAAAATCGCAGGAAATCGTTGGATGCAGGTGGCATCGGACCGGTTACGCTGGAAAGCGATTGGGGAGGCCTATGTTCAGCAGTGGACAAGTATAGGCTGAAATGATGATGATGAGTCAAATCGAAATATATGGCACGTTTTCGCTGTTAAGTCCAGAACGTAATGTTGTTAATGCCAACTAGATTGCAATACGACGTCAAGAGGACAGGATAAAATTGTTTCGGTGTAGAGTGGGGTGACAGGCCCAGCTGGCAGCTGACAACGGTCGTCCACTGACACAGTAATCTATTACTCGCAACAGCCGACCCTGAGTCGTTATCCGGTTTAGCTGGGAACTATAGCCATCGGCTATTTCGTCCTAGTAAAAAAGTCATTGGTATCTGCTGACCCATATGTGACGGATTATTTAAGGGACAAAAGCGGTAAGTTTAAATTAAACGCGGATGTAGAAGATGCGCAATAAATCATGAAAGTGATAGAATTACTAACATTAAGGGTTTAGTTAATCCAATCGTTGTCTTAGTGGTGAAATAATCTAAGTCTCAAATTATTGATTAGCTTTTACAATTTTTGAGACCATTGTGCTAAAATTAAAAAAGTGCTAAACTGTACATCAATAGTTAAAAGTAAATTTTAATGATTATTATTGAAACAATTCTGCTCAAATATAATATAAAATATTAATTAAAAATTCTTATATACACATTATAAAATCTGAAATACGAGTAGGTAGGTAATCTATACTAATATTATAAAGAGGTAAAGTTTGTGAGGTTGTAGGGGGTAATCTCTGGATCGAATGAACCGATTTTCAATATTCTTTTACTAATAGAAAGCCACATTATTTGTGAGTGTCATAGGCTATATATTAACCCGAAAAATGAAAAGTTTTTTTCGTGGTAGTCGTATTAGCAAAAGAACGAAAACGTTTCTTACGAACGCTGCCTTAACTACGAGATATATATGATTGAGTTCTATAGAAAAGTTTTAGAGCTTGATAATGCCTACAAAAAAGCGACAGCATATGTCTAACTTTTATATTTAAGTCAGAAAAAGTAGTTTTTTATATTTAAAAAATAATTGAAATCGTTAGGTGATGTTTATTGGTCATATTAACAACAATTATGGATTCTTATCAAAATAAGTAAATTTATCGTCTCAAGTATTTAAAACAAAAGACTTTTCCCTTTTACTGCATATCATTTGGACAAATGGTTAAAGAGATAATACAGTATGGAACCGTGACCGTGTCGTAATCTATTGAGTGATATTTCTATTAGACGGTTTATATCATATACAACATGTCAATATTTTTAGAAATAAATTGTTTTATTACCAAGAACATTTTATTTATATTCTTCAATTCGGTCACATAACAATGCATCGTATGTAATACTCGTTAGTACGAAAACAATGAGTTGTTAGTTTTTGTTAATGAAAATTTACCGAAATTAGTTAGAGACCAAAGTCAAGCTTTTGATGAAATTATTGACAGTGTGCTAAATAACAAGGGTAAAATATTTTTTTCTGGACGCCCCAGGAAGCACTGGGAAAACATTCCTCGCAAATTTGGTATTGGCAAAAGTAAGACAATCCGGGTAAAATGGGCTAGCCGTTGCCTCTTCAGGGATTGCCGCAACTTTATTAAATGATGGGAAAACAGCACACTCCACCTTTAAGCCACCACTGACAGTATCATTGGAACAACAGTCAGTATGCACCGTATCGCACCGCATGCACGTAAAAATGGACCGCTCGGGAAACTTTTACAAGAGCCATCTTTAATTATATGGGACGAATGTACCATGAGTCTTAGAGCTCATGTTGAAGCAGTAAACCGAACGGTCAAAGACCTCAGAAACTCAGATGCTGTTATGGGTGGTGTTATTTTTGTTTTTGCTGGCAATTTCTAGGCAAACACTGCCTGTAATAACAAAAGGAACACGCGCCGATGTCATCAGGGCATGCTTAAAATCATCTTACTTATGGAGTTCCGTCGAAACTCTCAATTTACGAACACACATGAGAGCCCACTTGAGCGACAACTGCGATAACTACTAAATCTTGAAGAATGAAAAATTTGCTGTCCTAACACCAACAGTACTAGCGATGACATTAAACTTGACGATAGATTAGGTCACATATAACATAGGTTAGAACATCTGATAGACGCGATATATCCCGGTTGAAAATTTATTGGAAAGAGATTATCATTGGCTTTGTTCTAGGACAATAGTGCCACCCAAAAACGATTTTAGAGATAATTCCCGGTCAAGTCAAACACTATAAGTCCATTGACACGGTGTGTAATATTGAAGATACAGTGCACTATCCTCAAGAATTTTTAAATTCTTTGAGCCCTTCTGGCTTACCTCCTCACGATCTTATGTTAAAAGTTAGCATTTCTATCATGCTTTTAAGGCCTTAAGCCAAGGCTGCGTATAAAAGAGTTGCGGGAGAATATAATCGTGGCGACCATTCTCACAGGGCCAGCAGTGGGACAACTTGCTTATATTCCGCGGATACCCATGATTCCGACGGATTTACCCATACCCCGTTTAAAAGGCTACAGTATCCCGTCACGATCTCTTTTGCACTCACTATTAATAAGTCCCAGGGTCAAACATTCTTTCTGGTGGGCATTGACCTCAGAAAGCAGTGTTTTTCCCATGGGCAGTTATATGTTGGCTTATCTCGGGTTGGAACTCCTGAAAGACAATATATTTTGGTACCAAATAATAACATTTCATCTAATATAGTATACAGAGAAGTATTGAACAATTAAAATAAATATAATGTATTCAATCATAATCATTTCATTCACTCATTTCAAACTCGGTAATATAGCCAAATTGGCATGCAAATACTTACATACATATGCTGTAAAAATACAACCCCCCTTTTGGCAGTCAGGAAATAAATCATAGCCCTCAGTACTAACCGAACCACACTCATAATTTCATCCCAAGTAAAAATGTTTACCGCCCAATGAAGTGGGCCCGGGTCAGCTAGTATCTCAATAAAGTGAGGAATAATTGAAAAATGTCAATATTTTTCCACAATAGTCTTAACCTTACATAAATTGATTAAATAACAAAAAGAAAAATGAAAATATACGTTAGTTTTGATACAAAAGCTTACAAACAGATGCCTTTAAATTGCAGGAACTTTTCTCACATCCAAGTTTTATTTTGTTTGATATAGATACAAAATGTTATACACACAAGAGTTTAAACTGTTGGAGCTTACCTTACATTCAAGTTTTATTTTGAACATTGAAACGGTGTTTTCACTGACAAGAAGGTTAAGCATTAACCATTTGGCGTTATAATAATTCTGTCGAGAAATCGTGCTATCACCTTTATCTTAATATAAAATTTGTAGTGAAAGAAAAGGATGGCATATTTACTCGATAGCGTTACGATAACGTCAATCTGTTGGTTCTTGAGCCTCTGCTAAGAGGATTGCGACGTGACAAGGGTTCTTGTCACACTAGTCGCGATAGTGACGTCATAAGCGCAAAATTTCTCTTGCAACCGCCAGAGATTAGGCGAATCTATTATATGTTTATATTATTTGAATATTACTGTTTTGGTACATTTAAATCGTAGATAGGAACATATGACAGTTTGCACAATTTTGTTGTTATTAGTTGAAATATATTCCGACTTCTTGATTGAAATCATGGATTTATTATTTGAAATACGTATCGTATTTCGAACGCAAAATTTATTTCTCAAATTTCCACAGTAAATACAATAGAGATTAGATTATCACATGCACCCAACGTCTTACGTTTTAAATTATTTTATCTGCTTACCCTACTAGGGATAAGGCATGATGATATTGATATTTTTTGTTTAAATATTTTTTAGCTAGTTTTAAAAATGTGGTATAGTATATTAAAAAGTTTTACCTACTAATATGTCCAAAAGGATTTAATGTTACGCTTTACATAGAGATACATAAAAAAATAGACTATTCTAAAGTTTTCGTAACTGGTGAGCGTGTATGAGATGAACCCTGAGGGCGGAGAAAGTGAGAGAGGTATATAAAGAAAAACCTATGTGAACTCTGTACTCCCTGCCTACCCTAAGATATGATCTAAATAAAGATAGATATAATATTTTCCTTACAAAAAGGTTATTGAACGTTACCCAAAATGTTGGCAGCTTAGTTGTTAAACAAGAAAAAACTGGGAGAATATCTTGCTACTTTTAGTATTGCAAAAGTTTTACTCGACGGGCTGTATAACGTGGCCGAACAATTACGCTTTGGAGCTCATATGTCTTCAGTTTTTAAAACGAGTGACAGGAATACAATTGTATTATCATGTATATATGTTATTGTTATTATTAATAAAAAAAACTACCGTCACGCCTATATTCCCCAAACAGCGGTGGCAGAGATGTACTGTTTTGTTTTAATATACTTTAGCCATGGAGACCATATCAATACAGATGTATACAGTATAAACGTAAAAATAAAAATAAATAGTAAAAACATAAGAAAAATAAATAAAAAGAAGAAATTAAAACAATATAAATTTTTATCCCCACGCTTGGTCCGTGGGACCTGGTCTTTCTAAATTGCTGATCGATGTCACTGGTGACCAGAGGGCTGGTTCTTACCTCGCACAGGGGATAAGCATTGCCATACAACGTGGCAATGCGGCCAGCCTTCTGCACACACATCCGATGAATAATTAAGATAGCGCTATTTTAAATGGTGTATAAATATTTATTCCGCGATAGTTTTTCTGGCGCCATCTGTATTTGAGTTCTCGAGTGTCGGACGTGACCATGGGTGCTGCAAAGCACTCGAAACGTCGGGAACTTAAAAATCAAAATAAACCGCGATAAAATCCGAAAAAATAGTTTTATTTCATAATGGCAATAGCTTCGCCCCTATTACATTGGCATTTAACATTCTCAGCAATAAGTTGGTGTACGCACACAGTACTCCTCTACCACTCTCGCTTGGGGAATGAAGGCGTCCCGGTTTGTGTGAATTTTTTATACGGAAATAATTGAATGTCAACATTGTTCATTTAAATTGTAAAATATAAAAAAAATAAAAGTCGTTACACCTATATTCCCCAAGGACAGATGTTAGGTCTCATGTAATAGGGGGCGAACCTAATGCCATTACATCGGGCACAATGCCAGTTGATACTGGAAATATTACTATCGAAAAATTACATTGGGTCCGACCTGGGATTCTAACTCAGGACCTCGTGATCGCTACTCGCATTATTCGCCAATAGACTACCGCACTGTTCGCATGTCTGTCTGTCTTTCCGGTTCAAATCTATTTTTCAAGCACTTACGCAATATTATGGTACCATAGAGCTGGCCTGATAATGAAGTCGGAAGGTGACTATGGGAACATGTTAACTACATAACATACCTAACCACCTCGTGTTTAGGCTTGTTAGAATGATTTTGACAAATACTATACAAACAGATGATGTTCAAGGTCTGATGATGAAGTAGAAAAGTGACCAATGGGACTACCTAACTATTCAACATAACCCCGGCGTGTTTGGGCTCGTTGGATTTGTCTTGACGAGTTCTATAGTCCCGGATGATGTTCAGGGTCTGATAATGAAGCCGAGGGGGTAGCCAACGGAACTACCCAACTACTAAACATAACACTGCCGTGTTTGGGGTCGTTGCGTTTGACTTGACCTATTCTATAAACCAAGATGGTGTCGAAGGTCTGATGATGGAGACGGAGGGTGGCCAACAGAACTACATAACTACTCAACATAACCCCGCCGTGTTTGAGGTCATTGGATTTGTCTTGACGAGTTCTATAGACCCGGATGATGTCCAGGGTCTGATGATGGAACCGGAGGGTGGTCAATAGAACTTCTCTACTACTGAACATAATCCTGCCGTGTTTGGGTTCGTTGGATTTGTCTTGACTAGTTTTATAGATCCGGATGGTGTCCAAGGTCCGATGATGAAGCCGGGGGGTAGCCAACGGAACTACCCAACTACTAAACATAACTCCGCCGTGTTTGGGCTCGTTGCGTTTGTCTTTACGAGCTCTGTAGACCCGACTGATGTTTAAAGTCAAATGATGCAGCCAGAGGGTGGCCAACGGAACTACCCAACCACTCAACATAGCTCCACCTTTATTGGGGTCTTGGATCTGTCTTGACAAGTACAGTAGCTATGCTTGGCGGTCTCCATTGTGTTTTTGCCATAGAATTTTTGCAATAAAAGCTGTTTTAAAAAAGATGTTCTTGAATAAAATGTTTGGCTTACGAAACATTTTGGTGATTCTTTTTGCTTTGGGATTAGTGTTGCTTCAGGCTCTATTTTAATTTCATTGGTATTGGATCTTGGTATATAAAAATACACTAGGGAAGTCCTTAACGACAAACAATATGAATGTGTAGATTGAGTTATTGTGAGTTTATGACCATCCTATAGGTTTATGACCTTACTATAGAACTAAACAAAATATAATAACGGTCGCCAAAAAGGAGGTTCACAATTCATCTGTTTATATATTTTTATGTATGTTTGACGATAACATCTTCGTTTATAAACCGATTTTAATGTTGATATATAATTATAATAAACAAAATCTTTACAAAAACAAGCTTTTATTGCGAAAGTGCGACGGAGATATTTTAATAAAATGAAGAGTTACTTTGGCTTCCTTCCGCCTTGTCTTTATAAATCAAACAAGCCCAAATATGATAGAGATACGTTGTATATTAGGCGAATTCCTATGAGCACCTTCTGTCTCCACCACCATACTCTGCCAACTGAAGTCTATAGAAGTTATCAAAACAAATCCAACAAGCCCAAACATGATGGGGCTATCTTGTTTAGTTGAAGAGTGTTAGGGCCACCTTACATTATCAGATCCCTACCTAAAACTATAGTAGGTACTAATCAAGACAAACTCAACAGGCTCTAATACTAAAATCGATTCCAGTGCAATCGATTCGAATTAATTCAAACATAGATTTTATTAAAATAAATCGACATGCCTAGACCATATTTCAGTCATTCAGATATTCGTCTATAGCGCCTAAAGGCTACCCGGAAGCTACGAATGTAGTTTCGGTTTCGGCCCTAGTTTTGGCTAGTTTTCTTTCGAAACCGAAACTACAATTTTACGGTGAAACTGGCCTAAACCGAAACCGGTACGGAACCCTCAGAGCGCGAGTCCTACTCGCACTTTTCCAGTTCTTTTCTTATATAATCTAACTGCTAATCTACCACCGGATCGGATAGCAGCCTCCACTGTGAAGATCCAGCGAGGATCCTTGTCGTTTTTATTTAATATCCTTTCTCTTTTTTACTATTTTTTCAATTATAGTTTTATCTCTATTTTAACCAGTGGACCAGGCCGTCCGTTTAATTCACGCTATGTTTGCTGTTAACCATTTTTTTACTTACAATCGTTTCCTACTTTATTACTTCAAAACATAATGATTTGGAAGTTTTTAATCACTTGTGTTTATGCAATTCGTAATATTTGTTTTAATATAACATATGATAACCCCATCTGCGATAGCGGTCATTAGCCTTGTACAAGCATGATAATGCAAAGTTCTACGTTACACATCCAAGAGCTGCTAGTCACTTATTATTTAAGAATATTTTTTTATTTTTAGTGGCATTGCATCATTTTAAACCTATACATAATGTGCCTATTTAAGTAAAATCTGGTTGTCCAATGTACACCATTCTTTCAGGAAAATACAATCGACAAGAACCTGCACAAAAAATATGAAGACACTTATAACCATTTAGGAGTTCTCTTGTTTGGAGTCAATCATGTCCGCACAAGTCGAAATCATTTTTAGTGGAATAAAGTTTTTTTGAAAATTATTAATTGGTCCACAAACTGGACGTAACACATATTAAACACAAAGAAAATAGTTTTCCATAATCATGAGAATTGTCCGCCCTTCACTTTGTGGACACAACATGTTAGTAAAATAAAAGTTAGTAAAATAAATATTTTTGCATGACCACGTGTCCCTAGCTACCAACAAAATTAGGCAACGTTCGCCTCATTCAGTCTGAGATGAGTGACCGTTTGTGGCATTTTCACTGGTTACCACTGGTTGATTTGGTAGTCCTTAAGCCATTTTGGAATTTTAAAAGCGCCAACAGTTTCTATTTCGAGCTGTTGGTCCCGGTTACTACGTAATATGGTATTCGTTAAGTCTAGTTGGAAGCCTTATGGGTGGCTTGATAAGTTCCAACAGTAAGTGGCCCCAAATCTGCCTCCGCCAATCCGCACTGGGGCCGCGTGGTCTTCACCACCTAATCTCTCTTACCTCGATTGTGAGAGAAGGCCTTTGCCCATCAGTGGGACAGTATAGGCTGATATTATTATACTCTAAAGAGAAAGGTAGAGCTGCAGACAAACTACTCCCTCAAGTTGTTTAACGGTTACGAAATTTTACGCTCGATGGTGTTTATGACCTCCATCTTCTTCTTAAGCCGATCTTGTACCTTCACGTTGATTATTCGGTCACACTATCAGATTTACAAGGTACGCTGGTATATCAACACCTGAAAGTACTTTAATTTCTTTAATGTGTTGTGTGTGAGAGTCCATGATATTGCTTCAGCAGCAGGTGACCACAAACCTGCCTCCACCAATCCTCACTGGGTCCATAAGTCATAACTTATTATCTCTGACCTCAATATGTGAATAAGACCTTCAGCCCGCAGTGAGGCAGTAACTATAGGTTGATTTATACGAAAGTTTTATTTAGCACTTCCGCGTGGACCCTCATACCACAGATCAGTTTAAAAAGGTGCCTAGGTATGTATGAAATATAGTAAAAGAACGTTGTCACACAAATATCTTGGGATGTGACTAGCAGTCGCGAATATATCGACATACGAATGAACTATAACGATTCTCTTGTGATAGCAATTGACGAATCGTTGGTGACCAGATAAACTATGTATATATTTGTATATGCGTATTTCCATATTAATGATAACGTGACCTTATAGACAGACAGTAGCTGTCTGGAAACATTACGTAATCCACGTGCGTTCACCGGTTAAGTGTATGTATTTTTATGATATTTATTACTGTTATCATCTTTAAACAATATAAAAAGGAACGTTATTAAGTGCATGAAATATTTGTCGTTTCACTAACTTTTTTTACAGGAGGTTAATTTTTTACGAGCTGGTTGAAAAATGAAGTTCGTTTTGTAAGTTTTTATTTTATCGCGAATTTTATGGGGCCTATGCAGATAAAAAGTCCTAATGAAGTTAGGGAGACGAATTAAAACATCAAGTTATTTAGTTTTTCAATCAATTTTGAACTAGGGAAAAACTATTTTATAATAGTGATAAAATTTTAAAAATAAAAATGAGTACGAATATCTAGCATCTTAGATAAAGCATGAAGAATTGATTAATTACAACTAAAACGTCGAAACTACGACTTGTAGAAATTAGTTGTAATAATAAATTACCTTACATTGGGCTATGGTAATTTATAGAAGGCAAGCTTTACAAGATCGACCCATGACTTGGAGTAATGGAGTAAACTCTGGATTCGTACTGCACAAAACCGAACGTCGCTCGTACCATTGGACGTCTTTCCTTTGATGCTATAAAATATTAAACCAACATAATAAAATGTTATTTAGTAAGCATAGCTATCCCGTTTGATCCATCCCCTAACAGTGATAAATATTCCCAGATGCTGATAAAACTCTACAAATTGGACGCCAGTCCGCCGGCCCGTGCGGCTATGATGGGATGTGAGGTTTTCAATGTACCGGCTGAGATGATCGACGTGAATATAGGTAAAGGGGAACACTTGACTCCAGAGTATTTGAAGGTATGTTTTAATTTGAAAACAAACTATGTATAAAACTATTCATGACAAGTTGATTGAACGCTATCATGAGGTAAACGCTACTCTACAATACTAGTTTTCCAAAATGTTACATATGTATCAAGAGAGCTTAGCACGAAAGGATTGACGTTAGCGTGATACTAGCGAGTAATCGTGCTGTCATTTAGTAATTTGTAGTGTGACAAGGATGGCATATCAATTCGCTAGCGACACGATAACGTCAATCTTTTCGTGCTAAACTTTCAGATCACACATTGTATAATTGTTATTAATAGTCACTTGGTTGTTCAGCATGGCATTACCAAGTGATGGCATAATGAAGAGTGAAGGCTGAGATAATGATGATGATTAATGGCATAAGAAATCATTGCAATAAACATATGTTTCTAAGAACCTAATAAGTAATGTGGATACGTGTAACGTATGATACTGATATCTTTGTCTATCACGCCAGATCCCTTGCGGGGTAGGCAGAGAGTACAGAGATCCAACTGGTTCTTTCCTTACATACCTCTCTGGCTTCCTCCACTCTCATAGTTCGTCTCATACACGCTCGTCGGTTACGGAGACTCTTGACTTGTCCTTCAGATAAGACTCGGTCTATTTGGTCTTGGTAAAATAGTCTAGGTCTTCCCCGGTACCTACATTCTTCCATATTAATTAAATAATCATAAGGATATTATTTTCTGTATTTCAGAAAAACCCTCTACATTCCATCCCAACGTATGAAGAAGATGATTTAATCATAAATGATAGGTTAGTGTTTTAAGTAAATTGTGTGAATTGAATATTTCGGTACATAATGATTTTAAAGAACAGTAATATACCATACTTTTGTACACCCTACACCATATACGCCCCTCACCGATAAGCTCATAGCCATTCCTAATGATGGGCTATAAAGCGAATTATGAATCCTAGAAGACGAGATTATTATATATCGTATATCTATGAAGGATCTGCCGTGTTGTATATGAAACAGAATGAGCTATCCAAATGCCATTTATTGTTATTTTTAGCCACGCCATACTTATATACATAGCTGACAAATATGGAAAGGATGACTCTTGGTACCCAAAGGATTTAAAAAGAAGAGCGCTGGTCAACCAGAAGCTTTTCTTCGATACTGCTATTCTTTTCCCGAGATTAAGAACTGTTACGGTATGAAAACTATTTATCAGAAATAAAAGAATGGTTATTATTTCACCAAAATTTTACAACAACAGGTTTTCAGAATTGAAATATAAATTCACAACAACATTCATCTATTTCCCACCAAATCTATAATCACCCTAATGAAGTGTGTTAATGCGTTGCACCTGTTTTAGTAGATTTTTTTATATCATGATCCAGTTGTTACGATATAGCTAATTGTAAAATTAAAATGATTTTTTTCAGTACTCGGTAGTCAGAGAAGGAAACAAAGTGATCGCGCCGAAACAATTAGCGGATATAGAACAAGCGTACGATTTTACTGAACAATTCCTCTCGAAAACTAAATACATTGCTGGAAACACGATGACAATCGCGGATCTATCAGTTATTAGCGATATTACTTCTTTAACCATTGTTGTTCCACTGGATGATCAGAAGTGAGTATTTCTTTTTTACACATACATTTTACATACCACTGAAACGTTACTTCAAGTATACACGATGTATCGTTAATAACGCAAGACCTCAGACACCCCAATTAAATTATACCCCAAATAATTACTGCACAAACTCAATACGATAACCAATTTTCTAAATTAAATTTTTTTAGTCCCTGTTTTAAACACGTTTATACTCCAATTAACAATGAAACGTATACGTGTACGTGTGAGTATTGAGAAATACGTTTTAGAAATGCATTTAAAATCTCCGTATTGCTTTGAATCGAGCATAAATTTTGTGTATTATAAATATTAGTGATAATAGTATGAATGTTAATAGTATATATAAATTGGGGTCAGCATAAGTCTAGCACGATTTAATACCATGGGAATGTGCTAAGTTATTAGGCAAATTAGTATATGGGTAGTTGTTTTCTGTCTCCTATTCATAACAATCATATTTGTAGTATTTATTTTCAATAGATTGTTACAAAAGCGCGATTAAAATAGCTTTATACAAAACAAGTAAAACTGTTCTATTACTTTTCAGATATCCAAAAATAGCAGCATATATTAAAGAAATGGAGAGCCAGCCGTTCTGTCAAAACTTCAACGCACCTGGTGCTAAAGCTCTTGAAGTATTATTCAAAGAGTCATTAGCTAATTAAAAATAATAATATTTCATAATTACCAAAGCTTATCCCATAACATAAAAGTGTATGTGTTAAAGCCTCACCACTATTTGTGAGAAGAAATATACATCACCATTTGTTACCTGCGACTTCGGCAACGCTGATTTTAAAGGCAAAAAGGTATCCCATATATGTCCATCTCCGGGACGGAATATATCTTTGTGGCAAACTTTAAAATCGGTTTACGCCTAAAAAGTTAACAGAAAAACAGGGTTTTTTTCGCATTCATAAATTAATTAAAATTCTATAAAAGTGCAATTAGAATTTTATTTCAATAGTCACCTCGAAATAGAATGGCACGTTTTCGCTGTTACGTCCAGAACGTAATGTTGTTAATGCCAACTAGATTGCAATACGACGTCAAGAGGACAGGATAAAATTGTTTCGGTATAGAGGAGGGTGACAGGCCCAGCTGGCAGCTGACAACGGTCGTCCACTGACACAATAATCTATTACTCGCAACAGCCGACCCTGAGTCGTTATCCGGTTTAGTTGGGAACTATAGCCATCGGCTATTTCGTCCGAGTAAAAAAGTCATGGGTATCTTCTGACCCATATGTGACAGATTATTTAAGGGACAAAAGCGATAAGTTTGAATTAAACTCGGATGTAGAAGGTGCGCAATAAATAATGAAAGTGATAAAATTAGTAGAATTGAGAGTTTAGTTAATCCAATCGTTGTCTTACGGCCGGATTTGCCTACTACGGATAGAATGTTGACATATTTTGTATGGAAACTCTGTCAAAATC
Organism: Phalera bucephala; assembly: GCA_905147815.2. NCBI lineage: Eukaryota > Metazoa > Arthropoda > Insecta > Lepidoptera > Notodontidae > Phalera > Phalera bucephala. Next base: position 13,490,270 of record LR990616.1, on the reverse strand, counting down.
CTACGGACAGTAAGCAAATCTATCCTTGAGTTGAATATTGAAACCGGCCATTAGTGGTGAAATAATCTAAGTAACGAAATACTGATTAGCTTCTACCGTTTTTGAGACCATTGGCGAAAAGAGAATAAAAAATATTCTTTTGCAATCCGATTTCCAACTATGAATGATAATTCTTTTATTAAATCCAGTTTACAATAAAGTCAAATAAATCTTCTATCAAAACTCGGTGCTGCGGATAAAAAGGACTGTCATGGTTAATAGGCATCATAAAATATTTTTTGTACCGTCAAAGAGTATAAATTTATTTATTTAGGTGTTCTAACAGAAGGCTTAACAGAACTATTGAACTTATGTAATAAATTATTTGACATCGTTCAGCTCGGCCAGTCTGAGTTAGATAAAGATTTGTGACATACGTTAATCAGTTGTTTATGCTACCACTTCGTGTTATAAGCGGTAAGCCAAGTTGGAAACTTGGGGTTGATAAATTCCAACAGTGGCTTGCCTCTAGCAATCTGCTCTCAAACCACGTAGTAGAGTAAGACCTAACCTCTCTCACCACGATTTAAGAGAGAAAGAAACCTTTAAATGTATTACCTCAGCATTGGGATAGTATAGGCTGGTAACTAAAATACGTAAAATAGCGGAAAACCTTCCCGATACATATTTTTCGGGATTCATATGCAAATTACATTGCTTACGTATTGATTTCTAAAAATATGTAGTCCCTTAAAGAAGGTTTTCCGATCTCCATATAATTTATAGGCATTTCCGCCCCATACCCTTATTACGTCCGCTTTTATGAGAAAATTTATTCTTAGGCAGTTTTTGTTTCGCCCATATAGGCACGTAAGTACTATGTAATAAAAACGTTGTAAAACTGTATTTTAATAGAAATATCCTGTTAATATAAGGTCTGTTTATACATTCTATTCTTTATTACTGTACCCACATTGTAGTAATATGAATTGTGTGCTTATTTAGTTTTTAAAGTTAATATTTATTAGATCGGGGGGAATACTATCTAACAATTTTATTATAATTTTGAGATGGACCATCTTCTTTTCACTGCAAATTATATTATAATGTCTCTGTCATGGTTGCGTTTTTGGTTTGGTTATATATAACACCGAGGCTTAAACAATATTTGTAAGTTTATTTTTTTTATTTTTACAATATTTGGGAATCTAACGGCTAGGTAAGAGGTACTTAGACAGCTAATACAATAATAGATGGTTGTCCGTTTATAAGATTCGCTGGTAGTATTTAAAAGAAAGTATATATATATATATATATATACTGTGCTGCCGCCCGCGCACCAGAGAGGACAACTGGGAAGGTACGTAAGGTGCCTCGGACTACCACAAAGGGTCAAGTTGATGAGGAAGGCTTCATCAAGGTGGAAAAGAAGAAGAAGAAGCCCCCTCGAAGAAACCGGTGTGGGTCTGCACCGGTCGACGATGGCACACTCCTGCGTTCAGCAGTACCGACGACGCTGCTGTACGTGTCACGGCTACACTACACCACCAAAGCCGATGACATTGTGGAGTATGCCCGCAAGAAGTCCTTGTATACTCTGAGGGTCGAGAAGTTGAATTCGCAACACAATGCGGCTTTTAATTCCTTTGTTGTGCGAGTTCCCACTGCCAAATTGGAGACCTTCATGAGCGAGGACTACTGGCCGAAGGGTGTCGTTTTACTTAGTTTATAAGTTTTTATATATTATATGTATGTTAGTCTGTAAGGTATTTATTCTATGGGCCCGTAAGTTTAACAAAATATTTTTGTATAATTTCAGTTGCCTGGATTAAATGACTTATTATTATTATTATATTATTAAGTTTATGTAGTTACACCTTGCGCGTAGCGTTTATTAAGTTACACCTTGTATATATACTTCGGATTCGGATATGCAAAAAAAGGTCTGTTTCGTTAATTACCTGTTAGTTGGTCTTGAAATAATTTGTTGCTTAAATAGATCAATATCTATATCACTGGCCAGACCATTAAAACATCTGCTTATCCTGATAATGAAAGAATTTTGTCTATAATTAGTTCTTACTAGAGGGACATACAAGAGACTAGGTTTTCTGAGTGAGGTTGTGTGCGTACAAAGTCTAATTTGCTCAAGATATCAGGGCAGTCCACATCACCATTAGCTATCTTGAACAAAAGCACCAAATCAGCTATTTTTCTTCGTTCATAGAGAGGAAGAAAGTGGATTTTTTGACATCTGGCAGTATAGTTGGGTAAGTATGTTTTAGCGCGAAATTTTATGTAACGAAGAAACTTTCTTTGAATATTTTCTAGGCGCGTAATATGCACATTATAACAAGGATTCCACACTTGCACTGCATATTCCAAGTGACTACGTACGTAGGTGCAATATAGAATCTTTATTGTTTTTATATTAAAGAATTCAGATGACATTCTCATAACAAAACCAAGTGCCTTACAAGCTTTTATAGCTATATCACTAATATGCTCGTCAAACAAGAGTTTGCAGTCAAAGTTAACACCAAGATCCTTAATTGTATTTGTGCTTATAAGAGGAGTGTCCTCTAAAGTGTAATTGTATAGAAGAGGGGTTGCTTTGCGTGTAAACGAGCATACGTAATATTTGGACACGTTTAAGTCAAGCTTGTTGCGTTTACAGTAGGCTTGGAATCTGTCTAGGTCAGCTTGTAATGAAATTGGGTCGTTTACATCTTTAATAGGGTGAAGGATTTTCATGTCGTCAGCATACGGACTTTTGAGTTTTCAAAACATTGAGAAATGTCATTAATAAAGATTAGAAACATTAAAGGTCCTAATAAAGATCCATGGGCAACGCCGGAGGGAATATACATGGGCAAAGACGAGTATCCATTTAGTACTACCGTTTGACACCGGTTATGCACAAATGAAGAAAACCATCTGTACAAATTGCCCCTAATACCTACGAGCTCTAGTTTGTTCAAGAGAATCACATGGTCTATTCGGTCAAAATATTTGCTAGTTAGTCAAAGGATTGTCCAGTGCGGGAATCACAACCGCGACAGCTGGATTCAGTAAGTTACCATTAGACCAAGCCGGTGGGCATTTTATATATAACCAATGAAATGAACTAAATCTAAAACGTGAGTGACAAATCTGTCAGAATCTGCTGACGAGAAATTTCTGCAAGCTTAGAATTGAAATTTAAAATATAGGTGTCTTTAAATAAACAGCATGAAAAATCTTGAAAACGCGAACTACGGTCCACTTTTTAACAACAGGAAAAAGCATTTACTTCTGAAAGTCCTGTAACCAACATTTAAATCCTAAAAATTAACTACACCAACATTTTATATAACAAAAAAAGACTTATTTTCAAATATAGGAAAAAAATACACTGTATCCTAACTTTTGCCGTCTCATCTATTACAGAGCCATCCTCTGCGATCGGAGATCGGAGTCGATAAGATAACTTTCTTTGCGTCCTGTCCTTTTTGCAAGATATAATATAGCGAAATAAAAAAGAAATATCTATATCATGACGCCAAATCCCTTGCGGTGTAGGCAAAGAGTACAGAGTTCCAACAGGTTCTTTCCTTACCTCTCTGGATTTCTCCACTCTCATAGTTCGTCTCATACATGCTCGCCGGTTACGGAGACTCTTGACTTGTCCTTTAGATAAGACTCGGTCTATTTAGTCTAGGTCTTTCCCGGTACCTACGTCCTTCCACTTTCGGATTGTATATCTGTTTTGTCATTCTTTATTCTGATATTCTTTCTATATGCCCGCACCAACGGAGCATACCCTTTCTCATATTTACACCGATACTATCTTTCATACCTACTCTTTAAAAAGAGATATAAACATAGAAAATATATACCTATAGCTACTATGGCATGGCATTGTACGATGGCACGCATTTAAAAACAATTTTATTTGATATTAAATTTTTCAGACGAGGAACAGTGTACGGACGTATATTTTTGTTAAATAGCGGCATTGAACGATGCCACTTATGACAGTATGCATTAAAGAAAAGAATTTGATTCGATATTTGATATTTCACACGAGGAAACATAGTAGAGAAAATGTACATAGTGTTTTATTTGTCTGTAACACATAGCCACACCCTAGAAGTTATTTTTGTGTTGGAGATGAATTTACAAACTTTTGACGGGTTAACCCAATGGTTAAGAGATTAAGCCACTCCTCCCACTTGATCAATTAGTCGCGAACTCAATTCTCGCACGAGACAATTCTCTATATGACCCAAATGTTCGTTTTGAACTGGGTGTTTATGAGTGCGAATTTCTTATTTGCAAACGCACCCACAATGCAGAAATATTATTCTTAGTATGGCCCTAGGTTTTTTTTTAAGAAAGTAATTAGATGTATATTACTACATAAAAAGGAGACAAAACCGACATTGAAAATTATAGACCGATTAGTTTAATTTCAAATGTTTACAAATTATTCTCAAAATAAATAGAGAACAGGATTTACGAAACACTCGACAAACATCAACCCTTTGAACAAGCCGGTTTCCGACGTGGATTATCCACTATCGACCTGTCCACCACTCGCTTAACCAAATTATTGAAAAACATCAGGAATACTAATTACACTTTACTTAGCTTTTGTCCATTATTCAAAAGCTTTTGATAGCATCTACCACTCTTCATTACAATCAATATCAATAGATAACATATACATCCAGCTATTACACACCATATACAACAATAGCACAGCTACTACCAAAATACAGAATGTAGGACCATTGTTCCTAATAGAAAGAGGCGTAAAACAGGAAGACCCGCTATCTCTCAAACTCTTTATATCCGCTCTAGATAAGGTTTTTAAAAAACTTGCGGTAGGCTGGGAGGAACAAGGGATTATCGTCGGAGGAAATAGACTACAAATCTCAGATTCGCCGACGATATTGTTCTATTCTCTTCCTCAGCTATTGGTTTACAAAAGATGCTCGAAGAGTTGATCGTTGCAAGCTACAAGGTCGGACTTCAAATGAACATGTCAAAGACTAAGATTATGACAAATATGATCAAACGCCAAATTCAAGTTGAGAGTGTCGAGATTGCATATGCCCAGGGGTATATCTACTTGAGCCAAATAGTTCCCTTCCAGGCAAGACAAGACAAAGAAATCACACGTCGTGTAGAAAACGCCTAGAAAAGCTATTGGTCCATGAAAGAGCTGATGAAGAGTGATCTTCCATAAAAACTTAAGCAAAAAGTATCTCCCCATACTTACTTACAGCGCACCGTCTTGGTCTTTGACAAAGTTACAGAAGTCTACGCTCGCGGTTTTCCAGCCTAACATGGAGCGCAGTATTTTAGATATTAAACTCACCAACCATGTCAAAAATAGTGTACTGCGTTCCACGATACAAATGGCTGATATTGGTCAATAGCCGCCAAGCTTAAATTGGCCTAGGCTGGCCATGTTTGCCGCATGCCAGACACTCCGTGGGCTTAAATGATAACCAACTGGGTCCCTCCTAATTTTAGAAGACATCGCGGCAGGCCCAGGACGAGATGGCGGGACGAACTGGACGTCCTTATGAGTGATTGGTCCTCGATTGCTTTAAACAGAGTGGAGTGGAAAGGGTGGAGGGAGGCTTTTGCCTAGCAGTGGGATACCAACGGCTATTAATAAAATAATACGGATAATAATAAAGTAAATAATTAGATGTGGGTTACACTAAGATTTGTCCCGCCCGGAAATCGAACCCGCGACTACTCAGTCCTATCTATCTATTTATATCATTACGCCAGCTCCCTTGCGGGGTAGGCAGAGAGTACAGAGTTCCAACAGGTTCTTTCCTTACACACCTCTGTGGCTTCCTCCACTCTCATAGTTCGTCTCATAGCCACTCGCTGGTTACGGAGACTCTTGACTTGCCCTTCAGATAAGACACGGTATATTACTACTCAGTCCTGTAGGCAAAAAGCTAAAGCTGAAACTCTTAACCACTGAATCACGCTACCAGTGAAATGAATTGATTGAATTCGTCAAAATTATTGTTTCGGTGATAGTTTAATGAATCCCGCAAGGGATCTCGTTTAATCAACGCATAAGCCCCATCCTTTTTTATATTTGTTTACAGTGAAAGTATACGATATTCTAATAGTGTGTACTCTACCGTCACACATCTTAAAAAAACCGTACCGACTCCAAACACACAATTCTTACAAAAAATACACTTTACCCCATAAATTATTCCCAGCTCGTAAAACATAATATATCCATAGAACAGTCACATTTCGTTTGTGTGTCCCATGAGAACGAATTCGATGTCTATCCATTGTTTTCCCATAATGGTTATTTTATGCAACGTAGTGTGGAACGTTCTCGTCTCCGATGTCGGTACTTTGACATGTAAACCGTTATGTCCTCAATAAAACCTTAATAATGACATTCGGTTATACTTGAAGACTTTGATACTGAGATTAATGAAAAGTCAGGTTTAGTATTGCTTTTTTTATTACTAGTTTTTGCCCGCGACTTCGTCCGCGTTGACTTTAGACAAGAACCTAACATTTTTTCCGGGATAAAAAGTATTATATATGTTAATCCAGGTAATAAACTATCTGTGTGCCAAATCTTATCCAAATCCGTTCAGTTGTTTTTGCGTTATTCGGTAACAAACATCCAAACATACAAACTTTCACATTTATCATATTAGTAGGATATACGATGACAGTCAAGTCTCCGTAACTTTTAAGAATGAAGGAAGCCAGAGATGTCTGTAAGGTAAGAACCTGTTGAAAATGTATACTCTCTGCCACCCCACTAGGGATTTGGCGTGATGATATAGATAGATAGACGATGACAGTTTTTGGTGTTATCTCGGTCTAGTGGTTAGAGTATATGCAGCTCCGCTCACTGGATTGAGTTGTCTCGGTTTTCAACGCCGGGATAAACTTATGTGTGGACCACAGTAAAGGCATAATATTAAGTGTATGAGGCGTATTTGTATAAACCGATATGAAAAAACCGTATCATGGAGACCTTTAAAATTAATATCAAATAAACATTCAATTGCTTACGTAATGATTTCTGACAATATGTAGTCCGTCAAACAAAGTTTTCCGATCTCCATACAATTTATAGGCATTTCCGCCCCATTCCCTTGTTATGTCCGCTTTTATAAGAAAATTTATTCTTAGTCAGTTTTTATTTCACCCACATGGGCACGTAAGTACTATGTAATAAAAACGTTGTAAAAATGTATTTTAATAGAAATGTCCTGTTAATATAAAGTCTGTTTATACATTTTATTCCATACTGTGCCCACACTGTGCCCACATTGTAGTAATAAGAATTGTGTGCTTATTTAATTTTTAAAGTTAATATTTATTAGAATAGGGGGAATACTATCTGACAGTATTATTATAATTTTGAAATGGACCATCCTCTTTTCACTGCAAATAATATTATAATGTCTCTATCATGGGTGCATTTTTTGGTTTGGCTGTATATAAATAACACCGAGGCTGAAACAATATTTGTAAGTTAGTGAAAGGATTGTCCAGTGTGGGAATCACAACCGCGACAGCTGGATTCAGTAAGTTACCACTAGACCAAGCCAGTTGTCGTTTTATACGTTACCAATGTAATGTACTAAATCTAAAACGTGTGTTACAAATCTGTCAAAATCTGCTGACGAGAAATTTCCGCATGCTTGGAATTAAAATTTGAAATATCGTCTATATGTGTACAGCGTGAGAAATGTTCAAGACCCGAGCGACGGTCCTTGTTATAGCAACAGAAAAAAGCATTTATTTCTGCAAGTATTGTCACCAAAATTTAAATCCTAGAAGTTAACTACACCAAAATTTTATATAACAAAATTGAAAAGACTTATTCTCAAATACCAGAAAAAAATTCATTGTATCCTAACTTTTGCCGTCTCATCTATTGCAGAGCCATCCTCTGCGGGACAGATCGGAGTCGATAAGATAACTTTCTTTGCGTCCCGCCCTTTTAGCGAGATATAATAGAACTAAATATAAAAAGAGGTGAACATAGAAAATATATACCTATAGCTACTAGCGGCATCGTACGATGGCACCTATAACAGCACGCATTTTAAAACAATTTTATTCGATATTTAATTTTTCAGACGAGGAAACAATACACGTACTTATATTTTTGTTAAATGGCGGCATTGAACGATGCCACTTATTACAGTATGCATTAAAGAAAAGAATTTGATTTGATATTTCACACGAAGAGACATAGTAGAGAAAATGTCCGTAGTATTTTATTTATCCATAACACATAGCCACATCCTAGAAGTTATTTTTGTGTTGGGGATGAATTAACAAACTTTTGACGGGCGGCTTAGCCCAATGTTTAAGAGATTAAGCCCCTCCGCCCACTTGATCAATTAGTCGCCAGCTCAATTCTCGCACGAGACAAATCTCTGTGTGACCCAAATGTTTGTTTTAAACTGGGTGTTTATGTGTGTGAACTTCATGTTTGTAAACGCACCCACAATACAGGAAAATTATTCTTAGTATGGCCCTACATTTAAAAAAAAAGATTAGATGTGGGTTACACTAAGATTGTCCCGTCCAGAAATTCTCAGTCCTGTGGGTAAAAGTTAACGCTGAAGCTCTTAACCACTGAAACAAGCTGCCCGTTAAATGAATTAAATGAATTCTTCAAAATTATTGTTTCGATAATCGTTTAATGAATCCTGCAAGGGATCTGGTCTGATAGATCGTTTAATCAACGAATACGCTCCATCCTTTCTTATAATTGTTTACAATGAAAGTATATGATATTCTAATAGTGTGTATTCTATAGTTACACATCTGTAAAAACTGTACCGACTCCAATACAACACACAATTCTCACAAAAAAAAACACTTCACCCCATAAATTATTCCCAGCTCGTACAACATAATATATCCATAGAACAGTCACATTTCGTTTGTGTGTCCCATGAGAACGAATTCGATATCTATCCATTGTTTTCCCATAATGGTTATTTTATGCAACGTAGTGTGGAACGTTCTCGTCTCCGATGTCGGTACTTCGACATGTTTACTGTTATGTCCTCAATAAACTCTTAATAATGACATTCGGTTATACTTGAAGACTTTGATACTACTGAGATTAATGAAAAATCTGGTTTTGTATTGCTTTTTTTTTATTACTAATTTTTGCCCGCGGTTTCGTCCGCATTGACTTTAGATAAGAACTTATCATTTTATCCGGGATAAAAAGTATCCTATGTGTTAATCCAGGTAAAAAGTGAACCATATAGGTGCCAAATTTTATCCAAATCCGTTCAGTCGATTTTGCGTGATTAAGTAATAAACAAGAGTGGAGGAAGCCAGAGAGGTATGTAAGGAAAGAACCTGTTAGAGTCTGTGCTCTCTGCCTACCCCGCGAGGGAGCTGGCGTGATGATATAGATAGATAGATAGAAGTAACAAACATCTAAACATATGAACTTTGACATTTATAATATCAGTAGGATATATGATGACAGTCAAGTCTCCGGAACCGCTGACTGTGTATGAGATGAATTTTAAGAATGGAGGAATCCGGAGAGGTCTGTAAGGAAAGAACTTGCTGAAAATATATACCCTCTGCCTACCCCGCAAGGGCACTGGCGTGATGATATAGATAAATAGATAATGACAGCTTTTGTCGTTATCTCGGTTTAGTAGTTAGAGTATACGTAACTCCACTCACTGGATTAAGTTATCGCGGTTTCAATACCGGGATAAACTTATGTTTGGACCACGGTAAAGGCTTATTATTTAAGTGTGTGAGGCGTGGTTGAAATAAAATGATTTCAAAAAACCGTATCGGAGAGACCTTTGACTATAATATGAAATAAACACCAATTCATAATGTGTGTGAGACACTCAAACATTTTCTTCGTGCGGTGACTGAATCCGTAAGTACCTGCTGGATATGAATAGAGCGGCTCATGTTCCAATTTGTATAGGTACCAAGCCATACAACATTTCCACTAATGTTAAGAGGGGTAAACAGTGTTTTCTATTTTTCTCATTCTTAAAGATTATTAGTTCTGCATTCAAAAAATAATAAAACTATAAAAATATGCCCATCTCATACCTATCAGTTTTTTAAACGTTTCGTCACGACTATATTTTAAGCAGGCATCGGACTGCAGTAAACAGTATTAATGACAAAAAAGTTCTCAGTAGTTGGCAGCTAACTTTCGAGTAATAAATAATCAATACTATGTCTGACCTAGGTTTTGAACTCAAGATTAGGAGGACACTAGAGCGACGAGGCCTTCTCCATTTTCCCTATCCATGAGGCAATGGATACCACGATAGATCTGGTTATTATGGTTCACGTACAATTATGACATCCTTTTTTGATACGTTTTACTAAATGGCATAATAATGATAAAAAAAAATCATGGGTTAACTTCTCACCATTAGTGTAATACACACCCCACAAAAGCATCCTATATTGCCAGGGGAACAATGTTCTTTCTTTGATATAAAAGAAATTAATCTAGAAGTGTCTTAAAGAATAATATTGCTCGTTTGAAGAAATGGATTCGGGAAAATTGAAAATGAATGAATATGAGAACTGAGAAATTGAAAACTGAACGCTGCAAGAAACTTTCGCGGCTCAGATTTGTATTAAAACCCCCGCTTGGTTTTTTATTTTTCATGGTTAAGGCGAAGCTAACGCCATCTTTCCATTTTAAACGTAACAACATAGTAAATTAAGTTGGCTTACAATAAAATCAAAATAAGAATTCCGTTTCCACCATGTTTTGACTAATGAATTGGCAAGAATATTAGGTCCAAAGATATTAGGCCCGCGGCCAAAATCGGAACTAACGCTGTCTTGAAGTGAAATGTTACATAACAGTCCCAGAGTTGCCGTTTGCTATGAAATTTTCACAATTTCGTTTTTCAATTAGTAACCGTGCGTTCCTTGGAAGTAGGAAAAGTTTACTGAATGATAGCCCTAATTACACACCGACGCTCCCTTTCAATGTCATCTACAGGCCAAAAGATCCTTGTGGCACTATACGTCACGCCTTAATTTAGATCATTAAATATCTAACGTGTAGGAAGGATGCAGTGTAGGAAGACCTAGACTATCTTACCATGATCAAATAGACCGTGTCTTATCTGAAGGACAAGTCAAGAGTCTCCGTAAACGGCGAGCGTGTATTAAACGAACAATCAGAGTGGAGGAAACCAGAGAGGTATGTAAGGTAAGAACCTGTTGGGCCTCTGTACTCTCCACCTACCCCGCAAGGGATCTTGCGTGATGATATAGATAGATAGATAGATAGAGAAATATTTAACCTAATTTTCTCATGATATATAATTATGTATGCAGCGGCAGTTCTTATAATGGCAATACTATGAAACAATTTGTTCTTTTCCGACAGTCAAGATATACGCAAGTTAACATTGCCTATATTCTAGGACAGAAAAAGACGTCACAGCGGAAAATCTAGTCTAACCAAAATTCAATATACTCCCTGTAACCAAAGTTCAAACGTTCCACCCATTTGCGCTATACGCCCGAACCACCGAACCGCAAGCTACATTTGTTTTATGGTGATGTCGTGTCGTCGACGTGTCGCAATCCGAACATAGACCGTGGAATTCAATGCTTTATTCTCTCTAAAATACAATACTGGACTGTTCTGAACAAATATTGATGATGTTGGTTGGCAATATAATTGGAAGGTAGTAAGATTGGTGGTTAATTATTTTTAGGAAAAAAAATAATAAAAAATCTATTAAAATGATATGACATTGCATATGGGCAATTAAGCATTACCTCATAGGATTTTAATTTCAATACCTTTAAAAATTATAACATAAATTAAATAATATCAGTCATCATGGTGCATGCAAGTGTAATAAATAATAACGTGGATTAATAATGTTAATAACTCATAGTAAATGTATTATAGAGAAGTAGGCACTTCTTAATCCAGTAACGTGCTTTGTATATAGGCTATATACAAAGCACGTTACTAGATACGTATGGCAAATTTCAGCACAATTGGATACCCGCAAGGGCTTGAAAAGAGGATCACAAAATTGGAACCGGAAAGACAGTTATTTAAATAAAAGCTTGTTTCACTCATCTAGCACAGAAAAATTTTCTAGTCACCTATGCACATAGAATTTTCACTTCAGTTCGTAGTAGTTACTTGTCTAGTAAGTAGTATATAATTAACGTGAGTAATAGGACCATTCTATAAATTGAATGTTAGTAAAGGAGTTAACATTTATTCACACCGGTTAAACAACAGTGACAAGAAGATCTGTAGACACGCACTATGTGTTAAGGTCCAGTTTAAAATGCTTTGTCTGTTGTGGAATGAGGATATTTGTAATATATATCTATCTATATCATCACGCCAGATCCCTTGCGGGGTAGGCAGAGAGTACAGAGTTCCTACAGTTTCTTTCCTTACATACCTCTTTGGCTTCCTCCACTCTCATAGTTCGTGTCATAACGTACACGCTCTCACTCCAGAGGCTAGGTGATGGGATACCAAGATACCCATGCTGGCACGATCGCCCTGCGGTACCCCAGACCACAAAGCCATCGCACCATCAGGGAGATCACAGATTTCACTGTCCCTTCGCTTAGTCTCTGTTACACACAGAGCATCCAGGCGTCTCTCTTTCATCACATCAATCAACACATGCATCTTATCTTCCATACCATCGCTTACAATCCAAGTGCCTATTTGGCACTCCGCACCCCATGACTCGCTAGTTCGGACTCGGCGTGTCGGTAATTAATATTAATATTATAAAGAGGAATGATTTTTAGTTTGTAATCAATAAACACTGAAACTACTAAGCCGATTTAATCATTCATTGACCATTAGAAAGCAACATTATCCAGAAGTAACATAGGCTATATAAGATAGACCCGATAGGTGGCGCTGTTAACGACCTGGTGCGAAGCCGCGGAAAACTGTCTGTTTGTAATATTTTTGTGTTATTACAAAAAGATTCGTATTTTAGACAAACAACAACAAAAACACTGTCACGCCTATATTCCCCAGAGGGGGTGGCAGAGGTGTACTGAGTACCCACGTTTCGCCGACGATGTTAGGTCCCATGTAATAGGGGGCGAGCCTATTGCTATATACCGGGCACAATTCCAGACTCCGGACTCGTACTGGGAATTTTTCGTTAGAAAAGCTACATTTGTCCGACCTATGATTTGAACCCAGGACCTCGTGATCACAAAGCGATGCGCTTTGCCACCAGACCAACGAGGCAGTCGTATTTTAGATATTTATTTATTTAATTCTGCTTGCACTATTGGTACAAAGGCGGACTTAATGCCTGAGGCATTATCTACCAGTCTATCTTAGGGTGATGCAGAAACGAGTGAAGTAGGTGCAGAACCATAGAACCGGAAAAAAAATGAAGAGGAAAATATGTAACATATATATAATCAGTTGAATAAATATTATATGGAACTGACATATAACGATATATATATATATATATATATACAAGGTGTAACATAATAAACGCAAGACCTGAAAGTAGTTTGTTCTAAATCGGTAACTGAATTGATTCTAACAATTTTTAATGACATTACATTTTTATTAAATTTGCAAAAAATGCTTTTACTCCTTCAGTGCGCTATAACAAAATAAATTTATTCTTGATTCATAGCAAGAAGAAGATTCCAAATGCATTCCTAAAACGTATTGCTCAAAACGCACACATACACGTATAAGTTTTATTGTTAATTGGGGTATGAAAGAGCTTCAAAAAAGGGTAAAAACCTTTAAATTTGAAAATTTGGTTTTCGTTTTGTATTTATGAAGCAAGTCTCTAATCGGGGTGTCTAAGGTCTTGCGTTTATTATGTTACACCTAGATGATTATGTTACACCGAGATGATCCCGCCAAAGTTTTGTGCAGATAATCCTGTACTTTACTTTTGAAAGATAAGCGATTTGTGGCCGTCCTGATATCCAGAGGTAGTGAGTTCCATAGTAAGATGGATTGGACAAAGAAAGAAAAGTGAATAAAATTGGAATGGTGAGAAGGGCATTGAAGAAGACGATTATTAGAAGAACGAAGATGTTTATCATGATTATCTTTCCTCCCATTTTCAATATCTATATATTGAAAATGGGAGGAAAGATAATCAGGTGAAGCAAGAGAGTAAAGAATTGAGAATAGCAATGTCAGTGCTCGTAGAGCTCTGCGCTTGCGAATAGGCAACCACCCTAAATGAGATCTATACTCAGACACATGGTCAAATTTACGTAAATTAAATATGAGTCAAATGCAGTTATTAAGAAGACGGTCGAGTTTGTTGAGATGATCTGCATTCAGGTCGTAGTAGCACACATCACCATAGTGGAATAAAGGTAAGATTAGGGACTGCACGAGCATGGTTTTAGTGTTGGAGGGGAGCAAGTTTTTAAGCCGATACAGGTATCGCAACATCCCGGTGACCTTGTGACCGACGGCCGTGATATGGGTTTGCCAGCTGAGTGTAGTATCAATGTGCAAGCCGAGATCTTTGACACTAGAACTAAAGGGTATAATTGTACCATTGAATATGAGTGACGGCAGAGTTGCCATATTTACTTTGGTAATAGTTCTAGAACTGCCTAAAAGAATAGCTTGACACTTAGTCGGGTTAACAGTCACTCCGAACCTGTCAGACCAGTTCTTGATTGCCCCCAAATCCTGGTTTAATTATTTGCCTACAATGTTAGAGACTCGATCGGCACTGTCTTGCGAGTAAAGCTGCAGGTCATCGGCATAAAGATAATACGCACACAGAAGTTCATAGGTTATTAGATCATTAAAAATAGAAAACAGAAGAGGAGAAAGTATACCACCCTGAGGAACGCCAGTTTCTAAACAGCGCCAAGTTGATAATAGCTCGTCACTCAAAACAGCCTGCTAACGCTCCCAAAGATAGGAAGAAAACCAGTCCAGTGACTCTCGTGAGCACATACGATAGGAAAGAATGGACAGTAGGACATCGTGACTGACAGAATTGAAAGCATTAGAGAAATCTACTAAGACAAGGACAGTAACTTTGGTTTCTTCCATGCCTTTTCGGATATCATCAGTCACTTAAAGAAGATCAGAGACGGTACTATGGCCAGGCCTGAACCCAGATTGAAGAGAACTAATTAGATTGTTAGAGTAGATAAAATGCGATACTTGTTTGTGAACGCAGGCCTCGAGCACTTTTGAAAGAAAAGGAGGAATGGAAATAGGACTACAATGGCTAGATAGGGACGGGTTAGCGATTTTGGGAAGGTGCGGACAAAGGCTTTACGCCAGAGAGATGGAAATGGGCCAGACTTTAAGGAAAAGTTGACAAGGTGAGTGATTACAGGGAGAAGAATGTCCAGAACTGTTGTAATCATAAAGCGACATATTTTGTCACATCCCACTGCCTTAGATTTAATGGATAGGATAGTTTTCTTGATTTCACGAGAATCAACTGGAGAAAAGTAGAAAAGGTTGATGATGGGTCGTTTGAGACCATCCAAGTAGGCCAAGGTATGACTAATAGTTAGACGATCTACAGGAGGAACAGGAGAGAAATGACAATTAAGATCATTCAAACTTAATGTCTTTGGTAGGTCTCCACGTCGTGTTCTGGCAATACCTAGGGTTCCTAGGTTATATTATTGGTTAGAATATGGCGGCGTTTGGCGTCACGTACCATCTTATTGCACCTGTTCCTTGCAACTTTAAAAAGAGACCCATTGTCTTCTGTGCGTTCTTTTTTAAACTTCCGAAAAGCACGATTTCTTCTCCTCATCGCCATGCGGATACCCCTTGTCATCCACGGAGCAGGCGGATGCTTCAACCTTACTTTCTTAATTGGGGCATGATTGTCGTACAATTGAATTACCTTGTTGTTAAACAAGTGTATTTTTGTATCGATCGTATCGGCTTTCATGACTGGTTTCCAGTCAATTTCGGATGCGTCACCAGTTAGCTTGTCAATGTCCATTCGAGCAAAGCAACGCTTGTGCAGAACCTTAGGATGGGGTTACGAGGACTTTAGGACATAAGAGAGAAATATAAGATCATGATGCGAAAAACCAGAGGCATGACGTTGAACATGCGTGGAAACGAGTGAAGGATTAGAAGTTATTATGAGGTCAAGCCAGGTATCATCACTATCAACGTTATGATGTGTGGCTTGAAGAGGTAAAATATGCAAGCTAGCTGACTCAATGAGGTGAAGGAGTTTAAAGGATCGGGGAGAACTTGTGGCTAGGAGATTAGTGTTGAAATCGCCCATGATGATGTGATGCTCGTAATCAGACCCCAAGGAGTCTAGTACCGATTCGAAATAATCAATAGAGGGAGGCCAATACATAACACCAACTATGGTTTTAACCCCCTTGACCCAAACCTCGAAGAAGAGAAACTCTGAAGAGGCTAAATAGTTTGAGGAGGATATGGCTACGATTTTGTAAGGGAGATCGCTACGGAGATATATAGCGACTCCGCCCCCACCCTTACCAATTCGGTCATTACGAATGAGAACGAAGCCAGAGAGAGCATAGGTTGACAGAAGTTGAGGTTTAAGCCAAGTTTCGGAAATCAGGATGGCGTGAACATTGCTATTGCTAAAAGTGTCATACAATTCATCGTGGTGATTAGGTATACTTTGTGCGTTGATATGACATACGTTTAGCAAGTAGCCTAACTGTTGATTGAATTTGTCGCGTGAATTTATCGTCTAAAGAACAAAAACTGGTATCGCACGAGGCAACTGATTCATTGGCGCAAATACAAGGTGTTGCGCATTACTGCATCACCCGCCAGCTAACATTAAAAACCCTAAGTAATACTTAAAACAGAAAGTTACTGTAACTACACAAAAAAACCGCAATTCAATTTAAATAGAACTATAAACAAAAACAAAGAAAAAAACAAAAAATATCAAACGGCTAATTTGAACAGTGCTAAAGGTATGTAAAATTTTGTATTAGGAACGCGACCGATTTAATGTGCCAGGATTTATGGCGTTTGTTATTGACAAGTACCTAACCTAAATTAATAGAAGGCCGGAACTGTGATTACTATTGACGGTACCTGCCTAAAACGTAATCAAAACATGAAATAACGTATCTTATTGTTATATAATATTAAAAAAAAGAAAAAAATGAGTGCAAGACAACAAAATTATAGAAATAACAAGGACAACATAAAAGCAATAATGTAAGGATAATATTAGGTTGTAAACAACTACCGAGGGCTACCTGTTTAAATAAACTTGTTATTTACGAGTTGCATTCCTGGACAGATCTCCACCGGCCTCACCCTAACTCATGTGTGTAGAAGATCCGTCCGGCCCGTTTGGATATTTTACAATCAAAGGGAAGTAATTGGAGGTCGGCTTCCATCGGGGGCCTTTAAGACAATAATGCCATCCTGAGACCAACAGGAACGCACACCGAAATGCAATCGCGCCTTACCAAATATGGATTGTCTGGACTTGGTCAAAAATTCTCGAACAGTGATGGATATGTACGAGTACCTACTCAAATAAGTGGATAAAATTTGTAAAACTGACTATATCGTTTAATCTTATTAATAAGGTTGTTTTTTATTAGATAAGAACCTAGACACATGTTGTGAAAAGCGATATTTATGCAAATTACCACAATTTTAAGTGTTTCCGTAAAATTACAGTTTTACAAGAAATATCTAACAATAGTTTCTATCTAGAATTTTTACATCCATGGTTGTAGATCAAAAGAACGGCCACGGGGCGAATAATACGAGGCAAATGGTACCAACTTTCCGAAGGCACCGATTTTCAAAAATCAATCACTTACGTAGCTGGTACTTATTGAACGGGGAGCGACAAAGCCCTCTGTTATTTTACGTTGAATGTGTGTCTTGTTTGGTAATAACATGGCGAATGTTGTGATTCATATTGAACAAAAAATATTACATTTGTGTACAGACAAAAATGCAATATTTTTAGATAAGTAAAGAAATTGACGTTAGCTATACGCTAGCGAGTTATTATGCCATCTTTGTCACACTAAAAATTTACTAAATAAACATGAACGTGACAGCACGATTATTGGATAACGTCACGCTAACGTCAATATTTTCTTGCTAAGCCCTCAGCTTCCGGCTGAAGCGTTGTTATTGCACGCGCGCCTTCTTGTCCATTAAGGCCTATAAAGTTTCGTATTTGCTCCGGAGTTAAAGCCCCTCGGCTAACAGTACACTCATTCAGACATACACTAAAAATGAGTTAAGATCACTGTGTATATAGTTCCAGTACTCCAAAATTTGTTGTAGAGATCTAATAACTTCTTCTGATGATAAAATTTCAGTTGGTTCTGTTCGATTGTTAAGATATTCTACACAATGCAATCAATATAAAATAAATAAACCTAATTCCATTTATGTGCAAAGGAATTCTTCCATAAATCAAGGTGAGAGAATAGCTTATAAATTACACGGGCTCAGACCAGATGCAGGCTTGGGGTCACTTGCTATTACGCCTTATCAATTGCCCATAAGACTTTCAACCGCGCTTAACGACTATAGCATGAATTGGTATACGGGACCAACGCATTTGTAGTTTGTTTCTATGCACGGATATGCTCAAAAATGGATGACGCCCTTAACAGTCACCCATCTTGGACAGACCGAGTCAAATGCTGCTGAAAACTATGATCCCTGATACGACACCTTAAATCCTATATATAACAGATGTGATAGAGGCTTTTAAAGTTCTCTATTTAACCATTAGGGGATGAATTTTCAAAAATCTATTTTTAGTGGTCAATTACGCTATATAAGGATCACCTACGCAAAATTTCATGTCCCATTAGACCCATCGGTCCGCCCGAGATGGGTGACCATTTGTGTCATTTTCATATTCGAGCGTCTCCGTGCTTCGGAAGGCACGGGAAGCCGTTGGTCCCGGCTACGACTTAATGTGATAGTCGTTAAGTTGAGTTGGAAGCCTTAAAAGGCGGCTTGATAAGTTCCAACAGCGGATGGCCACAAACCTGCCTCCGCCAATCCGCACTGGGTCCGCGTGGTGGAGTATGACCTAATCTCTCTGACCTCGATTTGTGAGAGAAGGCCTTTGTCCAGCAGTGGGCAGTATAGTCTGATATTATTATTATTATTAGACCCATCGTTGAATTAGCGTTATAACGTAGATAACGTTCCAAAACGCATAAATTAAGTATAATAAATTGACTGCCTCGTTGCTCTTGTGGCAAAACGCATCGCTTTGTGATCACGAGGTCCTTGGTTCAAATGACGGACGGATGATTTAGCGCAGTGGTTAAGAGCTTAAGCCGCTCCGCCCACTGTGTCTAATAGTCGCGGGTTCGATTCCCGCACGTGACAAATCTCTGTGTGATCCACAATTATTTGTTCCGGTCTGGGTATTTGTGTATGTGAATTTTCATGTTTGTAAACGCACCCACGACAAAGGACTAAATCCTAGTGTGGGGCTACGTTTATTTTAAGAAAAAAAAATCCTAGGTGGGACAATTGTAGTTTTTCTAACGAAAACATCCCTGTATGAGTTCGAAGTCTGGAATTGTGCCCGGTATATGGCAATAGGCTCGCCCCTTATTACATGGGACCTGACATCGTCTGCAAAAAGTGCGTGTACTCAATACAGCTCTGTCACCCCCGCTTGGGAAATATAGGCGTGACGGTGTTTATTATATTTATGATACTTTGAGTTATAGTGTATTACAAAAAAAATGGCGCGCAATTTGATAACCGTGGGGTTAGCGAGTTTATTTTTTCATCCATTCTATACACTATTCTATACATATAATAAAACTTTAAGGAAGTTGTGTCTGTACATAGAATATTTTTAGAAAACAATTTTAAACAAATAGAAGCTAATTCAAAAATTGTTAGCTTTCGTGTCTGTTTGTCTGTCTGTCTGTCGAAGGATATGAACTATCATCACTGGAAAATTGAGCGGATTTTGATGAAAATTGCATGCATACGGATACCTTGAAATGTCAGCTAACATATTATATAGTATATTTATCTCGGAAAATCAAGAGTTTTTTTCCAGAAAAGTAAATATGCGAAACATTAAATTTCTAAAAAGATACTTTACTTAAAACCTGTTTGATGGATTTAAATAAAATGTTGTGTAATTGTAACCAGTACAAAAGATCATCAACTCTGTATACTTATATAAGCTAACAGTTTCTGAGGAAAGAAAAAAAAGTCTATCTATCTATAACCTCACGCCAGATCCCTTGCGGGGTAGGCAGAGGGTACAGAGTTCCAACAGGTTCTTTCCTTACATACCTCTCTGGCTTTCTCGACTCTCATAGTTCGTCTCATACACAAAAAATAGTCGATTTTGATAAATCATTTATCAAAATCGACCATCATTTATCGAATCATTTATCGATCGATCGAATCTATGATTTACTACTTTTTAGCACGGAAAATGCAAGATTCCTGGGGTATAGTTGTTTTTATTTCTTCACATTAAAATGGCTGATCGGATTGAAATAATTCTATATATGGAGGTGTCTCTTAAGTCTTGCAATAATGCTATCCCTTTTTAGTCTTACCTGCCTATATCAAATAACAAAATAAACGGGTGCAAAGCCGAGGGTAACAGCTAGTAGATAATAAAATATTATGTTTATGTAGTAGTTTAAACAGTATGTCAGTGGACATGATCTATATTTTTAAATAAAATTTATCACTTGAACGTGTCACGTTGTCGCAAGCCCCTGGCGTAAAGTGAGCTAGGGCGTGGCGTATACACTCTAAATTTTGTTGCAAAATAGCTACGGTGTCTTCTCCAATACGTAGCACATATATTTTCATATGCTTAATGATTAGCTAAATGTTAAACAAAAATAAAATTTCTATCGTAAAATCTTCACTTAACACTATTAGAATTCTCCGTTCATAATTCTCAAAAGCACATCAGTCCACATTATAAAAATTAAATAAAGATTTAAGGCGAGGCGGTAAGACATTTAAATAGTTCAACCATTAAGGTCCCGCAAACGGTTTAGACGTGCATTTGGCTTTACAGAGAAAAGCACGGACAGATTGGTGTTATCACAACGTTGGTGAAACAGCATGCTGTCACGTTCATCTTTACTTAGTAGCCTTGTAGAGTGAATAGGATGGCATACCAAGTCGATAGTGTTACACTAATGTGAATCTTTTCGTGCTAAGTCTTTAACTCTCATGCAAATGGCCATACAATTTACAGCCATAATTTGTGCACATCCAACGCTCTTATCGCACCCCGACTCACAATTAAAACTTATTATGACGGAGGTAATGGAGCCATATACCATTTTTAAAGTGTTTCTACATTGAAATGGAGTATTTTAACGCTCGTAAATTTCTAATAGTGCAAATTTAATTGGAATTCTGATAAATAATGTGTGCAAGACAAAATGAATTGAGTCATCGTTTGGAACTATCTTCGCTTTATATTTCAACCCTTCTATAGTTTTTTTTAGCTTTAATTTATTTCAATTGACGCGCTCGTACCGCTGTGCGTTCACAGTGTTCCTACCAATAAGGTTAAGCAGCAATCGACTCAGTCAACCTGGGATGGGTGACCGTTTGTGACATTTTCATATTTGAGCATCTCCATGCTTTTGAAAGCACGATTGCTTTTGGTCTCGGTTACCATTTAATGTGGTAGTCGTTAAGCCAAGTTGAAAGCCTTATAGGCGGCTTGATAAGTTCCAACAGCAGGTGGCCACAAACTTGCCACCCCGCCAATCCGTGGTGGAGTATGACCTAATCTCTCTCACCGCGATTAGTTCACATTGCCCAGTGCCCAGTAGGACAGTATAGTCTGATATTATAATTAATTGAAAATATTTTTCAAATATACTGAATAATTCCTGTCGAAATGCGAGCTCTGTGGAAGATGTGCGGAGACAAGCTGACCGACCGTATTCGTAACAGCGTAGTAAGAAAGCGTGCAGATATGAAAGATAGTATCGGTGTAAAGATGAGAAAGGGTATGCTCCATTGGTTCGGGCATATAGAAAGAATGTCGGAGGAAAGAATGATAAAACAAATATACAATGCGAAAGTGGAAGGATTTAGGTACCGGGGAAGACCTAAACTATCTAACCATGACCAAATAGACCGTGTCTTATCTGAAGGACGAGTTAAGAGTCTCTGTAAACGGCGAGTGTGTATGAGACGAACTATGAGAGTAGAGGAAGCCAAAGAGATATATAAAGAAAGAACCTTTTAGAACTCTGTACTCTCTGCATACCTCGCAAGGGACAAATGTGATGATTTAGATAGAAATATACCGGAAAAGGAGTATAATATTATTGAAAAACTACTAATGAAAAAAGTCTTGTTGATATCCATGTTAAATATAACATGGATATCGACAAGACTTTTTTCATCAATACTAATACGGAAATATGAAGGGATTACTCTTTATCGTATTTTTACTCACTCATTACCCGAAAAATATGTACAGCAGGACCTTAGTCCTGTCTTGTTTTTGCCTCTACCAAATTTTGCCAAGACCACCAACGCTTAAAGGCATTAAAAGCAAAAATAAAGCCATTTACTTCCATCGATATCGCGTTGTTTTATAAGTATTATAAATATCGTCGTATAATAACGGAGTCGGGGCCAACTACATATTGCCCCAGAAGCTATTCATCAAACGTGCACGCCACTATCGATCATGCCAACGCTGTTAATGCACCAACAAATTAATGATTCCTTCAAAACACTGCCCTTGAATTACCCTAATGAAATTTCCACTATCGTGGCGGAAATAGTACAGTTCTATACCCACATGTGCCAGCCACGCAATTTTATTGTGTTGTAAATTAGTTTTGGAAATCGTTTAACTTGGAAAGTGGGAGTCATAGGGATGCAATTAATTTCCTGAATTCTTAGATTTACGCGAATATTACACATGAAATAAAACTATTTTTCGGATTTTATTGCGGTTTATATTTAAGTTCCCGACGTTTCGAGTGTTTTGCAGCACCCATGGTCACGGGAAGGACTGAGGTGTTAGACGTCCTAAAGGCATAGTTGTTTATACAAAAAAGGCCCATACTAAAGGTACTTAAACGGTAAAGGAAGGCTTTAACGCGGCAGGGGAAGTACATGCTAATAGGAAATTAATTTGAAATAAAACTATGTTTCGGATTTTATCGCGGTTTTTTATTTTTAAGTTCTCGACGTTTTGAGTGCTTTGCAGCAACCATGGTCACGGGAGGAACTGAGACGT
Source organism: Phalera bucephala (assembly GCA_905147815.2). Taxonomy (NCBI): domain Eukaryota; kingdom Metazoa; phylum Arthropoda; class Insecta; order Lepidoptera; family Notodontidae; genus Phalera; species Phalera bucephala. Next base: position 13,467,003 of record LR990616.1, on the reverse strand, counting down.
TAGACGTCCAAAAGGCATAGTTGTGTAGGATAAACAAATAAACCGGTAAAAACCTGGGGTAAAGAACACATAGCTGACCTAAAACACCAAAAATTTATATGTTACAGAGGTATTTGCTATTAGAACATAAAACTAATTTGGTGTTCTATTGATAAACTGACAAAAATCACTATATAACTAAAAAGTGTATTTTAATAAATATTTGTTTTGTGTTGTTATTTATGTTAATTTTTACGTGTCATCTAATTACTATTTAAAAATAAAAATATTTATCCCATTATATTTGTATATTTCAAAATCAATGAACACTTCCTCCAGATTATCCACATAATGACACATGCATGTGTAACAAAACTTGGGGGCTGCGGGTGGCCGAAATTCTACGCAATAATTTATATTTTCCCATACAAGCGTAAACCACCGAGAGATGGAGAATATCGTTCATAGACTCACTTGCAACTTTAATTGTCGATTAAGTCTACTTCAGACTTTCGCCGAAGGTGATAAAAGAAGCGCTTAAAATTAATATGAGATGAGGATAAGTAAAATTATAAATACCGTTTCTTCTTTTCAGAAAACGTTCAATATAAGAAAGGAAGTAAGTAACTAAACATTGTTGTTACAACAGCCGATAACCCAATAAAAATAATCACCTCAATCTCAAAATACAAATACAACAGACCATGTCCGAAACAAAACATAATTTGATTTATATTTTAATTTCCGTTTCTCTGATTCTTACAGAAATTATGTTGTAGAGCAAATGTAAGGCAGCATATGCCCTCCGCCCCTCGATTCATTTAACCCTTATCTGATTGAAGCACGCGCTTTTTGAATCAACCCGCCCGCTGCACTTGCTTTACATAAAACCGCTAGGTTTTTCCCTAATGACTTTTTATACTTGCTAATCAACGAGTAACAACGTAGACGAATAACATTTTTAAAATCACGCAGGAGTCGTAAAACATTAACTTTTTAAGTCTGTATATATTGTGGTTGGCAATTTTTAAAGTTCATTCAGACGGAGTCTGCACCGTTTGAATTTCAAACATTCTGATCTTTCAACACTAGCTAAACTCACGCAAAAGAGAGAAATTGAACCCCCGCCTTCTTACTCTGTTCTATGTCAGGAACAACTACCGCAGCTTGGGTGAAAATGAACTCCTCAACCAGATAGATGCAGGCAAAATTTGTGCACATGATGGTTTAGATATCCAGATAGAACATCATGCCTACTGGTTTTCTAATATGCCCCACCACACGTACGAGGGACATGCTGAGCGCGATCACGGATGGTAGGATTAAGGAGTGACCATAAACCATTGATGTGAAAAGAAGATATGCAATTCCAGACTTCGTCTACTCAAATCGGTCCTTTAATCGTTGTCTGCTATTTTTCAAATTGTAAGGATACTGTTTTGTCCCACAAAGGTATATTTGTAAATTTACAAATGTATATTTACAAGCAAATATTGGTGAAAACATGAACGTTTATCTTCAAAGTTTTCTAATAATGAGCTGCAGCTAAATGGGTACGCTGAAACTTCGCCACTTTATTTTGGTAAATATCTTTTTTGAAACGTGATTATTTATTGTATGTATCCATTTGCTATTGCAGATGAAGGACTTTTAGTGTCTCTTTCTAATCTTGATATATAAAGAAAGAGGCGATAAAAATCCATCATCTTACTCATTATTTTAAAAAAGGTGTAAATAAAAATCTTTTATAAAAAAAGGTAAACCGACTTCAAAAAGCAAAAAAATAAATATTTGAAGTCGGTGCTGGTTGGTGCAGTCGGTTACTTGGCACCGACTTCAAATATTTATTTTTTTGCTTTTTGAAGTCGGTTTACCTTTTTTTATAAAAGATTTTTATTTTACAATTTTAAGTGACCAGTGAATTCTATAGTAGGGTACCTATAGGATTGACGTAATACCCATAATATCGCAATTTACACATGCCTATTGTTTGTCGTTAAGGAGTTCCCTGGTGTATCTTCTAAGTCCAAAGTCCAATGTCAATAAAATTAATATGGGACCACCTTGGAGATATACTGAACCCAATGCAAAAAAAATTATCAAAATCGGTCCACAATTGACGGAAATATCGCTGAACATACATAAAAAAAAAAAAAAAAAAAAAAAAAAAAAAAGCATACATACAACCGAACATAGAACCTCCTCCTTTTTGAAGTCGGTTAAAAAGATGTCGCTTTGAAACGATTCGCTTGGAAAGGGAATTCGTCCTAAGAATAATGACTTTCAAATTGGGAACAATAAGACCTTGGCAAAATGTGGGTGTTCTATGTGCACCAGCGCACCTCTTTAGGAAAGGTACATATGTTATGTTACTATGAAAAGTATATATAGTTTAACCCTTATCCCCTTACCCTTACCCTTTAGCAAAACCTTACATTTGCTATGACCAATTAAACAAGGAAAGCTACGCGTAACGATAACTTTGTGAAACGATTATTTGATGGTAGCCCAGTGGCATACAGAATATCACTACATGATGATTACACAAAGTTATCGTAACGCACCTCGTTTGTTCATAGAGAATAAGGGTTCATCTTCGAAAAAGTATGCCCTATATGAAATGTTAATCGGTTAAAACGATTTCAGCAAATTAAATTTACTGCAAATACAAACGTTTTGTTTTATCGATAAAATACTGAGACAATGTTAATGTACCTATGAAGCTTTATATCATAATGTTATGCTATGCTACGAAAAAAATAAACAGATATATAACTAACTTACGAATAAATAAAAAAGTAAGTATAATTCACTGAGAGTGTGTCCACAAACACTCTGGAAGGTAAGTCATACAAGTTTTCTGAGTAAAAAGGCTTTTAATGGATTCCAAGAAAAAGAAAATACTATCATGAAGATTGCTCGTTATCCTATGTGGGCGTCACGCGTGATATATTCGATATGTCGGGTAAATAAAATATCAAATGTACTCGTATAGCGAGTCATAATCACATGAGTAAATATCCCAATAGGGAAAAAGTCTTATACAACCGTGAACCGTTAGTATACCTACTACTAAAAGACTTCGCCTGACGAAAATGGTAATTAGTCGGTGAGAGAGCACGCATATACCGCCGAGCCTTCTAAGAGATGTATTCTTTTTTTGAGTGTGTAGCCTCTTGGCCATAAGTCTAAACAGCTTCAAGGGGAAAGAAGACGAGCGTATAACAACTATGCTCCAGTTAAAGGATAAGGGGGCAACTAGCTCAAGGGCGCTTCAAGGAGGCCAAGGCTTGGGCTATCGCTATGGGGAAGGGCATATACTAGGTGTTATCATGGGGTTGAGCACCGGCTGGTGGGCAAGGGATTCTTCGACCTCACGGGCGAGGTCAGTATTTAATTCTCTGTGAAATGAAGGGACGTAAGGGCACTTTAGGAGCCCGGAGAATATACGTGGGCGACGATAACGGCTGATAGAATGGAAGACTTATACTACTTGCGTAGCGCGCTTGTATAAAGCTCTATCTCTGTTAGAATATTTGCTCATGTTTCTGAATCCTTTTCTGCGAGTACATAGATCACACGTTTTTTTGTTTGCATTGTAAAGCATCGCTTTCAGTTGCCCACGTAGAATAACCTGAAACATTTCAATTAAGTATACTCGTAAATAAAAATTATTGTTATATTATTATGTTAAGGCATGAAATATTATCATTCCATTTATTTTACCGTCGGTAATGTAAAAAAATAATTAAACATACATACATTTCAACACAATGACAATTGTTTTGAACAGCCCAGAGTGATACTTCCCATAAAAGTTCGCTTGTTCGATGTTACTAGGCATGCCTTTTAAGTTCCGTCGTTTCCATATTTCCCGGCAATTTTGAATTTGAAACTGTTCTATATTCGAATGTGTTTAAATTTTGAATCTCAAAATAGTTGAAAGTAATAGGATTAATGCTATTGTTTAGTCACAGCGTCGATTGGAATCTGTCAGGTTACGTACGAAAATGAATCTTTCTAAGGAAAATGTTCGTGCAATAATTTTCTACAACTTTAGAAGAGGCCTGACACGGCTTCAGTGTTTTAAAGAGCTAACATCTGTGTTCAGTGATGAAGCTTCATGTCTGCGGACTGTCGAACGCTGGTATTTAGAATTCCAGCGTGGACATACTAGTGTTAGTGACAAATCTCGCGAAGGACGCCCAAAATCCGCCTTCACTGAAGATAACATCATTGCTGTGAGACAACTAATTCTCGAAGATCGTCATATGACGTATCGAGAGATAGATGCTCTATTAGGCATCTCAGGGACAACCATTCAGAAGATCTTGCATGAAGCGCTTGCTGTGAAAAAGCTAGTTTGCCGTTGGATACCGCATCTGCTTTCCGACGATCACAAGGCCATCTTACACCATAGAATAAGAAAACTCTGCAAAGGTTCAACCGAGGAGAGTCAAATCACGTCTACGACATCATCAGTGGTGACGAATCTTGGATCTATGCCTACGATCCTGATTCCAAACAACAATCTACAATCTCGGTCTTTCAAGATGAGCCAAAGCCGACTAAAGTTGTTCGTTCTCGAAGCACTTCAAAGAAGATGGTGGCCACGTGTGTTGGAAAAACCGGCGACTATTGCACTTGAAGATCGTAGAACGGTTAACGCAGAATGGAATATCACAGTTTTTTTACCACAAGTCGTCGCCGAACTTCGAAAATCTAACTCAAAGCGACGCATCATCCTGCACCATGACAACGCAAGCTCACACAGCGCTCGTCAAACGATTGAGTATTTGAAGCAGGAAAAAGTAGAAATTCTTGACCATCCTCCAAACAGTCCTGACCTAAGCCCTAACGATTTCTTTACATTTCCTAAAATTAAGAAAAGTCTTCGTGGTCAAAGGTTCCAGCCCGGTGAAGAAGCAGTCGACGCTTTCAAGTCAGCCATTTTGAACACCCCCACTTTAGAGTGGAATAAATGTTATAATAACTGGTTTGAGCGAATGGAAAAGTGTATTAAGCTACGTGGTGAATACTTTGAAAAACAATAAAAAGTACTATAAGGTTCTAGTTGTGTTTTTTTCTTCAAACGACAAAACTTAAAAGGCATGCTTCTTAAATGCTTTTTATGTTTATTTTGCTTTATCTGACATCCACAATCAGAAGACATAGTACTATTTTATTGCCATAATTATACTACTACGCTACCACATGAAAACTACTAATAAAAATAGTATACAAGCTGTAACATAATAAACGCAAACCCTGAAACTAGTTTGTTCTAAATCGTTAACTGAATTAATTCTAACAATCTGTCTGAGGTCTTGCGTTTATTATGTTACACCTTGTATATGGTGATTGTACACGTTGCAAGTAACTGGAGCAGGTGCATTTCATCAAGTAAGCAATCGCAAATATAAGGAAACGTAAGTGAAAATCGATCCATGGTCCCTACACTAATTATTCTATCTCAAACTAACTTCAGTACTACGCACACAAAGCAAAAAGTAACTTAAAGAAAGAAACAGATAAGGCCTAAGACAGTAAGCATAAATATGCTATTATTTTATAAAAAAGAAATAAATCAAAAATCACCTTTAGATACTAATAAGCTACTCCAAACAAACTCCTTTTTAAAATTAATAACCCCAAAATACTGCTTTTTCAAAGGTACTAACCACAATCTCTGCAAAGCTGACCATTGTCTAGAACTTGTCTCAAATGCTGCCATTTAAAGCACACCTTGCGGTGAATCCAAATGCGTTTATGGTTTCAAGAGACGTGGGGATTAAAGGCAATTTACTTGCAAGGGCAAGTTTTTTGGCTGTTGCATACAACAAAGTTACAGCAACAATAATTATATCTAAATAAATTAGAATTGCTCTGGGGAAGCAAGTTGGATTCTAAATTGTTATTAGTGTAAACAGCACATCAAAACCGCTAGTGATTTTAAACTATATGTCGGAGCCTATTATTTGAGCAATATTTGACGATTACAATTAATGGAATGTCAGGCAGTCATTATCATTTTAGTAACTTTTAATCTTATCTATAGACAAACTCTATGCCTTTAATAATTGCCTGAGTGTGTTTAGTTGTATGTGCGATGGCAGATGTTAGATGAGGACCGACAAATAGTCGAAGTGAGGCGGCGGACGGCCCTACTGTGTGATTCTATTGGCAACGGGGCGAGCGGTCGGATGTATCGCGGAGAAGCTAATCTCACTGCATTCCATGTTATACGAATAATCCTTGAATAATGCGCGCATCTTGTGATATTTTGCTACCAAAGTTTGGATAATCAAGGAAGATCAGTATACCGGACAAGAACCTGGTGTTATTTCCAGATTTCCATGTTTTACTGTGTCCGTCCGACTATGAAAACGAAGATGTTCCTACCTTTCACCGTTACCACTATTGAAACGGCCATCCCTAAAACATAGGAGTCGATATATATTATACTTATTGAATGAAAAAAGTAGCGCCATAATTTCTTGCAGTACAGTCCTCGAAACAATAAAAATAATAATAGAGGTGTTTACGACCGACAAGTCGAAACTTAGAAGAAATTCTTTCCGTACAAAATAGTTTTTTGATGCGAATAAATACATGTTGCAAGTACTACTTAAGTTCTTGTCGAAACTTATGGATAGACTAACACAGAAATTAATGTTTACCGACCGCATGGAAATAGTTGCTTCCATACTTCTGTTATAAATTTCAAAAACAGCAAATTTCAAGATGCGAATCTTGCATGGTTTACATGGGCCTTAAGGTAGAGCATGTCCTTAACTACTCAAGAGCTCATGTAAATCATCATCATCATCATCATCATCCGCCCGTGTCAGTCCTCTGCTGGACGTAGGCCTCTCCCATGGCACGCCACTGAACTCAATCATCAGCTCTACTTCATCAATCTCTGCCCGCTGTATTGCGAATATCGTCTCCCTACCTAGCTACAGGGCGCCCTACACTACGTTTGCCGACTGACGCTCTACACTCAAGAAACAGTCTGCCCCAACGGCCATCAGTTCTGCGGCATATGTGACATGCGCACTGGCACTTCACTTTCACTTAAAGTAAATAATGCGGTTATTCTTATATTTAATTATAAATACTTAGAAAGATAGAGTACCTTTATTGTACACCTTTTTACAATTAGTTTATGGCGGTAAGTAAAATTGGCGGTCTTATTGCCAAAAACAATCTCTTCCAGACAACCAGTGTGTTGGAAGAAGCAATTGATAGAATAATATAAGGCAGTTGGTGGCGTAATCTAAATGTTTATATAACTACTATAATATACACACAATACATTAATGTCATAATACTTATAACATATGTATGTTATAAGTATTACAATACATACTATTGTGGATCCTGACTTACAGGAGTTACAATGGTGGGAATGTATGGCGGTTTTAGACCCATAAAAAAATACATAATACCCGTCGTTGTGGCGATTTTTGGGTGAGACTTCGCCCCGCAGTGGACGCCTTTCGGCTGATAATGATGTAACTTACACTGATTCAACGACGGTCTAGACTTCAATCTAGTCATCAGAGTATAGTTAACTTAGCTCAATGAATCGAATAATCGTGGGTACGATCCCCGCACGAGTTCAATCTTTATAGGATCCATAAAAGTATTTCTTCTGTTGGATTCAAAATTAATAAGGACAGCTTTAGGAAATAAGATATATAAAATAATAATAATAAAAATTGGCGTTAACGTTAAACTATCGAATTGATATGCCATCCTTTTCAAACTACATATTAACTAAATAAAGATGACGTGAAACACGCTTTCTCGACAACGTTACGATAACGTCATATGGTTTGCGCTAAGTCCCTTTTGAACTTTAAAGTCTACGGTAACTTCAACCCATAACATAAGATTACCAACAATATTTACACTTAACGAAAGTTGTAATATAGGACTATAAAGATGACTAAATTTTGCTAAGATTGTTGATGCCTTGCCAACCTGGTGTAGTCTGGAACGATTCCAACATTATGTAAGACAACCGCAAGATTGATATAAAAATTTGTGCAGCGGACATTTTCAGCATACTAATAGGTCAAATGTTTGCTTAGTAAGCACAAACACCAAGAGTTGAATCCTGAGGGTGCGTTTGATGAATGAACCTGAGCGCTTAGCATAAATAGTGATGTTAGAGTGACGCTATCGAGTTGGTAATTTATCCCATTTACACTACGAGTATACTAAATAAAGATGAACAAGACAGCACGCATTCTCGATGCCGTTATGATAACGTCAAATAGTTTGACGTTATCATACTTGTACATGTACTTAGCCCTATGTTTTGAAGTATCTCGTAAGCATTTTACTAGTATCACGATGAACAATTTGAAGGAGTATGGATATCCTCTTTAGCAGTATTATAGTAACCTTCCTTTGCCGTAAAAAAGAAACAGAGCTATAACTTTCGTAAGTTTATCCACGTCTCTCCGTAACGGAACAGTATTTCATAATAGAGTATTATGTTTTTATAGAGGAGTGTTTTATAGTTTTTAATGCTAATAGGGTTACACTTTATAGCTCTGTTTACCTGAACTCTGATTTTATGGTACTGACATTTTTTGATGTAGTAATAGTGACTAAAAAGGTAAAAAGAGCTCATTTTCTTCTTACCTACTCAGAGCTAGGCACGAAAAAATTTACGTTAGCCTAACGCCAGCGAGTTGATGTGCTACCTTTATATGCTATCCTTGTAACACTATAAATTGTCTAAATAAACAAATGACCGTAACAAAACTATTACTCGATAGAAATCGTGCTAAGGCCTCTGGACTAAACAGATTTATACTTGTGTACTTATTGTTTATCGTCTCTGGAATTAGACATACTTTATTTCTTCCAAAAAAGTTAGCAACCCTAAGGCACATAGTACAAACAATTTGACTTATTTTGATAACCATTATTTATATAGTCATATAAGGATCTTGGGGGCCGCGGTTAGAAGTGGAACTAACGCTGTCATCAAATGTAATTGACGGACGATTTAGTGCAGTAGTTGAGAGCTTAAGCCGCTCTGCCCACTGCGTCTAATAGTCACGGGTTCGAGTCCCGCACGGGACAAATCTTTGTGTGATCCACAATTATTTGTTCCGGTCTGGGTATTTGTGTATGTGAATTTTCATGTTTGTAAACGCACCCACGACAGGAATAAATCCTAGTGTGGGGCTACGTAAAAAAATAAATAAATGAAAAAAAAAATTGACGACCGTCGCAAGTTACTATTAGCTATGAAATTTACCCAAATTTATTTAGTAACCATACAGACCCACGCATTGCAATATTTCCCTGGGAGTAGGAAAAATGTACTAATAGATAACTTTTATTTCACACCAACGTTTGTCAATGTCATCAACGGTCCAAAACATCCTTCTCGCAGTATGTCCTTTTTTTATATATTTTATCAATTTATTACTAACTAGTGGCCGCCCATTGATCGAAATTCGACCATAATTAATTTAAATTATAAGTTTGAACATTATTAAAGGTTCTATTGTCAAAGATTATATTTCTTTAATCACAGATTTTGCCAAGGCTACACTGTTAATTTGCCTATTTTTTTTAACAAATGATATTAAATTTAAATTTAAAAATCCAAAAAATGATTAAAATAAAGAATACCTTATTTTTTTATTTTTTTGTAAAAACTCTTTCATCGTTTGCTGGTTAATATTAAAGTCAAACAATATTAATCTATTCTCAATTTGACCACAGTCTTTAACAATAAACAAAAGAGTATATATGCGTGTGTGTGATAAATACATGGTAGTGTGTGTAATGTTTGTTTTATTGATTTAATGTATTTTTATGCATAATTTTTAAATAATATTAGCATTCTGCACTCCTTCTCTATATAAACTATAAGTGTGGAAAATTTCATACTCCTCCGTCCGCGCAATTTTCGTAAAAAGTGGTACAAAGTTTTTGCTTCACGTATTAAATAATGATTCTGAAAATGAAGATATATTGCTATCACCGGGTATAATCGCCAGACTACTTAGTGAATAATTTAGTGATCACCTAAACGTGTTAGGTGAATTTGCATTTAATTAGCAATTTCTATCGTTACTATAAAATGCTTAGTTACAACTCACAAAATGTTAGAATCCGCTATAAAGTCAAAATGTTAACGTCAATGCCAATTCTTATTTTGGTATTGCTGTTTGGGTTACCAGGTAATTTATCAATAATTATATTAAGAACAAGTATCTGCCCGCGACTGCGTCCACGTTGATTTTAGACAGGAACCTAACAACTTTCCGGAATAAAAAGTACTATCTGTGCGCCAAATTTTATCCAAATCCGGTCAGCCGTTGTTGCTTGATTGAGTAACAAACATCCAAACATACAAACTCTCACATTTTTAATATTAGTAGGATTAATACAGCTAGTTAAAAATTCCGGCTTCGCCCTTATAATTTTTATTTTATTTTTACTATTAAAATAATATTATATTTTAAATCAGCATATTCTGTTCCAACGACTGCCTCGTTGATTTAGAGGCGAATAGTGCGCGTAACGATAACGACATCCTGGGTTATGTTCTTCCAATCATAGGTTCTGAAAAAATGTAATTTTGCGGTAGAAAATTTTCCAATATCAGTTCGGAGTCTGGAATTATTGTGCCCGGTACAATGGGGACAGTTTCACCCCTGTTATATGGGACCCAATATCGTCAGGGAAAAGTAGGTATACATAGTACACCTCTGCCGGACTCGCTTAGGGGAATAAAGGCGTGACGGTGGTTATTTTTTTATTCTGTTCCACTGCTGGTTTAAAACCTTCTCGCACAAATGGAAGTAAGAGAGTCATACTCTATCATATGAATCAGTGTGGATTTTTGAAGGCAGGTCCATGGCTGCCTGCTGTTGAAATTTATCTAGCCTTCCGTGAGGCTTTCTACTTAGCTTGACAATTACTACATGACATGGTTACCGGTCCCAACGGCTTAAAGTGCCTTTCAAAACATGGAGCCCCTTTAAAATGGGAACACTGCATATGATTATATATCGCTAAGAAGGTCAAAGTCATGCAACGCTACGAGCGGTTTAATTTACGTCCGGTTATATAATTCAGATTGGATGATGTAAAATACGTAAAGAAATTACCGGAAAAATCTAAATTATATTCCTGGGGCCATTTCTTTATAAGTATACGCAACCCCCTTCTACTCGATCCTAAACTTACCAATTTTTCGCGTACCTATTAAAATAGGTATCTATTCATTTAATTGTAATATTCATTCAATAGCGTAAATGGAATATTTCATCCACCTATGAATTTCTTCTTAGTACCCAAAATGCGATCATTTTTGCTTTCTATTAAAACACTATTTTATTAAAAGTATTCTTTGAAATATTAGAGTAGCCTTGCACATGTAATAATATTGACATTATTCACTATATACACAACAATTTGCAATACTATGATATATAATTTAAAATGTCCTGTGTGTGTGTGAATGATCTACGCTGTTGGCCGCGGGCCTTTACAGCTTCACCGGACAAGATAAAATGTCCTATTGCCTCATATTTGTAGTAACCAGCCCACGCGATTAGTCCAAGGGCAGTATACAGTAGGTACAGTTTAGTACTATCTACTTATCTACCACGTAGTAAGGTATTCTTCGCTTTAACTAAGGTTATTCTGATTTACTGTCAAATGAGTATTATATGGACCAAGAACAAACGAAGCCTGTTTTAAGTAGTGTAGAATTATTAAGTAGGTACTTCGTCTTTCGTCAAAATTTTGGAAGTTTAAAACTTGCTAACTAATTTGTAACTTTATTATTTTTTGTAAAAATAGTTATAACTTTCATCATGGATATGTCATTCCGTCACAGGGACAAATCAGTGACCACGAAGACTAAAAAATTTGTCTGTAAAAAACCTAAAGAAGGTAAGAAGATTACTATACAAGGTGTAACATAATAAACGCAAGACCTGAAAGTAGTTAGTCCAAAATCGGTAACTGAATTGATTCCAACAATTTTTAATGTATCTTACATTTTATTCTAATTTGCAAAAAATGCTTTTACTCCTTCAGTGCGCTATAACAAACTAAATTTATTATTGATTCAAATCAATATGGAGATTTCAAATGCATTCCTAAAACGTATTTCTGAAAACGCACACATACACGTAAAAGTTTCGTTGTTAATTGGGGTATAAAAGTGCTTTAAAAAAGGGTAAACACCTTTAAATTTGGAAATTTGGCTATCGTTTTGAATTTATGCAGCAATTCTCTAATCGGGGTGTCTGGGGTCTTGCGTTTATTATGTTACACCTTGTATATATAATATAACTGTCTTCACAAATTTATAGTCATAAATTTGTGAAGACAGTTATATTATACATTGAAAAAAAAGGTATTGGTAAAAGACTCAATTAGAATCGAGTCTTCAAAGATGCAACGTTTTTTGTGTGTTTGATCCAATAGTCTTACTCAAAAGTATTTATTATAATTAAGATTGGTAATAGGCGCCAGGAGCCTACGTACTACGGATAGATTGAGCTATTTGCTTTCTATCTATCAACCAACAAGAGAAGGTAGTTGTCTGGATCATTTCATGTTAAAGATTAATAAACTTAAATATAGTGCTAACATAGCCGTCCTAAATACTTCAATTACAGATCACACACAGTATTCCTAACTATATCTAAGGTTAAAAATGACACTAATCTTTAGATCAGTGTCATAAAACTACTGAGATTATTGATTTCGATAAATCATACAGAGTTCTTTTACAAAAGAATTTAGCTACATTGCTTTTATGTAATGATCCGGAATTAATAACCAGAAAGCTATTAAGTTGGTTAGCAGAGTCCCTAGAAGAGGGTAAATCAGTACACGCCGTCCCCAACAAACAGAGAGCCGTAAAACCCTGGATGAGTCCTGGTATTCTTAAGTGTATCAAGAATCGAAATAAAATGCAATTAAAACTAAGGTCCGACCCATATAATGAAATTTTAAGAATAACATACAAGCGATATCGCAACTTTTGTAATAATCTGATAAAAAAATTAAAACGTAAATATGATAGAAAGCAATTAGCCAGTACTGCTAATAATACAAAAGCACTCTGGAAAACAATTAAAACGATCACCCATCTCAAAACCGCTAAATCAAATTGCAACGAGCTACTGTTAGCTAAATTCACACCTGATGAGGCTGTCAATTGTGCAAATAATTTCTTTGCTAGTGTTGGAAGTGAGTTGGCGAATGATATTAAAGCTAACAATTCTCAATATGCTATCGCTAGCCCGTTTCGTCATTTATCCCATAACTCATCCCTTGTTCTATTAGATACAGATCCTGCTGAAGTATCAGCTACTATTATAAGTTTGAAAACACATAGCGCTCCTGGTTGGGATAATGTTCCAACCAAATTCCTCAAAATGTGTCATCATATTATTGCTCCTGTACTCAGTCACCTAGCGAATTGGTGCTTCAACTTAGGTGTATTCCCTGTTCTTCTTAAAAAAGCTACGATTACTCCGGTGTACAAGGCTGGGGACAGAAGTGACGCTAATAATTATCGACCAATTTCTGTGTTACCTTCAATTTCTAAAGTTCTGGAAAAATTAATAAATACGAGACTTTTAAACTATCTCGACAAATTTAATATTATCTCTAACTCCCAATATGGCTTTAGACGAGGATTATCTACAGAAGATGCAACATTAGCTTTAACATCTCGTATTATTGAACAACTTGACTCAAGAAAAAAATGCCTAGGCGTTTTTCTTGATCTCAAAAAAGCATTTGTTTGACACCGTTTCTGTCCCCATCCTCGTACGGAAACTGGAAAACATTGGCATCCGTGAAGCCCCATTAAAATTACTTACGAATTATCTACAGGAGCGCACTCAGAGGATTAAAATTGGAACTTACGTGAGTCGGGACCTAGAAACATCTTTTGGAGTCCCTCAGGGCAGTGTATTGGGCCTTACTCTATTTTTAATTTATATAAATGACCTTACTAATATCAGCATTGAGGGTGGTAAAGTATACTCATACGCTGACGATACTGCAATCATTTTTTCTCGCACATCTTGGAACGCAGTGTTTAATAGTGCTGAAGCTGGATTAACTAGAGTTTCTGAATGGCTAAAGTTGAATCTCCTCTCACTTAATATAAACAAAACAAAATATATTTGTTTTGCTACGAACAAGGCTACCCTACCTAAAACCGATAAATTATTAAAAATTTACAAATGTTACAACCTAAACCCTCTGAACTGTGGCTGTGATACATTAGAAAGAATAGCAATTAATAAGTATCTGGGGGTCATTATTGATTATCGATTATCCTGGCATGCACAAATTGAATATGTAAATGACAGAATACGTAAGCTCATATGGATCTTTAAAATGCTAAGGCACATTACATCGCGTCATCTCATAAAGCAAATATACATTTCATTAGTGCAGTCAGTTTTGGGATATTGCATCTCAGTCTGGGGTGGGTCTACAAAAGTAAAGTTTCTCGATGTAGAACGAGGACAACGTTCGTAACTTAAAGTTATGTTTCTCAAACCACATCGTTTTTCAACAGCAGACCTGTATAAATTGAGTGATGTATTAACTGTGAGGCAACTATACATTTTACTGGCCATTTTAAAACTACATAAAACCCTACCATTTGTTCCGAAGGCACCAATTAGAAGAAGGAAAAATGACGTTGCTAAAGTTAATAGAAGTAGAACCTCCTTTGCTAACCGTCAGTTCATTGCCAAGTCTGCGTTTTTATATAATCAATTTAATAAATTACTTGACATACATAAAATGAATCACCGTGATTGTAAAAGGACTGTTACCTCTTGGATAAAATCCTTAAACTATCATGATACTGAAGCTCTCCTGCAACCTGTAGTATAAATGACACACACTCTACCTATAGAGTACATATACACGCGTAAACACAAACACACACACACACAAACAAACACACACACACACACACGCGCACAAACACACACGCAGATGCATACACACACGCACACACGCGCACTCTCTCTTACACACACACACACACATCAAATTTTTATTATATTATATTGCTTTTACAGTTTATTTCTATTAATTATCATTATTCACTGCTATAGGAGAGCGGGGCTTCCTGCCACAAGTTTTATACTAAACTTACTAGGAGGACCCATCAACTAATAATTTGTGTAACGTGATTTAAAGAAATAAACGTTATTTATTTATTTATTTTTTTATTTATTTATCTATATATCTATCTATATGATCACGCCAGATCCCTTGCGGGGTAGGCAGAGAGTACAGAGTTCCAACAGGTTCTTTACTTACATACCTCTCTGGCTTCCTCTACTCTCATAGATCGTCGCATACACTCTCGCCGGTTACGGAGACTCTTGACTTGTCCTTCGGATACGACTTGGTCTATTTGGACATGGTAAGGTAGTCTAGGTCTTCCCCGATACCGTTCCACTTTCATATTATATATCTGTTTTGCTATTCTTTCTTCTGACATTATTTCTATATGCCCGAACCAACGGAGCATAATCTTTCTCATCTCATCTCATCATCCCCTATTTGTTTTATCCTATATATTGCAGTTTTTAGGTCAGATAATAGGTTTTTCAATGAGATGAGTTTACGGAAGCGAGGGACGATTATAGCCAATGAAATATATTAGTAAATATCAGATGAGGCGGATTTTGATGTAACTTTGCATGCGGTAACTTATATTGTTGTCTAACATATTGTATACTATAAATCCCGGAAAATCATAAGATTACTCCAGGAAACCGCCGCGTGGTTCCCGGCTTAGAATAGGACCAACCCATCTCATCCCATCGGGTGTCGTACAAGGCGACTAAGGGAAAACTAGGGAATGGGCAGCAGCGTTCTCTTAACACTTCTGCGATCAAAAACTGCGCTTGCCAACCCGCCTGCCAAGCGTGGCGAGTATGGCAAATCCCCCCAATCACTATTATGGAAGAAAAGAAGAAAACCAGGCCCCTAGTCCCCGGCAGTCCTGATCGTCCTGGCCACGGTAGCAGCCATGGTAACGACAGGACAAGGGGTGCTAAGAATCTCCGGCAGAGATTCGGCTACCACCAAAAACGAAAATTGGCCCTGGTGACATACAACGCACGCACTTTGAGGACAGATGAGAAGCTTGTTGAGCTGGAGGAAGAGATAAACAAGTTGCGGTGGAATATTGTTGGTTTATCGGAGGTCCGAAGAAAGGGCGAGGACACGATAACCTTAAAATCCGGCAACTTGTTTTACTACCGGGAGGGCGAACAGCAGTCCCAAGATGGTGTCGGATTTATCATCCACAAGTCACTCATAGACAACGTTGTGTCCATCACTAGTGTGTCGCGCAGGGTAGCGTACCTGATACTCAGAATATCCAAAAGATATTCGCTGAAGGTCATACAGGTCTACGCACCGACCTCGACATACTCAGATGATGATGTCGAAGTTATGTATGAGGACATTAGTAGAGCCATACATACTTCCAAAACACACTTTACAGTGGTTATGGGTGACTTCAATGCGCGGCTGGGCAAACGGGGCGATGATGAGTTGAGAGTGGGGCAATTTGGACATGGGCAGCGCAACCCCAGGGGTCAGAGGCTGGCCGAATTCCTGGAGAAGGAGGGACTCTTTATGATGAACTCTTTCTTCCAGAAGCCGTCTCATAGGAAATGGACCTGGATGAGCCCTGATGGATTCACAAAAAATGAGATAGACTTCATCATGAGCACCAAGCGACAAATATTTAATGATGTCTCCGTGATTCACAGGGTAAAAACCGGCAGTGATCACCGAATGGTCAGAGGCACATTAAATATTAATGTCAAAATGGAAAGATCGCGTCTGATGAAGTCTACGCTCCGACCTTCTAATGCACATATCCAAAACCCCGAGAACTTTTAACTCGAATTGGCAAACCGCTTCGAATTGCTAGACAGCAGCGCATCAGTGGACGAAATAAATGTATTTTCTTTCTTCTTTCTTTCTTTCTTTCTAAATCAACAACAGGCTGGTAGAGACTGTCCATACGGTCGGGTCCAAGTATTTTAAGCCCCACCGTAAAAATAGACCTCAAAAACTATCCAACTACACCCGAAACCTCATGGCTGAGCGACGTTCCATGACGCTCCAAACCTCCAATGATGCTAAGTCCTATAGGCAGCTCAATGGACAGATATGGAAGTCCTTGCGACAAGACTTACGGTCCTTCAATACAAGGCGTATTGAGGAGACCATAGCACAGAACAAGGGCTCTAAAGTGTTCGCAAGAGACGCGTCTATTGGGCAAAGCCAGTTGACGAAGCTGAAGATGGAGGACGGAAACGTAACGTCGAATAGGTCGGAGGTGCTCAGGGAGATAGAGAGGTTCTATGGGCAGTTGTATACCTCAGTAGCTGAACCTGTTCTTGACTTGGTAAAAGACCCAAGAGCCAAGCTAACCCGACACTACACTGAAGATATCCCGGACGTCAGCCTGTACGAGATTAGGATGGCTCTCAAACAACTCAAAAATAACAAAGCGCCGAGCGAAGACGGAATTACCGTAGAGCTTCTGAAAGCGGGCGGAACGCCAGTAATTAAAGTCCTTCAGAGGCTGTTTAATTCCGTCTTGCTCGAAGAGAAAACGCCGGAAGCATGGAACAGGGGTGTGGTGGTACTGTTTTTCAAGAAAGGTGATAACACTTTACTGAAGAATTATAGGCCCATCACACTGCTGAGCCATGTTTATAAGTTGTTTTCGAGAGTCATTACGAATCGTCTCGAACGCAGGTTTGATGACTTCCAGCCTCCCGAACAAGCCGGTTTCCGGAAAGGCTTTAGTACCATAGACCACATACATACGCTGCGGCAGATTATACAGAAGACCGAGGAGTATAATCGGCCACTATGCTTGGCGTTTGTGGACTATGAGAAAGCCTTCGATTCGATCGAGACTTGGGCGGTTCTTAGATCTCTCCAGCGATGCCGCATTGACTATCGGTACATCGAAGTGTTGAAGTGCTTGTATAATAACGCCACCATGTCAGTCCGAGTACAGGGGCAGTGCACGAAGGCAATCCCCATAAAAAGAGGAGTAAGACAGGGAGACGTCATTTCTCCGAAACTGTTTACGGCCGCCTTAGAGGACGCCTTCAAGCTCTTGGAATGGCAAGGCTTTGGCATCAACATCAATGGCGAATACATCACTCACCTTCGATTTGCCGACGACATTGTGGTCGTGGCGGAGTCGCTGGAAGATCTAGCACGAATGCTCGGTGACCTCAACAGAGTATCTCAACAAGTGGGTCTTAAAATGAACATGGACAAAACCAAAATAATGTCTAACGTCCATGTCGTACCCACCGCATTCACCGTTGGGAACTCTATTCTTGAAGTTGTCGACGAATACATTTACCTGGGACAGGTAGTCCGGTTAGGTAGGTCCAACTTTGAGAGAGAGGTCAATCGACGAATCCAACTCGGCTGGGCAGCGTTCGGGAAACTGCGCAATATCTTCACATCCAAAATACCTCAGTGCCTTAAGACTAAAGTTTTCAGTCAATGTGTGTTACCAGTGATGATATATGGATCAGAGACGTGGTCTCTTACAATAGGTCTCATAAAAAAGCTCAGAGTTGCTCAGCGAGCTATGGAGAGAGCTATGCTCGGCGTTTCTCTACGTGATCGAATCAGGAATGAGGAGATTCGTAGAAGAACCAAGGTTACCGACATAGCCCTTAAGATTAGCAAGCTGAAGTGGCAATGGGCGGGCCACATAGCGCGTAGATCGGACGGGCGTTGGGGCAGAAAGATTCTAGAGTGGCGACCACGTATTGGCAAGCGCAGCGTGGGACGACCGCCTGCCAGATGGACCGACGATCTTGTGAAAATCGCAGGAAGTCGTTGGATGCAGGTGGCATCGGACCGGTTACGCTGGAAAGCGATTGGGGAGGCCTATGTTCAACAGTGGACAAGTATGGGCTGAGATGATGATGATGATGACTCCAGGAAACACGAAAATTTGTATTTTTAAAAGACACTTTAATCCAAGCCTGTTTAATGGATTTAAATGAAAGTTTATGCAAATGTTGTCTGTATAAAATATCACAACTCTGTATAATTGTATTTTTGAAAAATTGAACAATTCCTAAGGAGATAACTCGATTTTGGTAAATCATTCCCTGTTCCAAAACTACTCTTCAGATGTTAGTGAAACTTAGCACGGACATATATCATGTAACAGAAAATATAGTTAATACTTATGTTCCCAGAAAAACAAACGGTTTTTAGGGAAATGTAAAACATCATCAATACATTTAATAAAACTGTAACGAAGTCGTGTCTGTATATGTAATGTTTTTAAGAAATAATAACCCGGAGCATCCAAAAATAAATCTATTGAAATAGACTTAAAAAGAGACTATTTCAATAGATTTATTGATATAGGTAGAAGCCAATTCCACTATTTTATACACTTATACTTTCATACCTACACACTTTTTTACTACGCTGTTGCGAACGCGGTCGGACAGTTGAGTTAGCACATCTTCTGCAGGGCTTGCATTTTAACTGCCTTTATCCTGCTTTCTTGGTAGTTCTTGCACGACTTTTCATCGCCAATAAAAAGTCTAAGCATGTCTGAAAAATACACAGACGAAGTCGCGGGTACAGCTAGTTTACTAATATCGATACGTCCTATGTATAAGGGCCAATGTGCAAATTGACAACTTTTTAGTAGAGACTCTCAAAGTTTCAATTTGATGTATTTTTACATGGTTCAGCTTATGTTTGTGAAACTTTGCATAGTTACTATGACACATATGTACGTTATTCTAACTACATCGATTTATTTGTATATTATATTAGCTTTTTAATTTATGTAGATATGCCTATAACCGTGCTTTAATTATACTGAAAAAAAACAAGTAAAAAGGCCAAAGTGTCACTTTGGACGATTTACTGCGCATAAGCTTATGTTGGGAAAAACGTGTATTTAAAAAATTTGTTTAATCCATATTTATAAACATTTCAAATAATAAATAACTTAAACAAACAATTTAATTATTTTATGACATAATTGACACTTATACGTTATCTTACGTTACGTTACGTTATCTTACGTCTTTAATATTATTTGTCTACCAAATGCATCAAGTAATTTAAACGAAGTTGTGAGAAAGTTGGGTGATCCAGATACGTTCTTGAATGTTTGTGATAGCCTCAAAAGGCATTACGTAGAAGCTTATGTGCCTATCTTCAGTGTATCAGTGGCTAACAGGATGAAGCCATACGTTGCACGAGTAAACAATATTATCAAGGCAATAAGAAGTCCTTGGGCGGCTTGGATAAATCCAACATTGGCTGCTAATGGCGCTTGTAGACGATTATAGTATCTGGTGCAGCTTAAGACGCTTACACGCGTTAATTTCATCGCCTTAATTGTTTGCAAGTAACAGAAACTTGCGCATGTAGTATACAAACACTTTTACCAAAGGAAAGAAAGGGCAACATGATTGCCCTAAATTTTTTGGTGGTAAGCATCTCACCCTGACTTCAGCTATTTTTTACGATATCCACAGAAAATAAAGACTAGTTTTAGCAAGGAAAACAAATATTCATAGTTTTCACACAATTCTATACCGGTTAAACAACAAGAACATGGATAAAAATACAATTAAAGTTATTATAATTTAAATCTAAATTCTATTGTATGTTTTTTAGTCATTGAAGTCTTTTTAGGCAGTGTAGACAAAATATTTAGTAACAAAACATCAGGTTTGAAGCAGGTTTCAACAAAAGGGACTCCGTATGTCAGTGAAATGTTGCACAAAATAAAATTTTATGTCAATGAACAAGGCACGGCAATACCCAGAAAGGATTACCCAGGTTGGTTCTAAGTCGTTTATCCCTAATTCTGTCAATGTGGTTTATCTACAGTCAAAAGACATCCACTGCAGGATAAAGGCCTCCCCCAAAGATCACCACGATGCATCCAACTTTTACACATGACCTTCACCAGGTCAAAGGTCCATCTTGTTGGGGGCCTGCCCAATCCACGGCTTACGGTACGTGGTCGCCACTGTAAAACCTTACCGTTTACGGTATCTAGCCTTTCTGCCCGGGGCATTAAAAGACGAAGCTATCCCATGGATAACAAGCGTCTGGGGTATGGTTGATGTTCCTCACATTCAGTTAAAAAAGCGATCTCAAGTAGAATAATGTGAGTGACTCCATGCTGGCATGAGCACTACAAGGGTGAGGAGGAAGCATTTTTTACTTTTAAAATGTGCTCAATCAAGCAAGGCACAAGAGAATGTTACTACTTTTCGTTTGAATTTCCCGAATTTTGTGTGTGTGTGAATGATCTACGCTGTTGGCCGCGGGGCCTTTACAGCTTCACCGGACAAGATAAAGTTCCCGAAGCTCTCATATCCTGTCAAAAAGGGTGCCGTAGGTGTTTTCTTTGTAGGATAAAAGTTTTAGGTAGCTCAATTTTTCACAGATTTGAATCTGCGTAAAAAGCGTATAGTGAAATTGAATAGCTATCTTGTTGTTTCTTTTTTAATAAAACTGTAGTCCCACACTAGAAATTATTCTTGTGTCACGAGTGCATTTACAAATATAAAATTCACATGTACAAACACCCAGACCGAAACAAATATTTATGGGTCATAAAAAAATTTGTTCCGTGCGGGAATCGAACCCCACGAACCTGTGACTCTCACCAAACCGTCCGTCTAATTATTGTGAATAAAAAATGCGGTTATCGCACATTCCTGCGATGCAAGTAATTAGGTATAATGTTTGTCGCGTCGCATCACTCTTGGAAATATGTATGATTGGATTGTATCATCTTACTTTCGCCCTGTCGTTCAGGATAATATGTTTATGTGTAACTAATAATAATAATAATAGCCCTGTTAAGAAACTGATTTTATCCAATGCACAACAAAATTATGCCATCATTTGATATATTTTATTGACGTTAAGATAACACAGGACAAATTTTTTTTTGTTGTGCACCTCTCTTTGTGCCTATGGTCGATAGAGTCGGTAATGTACAATATATCGTCATACGTTATTTTTACTCATCAGCTCTAGTTTACCTTCTACCCTTATTTAATTTTTTTCCCGGTCTTTTTCGTAAATAGTCATTATTACAATAACATCGATAAAGTTTATGTTACTATATCATTATGGCTAGTACGTCCAGATGTTGTGTTAACAATCCTGATACATTTTGTTATGTTTGTGGTGAAGAAAGATTAGCGTAAATCGATAACAGACACTGAATCGTCTGTATTTTGCTTACTTCGGTATTGAAATTCGACAGCAAGAAAAAGTGTGGGCGCCTCATAGTGTATGTAAACTATGCATTGAACATTTGCAATAATGGGAGAAAGTGACACGTAAGTCTTTAAAGTTTGGAGTGCCTATGATATGGCGAGAATAAAAAAATCATTATGACGACTGTTACTTTTGTATGACTAATATAGTGGACATCAACAAAAACAATCGCCGTGAATGGAAAAACCCTAATATTTCTTCAGCACAAAGACCTACTCCGCATTCAGAAAATGTTCCAATACCAGCTTTTCACCAGGAAGTGCAGCAATCTCAGGAGGAAAAAGCTGAAACACCTATTTCTTCTCAAGTAGATGATGACTTTGAATACTGCGGAAAAACATCAAACCCTAAGCCATTTTCGCAGAATGAGCTTAATGACCTCATCAGAGACTTAGATCTTTCTAAGGAACGTGCTGAGCTACTAGCGTCCAGATTAAAAGAAAATATTGCCTTTCCTTAGATTTTCGAGTGTCTACATATCGCACGAGACAACGACGCTTATTACAATTTTTTTTCATCTGATAAAAAAAAATTGTATTGCTGTAATGTGAATGGTTTGCTGATATTCATGGGTTTGACGATCTATCAGCCCACAAAAAAATTAAGGCTGATGAAACAGTTTGTTAAGGCTCTCAACAGAAATGGTCAATGTTTTCAGTTTATTTAACAGACATTTCCTTGTTTAACTACTGAAAAACTAAAAGCAGTATCTTTGATGGACCTCAAATACGTCAGTTAATGAAAGAAACCACTAATTTTGAGACTTCTATGAACGATCAGGAAAGGCTTACGTGGAAATCTTTTGTAGCATTGCTTTTCCTCGGAAATCATAAGGCTGATAACTATGTAGAATTAGTAGAAGAAATGCTGGTTCGTTTCAAAAATTTAGGCTGTCAGATGAGTATAAAATTACACTATCTCAATAGTCATTTAGATCAATTTCAACACAATTTAGGAGATTTAAGCGAAGAACAAGGAGAACGTTTCCACCAAGACATAAAAACGATGGAGAATAGATACCAAGGAAGGTGGGACACCCATATGATGGCCGACTATTGCTGGGGAATCATGTAAGATTGCCCACGTCAGTCTCATTCTAGATAATCACTTAAAAGGCAATTTCTTGATGCTTAATACCAATAAAATATTATTTTTTTCTGAAAACTGTAATTTTTATATCTCGGGAACTCGAGCTGATAGGAAAAAACCGGTAACATTTTTGATATCACCATGTAAGACATCCTTAAAATCAGGTCTTAAATCCCCGGCACCAAAATCGTTGTAGGCCTGTGTAATAGATGCCGTACTTGTGTTTTACCTAATCTCTCTCTCTCTCTCTCTCTCTCTCTCTCTCTTCAGCTGAAAGACGTCCACTGCAGGACAAAGGCCTCCCCTAAAGACCGCCACAACGACCGGCTTTGTGCTGTACGCATCCAACTTCTACCCGCGACCTTCACCAGGTCATCGGTCCATCTTGTAGGGGGCCTACCCACTCCACGTCTTCCGGTACGTGGTCGCCATTCGAGAACCTTTCTGCCCCAACGGCCGTCAGTTCTACGAGCGATGTGCCCCGCCCACTGCCACTTAAGTTTAGCAATTCTGAGTGCTATGTCAGTGACTTTCGTCCTCCTGCGGATCTCCTCGTTTCTGATTCGATCCCGCAGGGTAACTCCGAGTATAGCTCTCTCCATCGCCCTTTGGGTGACCTTGAGCCTTGTTATAAGGCCCATCGTAAGCGACCATGTCTCAGTGCCGTAAGTCATCACTGGCAACACACACTGGTCAAAGACTTTTGTCTTGAGACACTGCGGAATTTTGGACGAGAAGATGTTACGTAGCTTCCCAAACGCCGCCCAACCGAGCTGGATTCGACGATTGACCTCTTTCTCGAAGTTGGACCTACCTAATTGGATTTCCGAAAAGGCTTCAGCACCATAGACCACATTCATACGCTGCGACAGGTCCTACAGAAGACTGAAGAGTATAACCGGCCACTATGCTTAGCGTTTGTGGATTATGAGAAGGCCTTCGATTCGATCGAGACTTGGGCTGTACTACAGTCTCTCCAGCGGTGCCAAGTTGACTACCGGTATATCGAGGTGCTGAAGAGTTTGTACGAAAACGCTACTATGTCAGTCCGCCTTCAGGACCAGAGCTCGAAACCTATTCAACTGCAGCGTGGTGTGAGACAGGGAGACGTTATATCCCCGAAACTGTTCTCCGCCGCGCTGGAAGATGTCTTTAAGCTTCTGGACTGGAGAGGACTAGGTATCAACATCAACGGCGAGTACATCTCTCACCTTCGATTTGCCGATGATATCGTGCTCATAGCGGATACCCTGGAAGACCTCAGTGCCATGCTCGACGACCTCAGTAGAGTCTCTCAACAAGTAGGTCTTAAAATGAACATGGACAAGACGAAGATCATGTCAAACGTCCATGTAGTACCAACTTCTATAAAGGTTGGAGACTTTACGCTCGAAGTTGTTGACGATTATATATACCTGGGACAAAGAATCCAATTAGGTTTTACCTAATAAAAAATACTAAATAAACTACCCAAGTACTATTTCTAGTAAAATGTCTGTAAATGTTTACGTAAATTAAAATACCGGTTTCTTATATTTCTATTACGGAGTTTATAGTTCTAGATACATAAGTATACATACAATTTAAGTTTTTTTCGGGGGTAGGTGAAGAAAACTACAGGCGTGTTTTGTTAGCTCAATTATTTAAATAATAAAAAATATAGTATTTTTCTCTTTTATCAACATATATTTTTAGTGTTCTAGCATAAATTAAGTGCTACTTACATTTGCACCACATTTTATGTAAGCCATAACATTCTGTACGCCACCTGCCAGCAAAGCTTCATCACTACAATTTGTTTGAACACAGAACTTTCAAACATAACAATATGTCTCGTCTCACGGAGGTACTGAACACACAACACAGACTTGAAGAGAATGTGGCAAAGAAATTCGAAGAACTCCAACTTCAAATCAACAATGCTGGTACATCTAGATACACTGTTGTTAAACTGGCTGAAGAGCTTCGGAACTTCAGGGAGCTGGTCTTCAATATCCTGAATCTCCTTCGGCAGCAGATAGAAGAGTGCACCAGGCAAGTTGATGACTTGGAAACAAGGAACCGACGAAAAGCCCTGGTGTTTACAGGATTTGCCGAAAAGGAAAACGAAGATTGTTCTGGAACTGTATTGGAGGTTCTCAAAAGCAGACTTGGTGTCCGTGATGTGTCCTTATCAGATATAAAAGTCTGCCATAGACTGGGCTCAGTCAATAAGGAACATCGTCGCCCCATTCTTGTCCGGTTTAATGACATAGCAACGAAGTCTGCAGTGTGGAAGGCCAAAGCTAAGTTGAAGGGCTCCTCTATAACTGTCAAGGAGTTCCTGACTAGGTCCAGGCAAACGGTCTTCACCAGAGCCCGGCTGCACTTTGGTATGCGATCAGTTTGGACACATTCGGGGACCATTGTTATTAAGTCATCCGATGGTAATAACCATAGGATCACTACCATGGAACAATTAACCACTCTCTCTGCCAAGTACCCAAAGGCGCGCTGATGACCTAGAAAACAGAATAATTTGCATTGAAATCATTTGTTTGGGACGCAATTACCGTAAATATTACTTATATCTGTTTGTATTAACCTCACCTTGTCAAATTTATTTATTTATTTAATATCTTTCTATAACTAAATACATATGTTAGGGTATAGCCCCACAAAACCATGTTACTGGTTTGACTGTGGGAACGTTCAACTGAGCCTCTTTATAAATTCATCACTTGAGTTGCATCAATACACATTTGTTTTTTAACAATGTATTATGATAAGTTCTAACCGATCTGACATTGTTAGCACTTACTCAGCAGAAACTTGTTTAGTTTTCTTTTAAACGTTAGTTTATCAATTTCATGTCTGATCTCATCTGGTAGACTGTTAAGTAAATAAGGCAGACGTTTTTTAAGTGTTCTGTCACCGTAGTAATTGCTAACTCTGGGAACAATAAATTTGCCAGAAGTCATAGATCGTGTATTATGGTCGTTGGTCACCTGTAAAAGTTTATGCCCTTGACTGCCGTGTTGGTTTGTCGCTAGTAATAATTTATGTTTCAGACTAATTGGTAGAATCTCACATATCTGAAATAGTTTTCTATAATCACCTTTGCAACTCATTTTTGTCTTTTTGCTAACCAAAAGTTTTAAGAATCGGATTTGTAATGTTTCTAATTTATCTAAATAAGTTTTGTATGTTAACCCGTAACTGTCAAGAGCATAACATAATATAGAGTCCACTAAAGACATATATACACATCGTAGGGTACCAATAGGAACTTTAAAACCCAGATGATACATTTTCCCTAATATTATTCTTAATTTACTTATTATGTAATCTATGTGGTGACACCAAGAGAAATGTTCATCTATGATTACTCCAAGATAGGTTACGCTGTTTAAACGCTCAATGTTTTTACATTTACAAGATAGACAATGATTGTGAAAGCATGAATAATCATGTGTGATTAAGGGGTTGAGTAGAACACTTTGATGTATATAAGGCGAATGTAAAAGTAATAGTTTAGTTTTATCAGCGTTTAGAATAATACCGTTATCGTGAGACCACTTAACGACTGCGTCTATGTCCTCTTGTACTAGACGGCAGGCCTCAGACACATCAGTGCCGGCGCGAAGTATGCAGAGATCGTCCGCATACATGTGTGCGGAACAATGTTTTAGAACATCACACAAACTATTGACATGTATGAGATAGCAGATTGGTCCACATCCTGATCCTTGTGTTACGCCACGCCGCACATTCATGCTGTCACTTAAAGCATCACCCACTTTTACACGGTACGATCGAGATGTGAGATAATCACGGAACCATTGGTTAAGTGGTTCGCTCACACCGCACTCGTCCATCGCGTTTAGTAGCGTTTCTGATTCTAAAGTCAAAGAAAATTGCAATAACAAACTTTTTTTCTCCAAGATAATTATTGATTTCATCTGAGAACGTTGACAATAAAGTATTTGTACTTTTACCTTTTAAAAAGCCATGTTGACACTTATTTATAATATTATTTTTCTGCAGGTACTTGCTTATTTGATTAACTACACATTTTTCCAATATTTTATCTATGCTAGATAATATACCTATAGGTCGATAGTTAGATACATTTTTGAAATCCCCTTTCTTGTGAATTGGTCGAACTATAACTTCTTTTAGCTTACTGGGGAATTTACCTTGGATAATAGATAGATTAACTAGTTTTGCCAAAATTGGGCTTACCTTGTCGGCTACAAATTTCAAATCCGACATCCGCACGAGATCAGCACCCGGCGACTTGTTACGATTCATGCCTTTTATAATTTTCAACATCTGTGCCCCAGTTACCGGCTGCCATCTCATGCACATGTCAGCAGTTTTAACATAAGAATTCCGGTTAATCCAGTTTTCGTTACATTGGTGTATTATACTCTCAATTTCTTGTAAGAAAGTTACCGCAAATTTATTAGATATGCCCTTAGTAGTTCCCAGCTTCCTCATATTTGACATAATTATTGAATCTACAGATTGTTTATTGTTTCCCATTATGTTATTAATTTTTTCCCATATCATCTTAATATTTTTATTACAATTTATTATACTTTGTTTCTCATACATGTTTCTACTTTTAATAATAATTTTTTGACATTTATTTCTATATTTCGTATAATTTAGTCGCTTGAGCATATTCTTTGGTTCATTACTCCAAATCTTAAATAACATATCCTTTTTCTGTATCATTAACTTTAACTTATTGTTGATCCAACTTTTGTTAGTTCTCTTACTAATGTGAGTATTTTTATTTTTATAACATTGGTTATATATATCTACAAATATCTGGCAGAATGCATTATACAATTCAATCGGAGATTTCATTTGATTTACTATGTTCTCTGCGTCCCTTAATTTAAATCGATATATATATCTAGTTGTAGCTTTATTCCTTATTTCTTTTGTTTTACCCTCGGATCACGTGCATTTATCTAATAATTTTATTTTATTTTTAAAGTGAGGTCTGAGGTGTCATGAATAGTATCTGTCACCCAATTCTTCTTCTTATTTTAATTAATGGCCGCACACTTTAACAGTGTATTTCGCCAATGTCAAGTAGTAATAGAGTATAACAGTAAATTATAAAAATTGGCTTCTTGTCGCCATTACGGCAAAAAAAAAAAAAAACCTGTCACCCAATTAAGAACTTCAGTCATTGATCTGTCACAGTGTTTATTTGGCGCGTTCCAACGCCATTATTGATAGATTTTATGCATGGTCTCACTTTTACTGGAATAGTCTGTTCCTTATCTGGCATTTTTTTTTCTCTTTTTATTGTTGTATTGTTCTGTGTGTTTTACATTATATTATTCTTAATTTTCTTTTTTGCTGTAAGCTGGCGGGTGGTGCAGAGCTTACTGGTGTAAATTTTTGAATTGCACTTTTTAATATTTTTATTTATTTACCTCTTATTTATATACATATTTAGTTTGTTTATTGTATATTTATTCTATGTCCTTGATACATATTGATACTGATGATGATTCATTTCATTCCGCTAGCGAATCTTTAAATGATAGTTGTGGTTCGCAGGGTGATGCACTCGGTGAATTTATTCGCAGACAATTTAATCAAAATCGTGGTCACCTTCTCAACATCTGTCATGTTAATGCCCAGAATATTCCTAGCCACTATAATGATCTATTAGACACTTTCACCGACTGTAACCTTCACGCCATCCTCATTTCGGAGAGCTGGCTTAAACCACATCTACTTTCCTCCATGTATCCTCTACCCGGGTTTGTGTTGGTCAGAAACGATCGGACTGGTAAGGGAGGTGGCGGTGTCGCCATGTATTTGGGAAGTGACTTGCCTTACAAGGTATTAGCTACTTCGCCCCCTGACTACTCTGCCTCTGCAGAGTATATTTTCATCGAAGTCTCCCTGAAAGGGTCGAAAATTGTTGTAGGTGTGGTTTACTGTCCTCCTAACACTGACTATTTCACCGATTTCGAATTGGTACTAGAATCTTTGGGTTCGGAGTATGCTCACCACGTCATCATGGGCGATTTTAATACTAACCTCCTTTCGCTCAAATCTCCTCGCTCCCTTAAACTCCTGCACATTATCGAGTCAAGTAGTCTACATGTCTTGCCTCTACAAGCTACCCACCACAATACCTCAGGTGATAATACTTGGCTTGACCTGATCCTCACCTCCAACCCATCCTTGGTCTCCTCGCATGGTCAATGGGAGGCTCCAGGATTCTCACACCACGACCTTATTTTCCTTTCATACATCCTGAAACCTCCTAAACCTAAACCGAAAGTAATGCACGTGCGGTCTTTTGCAAAAATGGACGTTGAGCACTTATCCAAGGATGCGTCTCAAGTGTGTTGGGAGTCACTGATGGAAGCCAGTACCATCGACGATAAGGTTGGCCTTCTGAATGAAACAATCACTAGACTGTATGACCTTCATGCACCGGTCAAAAAAGTTAAATTGAAACATCCACCAGCGCCTTGGATGACTAGGGGTATTCGTATGGTGATGAGGCGAAGAGATCGCGCATTTCGGAGATACAAAAAAGACCGATGTGATGAAAATTGGACTAACTTTAAGGTTGCTAGAAATCGGTGTAACCAGATGGTACGTAATGCTAAACGCCGTCATGTCTGGAAATTCCTCGGAACCCTCGGTGTGGGCAAGCCGCGACATTTGGACCTCCCTAGCTCGGTTGGATTAGATGATCTTAATCAACATTTCACCACCACTTCCACTATGGATCATCTGACTAAAACCCAAACTATTCTCTTTTTGAATGGTCTAACGCGCTCCAATATTATTCCCTTTCACCCTTCTCCAGTGGATTCTTCTGAGATCAAAAAGATCATCCTTGCCATAAAATCCAATGCCGTTGGTTGTGATAACATTAGCCGACGTATGATCACAACAATACTGGATCATCTCCTTCCGGCGATTTCACATGTAATAAACTTTTCCTTAGATACTGGATCCTTCCCCACTCTGTGGCGTAAAGCCTACGTAAGGCCCCTTCCCAAGATCTCAAATCCTTCTCTTCCCGTACGTTACCGTCCTATCTCTATCCTTCCTTTTCTATCTAAAGTACTGGAGTCCTGCGTCCAAAAACAACTGTCCCGTTTTGTACTTGCAAACGGATTAATCAGCTCACTACAATCTGGATTTAGACCAGGGCATAGTACTACAACTGCACTCCTTAAAGTGACTGGCGATATTAGGGCCGGCATGGAGGATTCTAAAGTCACAGTTATCGTTTTGGTAGACTTTTCGAATGCGTTTAATACTGTCAGTCACGATGTCCTCATATCCATCCTTTCTCATCTTATGGTCTCGGACGAAGCACTACAGTGGTTTTTCTCATATCTTCGGGGGCGCCAGCAGGCTGTACAAGTCGGTGATTGTTCATCAAGTTGGGCTAACCTAGACTCTGGTGTTCCTCAAGGCGGTATACTCTCCCCTCTATTGTTTTCTGTTTTTATAAATCTCTTAACCTATGAACTTCAGTGTGAGTATCATCTTTACGCCGATGATTTGCAGCTGTATGCTCAGGCTGAAACTAACAGCGTCCAAGGTGCAATCATAAAACTTAATCATGATTTGGACACGCTTAAGAACTGGTCTGATAAGTTTGGTCTCACTGTCAACCCTCTTAAATGCCAAGCTATTATTGTAGGCAGTCCACGTATGGTGAGCCGAGTGGTTATTGATACTTTAACACCAATTACTTTTAATAATTCGCCCATTCCATTCGGTCAAAACGTGAAAAATCTTGGCCTCCTTATTGACAACTCACTTAGCTGGCGGAATCAGATTGGTAGCGTAAGCCAGAAGGTCACGGGTATCCTGCGGATGCTCTATCGACTGAAACACTTTCTTCCATCCAAAACTAAGGCACTGCTCGTGCAAGCTTTAATCTTTCCAATAATCGACTATGGTGATGTGTGCTACTTTAACCTGAATGCAGATCTACTCAATAAATTGGACCGACTTCTGAATAACTGCATTCGATTTGTATTCAATCTTCGCAAGTATGACCATGTTTCCATGTATCGCGCGGAACTAAAGTGGCTTCCGATTCGACAGCGTAGGAACTTGAGAGCACTTACAACCTTGTATTCTCTTCTTGAGTCTCCTTCTTCCCCGTCTTACCTATCATCTCAGTTTCAATATTTAAGTTCCAACCACTGTAAAAATCTACGCTCTTCTCATAATAGGTTTCTTCAATGCCCACTCCACCGCACTAACTTTATTCACTCTTCTTTCCTCGTGCAATCCATTCTTCTTTGGAACTCTCTTCCTCCTAATGTGAGGATGGCAGAGAGCCGGTACTCCTTCAAGAAAAGAACTCGCGAACACATAACCAAAAAAATGTTAGCAGAATCATCTCGTTAGTATGTTTAATTATATTTATTGTATTTATTTATCTAATGTAACATTCATTTAATTTTATGTATTCTATGTATATATACATATTAAAAATTGATATATATTAGTTTATTATATATGCGTATCTGTGTATTATATTTAAAATATTTGTCCTCCCGATAATTCTTTATATTGTAGTCCAAGTGCACCTACCTTGTTTTCTCTGCATCACCCTAAGGTTGACTGGGAGAGAATGCCTTTGGCATTAAGTCTGCCTCTGTACAATTTTGTGAAAAAGTATTAATAAATAAATAAATAAATAATATAGTGTTCTATATATTCGAACAAAAATATTTACGTTTGTGTTATTTGCGTATTATAAGGATCTTTTAGATTTATTTGTAAGTTGGTCTTAATAGAGAATTAAAAAAAACTCAGTCCATCTTTTAAAGATCCATTCCTAACTTATTTTTCAAAATATGTACTCAAACGTTACTTTGCTTAAGAAAACATTAATAGCCATCACCGATAGATTAAAGTATTTTTCTGCCATACAAATCAATTATAAACACCTCTAAAACACACACACACACACACGCATGCACACACTCATTCACACACACGCACAGCTTTGTATTTTTAGTGTCTAATTCTTAAACTAATGATTAACGTCTCACCCTTTGTATTATAATTACTGCTAATCTGCAAACTTCATCATTGGCGTTTCCTTTTTATTTATACAACAGAACGCTGTAAATTCTCTTAAATAAATATCTATCTATCTATCTATAACCTCACGCCAGATCCCTTGCGGGGTAGGTAGAGAGTACAGAGTTCCAACAGGTTCTTTCCTTATATACCTCTCTGGCTTAAATAAATATAGTTATGATAATGAATGACTTACAAAAGTAAAATAAAAATAGCCTATAGTAGTTTTATATCTCAGTTGTAAGGCATTACACTGGAGCTGGATCGCATTAATGATTTTGTATAATTTAAATATATTTATAAAAATGATGAAAAATAAATGAATGGAGAATAAGACAAAAAAGACAAGCCCGCTGAGTTTCTCGCCGGATCTTCTTAGTGGAGTTCAGGTTCCAATCCGGAGGTAGATTAGAAAGTTAAAAAAAAGTTATTACGACAATTCATAATCACCCCCACAGAGTTTATGCAAAATAAACGGTTTGAGTTTGAGCCTATACTATCCTAACGCTAAGCAAACTTCTTCTCACAAACAAATTAAAGAATCATTTAACAAGAGTAGATCCTTAAATAGCATAGAAATTAAATTGTTAATTATTTAATGGGAGCAACGTTAAGTGGAAACGAGATAACATAAACGAACGCTTATAAGGGTTTATGAAATTTTCACCATCCTCAATTACCATGCCAAGTGAGTACCTAACGATTCCGCTTTAAAATTTCCAAGCGGCTTGTATTAATTAACACATAATTATTTTTGCTTTTATATAAAGAAAGTGAAGAGAACCTTATGATAATATCCCTTCTTAAATATAATGTACGGAAGGTTTACTAATGAAAACGCAATTTCGTTGTGTTTAAAACTGAACTAAGATGTTATTCTCGAAAAATTAAAGTCCCACCAAATTGCTTCTAGGAAAGGAACCTAAGAAGTACCGTAAGAGTAACTACTGGTATACCTCTTTCCTCTGCGACCAAGATGCATAGTTTTAAAATAAAAATATAAGGGGAAAGGGTATACGATTTACGGTCAGAAACTGGTTCACGTACGACATCGAAACATTGATTAAATTAAGGAAGCAATTTTTTGGGTGCGCGGTGCCGCATGTTTGGTGATTATCATTACCAAAAATGCAGAATATAAAAAAAAAAACATTTATCACCACAAAGAAAAAAGAAACTACTTACATCATGTTTCGTTGAGCCTCAAACTAAGCAAGATTGTATCTTGAGGCTCGGGAGTTCAAAATAACAATGTAAAAATTAGTTGCATAAAGAGAAAAACAATTAAAAAACAAAATAGCAACTTTCTTAGACTTAAAATGAGTTTTAAGCTCATATTAAATACTCATCATATGAATTTTGAATATTAAGTATGTTTCCGGAAATGTGTGATGATGTAAATTTTGTGCGTGCGTGCGTGCGTGCGTGCGTGCATGAGTGCGTGCGTGCGAGCGTGCGTGCGTGCGTGCGTGCGTGACCAATGTTAGGCTAGTTTTTTATTTATAAAATAATAGAGAAAAAGTGTTCAGTCAATTAACACTTAATATTTTAAGGTAGACTAGTTTCTAACTAGACAGTACACCTAACTATATGCCCTAATATAGGTATATAACCAGCAACGTGGTAATAAAATAAAATAATAACGAAGAAACAATAAAAGAAAATTTGGATTTTTAAACATAGCCCCACCCTAGGATTTATTCCTGTGTCGTGGGTGCTTTACCTAACATGAAAATTCACATACACAAATACTTCACAGACCGAAAGCAACAATTGTGGATAACACAAAGATTTGTCCCATGCGGGAATCGAACCCGCGACTATTAGACATAGTGGGCGGAGCGGCTTAAGCTCTTAAGTACTGCGCTGAATCGCACGTCAATTAATTAAATTTACTATTACTTACTTATCTAAGCAAGTAAATTAATTATGTTTTTAAATAAGTTTTCTAACGCAACACTTCTATGAGCAAGGATTACTAATCATAATGTCTAAATTGTTGTTACTTTTATAGTCATCTTTACTTTTATAGCATTTTATAGTCAACACATACGTGTAACAAAATTGTAAAAAGATGTATTATTTTTGAATATCTGAAGCTCAAAGATGTTTGGATGACGTGACGTGAGACCTGGATGGAAAAAACTGCCATGAAATTTAAGAAATGTTATAAGTAATTTTTAATCCGCTTTATAAACTTCAGCATTCGAGTTCTATCGAAACCAATTCAATGTAGACCTACAAAATATTTTTAAGGAACCCTAAAAAGTCATGTTTTTTTACTATAATTAATTTTGTTGTCAGAGCGATTAAGTGCTGTTATAAAACTCATTACCTATAAAAAGTGTCGGTATCTTAATTAACATGCATAGTCAAATTCTTGACAGTGACAATGTGGAAGTCACTAATTCTAGCTGCCATAATAGCTAGTATATTTGTGATGGTATGTTCGGGTAGGTTCTTATTTTTATATTTTAATATTGTACATTATTAAGAATTATTTAAATCATTCCTTTATCCTACTTTAGAAGAAGAACAACTTGCCAATGAATATTCAGAAACATCTACAGGATCGTTGGCAGATATATTAAAAGGCGAATTCTCAATAAAACTGGATAGTATATTCACTCAAGAATCAAAAAAAAAATCTGCTGAGGAATCCAGAGAAAACTTTGCCGCAAAATCAAAAGAACCAACTAAAAAAAAGATAAATGAAGAAGGGGAAAAAAATATAAAGCAGTTAAAGCATAAATCTGCAGAAGAATCAAAGAAAAAATCTGGAGTAGAAACACGGGAAGAATCAGCAGAAACTCTGATAGAATCACCTAGAAATATATCTAGGAAAGAATCAAATGACAATTCAGCGAAAATAATTAAAAACGATTCCGCAGAGAACAAAAAAGAAAAATATGCAGAAAAAGCAAAGGAAAAAGTTTCAGGAAAAGTAAAGGAACAATCTGAAGAGTTATCAAAGAAACAATCTTCAGAAATAGCGAAGGAACAGAACAGAAAATCTGAAGAAAAAGAAAAAGGTCAGTTTTGCCTCACATAGGTATGAGGTACTGAAGGGAGGGAGGACTTTCATAGTTTCATCAAACAAAAAAGGATAGTTGTTAGCAACTGAGAGCCAACATTCTGGTAACTGCTTGCGATTGAAACTTATTATATCAGTCACTCATTCAGTACTCGCCCATCCATTAGCTGGGGCATGCGTATCATCTTATTTTTAGGGGCTACCCAATATTCGCTCGCGACCTATTAGTGGATCGCGACCCATACTTTAGGAAATGCTGATTTAGATGATAATTTTAACACCTCGTCTAACGCAACTGTAAAAGTAGCACAACTTTACGCAAGATGGAAAATATTTTTTGGTAGATTAGTGATGCATTTGTGTTATTCGGTATTGGAATACATCATATACAGATTCACAATATTAGCTAGCCAGTCAAACTGATATCCATATATTATTCACTTGTTACAACATTATTAAAAATACGACCACAACAACAACAAAGATAATGATGTTCTTCTAACTATTAAAACAAAAGAATATGTCCTAGAGCACAACAGACCAAAAAGACCATTGTGACTGAAGAGAGAGTAATGTGATGGACGAGTTTATTAGAAAACGCTTTCTTTGTAAAGGTTGCAGTCACTCAAAAATATATTTTGCTTCTGAACTTGTGATTACTTGTGAACTCTGCGAGGTGTTGGTTTAATAGTTTTATGGTCCAATGCTTCCAAACATTAATGGTAATAATGATTCGAGTGTAAGATTTTGTTTCAATTTTATTAATCCTTTAAAAGTTCAAAAACAATATAAAATAAAAAATTAAAGTACTGTATTCCTTTTTTAAATATAATTTTTGGATAATAAAACCAAGTCTAATAAAGAAACTTGTAATGAATGTAATGTATCGAGCTGTAAAAAAACTGAAGATTCTGACAAAGATTCCAAAACAAAATATACTAATAAAAAAAGTAAGTACAAAAACAAACTTTATAATGAGATTATTTGATTTAATCATATTTGATTTAACTGTACCTTTTGCTTACGATAATTAAAAAACTAAGTAAGACGATTGGTCGAAAAAATGTAGAAAAGATAAGAGTATTGATACTGAAAGCATTTTTTAATACAAAGTTAGGCGAAATTAATAAAATGTATACTATCTACAGCACAACTAAAACTACTTATTCGCGTCTGAAATACTTCCACAGCACGTGAAAAAGTATTGAGATATTGTCATGTCGTTTGACTCAAACACAGATAAAGATAAAGAGATCTTATAATACCTTGTGATAGGTTCAATCATCCATTTTTTTCTGTGACAGCTTCATCTGCAAATACTGTACCCTGCAAGCACACTTCGTCATCCTCAAAGTGTTTACAAGAAGCAAAGAAATTGTTCGTTGAAGGAAACATCGCAGTTGGTGGTACTTTATTAAAGGTAGATTTGTTTTTGTGATATTCTCGGTAAGAAATCTTATCTACTATTATTGGTATAGAAATAGAGAAACAAAACGAGAGATCCTCCAAATTATCCTTCATTGATATATACAATCGACAAGTCAAGTTGAATCTAGTCAACTTCGATCATTCAATCAATGTGGTTTAATTTTCGAGTAATTATTTGAATAATTTATGTATTTAATCTTATAAATTGTTATATCTTATAGGAATTAATTCGGTCTAACCCTGGAGAAAGCCTGTTAGGTTCAGGGGCAGTGATATTGGTTCTGTTATCAGAACTTGCGCTCTCGGCTGAGGGTGGTGCTTATAAACAAATAATGAACGCATTAAATTTCAATAAAAAGGAATCAGTAAGTATTCTTACACTTTCTATAAGTTTATTACTTATCGAGCTACTTATATCAATTTTGTGTTTGAATATTTTTCGGGAACTAAAAATCAAAAATAAACCGCGATAAAATCCGTAAAATAGTTTTATTTCATGTGTAATATTCGCGTAAATCTAAGAACTCAGTATTTGAATATTTTTATTAAATATTAACAACAACACCATCACGCCTCTATTTCCCAGGCAGGGATGGCATAGGAGTACTGTGTTTCCTCCTTCTGCGAGACTGTGATGTCCTGGAAGGAGGAGGCCGAGCGGGATCGGGAGAGGGCCGATCCTGCTCGACGAAGGCGACGGCGCCCCAGCCCAATAGCCCGGGGCTTAAGAATACGGGATAACTCGCGTCCCCCGCCGTAATATCTGGCATCAACATCTGCAGGGGGGCCTTCGGGGTTGCGGACGCAAGGGGCGGGGGCCCTGAGCGTCCTTCACGAGCAACCCCGAGGAGGACGGTGGCGGGGTGTGGCCCACGTCATCGTGAGCAACGCGTCGGTGCGGGAGGGAGCATGTCATCAAGTCTCCCTCCGATGGCGGGCTCTTCGGAGCGAGGCACAAGAAGGGCACCGGTGCGTTCCATACGGAGATCCCGGAGCCCCTCCAAAGTGCTGATGTCGGCCACCCTGGGGTTTTTAGTCGGTAGGAATCCGACACGCCCCGCGAGCTTCCCCCGAGGCTCGCGGAAGTCCTATGCAGGATTTTCCCCAGATAAAAAAAAAGGAGTACTGTGTTTCCGCCGTCTATATTAGGACCTGTAGGGCGCGAGCCTCTTATTAGGATACTAGGAGTTTTTCAATAGAAAACTTCAATAGAAAAATTCAATTGAACGGAGGACTTCGTGGTGGCAACATACATACAAGTACATTAAAAAAGCTTAGCACGTTAAGATTGACGTCAGCGAGACGCTAGCGATTAATTTTCTATATTGGTCACAATGCAAATTTTGTAAATAAACATGAACGTGACCGCACGGTTACCCGTTAGCGTCAAGCTATTGTATTTTCGGGCTCTGATGTGAATAACTGAAAGCTTAGCATGAATATTTTCAAGAACGCCTGACGTCTTTTGAAGTCTTTCATATCAAATGAATTAAATACAAATAAAAGTGACAGCACGCTTTCTAACGCTAATTTCCACATCCGCGAAACCGTCTGAACTATTTATATAAATCTCACTTTGAAGTTCCTTAAAAACTAAAAAATATTAACAAGAAAAACTTATAACACTGTTAATATTTGGATTTGTTGTATATTTTGTAGTAGACAAATCCAAACTTTAATAAGTATATTTATGTCTCGTTTCACGAACCGATAGCTAATATAATTTTGTACTTACAGATAAAGTGCCTCTTCAGTAGAACCATATCCACGTTGGCAAAATCAAATGAATACAATTCCTTTACTAAAATATACTCCGATGACGTTTGTCCTCTCACCGAGGAATTTAAGAAGCAAACGAAAGATGTCTTTACTTTTGAACCGCAAAATTTACACTTTCGAAATCAAAAATCAGCGAGAATTATTAGCAAAGAGGTAAATAAAATATGTGAAAATGACAGTGATAGCCTTGCTGTGAGTGCACGTATCACAAGTGTCCGAAGCCCGGCTAATTTTTCTGGCTTTTTAAATCTTTATTATGTTAATACAAGATTACGCCTTGGTTTAGGCCGCGTACAAACTTGTAGCTTTGTGCGACCGCGGTATTTTTAGCGATCACCAATGTTAAGTAGCGTTCGGCTTAGTCAGCCTGAGATGGGTGACCGTTTGTAGCATTTTCATATTCGATCGTCTCAGATGGCACGCTAAGCCGTTGGTTCCACGTAATATTGGAGTTGCTAAGTTTATGCCTATAATTGGCTTAATAAGTTCCAACAGTGGAGGCCACAAACCTGCCTCTAATAATTCGCATTAGGTCGGTTAGATGAAGCAGCAGTGGAACAATGAAGGCTAATATTATTAATTATTTTATTTGCACGCTGAATGTCTGTCGCTAAAATTAAATCAAAAAGACATTCGTTGTTGACATTTTATTCCTCTAGCAAATATCTTGAAAATCTCTTTAAATTTCAGCGTGATTGAGTACCGAACTATAAATCTTAGTAATTTCAACATCTAACATTTTCCTTTTCACCTGTTTATACGCTAGGGAGCTTTAAAGATTAAATGAGAATATATTACTTATCTGATTGTTCACCAGATGCTCATGTTGGATCTTTATAATTTATTGTATGTATTAGATTTGTGTTTTATGACTCCAGTTTATATTATTTTGTATTAATTTGGCAACTTCCAGGTACTGATTACATATTACTTTTAATAAATCCATCCTCTTCCATTTAATAGCCAAAATATCCAGTTTATATCTTAAGGTTTCCTAAAAAAAGATTGCTTTTTAGCTTAAAGGCTTATAAATTAACTATCACTTGCTTTAACGGTGAAGGAAAACATCGTGAGGAAACCTGCATGCCTAAGAGTTTCTCGAAGGTGTGAGAAGTTCGCGAACCCGCATTGGGTCAGCATGGTGGACTATGGCCTAAACTCTCTCAGTTTGAGAGGAGGCCCGACAGTTTCTTAACAGGGCTAATATTATTTGTTATTAGCGCAAAATAGAGTTATCTATTTATCAGTAATCACTACACACACTAATTAATGTTCACGTATTCAAAAACGCTATCAAATTAAATCAGATATGAAAGCCATGATATTTTATTCAACGTGACTAAACATTTAGCGTTATATGCATGAAAATCAGCACAAATCTATATACGAAAGTAAGTTTATTCAAATAATAATATTTTTTCGTACAGGTTGAAGAGTATACAAATGGATACATTGTTAATTACATAGAAGCGAATTTCTTACGTAAACTATCGGGGGTAGTTCTGGTTGCTGCTGAATATTACAAAGTGAGTAGATATTGAATTATCCATATACCAAATTCATTCTTATGTTTATAGTTTCGTTAAAACACCCAAGACTTGGTCTGACCGGGTGGTCATTAATGTTCAGAATGCTGTACATGAATGATTTGAAACAGTCTGCATTAGAAAAGAATGGGACGAATATTTACTTTAAAGATGAGTAATAAACCGTAGGTATAATGTTTATACCTTCCAGGGCCAATGGGTGAATCAGTTTGACCCAGCACTGACGAAAGAAAGAAAGTTCTACGTATCTTCTAAAACTGTTCGAGTACCAATAATGTATCAAAGAGGTACTTTCTTATACACTCAAAGTGACGAACTTGGTGCCAAGGTAATGATGCTTTAAATTAAATAAATTTAGTGACCACTACAGGTTTCAGAACATAAAACGATGACGAAAAGACCGTTCGATCAATAAATCATAGTTGGAACAATTTCAGCATTATTATTTAAAAATAATTTTGTTATGAAAATAATTTTTAATAATAAGCTTTTATGCAGCCAAATAAGGGTTTAATTCTAGTCATCCTTCAACAAAAAAATTACAATTTGTCCATACTAGGTTCTGAACCTAGGCAATCACTATCTTATTTTAATTTCATAAAAAAAAATGTTGCCAGCTTACTAGAAAATATTTCTGTGTTATTTACTAATATAAATTTCAACAACAATACTCCTCTTTTTCTAGATGGTTAAAATGAAGTTTATTGGCGGAGA
This sequence comes from Phalera bucephala, assembly GCA_905147815.2. NCBI lineage: Eukaryota > Metazoa > Arthropoda > Insecta > Lepidoptera > Notodontidae > Phalera > Phalera bucephala. The sequence goes on along the minus strand of LR990616.1, from coordinate 13,425,963 downwards.
TTTTAGCTTTGTAGTGATACTACCGAATTTGGGAGAAAGCTTGCGAGACGTTGTAGAGAGAGTCCGTAACCCCCGTAAACTGATACAAGCTTTGGATGATTTGCGTCCAGAAAATGTTAAAATCTATTTGCCAACTTTTAATATATCTGCTGCAAATCAGTTGAAATATCCCCTTCAAAAGGTAAGTGAAGTGGATAACTGTGTATCTAAGTGACGACGTACAATGTATTTATGTTATATAGTAAGAATACAGTAATTTTTAACATATACAAGGCAGTACATATATTCAGGTAGTATTTTTTGTCAAGAAAATGCTATCATTCGCTTAGCAGCGTCCGTGCAGCGATAACGATAAGTTGCGAGAGGTTTTTTATTTCACTTTGATTTGAGATTGTTTTTATTTTGGCTGAGAAAATTGCTACCTATTTTAAACTGTAAAAATTTTAATACTCAACTAACGCAGTGATCCAGTTCATACACGAAGCCTCGTACTGCAGCAATATATCGGATCATAAAATATGTTAGTAATGAATTATGTACCTACAGGCTAAAGTTACCAAAATATTCTACAATAAAACGGCTGGATTGGAAGATATCACATACGGCGGTGGAACATACGTCAGTGATGTTTTACAGAAATCAAGACTAGAAATTAACGAATATGGGTCAGGCACTACCAAAATCTCAGGTATGAGAATATAAATTTTCAGCAACTAGGATTATATTTGAAAGTGTTTGAATACTGCAGCTACTGTTGTATAGAATAATCATTTGTCATTTGTTAGTGTAGAATAACATAAGCGTTCTGTACCTTAAAACTAACACCCGTATCTATAAACATATCTAAGTTGTTAGATCATTCAAGTATTTACTCAGCACAACATTTTATTTTATAGTTAAGAAACTGTCAAACGTAAGAAATGTGAAAGTTTTGTATATAATTTTAAACACATGACTTTACTCGGTTAAGTAAGTTTTTAAGACTAAGTAATTTAATGTCTATAGATACGAGTGTAAGACTTGTCTAGACTTGGATTGCTAACAAAAATGACGCTTAAAAGCGACCTCAGTTACGCGTTTCATCTTTTTTGGAAAATAGATGTTGATTTTACGGAAAATATACACTAAGACGACTGACGATAACTGATACACTATTAAAGCGGCGATATTTTGCTTCAACTCCTCTGATTCACCTAAGGTTTCGCTACTCAAATCGGAACATAATGTTTGTTTAGCGGTTTCGCATCATCATTTTTACGGCGAAGATGTCTAAGGCCACTAACATTTTTAAGCATTATTATTCAGTCATTTGAGTTACTTTAATTAGATACCATCATCATCATGCCTACCCCGCAAGGGATCTGGCGTGAGGTTATAGATAGATAGATAGATAGATCATCATCATCAGTTTGACCAACAACAATCTTTAATTTTACAGAATCCAATACAGAAGAAGATTTCGCTCAAGTCGAAGACAAGACAACCTATACGTTTCGCGCAAATCGTCCATTCATTTATTTCCTATTCTATGAGAAATTTTTAACATTCTATGGAGTATTTATTCGCTGATATATGTTACGTATATGAAATCCAATGTACAACACAATATTTTATTAATTATTCTTTAGTCATAAATATTATTTCAACAGTCTTTAGTGGTTTTATTTATTTCTACAAAAGCCTCAGTTGGATTTGAGAAAGTAAAGGATTAAATAGTAAAGGGAATTTGAAGGTCGAAGCCAGTTAAATGCGTTCATAGTTCACAAATACATACTAAACTCGACTAAAGGCATACTTTTGTGTATTAAACAAGGATATAATATGAGGTGAAGGTTTACACTTTCGATATACATGTCGTCGCCGACGCGTGATAACCTCGTAAAACGATTTTTTTACCGACATAGGATTACTTTTTACATATGTGGAAAAGTTCATATCGCATAACTTAAACGCACCTAAATTCAGTATGATAGTTCACAAGGTCATCTAGAAGATTGATGTTGTCAATTTGTTTTAATTTCCATAACTTGTGTTATTTCGACTAATAATGTTAATGTTGGTGGAATATTAACCATTATGTGTTCTTATATGTGCATGAGTGAAGGTAATTGTAACAAAGTGATAAAACGTGCCTTTTTGCCTTCCCTCAAAGCGGCCATCGCAATTGGTATGTAAATTATCCACCGCTTTACTATCCAGGGTGGGATACTTCATTAATTTCATTATCATCGTTATCATCAAGTTCATCGGGAAATCGAATTAATTTAAACAAACACGATTACATATCTCACTGGACACTGGCAAAATACACTTAAAATTAGTGTGAAGCCATAACTTAAAGAAGAAGAAGAAGGTCATCTATAGTTTTTTTTTGGCGGGAAGTCGAAGAGTTATGTCGTCAATTTGATTTAATTTCCAGAACTTGTGTTGTTTTGACTAATAATGTGTAATGTTGGTGGAATATTAAGCATTATGTGTTCTTATATGTGCATGAGTGAAGGTAATTGTAACAAAGTGATAAAACGTGCCTTTTCCACTTCCCTCAAAACGGCCGTCGCAATTGGTATGTAAAGTATTCACCGCTTTGCTATCCAGGGTGGGGTACTTCATTAATTTCATTATCATCGTCAAGTTCATCGGGGAGTTGAATTAATTTAAACAAACACGATTATATATTCCACTGGACACTGGCAAAATACACTTATAATTAGTGTGAAGCCATAACTTGAAGAAGAAGGGCATCTATGTTTTTGGCGGGAAGTCAATTTGTTTTAATTACCAAAACTTGTGTTATTTCGACTAATAATGTGTAATGTTGGTGGAATATTAACCATTATGTGTTCTTATATGTGCATGAGTGAAGGTAATTGTAACAAAGTGATAAAACGTGCCTTTTCCACTTCCCTCAAAACGGTCGTCGCAATTGGTATGTAAATTATCCACCGCTTTACTATCCAGGGTGGGGTACTTTATTAATTTCATTATCATCTTTATCATCAAGTTCATCGGGGAGTTGAATTAATTTAAACAAACACGATTATATATCTCACTGGACACTGGCAAAATACATTAAAAATAGTGTGAAGCCATAACTTAAAGAAGAAGAAGAAGGTCATCTATGACTGTCGTAAATCTATCTATGGAGTCTGCTAATTTGGAATGGAAAACACTGCAAGACTGTCGGTGTGTGCGTTTCGTTTTAAACACTTACGAGGTTTTCACTCGTCGCCTACGTTATGTATTATCTGTACTAGATTAAACATGATGACGATCCGAGGAAAACGGTGAGACAAATAAGAGTACAAGTATGGGGTCTATTTTGAATTAATTTGATCCATCCATAGCCAATGTCAGGACGCATTATAATGCTACAGTTTACTAAAACGACGTTTATCATATCAAGAATTCTATTAGGTTCAAAGGTTTATCATTATATCATTTTTTTTTAATTTTATGGCTTTTTACTTGTTCTGTTTATTTATTTTATGTACCTCAGTAGTTTTAAATTTAATTATATCTGTCAGAGATTGCCCTTTATATTATCTAAACATGGCGCTGCTGGAAGAGCAGAGCAGATGCTGCAGCGCTGATCTTCCGCAGCCGTATTATGCAATTATGCAATACGGCTGCGAAATTAGCCAGCAGGGACCAATTTTGGGTCTCAAACAATCACTGCTTTTCATTTCTACTTTTTTTTTATTAATCCTCTTTGTCATGTTGATTACATTTGTTACTGATTTCTTTCTTTTATGTTTAGTTATGTAAGCACAAACAAATTATTTTTCTTTCTTTCTTTCTAAAGAAGCAAATAGAAAATTGTCAATTTATAATTGGATCATTTAAAAAAATATTATTTTGCCTCAATGCCGATGAAATATATTACTTATACTATTTTGATTTGTCGTGAATAAATATCTGTGGCGCCATCTGTGTACGGTGTCGGACATAAATTTGATCAGATTGTCGATTTCTTCTTTTATGTGTGTATAGTTGAAGAAAAATTTAATGTAGTTTATTTAATTACAGCTAATATTTTATAAAGAGGGCTTTTTAAAAGGTATTTTTATGGTCTATCTAATAGGTACTGTGTAATGCGTTTTGAGATCGCGGAGGATCTCGTGGAAATTGTAGGACGGACAAAATATAGTATTTCCATGGAAAAGTTCCCAGTATCAGTCCGGGGCACGAAATTATGCCCGGTATAATAGTAATAGCCTCGCCCCTATTACATTGCACCTTACATTCTCAGCAATAGGTTGGTGTGCGTATACAGTACACTTCTGCCACTCCTTCTTGGAGAATGAAGGCGTCCCGGGCTGTGGGGTGTTTAGTCTGGCCTAGAATTCGAATTCAGGACCTCGTGATCGCTACGCGCACGCGCTACTCGCCAATAGAATAACGAGGTGTAGTTAACTTTTTATGAGCTTTTATGTTCCTATATATGTCTAACTTTCTGATTTAATTGTTAGATTGGTATTGACAAGTACTATACAACCAGGTGATGCTCAGGGTCTGATGATGAAGTGGAAAGATAGCCAATGGAACTACCCAACTTCTTAACATAACCCCGATGTGCTCGGGCTGGTTGGATTTGTCTTGATGAGCTCTGTAGACCCGTATGATGTACAGGGTCAGATGATGGAGCAAGAGGTTGGCCAACAGAACTACCCAACTACTTAACATAGCTCCGCCGTCTTTGGGCTCTTTGGATTTGCCTTGACGAGTTTTTTAGACCCTAATGATATCCAGGATCTAATAATGGAACCGAATAGTCTTCAACGGAACTTCCCAACTACTCACCTAGGATTTGTCTTGACAATTACCATTATTTATGTTTATTAAATTATATTACGTATTTTTAGTTCAGGATAACCTCGCTAGATGGCGCTCATTGCGACGCCCGCAATTGTGAATCGCGATATAAAGGTTTTTATATAGTTTATATAGTCGATAGTGTTTTTTGTATGGTTAGAATAGAAAGATTTTATTCTACCGAATCAGACACCGACCTCGCCGGCGGGGTCGTAGAATCCCTTGCCCGCCGGCCGGTGCACAGCACCACGCCGAAACAACTAGACGCCCTCCCCCATAGCAACTTCTCAAGTCGAGGCCGTTCCTCCTTAAGGCGCTCTTGAGCTAGTTGCTACCTTGCCCCTCCACCCTTTTCGAGCGTAGTGGTTGTACGCTCGCCCTCTCGTCTGGTGAAGCTGTAAAGCCTTTACGGCTTCAGCGGCCGTGGCCGCGTCTACGTTATTGCGTAGACCACTCACACATACACACAAATGTGTGGTTAGATCGTAAGCACAGATCACAAGGACACCGCTCTTGGATCTTATATAGATCACGGTATCCTAACAGGTAGTTTCAATAGCGCATCCTGAAGGATCTTCTTAGTACTCTAGACTCCCCATACATTAAATAACCATAGTACTTGTCGGTCTCCGTTGTGTTTTTGACATTAGGTTTTTGCTATAAAAGCTTGATTTAAAAAAGAAAGTTTTTAAATTAAATGGCTTTATATAAGCAACATCTTTCATTTGGCGATTATTTTTGCTTTGAGCTTAGTGTGTAGCTTCAGGCTCCATTTTAATTTCATTGGTATTAGTTCTTGGAATTTGAAAATACACCAGGGAACTACAAATACACAGGGAATGACAAACAATACGAATGTCTAGTATGAGTTATTAATAGTTTATGCCCATCCCATTGGTAGGCTACTAAAGAACTAAACAAAATATTAACGGACGCCTAAAAAGGCCTAATCACAATTAATCTGTATACATAGTTTTTGTCTGTTTAATGTTATTAAATAATTATAGTACAGAATTCTTTAAAAAATATGTTTTTATTGCGGCAATACGATGGAGATATTTTACTAAGCTGAGGACTTACTGTGGCCCTTCCGGCTCGGACCCTGCTCGCCACCTAGGTATATGGTACTTGTCTATATACATAATCTATCTATCTATCTATAACCTCACGCCAGATCCCTTGCGGGGTAGGCAGAGAGTACAGAGTTCCAACAGGTTCTTTCCTTACATACCTCTCTGGCTTCCTCGACTCTTATAGTTCGTCTCATACACGCTCGCCGGTTACGGAGACTCTTGACTTTTCCATCAGATAAGACTCGGTTTATTTGGTCGTGGTAAGATAGTTTAGGTCTTCCCCGGTACCTGCATCCTTCCACTTTCACATTGTATATCTATTTTGTCATTGTTTCCTCTGGCATTCTTTCTATATGCCCGAACCAACGGAGCATGCCCTTTATATATATATGCCCTATATACATAAAACGAGACTTAATACGATAGAGCTACGTTATATATTAGTGACGGTCATTTATTAGTTAACGTTATATATTAGTCAAATTCCTATGCACTTTTTATCTCCACCACCAGGCTCTGGCAACTGTAGTCTATAGAACTTATCAAAATAAATCCAACAAGCTCAAACATGATGGGGCTATATTGTTTAGTTGAAAAGTGTTTTAGGGCCACTTAAAACTATACTAATCACGGCAAATCCAACAGGCTCGAACCCGAAATTCGATTCTAGTGAAATCGATTAGAATTAATTCAAAGATAGATTTTATTAAAATAAATCGACATGCCTAGACTATAGTTCATTCATTTTGACACTCGCCTATAGCGCTCAAAGGCCACTGAAGGTTCACGAAAGAGTTTCGGTTTCGGCTCTAGTTTCAGCTGAACTTCTGCCAAAACCGAAACTACAATTTCCGCACGGGATAAATCTTTATGTGACTCACAAATACTTGTTTCAGTCTGGGTATTTGTGCATGTTAATTTTATGTTTGTAAACGCACCCACGATACAGGAACTCTCGTCTCGTCTATACATACTCGTAACACCGTGTACCGGCCAGTGACTTCAATCTTTTTTTGCAAGTTAACAACCGCAGTGAACGCCTTATTAATGTCATCTTCGGCTTGTAGTTACTGAAGAGACTTAAGAATTCGACAATGATCTCAAGGCATATCATATTCATATTTCTACAGACAATTATGCAATAATGCAGGGGTTACCCCATTCAATAATTAGGTCTGGAGATTTACTAATGGCTAGACTAACAGGGATTGCAGTCATTCAGTATTTGAGCCTCTGGCATTCACTTGATAGAGCTATCCTTAAGGCGACAGTGAGAGTGGCGCGCCACCATGAGTGCCGCTAGGGCGCGAGATAAGAAATTTGGTGTCCCTTGAAATATGTTCCTGATTGAATTTGATGACTAATTGAATCATTTTTTTAGGGGTGTAAGCCGCTCGCATCCATAGGATTTACTCTGGATTACCTACTCGGGGTCTCTGAGTTGTGCTAAACGAGCAGCACCTACACCGTCGTCGACGCACAGTTGGCTGGATTTCTAAAGTTGGGACTTAAGGGCTAAAATGTATATGCTTTTGGATAGTGCTATTCAAAACAATGATTTTATGATAACATAAACACAACATACTATCATTTCGGATTTATTCATATACAAATATATTAATTTGTTTGGCGACAATTTTTTTTCCTAATCTCATATTTCTTACGAATACATAGAAAAAAATGTACTGTTCAATTATTAAATCGTAATATCAAATATATCGAAATAATAAAAACATGAACTTCGTCTGAAATAAATTAAATAAGCCTGACACGTGACATGTTTTCTTGACGGTGGATAGTTTAGGTGATTTACAGCTGGTAGATTATAATGTCTCTTGTTTACATAATAAATAAACTTACATCCTAGGACAGGTAAAAAGCAGTAAGATTTTTTTACCAACTAGGCTCGACTAATCACATAGCAGTAGATACATATGTATGTAAAGCTTCTTCCAAGAAGATTAATGATTCATTCTCAAAAACCATTAAGAATTAGGCTTAAAAACTATTTGATTCTAGATTCTCAAACATCATTGTACAACAAACGCGTAATGAAGTGTATTTTTCATATATGCTACAGATTAGACCTGAGTACATTGATTGTAAAGGGTGAACATAAGGCTATTGTAAAGAAGGAAGAAAAGTATCTAAGACACTTTCAAAGATCAAATAGCATTACTAGTAGATAAATAGATAGAGTAGTTGTATGTTGTAGTACTGTGTATTGTACATCAGTGAAATAAAGTCATGGTACCTACAACTTATGACAGAAATCCCTCTAGAAGATTTTTTTGCAAACTGTAAAATCATTGCTTCCGTAACTGGTGTCGATGAAAATTACACAAAAGATTTGCAATCAATATAATATAAAAAAACCCTTAGCTACAATATAGATTAGGTCGATGGGGGTAACCACTAAAGAAAATAAACGTTCTGAGTTCTTAGATTTACGCGAATATTATGTATGAAATAAAACTTTTTATCGCGGTTTATTTTTGATTTTTAAGTTCCCACCGTTTTGAGTGCTTTGCCGCACCCATGGTCACGGGAGGGATAATTAATTATTCGGACCAACAAAAATAAGTAATTATTTTTGTTGGTCCGATCTACACAGAATGAGCTCACGATGTCTTGAGGTCTTGCAGTGTTATGTTTGGTTTTAGATTGGATTATATTAATTACCGGATCCCAAGTCGATGGAAGCACCCAGCCATCTTCTCTATTGAAATTAGATGTTTTTTAATTTCAATAGCCTCACGAACCATCCTTGGTAGGAATGGCTGTTCTTTCAAGAGGATTTGTGGTCTATTCAATCTGATGTTATGGCGGGTGCGGTCAAGCATATGTTCACAGACTGCAGACTTCTTTGAGCGACGGTGTTTTAGGTCAGCTATGATATCATACAAGATGCAGGAGCATACAAGCTTGATTGTGAATGTGGTCTCTCTTATATAGGACAAACAAAAAGACCGGTAAAAACTCGGGTTAAAGAACACATAGCTATTCAATCTATATTATAAAAACTTACATATTTACACTATGTCAGTATATAATTGGTCCGTGTGGGAACAGATCAAGACTACAGTCTCCCCACCGCTTGCTGGACTAACAGTGGGTCGTAAGAAGCGACCAAATCTAGCAACAAATACCGCAAGCGATAGTTCAAGCGACGCAGTACTCTGGTGCTACACCAAAAGAGGGTTCGCTTGGGCTGAGTGCTGCCGGAAGCAGAGCACCACTCTCTGGAATGGCATACACATGGCATCCAAAGCCCTAGTTAGTTGGGTTACTGCTAGGAAATCATAACCTACAGGTGACGTAAGAGGTGCCTAAGGGGCTTGTAAGACAAGAGGATGGGCAGAAGCGTCCTCTGAATACCTACTAACGCTATACTGCGATCGCCAACCCGCTTGCAAAGCGTGGCGATTATGGCATCATCCCCCTAATGATTTCCACAAATATCAAACGGCCCCCAGTCCCCGGCGGACCCGCTAGTCCTGGCCATGGTAGCAACCACGGTAAAGGCGGTGCAGGGGGTGCTAAGAATCCCCGGAAGAGGCATGGCTACCGACAACGACGACCATTGGCCCTGGCAACTTTTAACACGCGCTCACTGCGAACTGACGAAAAGATCGACGAGTTAGAGGAAGAATTGAGCAAGTTACACTGGGATATACATAGTAAGAGGCACATTGAATATCAATTTCCAGCTTGAAAGGTCTAGACTAATGAAGTCTAAACTCCGTCCAGCACCTGCCCAGATTCAGGAGCCCGATAGCTTTCAGCTCGAACTGCAGAATCGCTTCGAAGGTCTAGATGAGTGCATAAACGTGGACAATTATAGAAGCAGGGTAGTGGAAACTGTCCATACGGTCGGGCACAAGTTCTTTAAAACCCAACATACAAAAAGAACCAAAAAGCTCTCAGGAATTACCCTCAAGCTTAAGAAGAAAGACGCAGGATGATCCTGCAGTCTCCAGAAGAAGTTTCCGAATGCCAGCGGCTCAATAGGCCGATCTCTAAGTCTCTGACTCGCGATGTACGCGAGTATAATACTTACACAATAAGAGAGACTATCGAGTGCAACAAAGGCCCTAAAGTGTTCGCAAGAGATCTGTCTATCGGATAGAGCCGGTTGAGTAAGCTGAAGACCGGAGACGGCAGGATTGTATCCTCTACACCGGAACTCTTGAGGGAAGTCGAGAAGTTCTACGGCCAGCTATACACATCAGTACAACCACCGTCTTCTGTCACCGTCTGTGTTCAGTCTTCAATCCGGCCATAGACCCAAGAGCCAAATTAACCCGACACCATACCGAAGACATCCCGGACATCAGTCTGTACAAGATTAGTATGGCTCTCAAACAGCTCAAGAACAACAAGGCGCCAGGCGATTACGGTATAACAGCCGAGCTTCTCAAGGCTAGCGGAAAGCTGATATTGACATCCTCGAGGGCAAAACGCCACAGTCATAGCGTGGAAGTGTGGTGGTTCTCTTCTTCAAAAAGGTGCTAAAACCCTCTTGAAGAATTATAGATGCATCTCTCTTCTGAGCCATGTCTATAAACTGTTTTCGAGAGTCATCACGAATCATCTCGCACGCAGACTCGATGACTTCCAGCCTCCCGAACAAGCTGGTTTCCGAAAAGGCTTCAGCACCATAGACCACATTCATACGCTGCGACAGGTCATACAGAAGACTAAAGAGTACAACTTGCCACTATGCTTAGCGTTTGTGGATTATGAGAAGGCCTTCGATTCGATCTAGACTTGGGCTGTACTACAGTCTCTCCAGCGGTGCCAAGTAGACTACCGGTTTATCGAGGTGCTGTTTGTACGAAAACGCTCCTATGTTAGTCCGCCTTCAGGACTAGAGGTCGAAACCTGTTCAACTGCAGCGTGGTGTGAGACAGGGAGACGTTATATCCCCAAAACTGATCTCCGCCGCGCTGGAAGATGTCTTCAAGCTTCTGGACTGGAGAGAACTAGGTAACAACGTCAACAGCGGTCACATCTCTCACCTTCGATTTGCCGATGATATCGTGCTCATGGTTGATACCTTGGAAGACCTCAGTAGAGTCTCACAACAAGTGGGTCTTAAAATGAACATGGACAAGACGAAGATCGTGTCAAACGTCCATGTAGTACCAACTTCTATAAAAGTTGTAGACTCTACGCTCGAAGTTGTTAATGTTTATATATGCCTTGGACAAAGAATCCAATTAGGTCGGTCCAACTACGAGAAAGCGGTCAATCGTCGAATCCAGCTCGGCTGGGCGGCATTCGGGAAGCTACGTAACACCTTCATGTCCAAAATTCCGCAGTGTCTCAAGACAAAAGTCTTTGACCAGTGTGTGTTGCCAGTAATGACTTACGGCACTGAGACATGATCGCCTATGATGGGCCTCATAAGAGGGCTCAAGGTCACCCAAAGGGCGATGGAGAGAGCTATGCTCGGAGTTACCCTGCGGGATCGAATCAGAAACGAGGAGATCCGCAGGAGGACCAAAGTCACGTTCTGAGTATTACGTCAAAGTGACGTAATACTCAGAACTGCTAAACTTAAGTGGCAGTGGGCGGGGCATTGCTCGTAGAACTGACGGCCGTTGGGGCAGAATGGTTCTCGAGTGGCAACCACGTACCGGGAGACGTTGAGTGGGAAGGCCCCCTACAACATGAACCGATGACCGGGTGAAGAAGTTGGATGCGTACAGCACAAAGCCGGTCGTTGTTGCGGTCTTTAGGGGAGGCCTTTGTCCTGCAGTTGACGTCTTTCAGCTGAAGAAGAAGAAGAACAGTGTATCATTGTAAGAAAATCCTAGTCGAATGATTGAAACGGAAATCCTATGACGATACAGAGGATTGTTAAAATCGTAACATAACACGCACACACACACACATGCAAACACACGCATACACACACATGCATTTGGCAATTAGAACTGTCACTACCCATCCTATGTGAAAAATAATATTGTAATTATTGCAGGGGTTGCGCATGTATTAGGTAAGTTTGACTCCCAATATACCATCACACTTATTTATGTGAACTAGTTTTGTAGCAAACAGACAGCTTTTACAAGTTAATAGGTACATACATACCTAAACACAATATTATTCATAAAAAAGAACATTAAAACAGTTTTATTAGGTATAGACGATACAAATAAAGATAATAGTCGTAAAATGGTTGCACTTTCGATTATAAATCAATTACTAACCGCGTTAATGCCCTCCTATAAGCCGTTAATATAATTCTGAGGAAACTACCATTAAATTCTAATCTACTACTAGTACCCAAAATAAACACAAGAAACCCGGTAGCCAATGAGAATAATAAACTTAGTTTCCCCCACGTTCTTATAAAACTTCATGAGGTAAGAACCGTAGGCATTTAGATTTAAAACGAAATCTTTGATGTTAGCTTGACGCTAGGAAGTAATCGTACTGTCGTGTATATGTTTATTTAATACATTTTTAGTGAGCATATCAGCTGGTTAGCGTCACGCAACGTCAATTTTTTCATGCTAAGTCCTCCGGTCTGCTTCTCGGGGCTTGAAATAACGGATTCCCTCTAGAATTGTATACGCCTGAAGTGTGGTGTCCCAGAGCTTAGTGATGCAGCGATTCCTAGAAGAACAACGGTGTACGTGGCACCACGCAGTCGTAACCAACACGAGGATGTGGTGTAACGATTCTCTTCTTCTTCTTTGCCAGTTCTTCATGACTGAGGGTCGTGACCACCACAGTCAAGGTTTTGCACAAGCGCTCTCCAGGCTTCCCGGCATTCAGCCTGTCTGATGGCATCTGGAATGCTAGTGCTCGTGGTCTCTCTGATGACGTCTGTCCATCTGGTTGGCGATCTCCCTGTATCCCTCTTTCCTTCCACGGGGCCAAATACTATTAGCTTTTCCAAGTTGTCTGGTTCTCAACGGGCCACGTGTCCGAAGTATTTAAAGAGTCTCTGCATGCAGACTGTAGACATGCGAGTCTTGATCTTTAATTCTGACAGAATAGATGCATTTGTTCGGCGTGCAGTCCATTGTATGCCCAACATTTTGCGCCAACATCACATTTCGAATGCATCTATTCTCGATCGGATACTGGCCTTGTAAGTCCAGGTCTCAGAAGCGTACGTAAATATGGATAAGATAAGGATTGGCATGAGTTTGATCTTGGTGTTCCGATTGATGCTACGGTTCCTCCAAATCTTCTCCAATCGCTTCACCGCCGATTTTGACATCTGGGCTCTTCTTATGACTTCCTTGTCACAGTCACCATCATTGGTTATCAATGACCCCCAGTTATCCAAACTCTTGGACAACGTCAAGATTACGCAATTCGTGAGTGCGCGTCATTGTTCTGGCTCTGTCGACAAACATCACCTTGGTCTTTGAACGGCTTATGCAGGGCCCGTAGTCTTTGCTGATTTCTTCAATTCTCTTTCTGAGGATCCTATTAGGGTGATATCGTCAGTGAAGCTAAGATTGGTAATGTGCCGTCCTCCTACTCGGATACCTCCCTCCCAGTGCTCGAGTACTATTCTCATAATGTGCTCTCCGATGATGTTAAATAGTTGTGGTGAGAGGATGCATCCCTGTCTGACTCCGCGTTCTAGTTTAAATGGGTAGGAAAGCTCATCGTCCATTCTGACTCTTGTTTTTCCATCCAGGTATAGATTCTGGATAAAAAAACAAGGTGACCTGGTATATCCATTTTCCGCATTACATCGAATATTTTTCTCCAATAGATGCAGTCACATACCTAAGTATAATCAACGAAGCAAAGAGCCGTCGGAACATTAAACTCTCGTGCTTTTTCGATAAGCTGTCTCATGTTCAAAATTTGTTGTCTCATGCCTCGGAAATTGATTTGACGGCTGATGAAATGCTCTAATATCAATTTCAGCTTTCTTTCAATGCCGACTATCTTCTTTTTGTGCAAGTCTCTTGAAATCCCGTCTTTATATTTATTAGCTATTATATACGCTTACTCGATGTATATAAACATATTTTTAATTTAATTACCTTAATTGCCTTCCATCCTGTCAATAAATATTTATTTTATGGTGGAAGAGAGCTATTAAAATTCACACCTATAAAAAAGATAGTATATAAACCCTAAAGAGTCGAATTAAACAATAAACTGTTTAACAGCCACAATGTCGAAGTTGCTTATACTAATTGCCGTGTTAACTAGTGTACTTGTGATAATTACATCAAGTAAGTACCCAAATTATGTCTTATTTTTTGTCAAACATATTTCGTTTTCGTACCTATATATTCCACAAGCTTTAAATATTTTATTCCAGATGAAGTAGACTCTTTTGTTGAATCTGATGAGTATCGAGAATCAACAAAAGGTTTCAAAATCAAATGGTCAGACAAGTCTGAACAACAAGCTACTGACAAATGGTCAGAAAAATCTTCAGAAGAATCTTTTGAGGATTATGCAGAAAAATACGAAGATAATAATACTGAAAAATGGAAAGGCGATGAATATAAACGTGTGTATGATAATATAACTATACCATTAATATAACAGTTACTTTTTCGTAACAGATTTGATTTTATGTTTACAGACAGATGCGCAGAAAACGAGAGATACGAGCGATGTCCCATAAAAATTCGAGACCCCCAAACTTGTGATCAAATCGATGATACATGCAAAAATTGTGACAAAGAGCATTATGAAGAGGGTGACTGTGTGCCTGCATGCATATGTATACAAGGCTACATACGAAATGAAAATCGTATCTGTAAGTCAGCTGATCAAATATGTCGTGAGTATCACGTCCATCCATATTTAAATAAATTTGGTGAAACAATTATTAAATTTTATAAAAGTAATCTTTACTAAAATGCAAAATATTGAATTCTTTGACTGAGTTAGTGATTATTTTACAGACGGCAAAAACACGGAAAAGAAAAACAATAACAGCACTCATAATGAATGTAACAGAACCGATGAAGATAATTATAAGTGTGGTTGCAAGGATTTAGACATTGAAGGCGATGATAATAAAGGAAAATGCAGTAAGTAAAATAATCATAGGACTAGAAATTCCTATACTGGAATACGAAGTTAAAAAAACACTTTTTCACTCAGTATAAATACTCAATAAACTAAGGGAAATCTTCTAGACTCTTTGTAGGAATGCAATTTAATACATTGTAATAACATTACTGCAATTTATTAAAAAACGCCCATATTCCCCAGAGGGGATGGCAGAGGTGTACTGAGTACACCCACGTTTCGCCGACGATGTTAGGTCCCATGTAATAGGGGGCGAGCCTATTGCCATATACCGGGCACAATTCCAGATTCCGGACTCGTACTTGGAATTTTTCATTAGAAAAACTACATTTGTCCGACCTAGGATTTGAACCCAGGACCTCATGATAACAAAGCGATGCGCTTTGCCACCAGACCAACGAATTTATTAAATTAGAATATATATGACAGTAAGTATATACTAAATGTCAACATTATTTTCCGTTATATTTCCTTAGACAGGTTTTAGTTTAGTAATAAAATTGTATCTATCTATATCTTTTGTGACAGGAGAATCCACAAATTCAACGAAATGTCATTCATCGTCGTCGAAATGTTTTAAAGAAGCATATCAATTGATTATACCAGCAAACCTCGCTTTTTCTGGAGCTTTACTCGGGGTTTGTATTTGACGGACGTAAATTTAGGTAAAATAATTCATTAGTTATATAGTATATATAACTAGAATCAGTGTGACTAAATTAATACGTATATTATTTTTTCAAATTCGGAAGAAGTAACAAATATTGTACTTCAGAAATCTATCTATCTATACCATCATGCCAGATCCCTTGCGGTTTGCCGCGTGGTTCCCGGCTTAGAATAGGACCAACCCATCTCGACAACGAAAATTGGCCCTGGTGACATACAACGCACGTACGTTGAGTACAGATGAGAACCTAGTTGAGCTGGAAGAAGAGATAAACAAGTTGCGGTGGAGTATTGTTGGTTTATCGGAGGTCCGAAGAGAGGGCGAGGACACTTTATCCTTAAAATCCGGCAACTTGTTTTTCTACCGGGAAGGCGAACAGCAGTGCCAAGGTGGTGTCGGATTTATCGTCCACAAGTCACTCATAGACAACGTTGTGTCCATTACTAGTGTGTCGATCAGGGCGGCGTACCTGATACTCAGAATATCCAAAAGATATTCGCTGAAGGTCATACAGGTCTACGTACCGACCTCAGCATACTCAGATGATGAGGTCGAAGTTATGTATGAGGGCATTAGTAGAGCCATAAATACTTCCAAAGCACACTTTACAGTGGTTATGGGTGAATTCAATGCGCGGCTGGGCAAACGGGGCAATGATGAGTTGAGAATGGGTCAATTTGGATATGGGCAGCGCAACCCCAGGGGTCAGAGGCTGGCCGAATTTCTTGAGAAGGAGGGACTCTTTATGATCAACTCTTTCTTCCAGAAGCCGCCTCATAGGGAAATGGACCTGATTGAGCTCTGATGGTTTCACAAAAAAAATGACATAGACTTCATCATGAGTACCAAGCGACAAATATTTATTGATGTCTCCGTGATTCACAGGGTAAAAACCGGCAATGATCACCGAATGGTCAGAGGCACATTAAATATTAATGTCAAAATGGAAAGATCACATCTGATGAAGTATACGCTCCGACCGTCTTATGCACATATCCAAAACCCCAAGAACTTTGAACTCGAATTGTCAAACCGCTTCGAATTGCTAGACAGCAGCGCATCAGTCGACGAAATCAACAACAGGCTGGTAGAGACTGTCCATACGGTCGGGTCCAAGTATTTTAAGCCCCACCGTAAAAATGGGCCTCAAAAATTATCTGAATGTACCCGAAACCTCATGGCTGAGCGAAGAACTCAAGCGCCGGGGGAACACGGAATTACCGTAGAGCTTCTGAAAGCGGGCGGAACGCCGGTACTTAAAGTCCTTCAGAGACTGTTAAACTCCATCTCGCTCGAAGAGAAAACACCGGAAGCATGGAACAGGGGTGTGGTGGTACTGTTATTCAAAAAAGGTGAGAACACCTTACTAAAGAACTATAGGCCCATCACACTGCTGTGCCATGTTTATAAGTTGTTTTCGAGTCATCACGAATCGTCTCGAACGCAGGCTTGATGCTTTGACCATAGACCACATACATACGCTGCGGCAGATTATGCAGAAGACCGAAGAGTATAATCGGCCACTATGCTTGGCGTTTATGGACTATGAGAAAGCCTTCGCTTCGACCGAGACTTGGGCAGCTTTTAGATCTCTCCAGCGATGCCGCAATGACTATCGGTACATCGAAGTGTTGAAGTGCTTGTATAATAACGCCACCATGTCGATCCGAGTACAGGGGCAGTGCACGAAGGCGATCCCCAAAAAAAAGAAGTAAGACAGGGAGACGTCATTTCTCCGAAACTGTTTACGGCCCCTTAGAGGACGCCTTCAAGATCTTGGAATGGCGAGGACTTGGCATCAACATCAATAGCGAATACATCACTTACCTTCGTTTTGCCGATGACATTGTGGTCATGGCGGAAGCGCTCGAAGATCTAGGACGAATACTCGGTGACCTCAACAGACTATCTCAACAAGTGGGTCTTAAAATTAACATGGACTAAACAAAAATAATGTTTAACGTCCATGTCGTACCCACCGCAATCAACGTTGGGAAATCTACTCTTGAAGTTGTCGACGAACACATTTACCTGGGACAGGCAGTCTGGTTAGGTAGGTCCAACTTTGAGAGAGAGGTCAATCGACGAATCCAACTCGGCTGGGCAGCGTTCGGGAAACTGCGCAACATCTTCTCATCCAAAATACCTCAGTGCCTTAAGACTAAAGTTTTTAGTCAATGTGTGTTACCAGTGATGATATATGGATCAGAGACGTGGTCTCTTACAATAGGTCCCATATAAAAGCTCAGAATTGCTCATCGAGCTATGAAGAGAGCTATGCTCGGCGTTTCTCCACGTGATCGAATCAGGAATGAGGAGATTCGTAGAAGAACCAAGGTCACCGACATAGCCCTTAAGATTAGCAAGCTGAAGCGGCAATGGGCGGGCCACATAGCGCAAAGATCGGGACGGGCGCTGGGGCAGAAAGTTTCTAGAATGGAGACTACGTATTAGCAAGCGCAGCTTGGGACGACCGCCTGCCAGATGAACCGACGATATTGTAAAAATCGCAGGAAGTCGATGGATGCAGGTAGCATCGGACCGGTTAAGCTGGAAAATGATTAGGGAGGCCTATGTTCAGCAGTGGAGAAGTATAGGCTGAGATGATGATGATGAGATCCCTTGCAGGGTAGGCAGAGAGTACAGAGTTCCAACAGACTTTCCTTACAGACCTCTGGCTTCCTCCGCTCTCATAATTTCTCTTATACTGCACGCATCTAATTTATATAAATGCTTTGAAATAGGAATTAGTTCGAAAAAATCCAGGTGAAAACGTAATGGGTACAGGTCCATCGATTTTGTATCTATTGGCACAACTTGCACATTGGACTGACGAAGAATCTTATAAACAAATAATGGAATTATTGAACTTTAATAATTATGAACTAGTAAGTATATTTTTTATTATCAATAATGTAATTAAATCATTTCGAATAGGCCTAAAGACCGACTTCATTAAAACGTAGAGGTCGCTAGATTAGTGAAAAAGACGAAACAAAGAAGTACAGTGAAACGCGTATGAACAAAACCGCTTAACACTTTTTCTCTCATTTTCCACATTTGGGATTTTTTGTTTATGGCCTGAAGTTTTTGGCTCTATAATTGTTGTAATAAATAAGAAAATAATCAATAAATATTCAAACGCCACGTGGCTACACATGGCTTTAATTACAAAGAGTAAAGTAGGTCTGAATATGATATTTAATAAAATAATGATCATATCTTTATTTTTACAGATTAAATGCTATTACAACACTATAATACCCAAATTGTTGTCAGTTAATCGTGATCAATACAAATTTATATACAAAATATATTCCGATTCCGTGTGTCCTCTCACCTATGAATTCAGGAAGCAAACTAAGGATGTATTCGCCTTTGAACCAAAAAATTTGGACTTCACAAATTCAAAATCGGCGAAAATCATTAATAGCGAGGTAAATATTTATTTTGATAAAACATACATCAATTTACAATTATACGAAAATAAAATTAGTAAATATAAATTTAAGTATATATGTCTTTCTATCTATCTATTTATATCATCACGCCAGATCCCTTGTGGGGTAGGCAGAGAGTACAGAGTTCCAACAGGTTCTTTCCTTACATACCTCTCTGGCTTCCTCCACTCTCATAGTTCGTCTCATACACACTCGTCGGTTACGGAGACTCTTTACTTTTCCTTCAAATAAGACTCGGTTTATTTGATCGTGGTAAGATAGTCTTGGTCTTCCCTGGTACCTGCATCCTTCCACTTTCACATTGTATATCTGTTTTGTCATTCTTACACATGGCATTCTTTCTATATGCCCGAACCAACGGAGCATACCCTTTCTCATCTTTACACCGATACTATCTTTCATACCCACTCGCTTTCTTACTACGCTGTTGCTAATACGGTCGGTCAGCTTCACTCCGCACATCTTCCGTTTCTACCGCATTTATCCTACTTTCATTGTCCTTCTTACATACCCAGCTCTCGCTACCATATAACAGCGTTGGGATAAGAACTCCGTTATGTATGGCCAGCTGCGCCTTATGGCTTAAGTGCCGGCTCCCAAGTAGCTTTTCCATCGCACCATTCACTCTGTTCCCTGCACTCACTCTTTTCTCTATGTCAGCGGTGTATTTCCTATTCTTACTGAAGGCGCATCCAAGATATACAAACTCATTTACTTGTTCCAGCACATCGTTACCAACCACAATCCTAACATTCGTTATGGTTTCTTCCCCTTCAAAAGTATATATGATTCTAAAATAATACTTAGTAATAATATAACAGAAACGTTTTGTACTATACATCTACACCACTACTACGTCACCTTGATACAATATAAGTTAGTGCACTCACTGTTGTTATTCGACTATACCAGAAATAATATTGTAATTAAAAACCCTTAGTTGTATTTCTTTGCGCAATTGTATTTGCTTTTTGAAAAGGCGTTGTTTTCATTTAATCTTATTTCTGATTTCGAAAGTAAAATTTCACATGCAGAGACTGAAGCAAATTACGCATGTGTTACTGAAGTAAGTCATATAATGTTTGTGTTCTTAGGCAGTCTTGTGCGTAGTCAATGTACTATGTATAATATCTATTTCTGAATTAACAACAACCATAACTCATACTTACAATCTTTATCTATTTAAACAGATTGAAGATGCTACCAAAGGACATATTGCTGACTACATTAAACCTAACTTTTTATGTAAACTCTCAGGTTTAGTTCTGGTTTCTGCTAATTATTTCAAGGTATGTATTTAGTTTTACAAGTAGAAGAATGCAATGCATACAAACATCAATTGTATAAACACAAACCTTCTATTTAAGGGCAATTCCTTTACAAGCAAATACAGTTACAAACATTATTTTCAGGCCCAGTGGTTAAAACAGTTTGACCCCCTAAAAACAAAAGAAAGAGATTTCTACGTGTCTGCTTTTAAAACTATTCAAGTACGAACTATGCACCAAACGAATACTTTCTTATACACTGAAAGTTCTGGTCTTGGCGCCAAGGTAATTGTTTATTATACTGTTAACATTATCCATACTTGATCCATGCCTTCAAGTAGCATGCGATCTACTGCCCATAAATGTTGACTAACATGAAGTAATTATTGTTACTATTGTGAAACACAAAATAAATAAATAAACGTACTCTTAATCATCATAATTACCTTATTTTTCTAGATATTGAAAATGAAGTACGTCGGCGAGTACTTTAGTTTAGCCATTATACTTCCAACTATAAGAGAGGGTTTCAAAGATGTGCTGGAGAAAGTTCGTAAACCTGACATATTGATACCGGCCTTAGATAGTTTACGATTAGAGGCAGTCAAAGTTTATATGCCTACTTTTAATATGACTGTTGCAAACAGAATGAAGTTTGCTGTAGAAAAGGTGAGTCAAGCGGATGTATCTTTCCTTACAGTACGAGAAGATCTGTAACTATGCCTTTTTAACGTATTTCTAATGCTATTACATTAAAAATAAAGATATTGCTTGACGACGATATAACTCAAGTCCTCATGCAAGCGTTTCAAAAATTCATACATACTTTATTGTCCGATTTAAATTTGTTTAGTATAACACTTAATAATAAAATATATGCATTATTATAAATAATATTTTACAGGCTAACATAAATAAAATATTCCATAATGAAACAGCTGGATTACAAGATATTACGCCGTGCAATGGAACATATGTTAGTGAAATTTTACAGAAAGCAACTCTACAAGTTGACGAATTAGGTGTAGGGCATGCCAAAACGACAGGTATGTTCGTTGCCTTCCTTTTATTAGATTTATTAGACTTAGATAAGCGCCAAAATCAGGAACTTAAGTATTTCTTGATTGGAACTGTCCTTCTTTTAAACGGATGTAAGATGTAAGAAACTGGGAAATCTGCAAGATATTGAACTTGACCCTTGGTTTACATGCAGTTTGGTCAACGGTAGTATACGGTAAAAGGGATATGAGAATGATCAGGAGCTCGCTTTTTTATATAGCCTTTCTTAAGATGTTGGCAGGTGGTCATACAAATCAAAAAATAAAATCATTTCACATTTTGTGGATCATTAAATCTTTAATACTTAAAGTTGGTCAAAAATTTAGAACCCCTCTACCTACTGAATTGAGTAGTGGTGGGTTGGATCCCCTACACGGGACAATTTTTTTACAAGACACTAATATTTGTTTTGATATGAATCATTTGTACTACGTTTTTTTTACATTTTAATACTTTTACAGATTTCGACACGGAAGATTGGTCACCTCAAGAGGATAACCGAAAAACTATCGAATTTCGAGCTAATCGCCCGTTCATATTTTTTCTGTTTTATGAGAAAATTGAAGTATACTTTGGAGTAGTTAACCATTAATTTGGTTATGGAATAGAAATAATGGAACATAAACTATTATACAAGTTATTTAGAGGTGCAATATATTTATAAAATGTTGAAGTTTCTTACTAAGTTTTTTTTTTACTTATTGTTGAGATACCTCATAATTATTAGCCCAAAGTTTTCTAATTGTGTTACGAAAACAAAGTGCCATAAATAGTGTTGATCATAGTGTATGAAATTATACATAGCCGTTAACCGTTGGTCTGTGTTACCACGTAACGTGGTAGTCGTTAAGCCAAGTTGGAAGCCTTATAGGCGGCTTGATAAGATCCAACAGCACGGCTGCCCCATATCAAAACCCAGTAATTTAAGATAAATAGTTTTTTCACATAATTATAACTTTTATAGTAAGTCCCGTCAAATGAAAAAACACTCGCATCAAAATCCTAGAAAATAACGGATATTTCATTACCTCTCAACCTAGTAAGTGCACCAAGTACCGCCTAAAAACCAACTAAAAACCTAGTAACTCACTTTCTTTTTGGTTTTTTTTTCTTATAAAAACGTAGCCCCACACTAGGATTTATTCCTGTGTCGTGGGTGCGTTTACATACATGAAAGTTCACATACACAAATACCCAGACTGAAACAAATAATTGTGGATCACACAAAGATTTGCCCCGTGCGGGAATCGAACCCGCGACTATTAGACACAGTGGGCGGAGCGGCTTAAGCTCTTAACCACTGCGCTAAATCATCCGTCCTTTGACCATTTCAAAATCTAACAAGTATTTGAAACTTACTAGGTTTTTCACTGGTAAATGTCCGTTACTAGGTTTTTGAACTCGCGCCACATAGATGCTCGCGCGCTTCCCGTCCGTATTATTGTTGCCGCGAGAGTATTGGACCTGTTCGTATGGTTTATTAGTTTTATAATTATAAAATGAGCTGCCCTTTTCAGTTTAATCGTTCAAAAAGAATAGTTATCACCTTGAATAAAAAGAGGGACACTGATGATTACGATTTAATGTCCACGTCCTCTGCTCCAACTAACAATACTTCATTTGCTAACGTCCTGCTATGCTATTCTCTAAGAAACAATTTCGTGGCTGTGCTCGTCGTCGAGCTCTCCAAAGAAACAGCCTTGAGATCGACGGAGCGCGCAGCGCTGATTTAAAGGGTATTTAATCTCTATCGTGGTTGTGCTCGACGACGAACTGTTGGACGAGTAAGACCTTGAAACAAATTTCTTTAAAACATTTATCAATTGATCTCGATTGAGAGTTTTATGGTCTTAAAAAATACCATATAGCTATTTCTTAAAATATTTTAAACATAGTGTAAATATTTTAAAGTATAGTGTAGCAGCATATCCTGGTCCGATATTTACAATTGAAAATCATCTAAATCAAAACATTGCACAAGATACACCGTTAAAAATTATTACCCTAACATTGTGTAAGGCCTTCAATCACAATTCAGCTATTAAAACATGAAGAATAAAGCAAAGCATCATAATTATAAATACTTGCGAAGAAAAATGTAATAGGAAGTGTTGCACACATTAATTTGATAGTCGAAAGAGAATATCGAAAGAATACTGGGATTAAAACTATATACAAAGGCGAACTTGTCTTATTAAATGCATATCTATTTCTATGATAAAAAAACGTAAGATACAGAACGCTTCATCGAAGAAATGTTTCATTAGAAATGATGTATGTCGCTTACGATGGGCCTCATAAGAAGGCTCAAGGTCACCCAAAGGGCGAAGGAGAGAGCTATGCTCGGAATTACCCTGCGAGATCGAATCAGAAACGAGAAGATCCGCAGGAGGACGAAAGTCACTGACATAGCACTCAGAATTGCTCAACTTAAGTGGCAGTGGGCGGGGCACATCGCTCGTAGAACTGACGGCCGTTGGGGCAGACAGGTTCTCGAATGGCGACCACGCACCGGAAGACGGGGAGTGGGTAGGCCGCCTACAAGATGGACCGATGACCTGGTGAAGGTCGCGGGTAGAAGTTGGTTGCGTACAGCACAAAGCCGGTCGTTGTGGCGGTCTTTAGGGGAGGCCTTTGTCCTGCAGTGGACGTCTTTCGGCTGAAGAAGAAGAAGAAGAGAAATGAAAGACGCGATGTTTTTCTACCAAATAATGAAAACGAATTACTTCCAGTATATCAGAGGTTCTTATTAGATACCCTGGGTTACAAAACTGATGGTGAGATCACAGAGTTAGATAAAGCAACAAAAAAAGGAAAAGTGTAGGCATGGGTTTCAAAATAAAATATAACATTTCTGTCAATTTCCTTTCGATTACCCCAATCGAAAGGAAATTGACAGAAATGTTATAAATAGCCATATTTTAAGTTTTCAACCTACAGTCAGTCATTATCGCCGACAGAACGCACATTCTGTGTTTTGATACAGCTTAAGTCAGGAACACAATAAAATCTGTCAATTTTCAAAGTTAGTAAGGGTTATAAAACATGCATTATACATTATTATCATCGTATTTATACTATAATATATTTACTTTTTAGAACTCTACCTAATTATTAATACTCTTCAAAAGCTACCGCAATTTATGTTTTTGAGCTTTCCTATAAAGTTAAGTTTGAAGCACTTACTAGGTTTGGATATGGAGCAGCCAAGCAGGTGGCCACAAACCTGCCTCCACCATGCCGCACTGGGTCCCCGTGGTGGAGTATGACTAAATCTCTTTGCTCGATTCGTGAGAGAAGGCCTTTGCCCAGCAGTGGGGCGGTATAGGTTGATATTATTATACTATTATCAAATTATTCAAACTCAGAGTGCGTGGTCAGTCTACACTTTTTCAGAAAACAAAAGTCATAATCGAGTGCTCTTTGCAATCAAACAATCTTTCTATCTATATCATCACGCCATGTCCCTTGCGGAGTAGGCAGAGAGTACAGAGTTCCAACAGGTTCTTTCCTTACATATCTCTCTGGCTTCCTCCACTCTCATAGTTCGTCTCATACACGCTCGCCGGTTACAGAGACTCTTGACTAATCAAAGAATATTGTATTGAAAGCTACTAAAATGAAATATTATTTATATTTACTAATATAATTTTACTAATGAGAGTGAAGGAAGCCAAAGAGCTCTATAAGGAAAGAACTTCTTAGAACTCTGTACTCTCTGCTTACCCCGCAAGACATCTGGTGGGATAATATAGATAAACTATACAAATCAGTTCCAATTATAATTTATGGCTCTATTACTCACTGGTGATTCTACCGACTTCAAGTTTAATAATTTAAGACAAAAAAGAATAATAAAAGCCATTTCATCACTGCTAACTGAGGGATTAGCACGACTTAAGTGACGTTAGCGTGAAGCTAGATTTGCTTACTGTCAGTAGAATTTTGAATTTTCCATACAAAATAAGCAGTGATAGCCTAGTGGTTAGACCGTTGGACTGCAAAGTCAAAGGTCTCGGGTTCAAACCCAGGCACGCACCTCTGTCTTTTCGAAAGCATGTGCGTATTAAAAATTAATTATCACTTGCTTTAACGGTGAAGGAAAACATCGTGAGGAAACCTGCATGCCTAAGAGTTTCTCGAAGGTGTGTGAAGTTCGCCAACCCGCACTGGGCCAGCGTGGTGGACTATGGCCTAAACCCTCTCAGTTTGAGAGGAGGCCCGTGCCCAACAGTGGGACAGTTTCTTAACAGGGCTAATATTATTTTTATTTATTTTATACAAAATATGTCAACATTCTATCTGTAGTAGGCAGATCTATCCTTCAGTTAAATATTGAAACCGACCGTAAATAAGAATGAATGTGACATTAAGCTTACTCGTTAGCGTCAAGCTAACGTCAATCTTTTGGTGCTAAGCCCTCTGGTACATGCAAGAATTAACCCAAGCAATATCTGTAGAATTGAACAGTGATTATACAGCGACATCAAAAAAATAAAAATCGTCAAGCCTATATTCCCCAAACACGCTTTGCCAGTAGACCGACGAGGCAGTCGTCTAACAAATATTTTATTCATAATTTACCGTTACATGAATACGGTTAATTTCTAAAAATCCTCCGTGTAGTAAGCGATTCTCTCAATATCTAATTTCACAGAAAATAACTGCCTATACTCCCTGCTTGGGGAATATAGGCGTGTTTTTCTTTCCGTTTATTATTATTTTATCTTTATACAAACACACCTTAAAAAAAAAATATATATATATATATATATGGTTGATGGAGGACCACACCAGGTGTTGCTGAAGCCCTGTACCACACCTTTATAGCATATTTTCATATGATGTAATCTTTATATTTAATTATACTATAAAGGTGTGACATAAACTCATTCAAGTTTTATCGCACACCAGTGTCGCAGGCTCATAAATAAAACTATCTTACGTTAAGCATTCGAGGGATCGGCTAGGCTGATGTAACCCTGGGAGGCGTCCGAACTCTCCCATTGCTTTCTCCACTCTGACCAGATATTGAGGTGGCTCTGGATTTTGTTGTCGCTCCAGATCGATTTCCGGGAAGGTAGTCTATGAGCGGGGATGTTTTTAAGGGTCTTTTGGATTGGCATCTCATGGGAGTCTGTCCGAAAAGACTTTCGACACTCACTGGCTACCGTCTGATTTAATAATAATAATAGTACACATTATTGTACACCAGCAAAAACAATAAATTATATACAAATTGTAAACAAAATATATATATAAGTTGAAAGTTGCCGTGCCGTTTGCTATGAAATTTGCCCAAATTTATTTAGTAACCATGCGGACCGACCTGTTGAAATATTTATCTGGAAATAGTAAATGTTACTAACTGATAACTCTAATTTCACACCAACGCCCCCTATCAATGGCATTCACGCGCCGAAATATCATTGCGCACTATTTCTTTTTTTTTATATACTATCAATTTCCTACTAATTCTGAAAATAAATATATAATACTATCGCCAGGTACAAAGTGTGACTATTTAGTGTGGGGTGACGATTTAGTGAATAATTTAGTGATTACGTACTAAACGTGTTAGGTACATTTACATTTAATTAACAATTTCTATCGTTACTATAAAATGCTTACTTACAACTCATAAAATGTTTGAATCCGCTATAAACAAAGCAAATTCCTTAACAAGAATTGTCTCCTTAACCCCTTTCAATCCGGTTTCCGTCCTGGTCATAGTACCGTTACTGCTCTCGTTAATATTACGGATGATATAAGATCAGCTATGGAAAAGGGCAATTTAACAATACTAGCACTGCTTGATTTTAGTAACGCATTTAATACTGTAGACTTAGATGTTCTTCTTGGTGTGCTACGCTCTATAAACATATCTCCAACGGTGATTGAATGGTTTCGTAATTACCTGTTTGGCCGCCGGCAACGTATTCGCATTGAAGATTCTTACTCTTCGTGGTGCGATACTGATGCTGGTGTCCCACAGGGTGGCGTTCTATCTCCTTTACTCTTCGCTGTTTTTATTAACACCATATCCAATCAATTAAATTCTTCCTACCACCTATATGCAGATGATCTCCAAATTTACAGTCAAGCTCCATTACCCAGGTTGTCGGAGGCTATTACTTCAATTAATAGTGACCTTGCAAAAATATGCGAATGGAGTAAGATGTACGGCCTCAACGTGAATCCATCAAAGACTCAAGTTATCATTGTTGGCAGTTCCAAAATGACCACACGCATCGACTGGCTGCATCTTCCTAAGATCATGCTTGACGGCATTATGATACCTTTTAGTAAAACAGTGAAAAATTTGGGTATCTACATAGATACTAATTTCACTTGGAGACCGCAGCTTCAAGACATTAGTCGGAGAATCTTCGCCTCAGCAGGTTCACTGCGAAGGCTGCGAAATTTTCTCCCTACTGCCACTAAAATTGCGCTCGCTCAATCACTTCTCCTTCCTATCCTCGACTATGCAGACACCAGCTATCTAGATCTTTCGGAAGAACAACTGAATAAACTTGAGCGACTCCAAAATTTTTGCATACGGTTCATATTTGGTCTACGCAAATATGATCATGTCTCTGTTTTTCGCGCAAAGCTCAAGTGGCTACCTATTCGACTTCGCCGGAACGCTCACATATTATCACTTCTATACAGTATTCTGTTTAATCCAGCATCTCCTCCTTATCTCAAAAAACGATTTGAGTTCATCCACGAAACACATCCAGGGTTCTTAAGGTCATCGGAAAACCTGAAACTGAACACACCGATGCATTCCACAAACTTCTTTAATAAATCCTTTACAGTTCAAGCTGTACGTTTGTGGAATGCATTGCCCGTGTCTATCAGACGAGCAAAGACACAAGCTTCTTTTAAATGTATGGTAAAAAATCATTTGCTCTCTTCTTGTCTTTCATAATTCTTCTATTGTGTTTTACCTATTAGTATGTATTAGTGTGTAAGTATATGTATGTATATAAATATATATATGTATGTTGTATGTAGTGTAGGTCTATGTATGTAGATTAGTATTTAGATTTATTAAATGTAAATAGTTCAATGATAGTGTACGCCACCAACTGCCTTATTTCTCTCTTCAGATCTTTGGAATGTTGGTTGCCTGGAAGAGATTGCTGTTAGTAATAAGGCCGCCAATTGTGCTACCATTTGTATGTGTATATTTTATTTTCTTTGTTTGTTGTTCTTGCTTATGTTGGTGTACAATAAAGTGTATTCTATTCTATTCTATTCTAAACTCAAAATGTTAACGTCAGTGCCAATTCTTGTTTTGGTATGCTCTTTGGGTTATCAGGTAATTTATCACTAATTATATTATACACTAGAATCTGCCCGCAAGTTCATCGTCGTTGAGTTTAGACAGAAACCTAACGTTTTTCCGGTATAAAAACTGTCTACTATCTGTGTGCCAAATTTCATCTAAATCCGGTCAGCCATAGAGGTCCTAGAAGAATAGAGGAAGCATTTACAAGAGTATATATTTGCAGTGCTTATACCATGTGTCGCGTTTCCGAACGAGGCATCTAGTGTCATCATTTTTAACTTAAGATTCAAAAATAAAATTTTGTAACTCCCATTCTTTTCTCACCCGAAAACGTCGATAGGTTAAACGTTAAAATAAACGCAATAGACTCAGCAAAATAGTTTTATTGCATAGTAAACACGTTGCGGCGGCAACATATGGTCCTTCGAGCCGGATTTCAAGAGGACTGCGACCTTCACATCTCTTCAGACATTTGGGTGTTCAAGCAAGATACGAAAAAAGCGGGGACGATTGCCAGCCGGTTACATCGCTTTCAAACGAAGAAACGGTACGGCCAGCCATCTATCCTATCCAAATATCTATCCACCCTTGTGTTACGCAGTGAGTAGCTGTTTGCAAATCAAAAGCAGTGTGTGCCGTCGCTAGCGCTAACTGCAGTTCGCAAAACGTGAGTACTCCACCTTTCACTGATCTCCAGAATGAGCACAGAATCAGGCACTAGGTCTAAGTCTCCATGCAAAATCACAGTCACGGATGACGAGAATATGAACAGAGTAATAAGTGATTTAATTAAGAAGCGAGGTATTGTCAAAGGTCGCTTAACAAGACTTTCGAATCACATTAGCCGCTATGACACTAGCAAATCTCTGCCTGTTCAAGCTCAGATAGACTTAAAGTTCCGCATCAAAGGGGCTGAGGGTCTATTTGTTGAATTTAACGATCTTCAGGCTAAATTAGAAGAATCTGTTTGGAGGTAGATCTTGACGAACAGTTAAGAGAGCGAGAATTATTTGAAGATTGTTATTATGACACATTAGCTAGGGCTGAATGTATGCTACGCGGTGGTGAGGTTGATACTAATTCTAAACCGACTCCTAGTAGTTCAGTTAAGCTTCCTACCATATCAATACCAGTTTTCGATGGTTCTGCAGAACAGTGGCTCCAGTTTAGAGACACATTTCAATCGTTAATCCACAATTCAAACAATATTCAAAGCATAGAAAAGTTCCATTACTTGAGATCATCTCTCAAGGGCAGTGCGGCTTTGGTTATTGATTCGGTTGAATTCTCCGCCGCAAATTACGAGGTGGCATGGGAGTTACTCCTCACAAGATTTAACAACACCAGATTACTAATACATAACCACGTAAAGGCTTTGTTTAACATTCAAACGCTGACCAAAGAATCACCAGCATTGCTGAGGTAGTTAATAGACATTATACTCAAAAATCTACGCGCGTTAAAACTTCTAGGTGAACCGGTAGATACCTGGGATACCTTAATTATTTACATTATAGTAACAAAATTAGATAAAATCTCAGAACGCGAATGGGAACAACACAAAACTATGCACTCCAATCAAGCTGGTGATTCCAAATCAGTTTTGAAATTAAATGATTTGTTGAACTTTCTAAAGGACCAAGCTGAAATGTTGGAAACATTACAGTTGTCGCACGGTAGCACGAGTCATAAAGGGCACAGCACAATTACACAAAATCACTCGAAAATACACTGCAATGTTTCCACAAATAAGTCGCAAAGCCAAAGTAAAAAGTCGTGTTTTCTTTGTAAACAATATCATCCATTGTATAAATGTCAATATTTCTTAACTTCCAGTTTAGAATCTTAATTAAAACTAATAAAAGATAACAAGCTTTGCGAAAATTGTTTACGTATCGGTCATAACGTGAATGAATGTAGATTCGGTTCTTGCCGGTTTTGCAGATTAAAACAACAACAACTGCTTGACGCCGGTTTCAAATTCAAACCAGAGTGACATGTTACCACCCTCCCGTACGCATGCCTTGCAGTCAACATAGGTGGACTGGATGGCTCGCAACAGTGCTATCTATACCATACTCTGGTAAAATGGCCCGTAGTCTCTTTCGCACAACTCTGGCAAACGCCTTCTCCAGATCCACAAAACCGCAGAAAATCTTCCGAACCACTGCCAGATGATTCTCTACGATGTTACGGAGAGAGAAAACTTGATCCGAACATCCTCTTCTGGACCTGAGACCCCCTTGTGCCTCGCACAATATTCCATCGGACTTCTCGCGCATTCTTCATAATTAGTAGCTTAAGATTATATAAGTGGTTACTGTGTAAAATTTACTTGGTAATAAACTAATATTTAATTATTGTTTTATTATTATTCTCCGTTCAATAATTCTACCGTACACCTTGGCTGCCAAAGTGATCAAACTAATGGCGCTATAATTGGCGCAGTCATATTGTGAGCCCTTGCCTTTATACAAGGGTACTATGATTGCGCGGCGCCAATCTGTAGGGACTCTACCCATCCTCCAGCAAAGGTTTGTAAGGATCCGGAAGGCGTCCCGGACGCAAGTTCCGCCATATTTGATCATTTCGGCATCTATCCCCGCAGCTTTACCATTTTTCATACTTCCTATCGCCCATTCAAGTTCTTCCGTAGTGATATCCTCTGTTGATTCTGGTGCTGCAAACTCGCCTCTGAGCTTGTCTGCGGCACCAGCATCCGGGGCATCCCCATACATTTCTCCAAAATATTCACTCTACCGGTTTAGCACAGCTTGTGTGTCTGCAAGAATGACACCATGCTTACATTTTATCCTTTCCATTCTGGGGCCTGACGAATCATCTCAAGCCTTTCTCATCTTGCTCCAAAAGAGTTTGGTATTGTGCTCTAAGTTCTTCGCCAGTAGCCGGGGGCGAGGTCCGCCTCTTTTAGCTCAAAGCACACGTGGGGACCGCCGGCAATGAACGCGCCAACCATCTGGCGAAATCGGCGGCCCAGGTATCCACCACCCACACAGACTATAACAATATAACCCAGTCAGTCATACGTCAAGAAAACCATCAGGGAAGAGTCGGTCCGCAAATGGCAGGCCAGGTATGACTCTCGAGCACAGGGTTGGTCACAAAGACCTACCTCCTCGATGTCAAGCGAGCATACTCCATCGTAAAAAAGACAAGGTTGACGGCCAACCAAGTACAAGTCTTGACGGGACACGGAGGATTAGCGGAGTACTTGCACCGATTCATGCTGAAAGACAGCTCAGGGTGCGAGTGCGACCCCAACACCAGTTAGTCTGTGTGGCTCGTAATCCTGCATTGTCCGCGCTTTGCGGCTGACAGATTAGACCTGCAACGAAACGAAAACCTTCGCAGGACCAAACTTGCGGCCATCATGGCAGACGACGATGAGAGACCGCACTTCCTGAAGTTTGCAGATGAGGTAATCCGCATCTGCCTTAGAAGGAACAGCACTCTGGCATCGAAAGTTTCCCCAACAGATATAACACAAACACAAGCACCAACAATTCAAATAACACAATCACATTAACACAAAACCCCATACCCCCTCTGGCAGTCGCCATTCCCAGGAGCATAAACTTTCTTGGGAGAGGCGAACGTAGGCAGCCGGGTATCCATATAAAATCAGTCGCCCTGTTCATGGACGATAACTCCGAGCGCATTGACATCGGCTACTGGAACGCAAGCGGCCCCAAACGGGTAACGACCTCGTCCGGGCTTGCCTCCCTCCTTCACGGCAGCTCGTTTAAGAACACAATGAAGCGCAAGAAGTTCAACAAGCTGCAGACCGCGGGGATCGGAAACACAGCGTGCAGAATAGTGCAAACCAAGAACAAGACCGTGGCACTATTCCACGCGGGCGAGAATACCTCCCAATTCGCCCAAACATGCAGTTTTCTAATCAGCCTAGCGGGGGAGGGAGACAAACCAACAAAAGTAAGCGTAGACGCTATGGTGGTGGAGTATGAGGAAGGTGAGGCCGACCACATCGGGATAATAGAAGTCTCAAAACACCATGAGGTAGTGGCCTATGAGGATAGAGGAACCAACCTCGGAGAGGAAAAATCCTCAATTTCCTACGGCCACGACTGCCCGAAAACCTCACCACAAAAACCCCTACCGACATCTGGGGACACCCCATAGTGACTCAAGACAGGCTTAGCGGGTCTGAACGCTTACAAATGAGGGCAGCTCTCGAGGAGAGCACAGCGAAACCGAAGCCAAAAGACACCACAGGTGCCAAAAAACTCGCGTCTTTAACAACGGCCCTCGGGAAGGCGGTCCTTGGCATACCAAGTGTGCTGGGGAGGAAAATCAGGAGAAGCCAACGGACGGAGGCGACAAAGCCGCTGCAACACACGAAAAATGCGTTCCTCGAGTTCAAAGCAATCACCAAAGCAACAAGAAGGGTCAACATTGAGACCTGCAGATCCATCCTGCAAACCTAACACCTGGGTAATAAGAGACTGCTAGAGATGAAGCTCGAGGAGGCAGACGTCGCGTTGTATGATAACAACAACTCCACCATATTGAAATTTCGGGGAAGTACATGGCGGCCTATAGTGGGACCAGCGGTTTCGTCGAATACGATGAGGAGGTGTCTCGGCGGACCGGCAAACATACGTTCAGGACCCCCCCTAACGACCCAATAGTGGTCGCGGCGAAGTGCACAAGGGTGGTACTCGACGACCGGATACTTGAAATGGCTGAAACCATCTCGAGCGGCCGGGGTCGGGGACCCGCAATCGAGCACTGGACCGTACCTAAGATAACATGGGTCAATGGGGTTCCTGGATGTGGTAAAACAACATGAATAATCGCAAATTACAACATCGAAAGCGATATCCTAATAACATCTACAACCGAGGCAGCGAATGACTTAAGGGAGAGACTCGCACAGAAGGTTAAAACAAACACCAAGAGAAGGGTCCGCACTATGGCTTCAATGCTGGTCAACGGATTGAAGGAAGGTGAAGAGTGCACGCGTATTATCATCCATGAGGCACACATGAACCACTTTGGAGCCGTAGTGATGGCCGTCAAGATAACTAGCACGAGGGAGGCTCTTCTCGTCGGCGACTGCAACCAACTGCCGTTCATTGATAGGGAGAACCTGTTTCGACTGCGTTACAAGCCCGCCCAGACTCCGTGGCGTGTATCAACAGGGAGTTGCTCTTTACTCACAGTAACCCGATGGACGTAGCGTATGCCCTCAACGAGATATACGGGGGCATATACTGGTCCAAATCCCTCGTGAGGTCCTTGAGCCTCAGTAAATACACGGGAGCGCAAATTCCGAAACACCAGGAGAACACCCTGTTCCTGGTGCATACCCAGGCCGAGAAGAAAATCTTCCTCAACCAGGGCTATGCGTCGGGAAACGGGTCACGCATCCTCACCGTGTATGAGTCTCAGGGACTAACGAGTGAAAACATGGTGATAGTGCGAGCGGTCCCCAAGAAACTGAAGCTCCACGGAAGCTATCCACATGCGGTCGTAGCTATATCTCGCCACACTGGAAGTTGCATCTACTACACAGACAGTTGTGAAGGGGACGCAACGGCCACACTAATAAGAAGGGCGAGGGCAGATACGACAAAAAAAAAAAGAATACAACATTAAGATGGATATTCACAGTCGAGACATGGTAGTTGTTAAAAAGCTGCTGGAGAACTAAAAGAAACCCTATTGAGTTCTTAGATTTACGCGAATATTACACATGAAAGAAAACTATTTTACGGATTTTATCGCGGTTTATTTTTTTATTTTTAGTTCCCGACGTTTCGAGTGCTTTGCAGGACCCATGGTCACGGGAGGGACTGAGGTGTTAGACGTCCAATAGGCATAGTTGTTCCGGGGTACCCTCAAACTTCTTAATTATTTTTGTTGTTGTTGGTCCGATCTACGCAGAATGAGCTCACGGTGTCTTGAGGTCTTGCAGTGTTATGCTTGGTTTTGGATTTGATTATATTAATTGAGCGACGGTGTTTTAGGTCGTCGCTCAAAGAAGTCTGCAGTCTGTGAACATGTCCTTGACCGCACCCGCCATAACATCAGATTTGATAGACCACAAATCCTCGTGAAAGAACACCGATTCCTACCAAGGATGGTTCGCGAGGCTATTGAAATTAAAAAACATCCTAATTTCAATAGAGAAGATGGCTGGGTGCTTCCATCGTCTTGGGATCCGGTAATTAATATAATCAAATCCAAAACCAAGCATAACACTGCAAGACCTCAAGACACCGTGAGCTCATTCTGCGTAGATCGGACCAACAACAACAAAAATAATTAAGAAGTTTGAGGGTACCCCGGAACAACTATGCCTATTGGACGTCTAACACCTCAGTCCCTCCCGTGACCATGGGTGCTGCAAAGCACTCGAAACGTCCGGAACTAAAAATAAAAAAATAAACCGCGATAAAATCCGTAAAATAGTTTTATTTCATATAAAAGAAACCCTCACAAGTAGCCGAACACCTAGACGACTGAGGCATTTTCGCTTAAATGCAAGTCATAACCGTGACAAAAAAGCACATAATTTTATACACTCACATAACCCTTTAAAACAATAACATAAAAAAAAACCTCTACTCAAGTACCGTAACAAACAATAAACGTATCAATCACTATAACAACAAAATCAAAAAACAAAAATAAGCGACATATACCATACGAGTTAAAATAAAAGCAAAACTAACAAAATATATCATTGCATTGTCATCGGACGTATGCCAAACTTTAGCTCAATCGGATACCCGCAAGTGTTTGAGAAATAACTCACAAGATTGAACCGAAAAGACAGACACACAGAGAGATACACATACAAGCAGAGTAAGTTAAATAAAAGCTTGTAAAAAATAAAATTGACCTATAGAAATAAAATTGAATGATTGATTGATAAAATAAAATATTTTTTTTTTTAAAAAAGGTAAACCGACTTTCGGGAAGCTGCGCAACATCTTCTCATCCAAAATACCTCAGTGCCTTAAGACTAAAGTTTTTAGTCAATGTGTGTTACCAGTGATGATATATGGATCAGAGACGTGGTCTCTTACAATAGGTCTCATAAAAAAGCTCAGAGTTGCTCAGCGAGCTATGGAGAGAGCTATGCTCGGCGTTTCTCTACGCGATCGAATCAGGAATGAGGAGATTCGTAGAAGAACCAAGGTCACCGACATAGCCGTTAAGATTAGCAAGCTGAAGTGGCAATGGGCGGGCCACATAGCGCGTAGATCGGACGGGCGTTGGGGCAGAAAGATTCTAGAGTGGAGACCACGTATTGGCAAGCGCAGCGTGGGACGACCGCCTGCCAGATGGACCGACGATCTTGTGAAAATCGCAGGAAGTCGTTGGATGCAGGTGGCATCGGACCGGTTACGCTGGAAAGCGATTGGGGAGGCCTATGTTCAGCAGTGGACAAGTATAGGCTGAGATGATGATGATGATGAAACCGACTTTAAAAAGAGAAAAATAAATATTTGAAGTCGGTGCTGGTTGGTGCAGTCGGTTACTTAGCACCGACTTCAATTATTTATTTTTTGCTTTTTGAAGTCGGTTTACCTTTTTTTTAAAGATTTTATTTTACCATTTTAAGTGACGAGTGAATTATTTAGTAATATTTATATATCGATATTATATTATTTTGCTGAGTTGTACAGTAAGGTACCTACAAGATTAATATAATGACTATAATAACGGAATCTATACATTTGTGCTGTTCGCCGTTAAGGAGTTCCCTCATGTATCTTCAAAGTCCAAGGTCCAATACCAATAACATTAAAATAGGACCACCTCAAAACTATACTGAACCCAATGCAAAAATAATCGTTAAATCGGTTCATAAGCAAAGGAGTTATAAAAAAAGGACGAATTATGAACCTCCTTTTTTGAAGTAGGCTAATATACTGCTTAGTTCTATAGGATTGACGTAATACTCGTAATATCTCAATTTACACATGCCTATTGTTTGTCGTTAAGGAGTTCCCTGGTGTATCTTCTAAGTCCAAGGTCCAATGCCAATGAAATTAAAATGAAACCACCTCGAAGCTATACTGAACCCAATGCAAAAAAAATCATCAAAATCCGTCCACAATTGACGGAAATATCGCTGAACATACATAAAAAAAAGCATACATACAATCGAACATAGGACCTCCTCCTTTTTGAAGTCGGTTAAAGAGAACAATTTGAAGCTAATTTTACATTGAAACTGCTACTGGTTGTAATCTTCGCTATTTGAGTCCCACATCCAAGTACTCTTTTGTAAAATGTTTTGTGTGAACACAAAGTCTAAATTATATTCCCGTGGACATTTCTTTAGCGATGGATAGTGTACGCCACGCCTTTCAATTCGATCCTAAAATTACCAATTTTCCGCGTACCTCTTAAAATAGGTCTCTGTTCATTTAATTGTATTATTCATTCAATAGAGTAAAGGGAATTTTTTATCCACCTATGAATTTCATCTTATTACCGAGAAGCGATCAGTTTTTCTTTATATTAAAAATACTATTTTATTAGAATTATTTTATGTAAAATAAAATTAACCTTGCACGTGCAATAATATTTTAATTATTCGCTATCTTCACAACAATTTGCGATACTGGTCATGCTAAATATAATTTCATAAAAAGAAACATTTTTTTATATTATATAATTTGAAATGTCCTGTTGCTGTTGCCCTACCTTTGTAGTAACCAGCCCACGCGCTCGGGTCTAGGGCAGTATACAATGCTATCTACTTATCTACCACCTGGTAAAGTATTTTTCGCTTTAACGAAGGTTATTCTGATTTACTATCAAATGAGTATTATATGGAATAAAAATAAACATAGCCAGTTTAAAGTAGTGTAGAATTACTAGTCTACCCTAAAATACTACTCTACTATACTAAATACTCCGTCTTTAATGTGTACCATAATTCTGCAACAATACAAAATAACGACCTGTATTTTAATAAATGGACCATTTTTCTTTAATATTGCTTGATAATTAAAATATCGTCAACATTTTGGAAACTAGGTAACTAGTGTGTAACTTTTTTATTTTTTGTAAAAGTATATATAAATTGCCTCATAGATATTTCATGTAATATTTTAGTTGACGCAGGGACAAAACCAGTGACCACGAAGACTAACGAATATCTGTAAAAAATCTAAGAAAGGTAAAAAGATTGCTTTATTTAATATTATAGTTACAAATTTGAGAAGACAGTATCAGTATAATAGATATTGAAAAAAGGGATGTTAAAAACGAAATGAGAATAGACTATCCAAAGATGTAATATGCTTCGTGTGTTTGCTCGGGAATTACACAAAAAAAAAACAGTGACGATTTTGATCCTATAGTCTGACTATCAAAAGTATTTATTATAATTGAAATTGGTCAGGTAGAACCAGCTAGGCAGAAACAATGGTGCACCTTACGTAATAGATGCCAGGAGCCTACGTACTAGCGATATGTTGAGTTATTTGTTTTATCCTATATATTGCAGTTTTAAAGTCATATAATAGGTTTTTCAATGAGCTGTTAAATATATTAGTAAATATAGCCTTTATCATCTCAGGGCTAAAACTTCATTGCCATACCGTATACGCCATGCCATCCCATTTTGTTCTGGATCTGAAATCTAGTATATCAATGGTTTCCACCAACTACAGTCATACAAGGATCTTTTTGCCCGTGGCCAAAATCGGAACTATCGCTGTTATCATGTGAAATACATGTATGTAATTTGCCGTTTGCTATGAAATTTACACAAGTTCTTCTTTTAATCAGTAACTGTGCGACCCACCTGTTGAAATATTTCCCTGGAAGTAGAAAATATTTACTGAATGATAACCCTAATTTCGGACTAATGCCATCAATGTCATGGCAGTCTTTAAGGAAGGCTTTTGTGGACTTCTTTTAGCTGAGGATAAATAAATACATAGATTTAACAACTGCGGTATTATGACAACAGCTGCAAACGACAGTTCAAGTTAAATTTAGCGATGGACGATTTAGCGCAGTGGTTAAGAGCTTAAGCCGCTCCGCCCACTGCGTCTAATAGTCGCGGGTTCGATTCCCGTATGGGACAAATCTTTGTGTGATCCACAGTTATTTGTTCCGGTCTGGGTATTTGTGTATGTGAATTTTCATGTTTGTGTTTATAAACGCACCCACGACAC
The DNA here is from genome assembly GCA_905147815.2 of Phalera bucephala. Taxonomy (NCBI): domain Eukaryota; kingdom Metazoa; phylum Arthropoda; class Insecta; order Lepidoptera; family Notodontidae; genus Phalera; species Phalera bucephala. The sequence continues at coordinate 13,387,097 of LR990616.1, read as the reverse complement.
AGGAATAAATTCTAGCGTGGGGCTACATTCAAAAAAAATAAAAAGAATGTGCGTGTCAACTACAGGACCCTTATTCTATGACCAGACACTATGACGAAACGCGCCGCGTAACGATAACGTCGTGAAATGATCGTGTAAGGCTTTAGTTCCCAAAGTGGTCTAGGAGGACCCCCAGGGGTCCACGGGAGACTCAACGGGGGTCTACGTTGACGTGACAAAAAAATTGGGGGTTCACAATTCGTAAGCAGGGGTTCAAGAAAATTTATTTTATTTTTCGATAGTAAAGAACTAAAATGTTGGCTTGACTTCACCTATCAATGTAGGCAGATAACATTTTATGAAGTTCAGCGACTGTTACTTGTAAAAACTTGCATTTTCCATATTCAGTACAACGTGTCGAGACTTGCAAAGCGCCGCCGCCGTCCGCAACGCTTGTTTAGACGTGCAAAGGGACGAAATACGACTTATGGTGTGTGCTTGCAATCTTGCATGAACTTGTTTGTTTCTTCGCCAATATAAATACGAATACCAAGGATAAACGTTTCTGATTTGTTTCCCGAATTTCGAAAAGTAAAGTAAAGTGAATCGATGTTAGAGTGCCAGTGTTAGCCAGTGTCAGAAAAAGTAAGTATTAACCTGCCTATTTGTTATACATACTTTTGTTTTATGTTGTAATAAGCATATTTGTAATGTTTGCGTGTGGTAGGTTCGTATTAAAAATTAAATACTGAACAGATTCATCATTAGATACTTCCATAAAAGAACAGAAAGCCGAGAAAGGTTGAACTTTTTGTTCCTACTTTATTAGTAATTTTTTTTTACCTGACGGTGTAGTGGTTCACTAGAGGAGAAATATATTATGATTGACCTGCATGATTGTAAATATTTCAGGTTCCTAATGCTAAACGACCTAATTAAATATATTTTCATAAATTCTACGCGTCTTTACGTACCCGTAACGTGCATAAAAACAAAATATAATGTCATTTGATCTATTACTATTACTTGTATGATGTAATCTGTAAGTGTTTCATTGTACACTATTTTTGGTGAAATAAAGTGTTATTATTATTATGTATATATTTATTAATTATAATTTCTTATAAAATATATATGAAAATATAAAATACATATATTCTTATATGTATTGTATAAAATAAAAATGTGCTCCACCGACAGCAAGGTCTACGACCCAAGCTACCGGTGGTCAGGGCTCCAAAGAGAGGAACCTCCTCACAATGCGTGCCGTGTCCAACATTACTGCCTTCTGTATCAGGCCCTTCACTGCCTAGCGAGAGCTTCTCAAGGTGTTTATCGAAGCTCTTCGCTATAAGGCCGTTGACTGAAACGACCATCGGAATAATGATAGTTGAATCAACATTCTACATGGCGGTAACCTCATGGGCCAGGTCCAAATATTTAGATAATTTTTCTTTTTCGACCTTCACAAGGTTCTCATCATGCGGAATGGTGACATCAACTAGCTTTACACGACGCATCGATCGATCTATTATCACGATATCAGGTTTATTGGCTACAATAGTCCTGTCCGTGATAATAGATCGATCCCAGTAGAGCATGATATGACCACTTTCGAGAACTGGAAGAGGCTGGTACTGGTAGTACGGTACTTCAGAGTCCACAAGGCCATATTTAAGAGCAAGTTGCTGATGGATAATCCCAGCCACTTGGTTGTGTCTGTGCAAGTACTCTCCGTTAGCAAGACGAGAACAACCAGAAACTACATGTCTAATAGGCTCAGCATATATATATATATATATATATATATATATATATATATATATATATATATATATATATATATATATATATATATAATACAAATCAATATGTACATTTTTGTAGTTGTATGCGGTATATCGTTCCAGCAGCGTACTTGAAACATCCTCGAAAGGCTGTTGTTTTATATCGAGGCACAGACAGCGGATTGGACGTAGAACGAGTCGAATAGCTATAGTAATCAAGTCGCTAACTGAGCTTGCTAAAAAGGTAGCTCGGCTTATTTTTATTTATAACACCAAATAGTAAACTGGCGAGATGCAGCTTACGACGCGCTTCCATTTTCAGAACATCATTGTGATTTAAGTACGGTGTGATGTGACTTTTTTGGGGGGGATACTGTAGCAAAATCGAGCACACGCATTCTGTACGCGTTGTATCAATTATTTCGTACGAGACAAAATACATGGGCCATAAACAACGTCACAATAGTTAAATTTCGAGAATACTAGGCTTTCTACCAATCTTTTTCTTGTTGTAACGCTAAGGAACTTCCTAATTTTGCTACCCATGACCATGAATTTAGATTTTTGTGGATTTAATACCAGCAAATTGGTTTTCGACCACGAGGCTACATTATCTAATTCCACATTGACCATTTGTACAGCGGATGCAGTGTTATTGGTATTAAACGACAAATATAATTGCGTGTCATCCGCGTACATGTGGTACAAACAGTGTCGAAAACAGTGAGTTATGTCACCGGTGTACAGTATAAAAAGGAGCGGACCCAGCAATGATCCCTGTGGGATTCCCCTAGTCACCAGGCGCGGCGAGGAATCTCAGGTATCTCAACTTCTTGTGATCTGTTTACTAGGTAGCTATCAAACCATCCAATAGTTTCGGGTTGAAACCCGTAGTATGAGAGCTTTGACAGCAATAACGGAATATTTAATGAGTCAAAGGCGCGTGAAAAATCAAGCAGTATCAAAAACGAACCCTCTCCACGATCCCTGGCTTCAAGGATATTTCCTACTACATCTGCTAAGGCTGTAGCTGTGCCACGCCCCCTCCTAAAACCCGATTGTAAATCTGGAAGAATGCCATTTGATTAAAAAAAATCCACGACCTGCACATATACTACCCTTTCCAACACCTTAGACAAACAGGGCAATATACTAATAAGACGAAGATCTTTAAAGCCTTATGGGTTATTGCTTTTCGGAATAGGACGCACTATCGCATTTCGCCACAGGCTAGAGAATTTACTTGAATTGATGGATTGGTTAACAATGCTAGTTATTGCCGACAAGGATTGCGGCAGTGTAAGCTTTATCATATCTCTAGATATGATAAAGCTTCATCCCATCAATCCCTTGAGCATTTGTCGACATACTATTAATAATATTAAATATTGTTGTTTCAAAGTGGAAGGATGCAGGTACCGGGGAAGACCTAGACCATCTTACCACGACCAAATAATCCGAGTCTTATCTGATGGAGAAGTCAAGAGTCTCCGTAACCGGCGAGCGTGTATGAGACGAACTATGAGAGTCGAGGAAGCCAGAGAGGTATGTAAGGAAAGAACCTGTTGGAACTCTGTACTCTCTGCCTACCCCGCAAGGGATCTGGCGTGAGGTTATAGATAGATATTGTTGTTTCATCTACCGGCTTTAATTCAAGCTTAGCTGGTCCGTAACGTGTGAATTCAAAATAAGTCAGCTGAGAGATGTTTACATTTGGGTCTCCTGGAATATCAAGAAAAGCATTGTTTATCCCATCTGGATCAGCCAGCTGACCGGAGAATATATCGTCTATATTGATTGGATGGACATATTTTTTGAAATTTGACCATAATAATTTAGGGTTGTTGACGTTTTCATTTATGTTTTTTTGTAAAAAATGCTTGTTTTTCATTCGATAAAGCAGTCGCTGCCTGGTGCTTTAGATCCAAATAATATTTTTTATGTGCCTCCAGTTTAGTCTCATGGTATAGACAGCGGGCCTCATCTCTTAGCCTAAACATTAACTTTATATTGTCTGTTATCCAAAGTGTCGGTAGGTTTCGGAATACTGTCGTTTTAAAGCCGAGTAATGAACGAGTTAAATAAATGTACCATATCATTGACATCGTACAAGCAGCATATCATACTCCACGGAATCGCGTTCAAGTCCTTTTCAAAATAATCTAGCAGTATATCCCTGATCGGACGATAGGAGACTGTTCTTTTGATAGTTTTTTCTTTTTTGACGAGTATCTTGCATGTTACAAATGAGTGATTTCCGAGTTCACTTATAAAGTTCACATCCACATCTCGACATGGAGCATCCGTACAGATCACATCAATAAGCGTTACGCTATCACCTACAAAGTGCGTGGGCACAGTCACCAGTTGGTCCATAGTGTGGTGATTTAAAAATTCCTTAAGACGCCTTGTCTTCGGGTCATTATTATCGAGCAAGTTGACATTAAAATCATCCAAAATTATTAGATTGTCGTATGGCGCTAGAGCGCAAATACTGTCAGTGATTCCATCTAAAAAAATATTTAAATCTAGCCAAGGGGGCGGTAAGCTGTTCCAATCATAATTTTCTTAGTTTTTGTGCTTAAGCTCACCCACAACTGTTCGACCATAGAATGATGGGGATGACTCTTAATACGAGCATTTATACCTAATTTAATATAGAAAGCTACGCCCCCACCTCGTCCTTCCCGAACGGATGTAGGGCGTGGAATGTGACGTAGCTGATAACCTAGAACCACTGGTGCCCGACCCTCCTTACCCTTGCGTAACCAAGTTTCGTTAATGGCCATAAGATCGACGGAATGATGATTCATGGCTATAATAAATTCATCATGATTCGTGGATAAAGAACCTGCATTCCAAAAACCCAACTTTAATTGTTTAACACCCACCATTTGTGCATTTGTCAAAGTTAATCATACAAAAATTGGGCAAATACCTTACTGACCAAGACTGAAGTTAATGAACACTAATTCATGAACAGGTGGAGTAATGTTCTTTGTACTTGTGCACAAAACAAGGCAAGGGAAAACTTATATAAGTTCTATAATGAAGTAAATAAGGGAGGCTCATAGCAGCTACATTCAAAGGGGCATTACTATATACCACAGCATCCAAATAGTCCATAGTCCATCCAAATATACATAATTGTGCGGAATCAATTATTAAAACTTCTATTAAGATACATAATTTTATAACATGGCTCTGTACTTTCTGCCTACCCCACAAGGGAACCGGCAGGGTGATATCGATAGATAGATAGTGAGATAATGCTAAAATTATAAAAATAAAATACAAACTAAACATTACACTGGGTAAGCCTACATTAATGGAGTTTAAAATTAATAAAATAAATAATAAATTAACAATTACACAGGCTGATCTATAATTAATCCTGAGTGTTTCTATTAAAATCAGAACCAAAAACACGTAGCAGATCACCGTCAGTACGGATGACGCTCGCCTGATCACCAGATTTGCACCGAGCTAGTATGCGGCCATGTCTCATCCATATGAACTGCCATCCAAGCCGCTGTCCAGCATCCTGTGCCCGCCGAAACAACTGCCGATTTGGTTTAGTTAAGCGTTCGTTTATATAAAACCTTTTCGGCAGACCCGATACGCCTAAGTCCGCAGTGTTCACTTCTGGTCGCATGCATGCGTTGCGTATAAACTCGGTGCGTAAATCGCGGCGCGATAGACGCACAACAATCAGTCGCGGGCGGGTCTCCACTGGACCCACAGGACTTGTGGCGTTCACATGCCTACCAACGATGCGATTAGCGTTTACTATATCTCGTTATTCAATATTGACGCCTAACTTGGTTGCTATCAGCTTAACTGTGTGAGTTAGGTTTTCGCCCCTCACTTCGGGTAAATTTGAGATTTCAATATCATTTTCCAAAAGCTGCTGATCTCGGTCATTCAATTCCCACCTAATCTGATCTACCCCGTCCTCTGATCTTATTTGACCCTTAACTTTTTGCTCCAGAGCACTCATTCTTGCATCCAGGACATCCATTCTGTCATTACTTGCCCTGACATCTGCCCTTAGTCGGTCTCTGTCCACCCGTAGTTGGGCCATATCAGTAAGGCATTTGATATGTTAAAATATGATATATTATACGATAAGCTGTGGCGTAATGGTATACAGGGGCCAGTCCTAAAACTCATAAAAAACTATCACACGAACCGATATACAACAGTCAAAATACAAAATCATCAAAGTGACAAAATAATGACGTCCAGAGGCACGGCCCAAGGCTCAATCATCGGGCCAATTGAGTACTTGCTTTATGTTAATGACATGTTTAACACCATTAGTTCAGGCCATGTATACCAGTTCGCTGATGATACGTGTTTATTAGTGGCACATGAAAATATTCACGAAGCCCAAATGTTGCTGCAGAACAATTACGACCAAATTTGTAAATGGGCACATGATGTATCTCTGGTAATTAATGCGCACAAAACTAAAGTAATTCACATTCATTCTTGTCAAAACAGCATTAATGTTACCCCAATCATAAAATCACACGATCATATGTGTCTCCATAAGCCACTCAGTGGTAACTGCGTATGTCCGAGCTTAGAAACGGTAGATAAACATGTGTATCTGGGTCTTGTAATTGACAGCCGTCTCTGTTGGCGCCCACACATAGACTACATATGTGACAAGTTAAGATCAATAATAGGAAAATTTAGTGTACTGAAATATAAACTACCTTATAAAGTATTAAGATTGGTATATTTGGCGTTAGCAGATTCTGTTGTTGGATATGGCCTGAGTAGCTACGGAAGAACCTACAAGACATACGTAGATGACATATATAAATTACAATTAAGACTACTTAAACTTATAGTACCCAAATATATAAAAAAGAAACATAAAGATAACGATACGGAGATTTTTAAATACTGCAAAGTTATGAATGTTTTTGATAAGCTAAAATTTCTCACCATGACGGATTTTAGCAAACCTGAATTTCTATCAGACCGAACTAGACCTACTAATTTAAGAAAGATAAATTACATGAATAAATATCTATTACCTGAAACATGTAACTTATATGGGACGAGGGTGGATAAATATCTGATTCCTAATCTTTTGAATGACCTCCCGGAAGAATTACAAAGAGTCTATATAAGTTGTCCAAAAACGTTTAAAAGAAAATTGAAACAATATTACTTAGATGCATAATGTGAGCTATGCGATAAGCAATTTAAAATTTAAATGAAGCAAAGCTTATAAAAAAAAAAAAAAAAAAATTTGAATATGTCATCAAATATAAATGTATCAAGTGTGCGACTCGCCGGCGCCCAGATAAACCCTCAGAGGTTTACGTGGTGCCGCATTTTATTCATTGTAACGATAGATATAAGTGTTTTGGAAATAAATAAAAAAAAAAAAAAAATATCATAACGCAGCTTTAGAAATTCGTTCTGCAATTCCTTCCTAAACATAAGCTGTAGGTCCTTGCGTAAATCTTCCTTAAATGTACTTAGCACGACGGCTAAATCTAAGGTAGATGTCTCAGTGGGGTTTAAAATGGCAGAGCTCAGTGCACCTGTACTCATCGTTTCTTCCGTCTGGTCACTATTGGGCGTGTGCATTTTATTTTTCTTGACCAGCTTTTTCTCACTCTCAAGACAGCTCCAGCCAGGTGACAAACAGCCTGTAAGTGGTAAAGCTGCACACAGCCGGTGAAATATAGCGTTCCAAGTGATGCATTTAGCGCCCTCCAGCGGTGATAACAATTTTGCGCAGGAGCCACACTTTACTGACAACATCTAAGCTTCTTCCTAACGATTTGGCTTAGTGTAATCCAATAATGTCAACAGGTGGTGTTGTAATCAAATAATATTGTTATGGCAAATTGTGCTATGGTTTTTAACAATACGCAACACCATACAAGTCACAACACACCCGTAGCTCTGTTTATATGGTTTGGGGCCACTATAACTATTGTTTATGTGTTTGTATATAAAATAGAAAAGATGCTATTTTAAGTTCAGGGTTGATTAAGTAGGATTAAGTAGTTTTAAGTCTGCGAATTATTTTTGATTCTGTTATTTTGTCCGCAGTCCTCCACTAATACACTGAATAACGTTTACACTTGTCCACACACTTAATTGTTAAATTCTAGTCAGTAAATAATAGCAAACTAACACTCCTTTTACTTTAAAAAGATAATCAAAACCACTCAGCTGATACTAGCTCCGCACAGCGTACGTCACTCGTATTATTATTATTTATTCTCGTATTATTTTCGCCACTGAAGTACCAATTTACGATCATTTTACTAAGATAGCGCAACGCGCCGCGTTAAGTGTATAATTGGTCACAACCACGTAACGTATAAAGGCTATGTTATTTTCTAAACATGTTAATTGCTAATTGCATAATCATCCTAAATTCGTGACCAAAATATACTCAAAATTATAAAAGCAGACAATGTGAAACAGATAAAAATAGAAATTAAATTTCTTACCAATCACAGCCGCGAACAAAACCTAGTACGCACTTCCATTATAATTTCGGTTACGGAAATTTTAATTTTCCCTACCATGTTATCGTAAATATTAAATCAAAACGACGTCCCTTTCCACTCAATATACATTATTTATTATTTTATGTAAAAGAATAACGAATAAATACAAATGTACGACCACAATAAATGTCAAGGGTCACGGATTTCTGAAGCAAATTATCGTATAATTTGAAAGGTTTTCTTGGAATCTCATTCTTTATAGTTCGGAGTACAATAGCGAACGAAGTAACACTGACAAAAGATGGGGGATAGAAATGAACCGAAGCCATACAATCCATACGAGACCATTGAGTAGTACTATCTTCTAAGCTAGTGGAAACGTGCTCAACAAAATTACTCGCTCAGTAGGATTTAGCAAGATTTCATTTTTATTGCAAGCAATATTTTTGGTTTCGTCATTTCGTATTGTAGTGAAGACTGCGTTCTAAATCTGTATAAATTTATTAATTTCAATCCAGATTGCTATGATCTTGATTATATAGATACCGCCTGAAGTCTTGAACGGGAATTAGTAGCACTAAAACTTAATCCGGGAGATTCCAAAAGTTTATAATCCCACAAACAGCTAGACAATAAATCTGTCATGTGCCTCGTAGGCTAAATAAATAGTGACTAAAACTTGTGAAACCCTGTGAAATGGTTCAGGTATCTACAATTTAAAAAAATCTAGAAGTAAATACAGAGGGTCGAAGTTTCAAGCCCGGCAAAACGAGGTCGTTTAATGGTAGTTTTGTATAAACTTCTTCCAATTAACTTATAGCGGGTTTTTGTATAATAAATTAAATTATTTCCTGTATCTTAAGTTCAAAGTTTGAAAGTGTCAGAGAAAAAACGTTTTCTAAACAGAATGTGCTATAAAAAGTAAGCAAAGGAAGGTGTGGATCGTGATTTAAACCTTGGTAATTGTTAAGCACAACGACATCTCTCAGAGTTACAAGCATCGACTCCTTTAATCAATTTCAAAAAGAACTTATTTGAAATCATTTAATTTATAAGGATAGGAAGGCTATTACTTAAGCAACATTCGACTCGGTCGGTCTGGAACCGTTTGTAGCAATTCTATTTTCAAGCGTCTTCGTACTTTAGAAGGCCCGGTAAGCCGTGTCCCGGCGGCCACTTAATGTGGTAATCGCTAGGCTTTGATAAGTTGATAACTTCTAACAGTAGGTGGCAACAAGCCCACTTCTACCAATCCGCACTGCATCAGCGTAGTCGAGTATGACCTAATCTCTTTTACTTCGATTTGTGCGACAGTAGAAGCTGATTATATTAAGTTAACAATATTTACAACATACGGAGTTCTTAGATTTACGCGAATATTACACATGAAATAAAACTATTTTTTCGGATTTTATCGCAGTTTATTTTCGGGTTTTATTAACGTCGGGAACTTAAAAAACAAAAAATAAACCGCGATAAAATCCGAAAAAATAGTTTTATTTCAAATATTTACAACAGTTATTCCGTTAATAGTTGGATTGCATCTTGTCGGTCGTTAAATTAAACCAAGTGTTGCATATTAAAATATATCATTTATAGGTAATCTTAATTACCTTATCAATTCTTAATACGAAGGGTTTTAATTAAAACCATTTTGACTTACACAATCAAAAGTTTTTTATTCATGTAGACCAAAAGGCACTTATGAATAGTCAAAAAGAAAAAATTATTGATTACTTAAGACTCTTCCACCCGTTTGGAAAGTCATTCCTGTGGAGAAGAAGGGCAAGAAACTCCGCGGTTTCTCTTTTTAAAAATGAGTGTTTTATAACTCTTTTTGTATACATTGCATTCATGGAGTATGGGAGAACAATGTAGAACGAACTAAATAGACGTGCTTAAGTATAGATTAATCATAAGTGTACTTAGATTCATGGTATTGGTCAGTGTCTACATAGTCCTCTCATTTACAAAATAGAGATTTGGTAAAGGTATATAATAAAAAGAGAAAAAAAAAACGGTTTCTATAAAATATGTAAAGTGTACGTACAAAACAACTGGTTAGTTCTCCAGTGTGATGCCGAACGATAAGATTCCTAGGAGGATGTCAAAATCAACTGAGTTGAAAGCACTGCTGAAGTCCAATAATACCGAAATGGTAAGGAGTTTATTTTCCGAACGGATGTCATCTATGATTTTTAAAAGCGCCGTTACAGTACGATGGCAAGGAGGGAAACCGGACTGGTATGGACGTAGCAGGCAGTTAGAGGAGAGATAAAAAGACAGTTGACCATGTACCACACTCTCAAGTACCTTGAACAGGATAGGTAAGATGGAAATTGGACGAAATTGGGATACAGCGGTGGGACTAGCAATTTTGGGCAATGGTAGGACATGAGCCTTCTTCCAAGCTGAAGGAAATGAGCTTGTTGCAAGGGAATAGTTAATAATGTCGGTTATGACAGGAACAAGTATATTTAAAATGGGGAGAAGCATCTGAATATGTAGGCTATCATCACTCACCGCTTTAGTGGATATGGATAGGATAGTTTTCTTTATATCCCCTTCTGTAACTTGGTGAAAAGTAAACGAAGTACAATTTGGCAAAGAAATATTAGACAGACTATTCAATGTAGAAGATTTTGTATTGACGTCAAGGGTAATTAGCGATTTGGAGAAATGTTGGTTTATTGCATTAAGATCAATATCGGCTGTATCCTCAATGCGGGTTTAATCGATACCAAGAGACTTGAGAAAGTGCCATACTTGTGCTGTGTTGACATTTTGTAGAGACTGGTGAATGTGGCGTCTTTTTGCATCTCTACACATACGACTGCAGCGATTACGCAGAGCTTTATAACAAGACCAATTCTCTTCCGTTGGTGACTTTTTGTACCGTCTTTTTGCTTTATTTCTTACTGAAACCGCTTTTTTGATGGTGTCAGATATCCAGGGCGCGGGAAAATGCTTTACTCTTACCCTTTTGACGAAAGCGTGCCTATTGTAAAGACCTAAAAGTAAGCTATTAAAAGCAGCCACTTTCGTGTCTAATTCATTGCATCTGTAGACAGAAGACCAGTCAATATCACCCGCATCTGCGTTCAAACGATCCATATTAATATTCTTGAAACTGCGAAGAAAAAGAAATTTGGGTTTGCGTTTAGGAGTGCGAATTTTATAAGACAGAAAAAGAAGGTCGTGGTAAAAAAACAGGCGGGTAGTTGACCATAGCTTATCAGGATCAGAAACTAGAATCAAATCTAGAATAGAAGAGGTGCTATGGGGAGCATGATGTGTAACATTAAGCTGAAGGATATGCATATTGACAGAAGAGACAAGAGAATGTAGTATATGGCTGCGTATATCGTCCTTAAGCAGGCAAGTGTTGAAGTCTCCAAGAACAATAGTGTTATCATAAAGAGAAGAGAAATATTTTAGCTTAGACTTGAAAGAAGAAAAAAAATCAATGTGGCAAGAGGGACTGTAATAAACACCTAAATGGAGTTTGCTGTGATTGAAATCAACTGCTATAAATATGTGCTCTGCTGATTTTGAATAATTACTCGGAGACTGATCAATAACCTTGTAGACGATATCTCCTCGCAGATATATGGCGACTCCCCCACTTCCCTTGCCCGATCTGTCATTACGCACCAGCTTGTAGCCGGGCAACGCATACTGCGTAGAAGGAAGGGCAGGTTTGAGAAAGGTCTCAGACACAATGACAGCATGAATAAGGTCAGGGTATTGGATAGTGAGCGGGAACGCTTTAAGCATTTATATGGACTGAGTTAAAAAAATTGCCTAAGCCAGAAAATTTGGAAGAAAGTTCCGAGGAACTCTCTTCCAAATTTTGGAAGGTGAACGGAATCCTCACTAAACGCGCTAGTATAACTTTTATCAGACTCACTAGACGAAGAACAAGATACAAAACTATCTTCGGAAACAGCAAATAAATAAGATAATAAATAAAAATTATATGTAACGTTTTCAATAAATACAATAACTCTCTGACATCCTCGATCCACTCGCCAGTTGTTACAATTTTGAGGCCAAAGCACTCGTACCCAAGCACAGGAGATATAAAACTGTAATTACTAAACGAGTGTTTTAACGTCAAAGAAAATAATAATAAAAGGTAGGCAGGTATTAACTTACCCACAAAATAAAATAGTGACCGTCACATTCACAAAACATAAATAAAATAGTGCCTTGAACCAGGTACTCTTATTTTGCACACTTTTGTGACTTTTTATCGGTCACTGAAGTAGCTGATTTGCCAACTTGCAGCATGGATCCTTCAGTGGCTTCTTTAGTTGTTGGTTTTACCAACGGAAACTGTCTAAGAAGTGGCCGTAGCTCCACCAAGAACTCAATCTTACGACGAGATTGGTCTGGGAGTAATATGTTTATTTTGCCCTCCGAAGTCCAACACTGACTTACACCAAAGTGTCTACACGAGCTTCCAGAAACGCGTCGTGACTGGGCTTGGTAAGAAACTCTGAGATAAGTAACCCTGTGCCCTTCAACTCAGTTTTACTGCGCCAGACATCTCCCCGCAGACTGTAGTTCTGGAAACGCATAAGAAGAGGCCGGGGCTTGCCTGAACGATGGCAGGCGACGAGGCGATGGCAGGCCACGATGTCTGAGGAAGAGACATTGGTGATCGTCATCTTCTCTTTCATTATTTTATCGCTTGAACGATGTGCTTTTCATTCTGCTGCTCGGGAAGGCCATGGAGAAGCAGGACCTTTTTGCGAGAAGCCATTTCATGGCGATCAAGGTCCACAGTCAGTAACTCCATCTGAGTCTTCAGAACACCCATCGTTTTCCACACAAGACACTTCAGTGAAATCTCGGGACAGGCTAGCTATTGACTTGTGTGAAGCTTCATTACCGCTGACATTCCGGAGATCTTCTTAATATCTCTCCATCCGTGTGGTGAAAGTTGCGGTGAGCTCTTCCACACTGTGAGACAGCTTGGTGTAAAGGTCCATGATTGTGCAGATGTAGTGACTTAACAATTGAAACTTAAAGTGAAATGAAACTCTTAAAAAACCAAGCAATCTAAATTAGATCAAAACATGTCGCTTTTTTCATTCTTCTTATTATAAAACTAGCTGTTCCCCGCAGCTTCGCACGCGTTTATTTTGGAATTTGACATAGGTAGGTAGGATTTTTTGGGATTTCTTAAATTGCTCTTCGGAAGGGAAATGGTCTATTTAGTTAAGGTAAGATAGTCTAGATCTTCCCCGATATCTACGTCCTATTCTAGATACACTACCAACTGACAGCGGCGTGGACCCATTTGACCCTTTTTAAATATGTATATTTATTTTATACAGCCGTTATTTTAATGATAATTTTTTGGTGTTTTTTGTTGGTATAATTATACATATTGTACATTATTTGTAAAACTACAAATGATTGTTGTTCTACGTCCTTCTACTTTGTATATGTGTGTGTGGTTTCTTTCATATAAAGTTTCTTTATAATCCGTTCAGTATGAAGAAATAATATATACGTATATTCAGCAGAAGTCTATTTTTCGAGATAAAAAGAGTTCTCTTTTATTTTACGATGTAAAACACCATCATATAAAGTTTTAGTTAAATTCGTTTAACCATTTTAATATTAATAAAAACCAGCTATGTCGCAAGAACCGTGACTCTTCCCGAGATAAAAACTATCTCGATTATTATTTCGAGACCTAAAACACCTTGAAAGTGTAAATAAGTTCCATTCTGTCCTTTTAGTATGAAATGAAGAAATACCAGCTAGATATCCCGGGAAAACCTTGTAGTAAATATATTGTACATTTTGTCAACTTTCACCAGACTTATTTCTCTATCAATGATCTCTTATCACCGAGTTCAGTCTTAGCCCCACTTAGCTCGCACAGATGGTCTTTGTAAAAGATAAACTAAACTGAAATGCGATCTTATTCGACACACAATACTAACGTCATCCCATAAAAAAAAAACATATACAGTACCTTCCTTTTCAAGAAGGATTATCAGTTTATCTATTTATTTTTAAATTATCGGTAATATATTTCTGATTTAAATCTTCTCTACCTACCCTGCCTAAGATTATAATCTAGCGTAATAATATCTAAAAACGGTACACTGCCAGCTAAGTATGTGGCAAAGTTTTGTCAGCACATTTTGTGTAAGTCTTCTCGTAAGATATTAATCGTCGTTAAAGTTTCGTATCCGACCCATTCATAGTTAGAGTTCTCTCCAGAAGAAATAATCCTGAATGCATCATCGGGTCATGCACGAAACCATGTTTGAGTGTTTAAATCAAACGTTTATGAACAATTTCAAGTGAGTGCTTTTAACCACTGAAAAGTTTTTTGTGAGGAGCCGAACCAATCCAATATCAATTCATGGATGAATTCATGTGTAGGCAAAATCACATATTTTACGTCGTAACATTGCAGTTCGGTACAAACAGTAATAAAGTTGTACAATCTAGTAACTAAGTTGTTCTGGAATAATTATTGATTATTGATATTAATGGTGTGGAGGAAGTCAGAGAGTTTATGTAAGGAAAGAACCTGTTGGAACTCTGTACTCTCTGCCTACCCCGCGAGGGAGCTGGCGTGATGATATAGATAGATAGATAGATAGAAATTAATGGTTTATCAAAATAGACTCTATTTTTTCCTCAGAAACTGTTAATTTCTCGAAAATATAAGTATACAGAGTTATGATTCTTAATACAGGCTATAACTATCCAAAATTTCATTGAAATCCATTGAACAGGTTTGGGGTAAAGTGTCTTTTTAAAAATCCAATGTTTCGCTTATTTCCGTCTTTTCTGGAGAAACCTATTAATTTTTCGGGATAAATACATATATAACGTGTTAGCCAACATTTTAAGGTATCTGCATGCAAAGTTTCATCATAATCCACCTGGTAGTTTTTGTGTGAATATGGTACATACCCTTGGACAAACAGACAAATAGACACGAAAGCCAAAAATTGTAGAATTGGCTTATACATTGATAGAGTGATATCCCTGGGTTGTTATTATCTGAAAACATTCCATGTACAGACACGACTTCCTTACAGTTTATTATATGTAGTATGTATAGATAAAGATGCTTTACTTTTCCCTACAAACCGTTTGATTTCCTGAAAACTTAAATATTACCTATATTATCTGTCATATGAAATATCTCCGTGCTAAGTTTCACTGACGTCTGAAAAGTAGTTTTGGAACAATGAATGATTTATCAAAATCGACTTTTTTGTGCTTCCCTCAGAAACTTTTTCGAAAATATAAGTATACAGAGTTGTGATCTTTTGTACAGGCTACAATTACACAAAATTTCATTGAAATCCATCAAACGGGTTTGGAGTAAAGTGTCTTTTTAGAAATCCAATGTTTCGCTTATTTTCGTCTTTTCTAGAGAAACCTTTTGATTTTCCGGGATAAATACTATACAATACGTAAGCCAATATTTTAAGGTATCCACATGCAAAGTTTCATCAAAATCCACCGGGTAGTTTTTGCGTGATGCCGATTCATACCCTCCGACAGACAGACAGACAGACAGACAAACAGACACGAACGTCAAAAATTGTAGAATTGGCTTCTACGTCGATAGTATGATACCCCTGGGTAGTTATTTCCTAAAAATATAATATAGATGAAAATAAGTGAATATATTCTTATCTTACCATGACTAAATAGGTCGTGTCCTTGTTCGTGGGCATGTCTAGAGCTTTCGCAACCTGCAAGTGTGTATGAGACGAACTTCGATAATAAAAGAAGTGAAAAAGTGTGAAAAGAAAGAAGCGTTTGGAACTGGTACTTTCTGCCAACTCCGCAAGGAATCGTATTTCTAAACAAATTATTGATAGATGCTGTAGAAAATTCTGGTATTTTATATGCATATATGAAAACACAATATTAGCCTGCATAAGGCATAAGGGCAATACTCGGTATTACCTTTGGATTATTCATATATTTTAATGCTAAATTCAAGTATGATACTCAGCGTAATTAAAAACAAAAACACAAAAAATGACAACGGCCAGTAACCTTAATCTCTTGCAAGATGCTTGCAAGTTAACAACCGCAGTGAATACCTTATCAGCGTAATCTTCGGCTTGTAGTTTCTGAAGATACTCAGGAATTTGACAATGATGTTGACGCATACGAAATTTAACTGTAGACCTAGCCATTATTGCAGGAACTACCCATACAATAATGAAGTCTGTAGATTACTGTTGCAACAGAGATTGCAGTCATCCGGGATATGGATAGACAGTGTGAGTGGCGCCATCATGCGTACCGCCCTTTTTTAAGTACTTGCGGGTATTCGATTGAGTTCTAACTTGGTATACGCATGTTAAGTCGGTGACAATGCAATAATATGGTACGATTGAGCTGGTCTGATGCTGGAGTCGGAAGGTGGCCAAAGGAACAAGTGAACTATACAAAGTAACCCCTTTCGTGTTCAGGCTTGTTAGATTTGTATTGACAAGTACTCTATAACTCGATAATGTTTAGGGTCTGATGATGAAGACGAAAGGTGACCAATGGAACAAACCAACTATTCAATATCACCCCGCCGTATTTAACCGACTTCAAAAAGGAGGAGGTTCTATGTTCGGTTGTATGTATGCTTTTTTTTTATGTATGTTCAGCAATATTTCCGTCAATTGTGGACCGATTTTGATGATTTTTTTTTGCATTGGGTTTAGTATAGCTCCGAGATGGTCCCATTTTAATTTCATTGGTATTGGACCTTGGACTTAGAAGATACACCAGGGAACTCCTTAACGACAAACAATAGGCATGTGTAAATTAAGATATTATGGGTATTACGTCAATCCTATAGGTACCCTACTATAGAACTAAGCAGTATATTAGCCGACTTCAAAAAAGGAGGTTCATAATTCGTCCTTTTTTATAACTCCTTTGCTTATGAACAGATAATGTTGATTCTTTTTGCATTGGGTTCAGTATAGTTTTGAGGTGGTCCTATTTTAATTTTATTGGTATTAGACCTTGGACTTTGAAGATACAAGAGGGAAGTCCTTAACGGCGAACAGCACAAATGTATAGATTTCGTTATTATAGTCATTATATTAATCCTGTAAATACCTTACTGTACAGTTCAGCAAAATAATATAATATCGGTATATAAATATTACTTAATAATTCACTTGTCACTTAAAATGGTAAAATAAAAATCTTTTAAAAAAAAAGGTAAACCGACTTCAAAAAGCAAAAAATAAATATTTGAAGTCGGTGCCAAGTAACCAACTGCACCAACCAGCACCGACTTCAAATATTTATTTTTTGCTTTTTAAAGTCGGTTTACATTTTTTTTTTTAAGATTTTTTTACGTTGCATTGTTGGAATGGCAAACAATTACACAAATAATGTACATAAAACAAATACAAAATAAAATGCTCAAAAGCTTCAATAGTGTAACCAGCTCCGTCATCCTCAGATAGGTATTTATTTAAAATGTACGGAGGATGCTTACAGTTAATACACTTTACTCAACCAATAATATTTGTACTTCTTGCGATCTATGTACGTTTGTATTGTTAATATATATATTAAAAATAAAGTAATGTAGCGAAACAAAGGTATTGATTGTAGGTGTGACGATAATTGTTGAATCATTTTAGTAACATGTTTCTTGAACGACGCAGGTGAACCCGCAAAGATATCGATATCTGTGAAGTGACTATTCTAAAATTTCATTAATCTACGAAGGGGGCAGCGTTCACCTGCATTCGTTTTACAGCTTTTTGGGGCAAATAAACATCTCTTGCGCGTATTACGAATTAAATTTGATCGACGAGGTATATGTATGTATATTTGATTAACAACTTGAACACAATTAAATTTATTATGGGAAGTGTTATATAGTAGCGTTAGATCTTACAGCATTCTTCGGGCCTCGAGTTTGGGCAAAGAATATTTTACCAAAAGAGCATTGTAAGAACACTTAGAGCCATAGCAAAGGTAATTTAAAGCGATTATAAGCGATGGTATTCAAGGTCTGATAATGAAGCAGGAAGGAAGCCATAGGAGGAGTATTTGAGGAGTTCCTTTAAATAAACAAGATAACTTTATTGTGGTTTTGCTATTAAAACTTGATTTTAAAAATATATTTTTAAATTAAAATTATTACTACTATGGATCTATAACAGACACCTGTCGAACTTCTAAATAATCAGCAGGTATTAGTAAAAACTTTTGACGAAAATAGTATTATTACATATTTTCGCCTCTTACCAACTTTATTTCTACTATTTTACAAATTATTCTAGAATATAAATCAAAACTTGTATAACAATACCTGATAATTTTTCGTATAAAATGTGTGACAAATCAAATTAAACAAAAACAAATCAAAACAAATCAAATGAACTACCGTAAGTTTGACTCGATATGGAGCAAAATTCAAGTATAAAAAACTCAGCGGAGTTAATACTTGCTTATATATAACACGATATAAATATATGAAGTGTTCAGTAACCTCAATTTCTTGCAAGTTATTAACCGCAGTAAACACTTCATCAATGTGATCTTCGGCTTATAGTTTCTGAAGAGACTCAGAAACTTGACAATGATCTCAACTCACGTGAAATTTACCTGTAGACCTAGTAATTATTGCAGGAGTTGCCCATGTGTCAGGTAAGTTTGACTCCCTATGAAGCAAAATTATTAAGTATTATCTAAATGTACTTCAGAATCAGAATCAATTTTTTTTTTTTCTTGTAAACCAACCAGTATTTATGAATCGTCAGAAAAGTAACAAAGACTCTACCGCCACTTGGGAATGTCATTCCTGTGGAGAAGAAGGGCAAGAAACTCCACGGCTACTCTTTTAAAATAAAATTTTTACAAACTTTTTCAACTACATTTTGTTGTGGAGTATGAGAGAACAATGTAGGGTAGTCATCAGGTGAGTCTAAGTTAAAAAAGCAAATTATACTATTTATGAGAATGACTACATGGTTTACAAAAAAAAAATTACACAAAAAATGACATTATGTTAAATTAATAGAAGTAAGAGAGGAAATGATAGGCATATATATATATATATATATATATATATATATATATATATATATATATATATATATATATATATATATATGCCTATATATATATATATAATTATGTCATCAAAAAGAACATTAAAACAGTTTTATTAGGTATAGACGATACAAATAAAGATAATAGTCGTAAAATGGTTGCACTTTCGATTATAAATCAATTACTAACCACGTTAATGCCCTCCTATAAGCCGTTAATAGAAGTTTGAGGAAACTACCATACAATTTTAATCTACTACTAGTACCTAAAATAAACACAAGAAACCCGGTAGCCAATGAGAATAATAAAAACTTAGTCTCTCCCACATTCTTATCAAACGTCATGGGGTAGGAACCGTGGGCATTTAGATTTGAAACGAAAACTTTGACGTTAGCGTGACTCTAGCGAGTAATTGTATTGTCATGTACATGTTTATTTAATACATTTTTAGCGAGCATATCAACTCGTTAGCGTCACGTAACGTCAATTTTTTTCATGCTAAGCCCTCCGATCTGCCGCTCCGGGCTTGAAATAACGGACTCCCTTTATTTATTTATTAATACTTTTGCACAAAATTGTACAGAGGCGGACTTAATGCCAATTAGGCCTTTAGGCCAATGCCTTTAGGGTTGTATACGCCTAGAGTGTGATGTCCAAGAGCTTAGTGATGCAGCGATTCCTAGAAGAACAACGGTGTGCGTGGCACTACGCAGTTGTAACCAACGCGAGGGTGTGGTGTAACAATTCTCTTCTTCTTCTGTGTCGGTTCCTTATGACTAAGGAGTGTGACCACCACAGTCAAGGTTTTGCACAAGCGCTCTCCAGGCTTTCCGGCATTCAGCCTGTCTGCTGGCATCTGGAATACTAGCTCGTGGTCTCTCTGATGACATCTGTCCATCTGGTTGGCGATCTTCCTATACTCCTCTTTTCTTCCACGTGGCCAACTACTATTAGATTTTCCAAGTTGTCTGGTTCTCAACGGGCCACGTGTCCGAAGTATTTAAAGTCTCTGCATGCAGACTGTAGACGTATACAAGTCTTGATCTTTAATTCCGACAGAATAGATGCATATGTTCGGCGTGCAGTCCATGGTATGCCCAACATTTTGCGTCAACACACATTTCGAATGCATTTATTCTCGATCGGATACGAACCTTGTAAATCCAGGTCTCAGAAGCGTACGTAAATATGGATAAGATGAGGATGCGCATGAGTTTGATCTTGGTGTTCCGTATGATACTACGGTTCCTCCAAATCTTCTCCAGTCACTTTACCACCGATTTCGACATCTGGGCTCTTCTTATGACTTCCTTGTCACAGTAACCATCATTGGTTATCATTTACCCCAAGTAAACAAACTCTTAGACCACGTCAAGATCGCGCAATTCGTGAGTGCGCGTCATTGTTCTGGCTCTGTCGACAAACATCACCTTGGTCTTTGAACGGTTTATGCAGAGCCCGTAGTCTTTGCTGATTTCTTCCACTTTAATGAATAGTTCACTCAATTCTCTCTTCTTTCTCTTCTTCTCTTCTTCGATCTCGCAAGTCACAAAAAAGGAATTTGAACAAATAGGTACCTGATAAGTCAGCCTACTACACCACAAATCGAAGTGTTATAGAATAGTTCATAATCCACCACGCCTACCCAGAACGATTTGGTGGAGGCATGTTTTCACCTACTCTGTTCGCTGCTGCAGTCACCTGCTATTAGGGCTTATCAAGCCGTCGACAAGACTTCTTACGCGGTTTTGCTACATTTAATGGCAATTGTAGTGCCTTTCGAAACATGGAAACGTTTAAAGTTGAAATTTTCACAAACGATCATCTATCTCCGACTAATCGCGCTGAACGTTGCTAAGTCTTGGTCGTTAAGAACGACGCGGCGCCACTTGCATTGTATTTAACTTGCGTTGCCTTTATACAGACCTGTAGATACTTAAGACGACAACTATAGGAAGCATAACAGTCATATTGTATGTGTATTGTTAATGTAGCTATTTAAATAAAATAACAATAAACTAAAATCTTCTGCTACTACTCTTTGCCTACCCCGCAAGGGCACTGGCGTAATAATATAGATAGATTGATAGAACTAACAATCCCGAGATTACTCGAGCAATCACTACCGTATCAAGCTGTCGGCAATAAGGCAAAATCCGACGGGCAGCTTGTCATTGCATTAATATATTCAGCTTCCATAACTTGACTCAATTTAAATTGCAAAATGTAAGGCTGGTTTCGTATTTTTCAGTCCTTACCTTTTGAAACTAAAACTTGTAGATAGATAATCAACCGTTAAGAAAAGAAGCTGTCGCATTATTATCCATAATTTATATAATATCAATAAATATAAGCTATGCCGACTATCATCGTTTTGTGCAAGCCTTTTCAAGTTCCGTCTGCATAGCTGCATATAAGCTATTCTATTCGCTTACACGATGTATATAAACATATTTTTAGCAATTATCTTAATTGCCTTCCATCCTGTCCATAAATGTTTATTTTATAGTGGAAGAGACCTATTAAAATTTACACGTATAAAAAGATAGTATATAAACCCGATTCGAATTAAATTATTAACTAAATTAAATGAAATAATTACCAAACCAAATTTCATTGTAATCCGTTCTTAGAGTAGTTTTCGCGTGATTAAAATTCAAAGAGATAGACAGACAGACATACAATAATTTAAAAAAAATTGTTTCGATCTCTTTATCGATAAGGAAATGTACCCCAATTAAAATATTCAAAAAATATTTAATGTACAGGTTCAGCTCGTGTACAGTTTTATTAATTTTAGCTGTTATACATTTTTCATAAATATCATAAAGCCGTTAAAGTGCAAAATCAAATACCCAAAAGTAATGCTGGTTGTCTTCAGAGTAAACATTTTTGCTCTAAATGAGCTAACTAAAACTTACCCATAAGTATAATACTTAAAAGTACGATACTAATTACCCTGGAACAGCATGGTTCGACAGCGTAGTTCGAGACATCGAACTTAGAATAAATATGAACCAGAAGCCGCGTCCAGTCGTTATGGCACGCAGCTCAGTAAAGCCAAAAATTAAACAAACGTCCCGCACTTCCCACCCGCATAATGTTTGTAGCCCGGAAAGATTTACCACTTCTTCAGGTAAATGTTGATGACATTATAAGTGATATTAAAATCATTGTAGCGGTAACGTATATTATTATACATATTCTATCTATCTATCTATCTATAACCTCACGCCAGATCCCTTGCGGGGTAGGCAGAGAGTACAGAGTATTATACATATTAAACCCAGGAAATAGATATACTTGAACTATTAAGGCTTTTGAGTAATTTAATGTCGGGAAAATATATTGTCATCATCGTAACAAAATATTATAACCATGATGACTACATCATGGTTATAATATTTTGGTATTAATTTTGTTAACTACTAAGTTAACTAAATTAATACCATTAAATGATAGAACTTATAAGATACTCAGTAAATAAAAGTAGGTAAAAAACAAATTGTTATACTAGCAACACTAAGAAAATGGACGCGTCTTTTACTATGACAATTACAGACGTAAGAATTAAATATTTAATTAATACGGCACCTGAATGCGCTAGTTAGCTATAAAATGTGATCCTATCATGTTTTTTTGAGTTCAACAGTATTTCTACAAGCAGGAACTACACAAGACGTCATAATTAAATTTAATTAGACACGCGTAGAGCAGGTCATTTCACAGGATGGTCATAGAGTGACTACTCGCGTTCTAGTTTATATTTATTCTAAGACATCGAACTATCAGGATTTTTGCATCCTTATGTTACGATTAATCAAACAACGCGGTCTACCTGAATCCTTCTTGTTCAAGTTCATAGTCGAACTAGCAGTATCTACATTCTACAACTAAGCATGGTTTGACTGATCGAACGATGCGGTCTACTGAATCCAGGACATACATTTTACAAGTGAGCATGATTGTTATTTTGTGAGTCCCCGGGGATAGATTGGAAATTAAATGTCTTATCATCATGCCAGATCCCTTGGGGGTGGGTGTATGGGTAAAGGTTCCAAGTGCATATGTTTTATCTTTCCTCGAAATATTTTTAGTCTGGAATTTTGATTGGAGAACTAAGTAAGTATCGTCGCCTCTAGCTGTAGTAATACCAAGTTATCAGTAGGAATAAAGCTGTCCCTCCGACCGGATCAACTGAACCAGCCAAACTAGTTGACCCGTTCAGAATATCAATTCTACAGTGCATGAACTACTTACATTTAAATTCATTCAATGAGTTGGAACTAATAGACGTCTGACATCATTTAACTATAGATAGTCTGGTATCTAAGCTCATTGTAATAATTACCATGCACATAAAGATAGCAATTAAATAGATGATATTTAAAACAGGATGGTAAAAAATGGCAAACGTAAATTGGTTCTTACAGGTCAAATTTAATTTTAGTAACAAATAAAACAATTGATAGCGTTGGAAAATCAATGGACAAATAAATGAATAGGCAGAGGGCAGACTATTAGTACTAAGTGAATCAATCAATCAAGTATAATAATCTATTAATATGATAAAACAGTAAGGAATTCGTGTCTGTACATGGAATATTTTTAGGAAATAACAACCCAAGGGTATCATATCGATGTAGAAGCCAATTCTACAATTTTTGTCTTTCGTGTCTGTTTGTGTCTGTCGGAGGATATGACTGAAAAGGATGGTTTGATGAAATATTGCATGAAGATACCTTAAAATATTGGCTAACATACTGTATAGTATTTATCCCAGAAAATTAAAAGGTTTTTCCAGATAAGACGAAAATAAGCAAAACATTAAATGTCTAAAAATACACTTTATTAATAAACTGTTTGATGGATTTCAATGAAATTTGGTGTAATTGTTACCTGTATAAAAGGTCACAACCCTGTTTACTTATATTTTCGAAAAACTTAACAGTTTTTGAGGAAAGAAAAATTTTGATTTATCAATAATTGTTCCAAAACTACTCTTCAAATGTCAGTGAAACTTAGCATGGAGATATTTCATATGACAGACAACATAGTTAACATTTATGTTTTCAGGAAATTGAACAGTTTGTATGGAAAAGTAAAACATCTATATCTCTACATACTACATCTGATAAAACTGTAAGGAAGTCATGTCGTTGTTTATTTTTTGGAAATACCAACCCACGAATATGATTCTATTGATGTAGAAGCCAATTCTACAATTTTTAGCTTTCGTGTCTGTTTGTCTGTCTGTCTATCTATCCAAGGGTATGAACTATCATAAATCATTTTCGTAAAATACAAAAATAAGCGAAACATTATATTTCTGTTACCTGTTTAATGGATTTCAATGAAATTTTAGTTAGTTGTAGCCTGTGCAAAGTATCATAACTCTGTATACTCATATTTCCGAAAAATCTAACAGTTTCTGAGGAAAGAAAAAAGATTCAAAACATTTCATGTCACCCGTAGCAGACATTGAATGATTCATTAAATTAAACCAAATTATAATAAAAAACGAAACTTATGAGTGATATTTCGCGAGTTTCTTATAAATTCTTATTATGTTTAAGTGATAAAATACTTGCAAATGACACGAGAAACTTTGAAGACACTTTCCTTGAAGGATGTCCTTTAAGAAACGCTTGAAGTATACTCTCTTTTTTGGATTCTGTTTCAAATTGAATAAGGTTTGACTGTGTTTGGCATGTAAAGCTTCAAAGGACAAGATATACATGTTATTCTACTCTACCCGATGTTATATGCCGGATGTTATGCAACCACAGCCAGGATAGTTTGAAGAGTATGTATCTGTATTGTTCAATACGGAATCCTAAAACACCTTTTTCTTTTACTTTATCTGCAAAATAAAAAAAAACCAGTTATCTATAAACGGAGTTACCTATATAAGTAAGGTGTCTAAGGTAATTTAAAATATAGTCAACAAGTTTCAGTTGATAGACAATGTGGAAGTCGGTAATACTAATAGCCTTATTGGCTGGTATATTTACAACGGTTTGGTCTGGTACGAATACTTTTATTTTATTAAACCTAGCCTATAATGTCTTACTATTGAGCAAAGGCCTTCTCACACAAATCGATGTGAGAGGGTTAGGTCATACTCCACCACGCGGACCCAGCGCGGATAGGTGGAGGCAGATTTGTAGCCACCTGCTGTAGGAAATTATCAAGCCGCCGATATGGCTTCCAACTTAGCTTACCGACTACCACACCACGTGGTAACTGGTACATGGTGGTAGCACGGAGACGCCCGAATATGAAAATGCACCAAGTGGTAACCTTTCACAGGCCGACCGAGCCGAAGGTTGCTTAACCGCGGTCACACAGCGTTCCGAGCGTCTCTAAATAATGTTTTGAGTTATTTAATTTGCTGCACATCACATTTGTTTATAAGTGCGACAGTAAAATTACGATATACATCAAATAATTTTAAACATTGATTGCCAGGTGTTAAAATTTGTATATTCTTCCTATAAAAGGTGATTACAAAATCTACAAGTATCTAAATACAGTCGGCAGGTAGGTAGCCACATCGGCTTTCTATGACGTGAGCATACAGAACTAAAAAAAATCCCTAATTCATCTACTTGTTTCGGTAGCTCGGTGTATAGACCAGCCACCCCGGCATCGCGAACTTTGTAGGTTCGATTCCCACCCCATAGCATATGATTTATTTTTCTGTTATAATCATCATCATATTAGTGGTTTTTTAGCGGAAAGAAGAAGAGTGATGTCGCAATTCGTGTCTATTACCAAAACTTATTTTTTATTAAGTAGTAATGTGTAATATTAATTGAATATTATCCACTAGTTTTCGCCCGTGACTTCACCCGCGTCAGGTTTAGACAGGAACCTTACATTTTTCCGGGATAAAAAGTATCATATGTGTTAATCTAAGTAATGAACTATTTGTGTGCCAAATTCCATTCAAATCCGTTAAGCTGTTTTTACGTGATTGAGTAACAAACATCCAAACTTTGACGGACGATTTATCGCAGTGGTTAAGAGCTTAAGCCGCTCTGCCCACTGCGTCTAATAGTCGCGGGTTCGAGTGCCGCATGGGACAAATCTTTGTGTGATCCACATTTATTCCGGTCTGGGTATTTGTGTTTGTGAATTTCCATGTTTGTAAACGCACCCACGACACAGGAATAAATCCTAGTGTGGGGCTACGTGGTTTTTAAAAAGAAAAACAAAACTTACAAATTTTCACATTTATAATATAAGTAGGATTATCCATTATGTATTCTGACATTATGTGCAATATCACTCAATCAAGTCAAGTAGTAGAGGTGAAATAATTTTTATTATTGTTATACCTTATTTTATAGTTTTAGTTACGTGAACTCCTTATTAGATTTTGTTAGTTTTGAGGGAAGGTACATAGGTTATTTTTTTAATTTTTTATCAAACGGCAATTTTCCACAAATTTCAAACGACTATTCGAATAATCCGACGGAAAATCACAATTGCTCAGGCACAGTGCTTAGTTTTTGTTTTTATCCAGGTAACGTCGATGATGATGGTACGGACGACGATGAAGAATCAAACGCATCAGGCAATACCTCTCCTGAAAGTAGTAAGTTCTAATTCTAAGACACTTAAGACAGACTTGGCATGATTGACTGACTTTTGGCTATTTATCTTAGCTAACCAAAACATTATTTTAGAGAGAAAATATACCTCATTGCTTTTTTAGTTAAAGGGTTAAAGCTATAAATAAAAAAATTAAACCCGAGGTTCTGCGGAGTAGATTGGTGGCAGAAATATTGCTGAGCATTATAAATGATACAAGGGGAAATTGAGTCCGATAAAACCTCCTCCCCTCCCCGAAAGCGAGCTCTTGGGTACGTGGCACAAAAGAGCACTGGTGCGTTCCTCGCTATACCTAGGCTCTCCATTTTAGGTCCGTAAAAGCAAGTTTCTCCTAAAGCTATTGAGAAAACTTAGGTATTGATAAATCTTCTTTTTAATCTCTTTCATCCCGCTGCTGGGCAAAAGTTCTCCCATGACTCCATTTAACCGGATCCTTCTCCACTTTAGACTATCACTCCTCATAGCCGTCAAGGTCGTCGCACCATCGTTTTCTAGGTCTGCTCCGGCGTCGGTGTCTGGTCGCCATTCGGTGGTGATTTTTGCCCACCTTTCAGGGCTCATTCTGCTCAAATGAGCTTGGCATCTATTGATTACCTATAAACCCATTTTGTTACAAGGCATCGAAGTACGGGACAGAGTTCAACTTTCAAATAGTTTTTTAATACAACACAATTTATCTTTAGTGCTACTGCATATAATTTTAACTAAGAATTTGAAACTGATCATTAGAGTTTGATAGTTACAACGTTGAATTATTACTGATATTTCAAAATAGGTTCTTCTACTGTTATTAGTTAAACTATTAATATGGTCGTTTTTCTAGTCACATGTGCGAAGAATGAAATATATGAGACTTGTCCCCAAAAAGTCACATATCCCCAAATTTGCAACGAAGATAAACGTGAGGAGAAGCATTGCTCAGAAGCAGCTTGCATTTGCGTAAAAGGATATGTAAGAAATGGATATGGTGTATGCGTACCTGCTGATAAATGTCGTAAGTATAAAAATATGTAATAATTTAATAGATATGAACCCAAAACTGAATTCATTCCGAATGTTATTCGGTTATTTTATAGTGGAATTGCAAAAGAAAACATCAAAAATTGCGATGTTATAAGCGACAGTAGCATATCTGATCTAACATTTTTTAGGCGGTAACGTCATAATAAAGACTTACAATTAATTTCGATGTAGCTAAGCTCTACACCACTTATTTTTTTAATATTTTATATACTAATTTGTATTTAAGTTTCAAGGCCATCTCTGATATTACTATTGTATCATTGACAAAAAATAACTCCCTATTCCTCATATAACTATTTCAATTTATTTGCAGCTAAAAATAGCTCTTGTAGCTGCGAGCAACAAACCAGCATGACAAAGTATTGTTCAGAGAAGTATTATAAAAAAGCAAGAAATTTGTTGATACCAGCAGACATTGTGTTTTGTGGAAAGCTATTAAAAGTTAGTATTGCGGTATATCTCAAAATATGTTCAATTGCTTACTGATCTCAATGTCATGTAAGATCCCTTATCCAATGCACTACGATAGCGCCAAACTCAAATAATTTATTTTGCAAAAACCCTACGAGGGCACTCACAAATTTACATTTTTATGTAATCTGACTTCTAAGCTACCTCCGAATCGGAACGCGGCCTTCAGGAAGATCCGGTGGGAAACTCAGCGGGCTTGTCTTTATTATTTATTACTCTTACTCTTTTTCTTTTTTTTTAAACGAAATTGTGTGGGTACAATGTTTATGTTACAATCGAATAGTTTACGATCTAGCCTTACGATCGCGATGTTAATTCTACTGATGATCTAACTAATGATGTTATTTCTGAAGAGTAAGTGTCTAAATTTTAGACACACTTCAGAATACCGGAGTCCTTACACTCTAATCCTATACACTATACTATTTGATCTTTAGATGTTAAGGAAATTAAGTCTAATATATACTATATATATACCGGGTAAAAGTAATAAAAATATAAATACTTTTAATCAGGAATCAGTTCGATTACATCCTGGAGATAACGTGATGAATTCCGGCCCAGTAATATTGTTTCTTCTTGGGCAATTGGCTGATTTTGAAACTGGAAAAGGTCTTAATGAAACTCTTCTTGAATTTAATTTTCCTGACGAAGAATTTGTAAGTATACCTATAAAATGTATTTTGATGACTCTCGTAGTTTTAGCAAAATTCATTTAGCTCATGAATTGTTTAGTATGTAACAATAATAATATTTGTTTTGGTTGAGGCATTTGGCATCATCAAGGTGAAGCTAAGTCAAAAGTTTTTTATTAATGTAGACCAAGAAGTACTTAGGAATAGTCAAAAAAGAATAAGTTATTTATTACTTAAGGCTCTAGTTCGGGATGTCATTCCTGTGGAGAAGAAGGGCAAGAAACTTCACGGTTACTATTTCAAAAATGAGAGTTCATGGGGTATGGGATAACAATGTAGAACGATTTAAGCATACCGGCTTAAGTATAGATAAGACGTAAATGTGCTTACACTTATGATATTAATCAGTATCTACACATTCCTTTCATTTACAGAAAAACTTTTTAAAGGTACATAATAACCAATTTAATTAAAATAGAACAAAAAAAACTTTGCTTATATAATGAGTGCGTAAATGTAGAGTAATGTAGAGTAGTAAATGCCCACAAACCTGACTTCTCGAACTCACACAGAGTCTGCGTGATAGAATAAAACCTTTCTTTCTCACTTTCATTTGCTAAAGATGGCGTTTGTGGATGCAAAAATTTGTGTTTTAAGTGTAACAGCGGTACACAAATTTCAATTAGGCACTCATGGGAACCCAACTGTATGGGAACCCAAAGTATGGCAAAGATTCAGGAATGAAAAATAGTATCTGTCTAAAGATGAGAAAGGGTATACTCCGTCAGTTCGGGCATATAGAAAAAATAACAGAAGAAAGAATGGCAAAACAGATATACTATGCGAAAGTGAAAGGATGTAGGTACCGGGGAAGACCTAGACTTTCTTACTATGACCAAATAGACCGTGTCTTATCTGAAGGGCAAGTCAAGAGTCTCCGTAACGGGCAAGCGTGTATGAAACGAACTATGGGACTGGAGGAAGCCAGAGAGGTCTGTAAGGAAAGACCAGTTGGAACTTTGTACTCTCTGCGAGGGAGCTGGCGTGATGATATAAATAGAGAGAACTCATAAAGGCT
Source organism: Phalera bucephala (assembly GCA_905147815.2). NCBI lineage: Eukaryota > Metazoa > Arthropoda > Insecta > Lepidoptera > Notodontidae > Phalera > Phalera bucephala. The sequence goes on along the minus strand of LR990616.1, from coordinate 13,356,934 downwards.
TAGTTAAGTGCTATTGCTATACCCAGATACCTTACGGGCTAGGCAGAAAATACAGAGTTTCGTCAGGTTCTTTCTGTACTGACTTCTCTGGCTTCCTCCACTCTCACATTTCCTCTAGTACAAGCTCGGAGGTTACGGAGACTCTTGATGTTAGCAATTTAATATTATTATAAATAATTAATATCTACTATCTACTATTAATATCTACACTAATATTAATATCTACACTAATATTAATATCTACACTATATCTACTAACCATTATTAGTATAATAATTAAGTAACGAGTATATTTATATTTCAGGTAGAATTCTTCTATCAGAAATTGACACCCATCGCATTAAATATATCGCATGTCGAATACAAACTTTTCGGCAAAATTTACTCCGACACAGTGAGTCCTCTCACCGATGAGTTTATTGAGAAAACAAAACAAATATTTGTGTTTGAACCAGAGAATTTAGATTTCTCAGATCCAAAATCAGCGAAAATAATTAGCAAAGAGGTAAGTTAATAATTTAGCAATTATTATAACTTGATTGATGACATAATTCATAAAACAAGAAACGCAAGTGCAGTTTTAGCGTTAAATAAAGAAAATATCATTGTCGACTTGCGTTTAAAGCTCTTCAAGTTTTACTTATGTGCGGATGACATTTTAAATAAAAATAATTTACAAGGAAATATATTTTTTTTATTTACAAGAAATATACTTACTCCTACATTTTTCTTCAAACAGGTTGAACGAGCTACAAATCATCATTTCCGTAACTACATAAGTTCTTCTCAACTCTCAAAATTATCAGGTGTGGTTGCAATATCCGCCGAATATTTTAAGGTAAGTTCTTTTACTGATAAGCACGTCATCGAAAAACATCCGGTGCAGACCATGACACGCTTGGCGCAGCAGATTGAAAATATGTAAAAGCAGGTTATTCTCTTTTAGCGTACTTGTGAGAGAAAGCCTTTGCCCATTTTTGGCATTACTTTATTATTTGAGATTTCTTAATACTTTCAGGGCATGTGGAAAAAGCCGTTTAACCCTCAAAATACGAGAGACGGAGACTTCTACGTATCGTCTTCCAAAACTATTAAAGTAAAAACAATGTATCAAAAAAACTCTTTCTTGTATACTGAAAGTAGCAGTCTTGGTGCCAAGGTAATGATGTTTGTTTTTTATTGCTTTTTCAATTTTTATCCAAAACAGCAGTGAGTCTGGAGCAGGAAGCCTGCTCATGAGGTCCATGAATTCCAGTTCATCGATCTGAGCTTTGTTCATTATTAACCAAAAGATGTACACTGTTTTTTTTTTAAATAAGCTATTGAAATCAATAACTTGAAAAGGAACATTGTAAGGAAAGCAACAAATGTGCATAGGAACCCAAAGTATGGCCATGATTCTTTATTAAATTTGGACCTAGCATTGTCGATGTAATATGGATGTTCACCTTTGCCACCTTCGCTTGAGGACTGTGTAGGCGTGACATTATTTATTTTCTGTCCCAATAATACTTGGACACAAATCTGCTATTTATTTCGTAAAGTGTCTTTACAATTTCTTTACTTTGTTTTCCTATCGTACAATAAGATCAGCTAATTAAGAACACAATAAAAATGATAATCTGCTTTTAGATACTGCGAATGTACTACCTAGGTGGAGCTTTTTCATTAGTAATTGTGCTCCCGAATCAGTCGGAAGACATACATGATGTTATAGACAAATGTCGGGATGCCAAAACTTTCACTCATGCTTTAGAAAGTTTACAAACTGAAAATGTTGCCGTTTCCATACCTATTTTTAATTCGACGGTGGAACATAGAATGAAAGGTCATTTAAAGAAGGTAAGTACAAACGAAAGAAAATACTAGTTATATTTTCAAGCTTAACAAGCTTGCTGCTCATCAGTAAAATGTTTTCCGTATATAATAATATAATATAAATATCCGTATTATAAATAGAAGAAACTGAAGACTAACGACAAAAACTATAGTCTGCTAACAAAGCGAATTCATATCTAAGATGATGATGATCTCAGAACGGTGACAGCTTATTTTAGTGGGCTTAGGATAACTGGCTGGAGTAGAGTTTGAATCCCCTCACAGTACAAAATATCTTTAGGTGACCCATTGATATTTTTTCGGGTGTTTGTGCTTGTAAATTTACACCCAGTTGCAATTTTTAAAGATGTAATTAATCGCTAATATACCATTAAATCAATACACAAAATAAGGAATTGATGAGTGATAATGCCATTTCATGTAATAAAATACCAGACTACATAATACACGACAAGAACATTTAACTAGTGCAACTTAGGTTTGAAACAAAAAAAAAAAAAAAAATTTATTTTATACAGGTATATGGTGTCAAATCAATATTCCACAATAAAACTGCCGGCTTAGAACGTATTACTGCAGGCAAGGGAACATATTTAAGCGAAATTATACAGAAAGCAAGTCTGCAAGTTGCTGAGTTAGGATCGTGGTACACCAAACAGGACAAAGCTGGTATGTTCCAATAACTCTGTTTTAAATCTGTCTCATAACTTTAGTCCCGGAATTGCTGTACGACCGGTACTTGCAATAAAATTGTGACTTTCAACTTCTATGAAGTCAGAAGAAATAGCTAGAGAAGTAAAAACCTCTACACATGAGCAAGCAGTCTTTTACGGCAACGGACTCATCTATCAAATGGCTCTTTAAAATCAGAGAAATATAGACGTTTTAGAGATCCAAAAGTTACCAATTTAGCTCTTAGACTTGCCAAACTTAATGAGCTACTGCGATAGAAAATCACTGGACCTCTGATGGAGCCGAAGGGTGAGAGTGATACAACTACTTTAGAAATGAATAATAAGGGACAGATATATTAAGCGTGCGCTCGAAACTCAACGACGTATGTGTCAAAACAAATGTGGTCTATTTTTTGAAAAACTAAGTAATGAATTAAATAACTGCTTTACAAGAACTTTGCTACAATTTTTCTCTGTTTTTGAGTAAATTTTATTGACTAGTTCTTAAACGTTTCGCGTTGTAATCAAAAAATGTAAAGCAATAGTGATGACAAGTTGTTTTTCTATCGGGAATACTTCGTTTAATTGTGTATTATTTATTCCTTTTACCACATTCTAAAATATAGATACAACAATATATTTGGAAATATTAAGTCTCTAAATCCATACACTTCTTGAAGTGCATGAAGTATAAAACATGTTTTTATCAATGTAGCGTCTAAGTGGAAGTTGGTGCATCGATCGAATCGTAGCTGTATTAGGATATCACCTCAGCCGTATCACATCGGGTCCTTATTTGTAGGTTTAATATTCCACCCCCGCTAGGGTATTTACCTTTTTTAATTTTTTTTTTTACTTTCAGATATAGACAACGAAGACGAGTCAGATCAAGAAATTAGCGGGAAAACATACAAATTCCGGGCTAATCGTCCATTCATCTATTACCTCTTTTATAATAAATACATAATATTCTTTGGGGTACATGTCAAATAAGTTTGGATGAACCATCAAATATATAATAATTGAAAAAAAATGCTACTAAATAAACATTAATTTTATCTATAAAATAGCTTATTCAATGCCTTATTTCATTACTTGTGTTACACAATGGTTTTAAGTAGTATATATTCTTGTTTCGTTGCTTTTATTAAAATAAAAATGTTGCCCTACACCGGATTTTCATTCGTGTATGTCCACTTTTTAAATAAAATAATATTATAATTATATCATATCGCCTTGCATTTTAGAAAGACATATTAGTAAAACGGTTATATAATCCAAAATGGTTGGTTAAAAATGTCATATATTTACTTTTGATGATCCAACTGCGAGGTCTCCTACAATTGAACAATCATCATCTCAGCCTACACGCCTTCACTACTAAATAACGCCCTCCCCAATCGCTCTACACCGCAGCCGGTCCAATGCCACCGGCTCTATCGATCTACGCGCTATTGAACACGGTATCATACGGTATACTGCTTAACTTACTTTTTCAAATAATCGCAGGTACGATCCCCGCTCAGCGCATGGGAATATTAATATGGCATCAGTGATTTTGAAATAAAGAAGATATTTTAAGCGCACATGAGCACAATAAAAAAAATCTTTACTCGTCCCTGTTAATATACAGAACAGGGGAACTGATTTTAAATAGACTATCACTGGTAAATGAAGGATTTTTCAGAGATTGTTTATGACTATTTTTGAACTCGGGAAACGCAAGATTCCTTGAGATAGTTTTTTTATTTCTGCATATTAACACGGTTGAACGGATTTACTTATACACACCTATATATTTAAGAACTAAATATGGAGGTGTGTATCTTAAAAGTACTATCTACCTATGTCCAATTACAAAAAAAACGCGTGCGAAGCCACTACTCATAAAAAAAGGCTTTTTATTCAAATCCAATTACGTCAATTAAATCATATAGCCACCTGTATGGTAATGTTGCCCAAAAAAAATAGTTCATTATCGTAAAACCTTTACAGGTTTTTGATATTGTTCACACAAATAATCATATAAAAAGTAAACAAACATATTTTTGCTTTTACAGATTTAATTTCCTGTGATTTTCACAAGATCGTCGGTCCATCTGGCAGGCAGTTGCTCACACTGCGCTTGCCAATACGTAGTCTCCACTCTAGAATCTTTCTGCCTCAACGCCCGTTCAATCTTCGCACTATGTGGCCCGCCCATTGCCACTTCAGCTCGCTAATCTTAAGGGCTATGTCGGTGACCTTGGTCCTTCGACGAATTTCCTCATTCCTGGTTCGATCACGTAGAGAAACGCCGAGCAGAGCTCTCTCCATAGTTCGATGAGCAACTCTGAGCTTTTTTATGAGACCTATTATAAGAGACATCATATCATCACGGGTAACACACATTGACTAAAAACTTTAGTCTCGAGGCACTGAGGTATTTTGGATGAGAAGAGCGCAATTTCCCGAACGCTGCCCAGCCGAGTTTGATTCGTCGATTGACTTCTCTCTCAAAGTTGCACCTACCTAACGGGACGACCTGTCCTAGGTAAATGTATTCATCGACAACTTCAAGAGTAGAGTTCCCAACGGTGAATGCGGTGGGTACGACATGGACGTTAAACATTATTTCGTTTTGTCCATGCTTCAGACCCACTTGTTGAGATACTCTGTTGAGGTCACCGAGCATTCGTCCTAGATCTTCCAGCGACTCCGCCATAACCACAATGTCGTCGGCAAATCGAAGGTGAATGATGTATTCGCCATTGATGTTGATGCCAAGTCCTCGCCATGTCAAGAGCTTGAAGGCGTCCTCTAAGGTAGCCGTAAACAGTTTCGAAGAAATGACGTCTCCCTGTCTTACTCCTCTTTTCATGGAGATCGCTTTCGTGCACTGCCCCTGTACTCGAATTGACATGGTGGCGTTATTGTACAAGCACTTCAACACTTCGATGTACCGATAGTCAATGCGGTATCGCTGGAGAGATCTAAGAACCGCCCAAGTCTCAATCGAATTGAAGGCTTTCTCACAGTCCACAAACGCCAAGTGTGTGTGGCATAGTGGCCGATTACTCCTCGGTCTTCTGTATAATCTGCCGCAGCGTATGTATGTGGTGTATGGTATTAAAGCCTTCCGGACAAGCCGGTTTCCGGAAACCGGCTTGTCCGGAAGGCTGGAAGTCATCAAGCCTGCGTTCGAGACGATTCGTGATGACTCTCGAAAACAACTTATAAACATGGCTCAGCAGTGTGATGGGCCTATAATTCTTTAGTAAAGTTTTATACTCATATATAAGCAAATTACAAATATTAAAGTGTCAAGTAGACATTGCAGTAGTGCTTCACTATTTAGGGTCCATTATTTGCATGTGAAACAGTGTAAATATTTGAATCCCAATATGAGTCATTTGGAACATTTGAATCAAGTTAATTCAAGCGCAGTCGGCCCACAGACTGAAATCTCGTCGCATATTCGTTCGTAATGTGAGATTGTAGCTATAATTATATATATATATATATATATATATATATATATATATATATATATATATATATATATATCGGCGCAACTACAATATTTCGTCGGTTATAAGAATAATTTGATTGTTTTAAAATTATTTTAGAAGCTATCAGCTTATATTTGATTACTTTGTGATTATTAAAATGAAAAATTAACGTGAGAATGTTAGGTTATCTAAAACATGAACAAAATTCATTGTATTTCAAATAATTCAATACTTAACCTAAAAACTTGTGTACACGTGCATGCGCGACGTACTCTATAAATACGGCCGCACAGAGCGCGCTCGAGGCATTCTCGCTCGAACCGTTGGAGAGTGCGGACCTCTCTCAGACGTCGTTACGCTGTCAGTTTGGAATAAAAACGAAGCTTTGGAAGTAACCGTGAAGTTTTCTTTTGAAGAGCGAACATGAGTAACCACCATGAAAGTGACATCAGTGACGTCAGCTATGCTGACGTCACACCTTTTAAAAACACTACGGAAGGGCGTTCTCCGTCATCAGAAGTGGGATTGCTGGAAGCTTCTATCCAAGCCACTTCCTCATCAGCTCGTTCACCATCTGATCAACCGGAACTAACCAACACACAGCAGCAAGGGCCTGTGTTGGTCAACAATACACCGCTGGAAGCAGTACTACAATCAAGACCACAAACACGCTCACCATGGAATGCAGATGGAAGGCATACCACCACAATTTCTGATGCAAATGATGGAGATGATGCAGAAAATGTCAGAACGCCTATGCGCTCCATTCACCGATACAAACATAAGAATCAAGGACGTCTACTTACCATCATTCGACCCGGACACACATGTCGGTGTTCGAGAATGGTGCTAGCATATAGACCAAGCAATTGAAGCATACAGACTCAATGATTTTGATGTCCCAATGAAAGTCTGCAGTCTGTTGAAGGGGCGTGCAAAAATGTGGGTAGATGATTGGATGGTCACTACTACTACGTGGGAAGAGTTGCGGAAAAATCTCATCACCACGTTTGAACCTGAAAATAGATACTCTCGGGATATCATCATGTTTAGAGAACATGTTTAAGACTCAACAAAGGACATTGCGGAGTTCTTGTCACGTGCGTGGATCTTGTGGAGAAGAGTCACCAAGGACAAACTAGGAGATGAACACGCGGTGGAGGCAGTAATTGGGTGCGTTAACGATGAACGTTTGCGTATTGAATTATTGAATGCCAAAGCAACCACTGTTCCTGAACTCATCTCAGTAGCAACATCTATACGGAAGAAGCGTTCTCACATAAGCTCAAGTTCCACAACACATACCAAGCGTCCACGTTTTTCGGACAGCACACAAGCAACATCAAGCTGCCGTATATGTAAGAAGACAAACCACTCCACGAACGATTGCCAATTCAAACCATCGGAGAATAAACCTGAAGCTCGCAATAAGGATTCAAAAACACCAACCACACCTGCGTGTACCTATTGCAAGAAACCGGGTCACACTTATGAAACTTGCTTCAGTCGCGAACGTTCCTTGATTTCAAACGTGACCTGCGTGGCAAGCAATAAGCTGGCTCCTATCACCATCAAAATAGGCGAAAAGATTTTGCAAGCTGTATTCGATAGCGGGGCAGAATGCTCAATTATACTAGAATCCGTTGCTACAGTTCTACCCGGTCAAAGGAGACCAGTAGTCAATTATTTGGAAGGGGTTGGTCAATTCTCCGCCCTATCGTTAACCAAACTTGCAACTGTATGCGTTATAGACACCGTCAGTGTTGAGCTGGAGTTTTACGTATTGCCCGACTATGAAATGTCAACAGACATTTTAGTGGGTATCAACCTGATTCATGGTACTAATCTAAGCGTGATTATCAGATCCAACGGGACGAAGCTAATTTATAAAGCATACATCAATCATGTGAGTACCAGTTCTGCTCTCTTCAACCACTTGGACTGCGACCTAACCAACGAAGATGACGTCATGCAACTACGTAGACTTCTGAATAAATACGAACACCTGTTTATTCGTGGATATCCAAAGACGCGAGTCAACACCGGCGAGCTAGAAATCAGACTGAAAAATCCAGATAAATTCGTGGAAAGAAGACCAAATCGCCTAAGTCCAGTGGAACGAGAAAAAGTGCGCACCATAATTCAAGAACTTCTGGAACACAACATCATCCGTGAGAACAAATCTCCTTACTCAAGTCCCATCATCTTAGTAAAGAAGAAGAATGGTGACGATCGACTTTGGGTAGACTTTCGAGAACTTAACTCGAATACGCTGCGGGACCATTACCCGCTTCCATTGATTTCAGATCAGATTGACCAGTTGGCAAATGGTCATTTCTACACAAGCCTCGATATGGCGGCTGGTTTTCATCACGCTTTTGTCACACCAAATGGTTTATATGAATACCTCACCATGCCGTTTGGTTTGAGCAATGCTTGCTCGGTTTACCAGCGATGCATCAACAGAGCTCTAACATCATTGCTGGGAACAGCTGCACAGGTCCACGTGGATGACGTGCTGAGTAAATGTGCAGATTTTCCCGAGGGAATATCACACCTGGAACGAATCCTTATAGCACTAAAAGGATTTTCTACCAACGGCTGCATTCCAAGTTATTCATATAGACATAACAGGAAAGCTGGGCACTCCAGATGATCAACAATATGTCATAGTCACGATTGATGCCTTCTCAAAGTATGTGTTACTGTAGTTCACCAGCAACAAAAATCCACATAGTACACTGGCTGCTCTGAAACGTACAATACATCTGTTTGGCGCACCAGTCCAAATTATAGTCGATGGAGGAAGAGTTTCTTGGCGAATTCAAAGAGTACTGTGACCAGATCGGAATAAATATCCACGATATCGCTCCAGGAGTCAGCCGAGCTAATGGACAAGTCGAAAGGGTTGTTGCAACCCTAAAGAATGCATTGGTAATGATCAAAAGCTATGAAACGGAGCAGTGGCGCACTGTACTTGAGGGACTTCAACTGGCAATGAACTGTACAACTCATCGTGTCACCGATGTTGCCCCACTGACACTCATTACACAACGAAAACACTGCGTACCTCCTGAACTTCACAACCTGGTGATCAGTTGGCCGTATCGGCGGGAAACGAATCACCCACTGACCAAGACTCTGTCGCAGTGCCAACCGAGCCCATTCCATCGACCTCTCGAGAAGAGATGCAATTCCAGTCAAACCACGACCTGCTGGTTGAAGACAACTCATCACAGTAAACTGTAAGTAACTCAATTCAATGGTACCAAATAACTCGACGAGAAACTTTTACTTATTATTTGCGAGATACTTCGAGAATCCTACCAGAAACTCCGAGAAACTACGAGACACTCCGAGAACCCTACGAGAACCTTCGATAAACTAATAGACACTCCGAGAATCCTACGAGAACCTTCGAGAAACTACGAGACACTCCGAGAACCCTACGAGAACCTTCGAGAACCTTCGAGAACCTTCGAGAACCCTTCATTAAATCTTCGAGAACCTACAAACCGTATCAGCATTGATATTATGAAACATACAAGACAGTTGTGTGTTTATGTAATAACTAACATAGGCGAAGCAAGTTGGTTACAGATATCCAACTCAGAGAAAGTATTTCCCATGCTTACAGATAATCACAAGTATCACGACGAGAATCAACAAGGCTGGTGCAGAGCGCGCACCGCCTGTCAGTATGGCCGTATCGGCGCAACTACAATATTTCGTCGGTTATAAGAATAATTTGATTGTTTTAAAATTATTTTAGAAGCTATCAGCTTATATTTGATTACTTTGTGATTATTAAAATGAAAAATTAACGTGAGAATGTTAGGTTATCTAAAACATGAACAAAATTCATTGTATTTCAAATAATTCAATACTTAACCTAAAAACTTGTGTACACGTGCATGCGCGACGTACTCTATAAATACGGCCGCACAGAGCGCGCTCGAGGCATTCTCGCTCGAACCGTTGGAGAGTGCGGACTTCTCTCAGACGTCGTTACGCTGTCAGTTTGGAATAAAAACGAAGCTTTGGAAGTAACCGTGAAGTTTTCTTTTGAAGAGCGAACATGAGTAACCACCATGAAAGTGACATCAGTGACGTCAGCTATGCTGACGTCACACCTTTTAAAAACACTACGGAAGGGCGTTCTCCGTCATATATATATATATATATATATATATATATATATATATATATATATATATATATATATATATATATATATATATATATATATATATGTGTATATATATATATGTATTGACGTGAAATGGTCATAATATTATACAATAGTAATTGAATAATATTATGACCATGACCAATACCAATGAAATTAAAAATAGATCATTTCGTAGCTATACGCAACTCAATGTAAAAAGAATCATCAAAATCGGTTCATAAATGAAGAAGTTATGTCTTCACATAAAATAAATACAGGATAGAATTTTGAGAAGGAGCAGTAAGGGCAGCTACTTTAACCGTTGTAGTTATAGGAAATCGGTCTTAATCGGTTGTGAGGTCGGTGACCTTCTACGGGGCGCCCGTGTGCTCACATCAACTGTTGGGCATCCGGCGCAGCAGGATGAAAATTCAGAGACTGCAGCGCAAGATGACCATCCGCATCACACGAGAATACCGTACCGTATCCTTTGAGGCGGCAACGCTCCTGGCGCGCCTTCCGCCGCTCAAAATCCTAGTGGACATGGACGCGAGGGTTTACGATCAGACGTCGACAGCGTCCGCCAAAGCGGCGAGGGCGTGCCTGCGCTCGAAGAAGTGAGACGGTGGGAACGACGACGTGCTTTGTCACCACTCCGGTGGGGACCAGGATTCCGTCCAACACACGCTCGAAGAGTGCTCAGCGGGGGCCTCCAAGCGGCGGATTCTGGTCGACCGCATCGGACCGGACCTCTCCCTTCCGGCAGTAGTAGCGGCTATGCTGACAGAGGAATTGGCGTGGGGGGCCGTATCCTCCTTCTGCGAGACTGTGATGTCCCAGAAGGAGTAGGCCGAGCGGGATCGAGAGGGCCGATCCTACTCGACAAAACCTATACACGGATTATAAATTAAAAGAATACTAGGTGGCTTATTTATCAAATAAAAAAGGCCGTTCAAAAGATAAATTTGAAATTTTTTTTATGTTCTTTTTGACTTTTTTAAAGGACAAAAAGTTCTGGTACTATTTAGTTAAATTAAACACAATGTCAGTCGTCGCTGCGATCTTCGGAAAGGCATTTGTTCTGTAGTGGACTTGGCGCGGCTGAAGATTATGATAAAGCCGATTCGTCAAGTTCTCGTAATCTGAATCAGTCTAGTCAGTTAATCAGAATACTGACCGTCTGACTGTAAAACTGGAGAAAACTCTCATAATATTTCTTTTTAAAGTACTTACATTAAATTGTAAAGCTGCCATTTAAAACGCAATTAATGCTTGATAAAATAACATGCACTTATACAAAATACAGCTGCTATTAACTTCGTATATATAATATCTATAGTTGTTGTAAGCATATTATATCATAAATGGACTCTATGACAAAGTCGCAACATGTGAGTAATATAAAAAACAACTTTGAATAGCGCTATGCAGGCCTTTAGTCAAGTAGAAACATAATACCCAATAAATTTTATTAAAGCAAAATAAATCCATTACCTATTTTAAACTAGACAATAAGATTGTTTCAATGAGCATAATAAGGAGCGCCTGTAGCGGTGTTTTTCGCCATCCGCCATTCCTGACAAAGAATTTGTAAGTATACCTATAAAATGTATTTTGATGACTGTCGTAGTTTTAGCATAATTCGTTCAGCTCATGAATTGCTTAGTATGCAACAATAATAATATTTGTTTTGATTGAGGCATTTGGCATCATCAAGGTTAAGCAAAATCAAAAGTTTTTTATTCATGTAGACCAAGAAGTACTTAGGAATAGTTAAAAAGAATAAGTTATTTATTACTTAAGGAACAACTTTATTACAAGAAACTCCACGGTTACTATTTTAAAAATGAGAATTTATGTGGTATGGATAACAATGTAGAACGATTTAAGCAGACCGGCTTAAGTTAAGATAAGACGTAAATGTGCTTACACTTATAATATTAATCAGTATCTACACAGTCCTCTCATTTACAAAAACACTTTTTAAATGTACATAATAACAAATTTAATTAAAATAGAACAAATAAAACTTTGCTTATATAATGACTGCGAATGAGGGCGATTTGATAAGGTCTAGTAGTAAATGCCCACAAACCTGACTTCTCGAACTCACACAGAGTCTTCGTGATAGAATAAAACCTTTCTTTCTCACTTTCATTTGCTAAAGATGGCGTTTGTGGATGCAAAAATTTGTGTTTGTAAGTGTAACAGCGGTAAACAAATTTCAATTAGGCACTCATGGGAACCCAACTGTATGGGAACCCAAAGTATGGCAAAGATTCAGGTATGAAAAATAGTATCTGTCTAAAGATGAGAAAGGGTATACTCCGTTGGTTCGGGCATATAGAAAGAATAACAGAAGAAAGAATGGCAAAACAGATATACTATGCGAAAGTGAAAGGATGTAGGTACCGGGGAAGACCTAGACTTTTTAACTATGACCAAATAGACCGTGTCTTATCTGAAGGGCAAGTCAAGAGTCTCCGTAACGGGCAAGCGTGTATGAAACGAACTATGGGAGTGGAGGAAGTCAGAGAGGTCTGTAAGGAAAGACCTGTTGGAACTTTGTACTCTCTGCCTACCCCGCGAGGGAGCTGGCGTGATGATATAAATAGAGAGAACTCATAAAGACTTAGTTAAGTGCTATTGCTATGTCCAGATACCTTACCGGCTAGGCAGAAAGTACAGAGTTTCGTCAGCTTCTTTCTGTACAGACTTCTCTGGCTTCCTCCACTCTCACATTTCCTCTAGTACAAGCTCGGAGGTTACGGAGACTCTTGATGTTAGCAATTTCATATTATTATAAATAATTAATATACACTATATCTACTAACCATTATTAGTATAATAATTAAGTAACGAGTATATTTATATTTCAGGTAGAATTCTTCTATCAGAAATTGACACCCATCGCATTAAATATATCGCATGTCGAATACAAACTTTTCGGCAAAATTTACTCCGACACAGTGAGTCCTCTCACCGATGAGTTTATTGAGAAAACAAAACAAATATTTGTGTTTGAACCAGAAAATTTAGATTTCTCAGATCCAAAATCAGCAAAAATAATTAGCAAAGAAGTAAGTTAATAATTTAGCAATTATTATAACTTGATTGAAGAAACGCAAGTGCAGTTTTAGCGTTAACTAACAAAAATAAAATATCATTGTTGACTTGCGTTTAATGCTTTTCAAGTTTTACTTATGTGCGGATGACATTTTAAATAAAAATAATTTACAAGAAATATACTTACCCCTACATTTACCTTCAAACAGGTTGAAGGAGCTACAAATCATCATTTCCGTAACTACATAAGTTCTTCTCAACTTTCAAAATTATCAGGTGTGGTTGCAATATCCGCCGAACATTTTAAGGTAAGTTCTTTTACTGATAAGCACGTCATCGAAAAACATCCGGTGCAGACCATGACACGCTTGGCGCAGCCGATTGAAAATATCTAAAAGCAGGTTATTCTCTTTTAGCGTACTTGTGAGAGAAAGGCTTTGCCCAATGTGGAATTACTTTATTATTTGAGATTTCTTAATACTTTCAGGGCAGGTGGAAGAAGCCGTTTAACCCTCAAAATACGAGAGACGGAGACTTCTACGTATCGTCTTCCAAAATTATTAAAGTGAAAACAATGTATCAAAAAAACTCATTCTTGTATACTGAAAGTTGCAGTCTTGGTGCCAAGGTAATGATGTTTATTTTTTTCATTGCTTTTTCTATTTTTATTCAAAACAGCAGTGAGTCTGGAGCAGGGAGCATGCTCATGAGGTCCACGAATTCCTGTTCATAGATCTGAGTTTTGTTCATTATTAACCAAAACATGTACACTGGTTTTAAAAAAAAAATAAGCTATTGAAATAATAACCTGAAAAGGAACATTGTAAGGAAAGCAACAAATGTGCATAGGAACCCAAAGTATAGCAACGATTCTTTATTAAATTTGGACCAAGCATTGTCGATGTATTATGGGTGTTCACCTTTGCCACCTTCGCTTGAAGACTGTGTAGGCGGGACTCTATTTATTTTCTTTCCCAATAATACTTGGACACAAATTTGCTATTTATTTAGTAAAGTGTCTTTACAATTTCATTGTATAAATTAATCTACTTTGTTTTCCAAACGTACAACAAGAACAGCCAATTAAGAACACAATCAAATAGATATTCTGCTTTTAGATACTGCGAATGTACTACCTAGGTGGAGCTTTTTCATTAGTAATTGTGCTCCCGAATCAGTCAGAAGATATACATGAGGTTATAGACAAATGTCGTGATGCCAAAACATTCACTCATGCTTTAGAAAGTTTACAAACTGAAAATGTTGCAGTTTACATACCTATTTTTAATTCGACGGTGGAACATAGAATGAAATGTCATTTAAAGAAGGTAAGTACAAATGAAAGAAAAATACTAGTTATATTTTCAAGCTTAGCAAGGTCGCTGCTCATCAGTAAAATGTTTCCCGTATAAATATCCACATCATAAATAGAAGAAACTGAAGACTAACGACAAAAACTATACTGTGCTAACAAAGCAAATCCATATCTATGACGATGATAATCTCAGAACGGCGACAGCTTGTTTTAGTGGGCTTAGGCTAACTGGCTGGAGTAAAGTTTGAATCCCCTCACAGTACAAAATATCTTTAGGTGACCCACCTAACATTTTTTCGGGTGGTTATGCCTGTGAAGTTACGCCCAATTGCGAATTTTAGAGATGTTATTAATCGTTAATCTATCATTAAATAATTGCACATAATAATGAATTCATGAGTGATAATGCCGTTTCATGTAATGAAATACAAGACTATATAATGAACGACAAGAATATTTAACTAGTGCAACTTAGGTTTGAAACAAAAAATAATAATAAATAAAATAAAATATTATTTTATACAGGTATGTGGCGTCAAATCAATATTCCACAATAAAACTGCCGGCTTAGAACGTATTACTGCAGGCAGAGGAACATATTTAAGCGAAATTATACAGAAAGCAAGTCTGCAAGTTGCTGAGTTAGGATCGTGGTACACCAAACAGGACAAAACTGGTATGTTCCAACAATTCTGTTTTAAATCAGTCTCATAACATTAGTCCCGGAACTGCTGTACGAGCGGTACTTGCGATTAAAATATTGCGTTTTTAACTCCTATGAATATCGGAAGAAAAAACTAGAGAAATAAAAACTACTTAACATGAGCAAGCAGCCTTTTACGGCAACAGACTCATCTATCAAATGGATTTTTTAAAACAGAGATATATAGACATTTTAGAGATCCAAAAGTTACCAATTTAGCTCTTAGACTTGCCAAACTTGATGGACCCAAAGGGTGAGAGTGATACAACTACTTTAGAAATGAATAATAAGGGACAGATATATTGAGCGTGCGCTCGAAAATCAACGACGTATGTATCATAACAAATGTGGTATATTTTTTCAAAAACTAAGTAATGAATTAAATAACTGCTTTACAAGAACTTTGCTACAATTTTTCTCTATGTTTTTAAGTAAATTGACTATTTCTTAAACGTTTCGCGTTGTAATCAAAAAATGTAAAGCAATAGTGATAACAAATTGTTTCTCTATAGAGAAAACTTCGTTTAATTGTGTAATATTTATTCCTTTTACCAGATTCTAAAATTTAGATACAAAAATATCTTTGGAAATATTAAGTCTCTAATCCATATACTTCTTGATGTAGCGTCTAAGTGGAAGTTGGTGCATCGCTCGCGTCGTAGATGTATCAGTTGCTATACTGAATAGCAACTCAGCCGTATCACATCGGGTCCTTATTTGTACATTTAATATTCCACCACCGCTAGAGTATTCACTTTAAAAAAAAAATTCTGTTCTTTTAGATATCGACAACGAAGACGAGTCAGATCAAGAAATTAGCGGAAAAACATACAAATTCCAGGCTAATCGTCCATTCATCTATTACCTCTTTTATAAGAAATTTATATTATTCTTTGGGGTACATGTCAAATAAGTTTGGATGAACCATCAAATATATAATGATTGAAAAAAATGTTACTAAATAAACATTAATTTTTTCTATAAAATAGCTTATTCAATGCCTTATTTCATAACTTGTGTTACACAATGCTTTGTATAGTATATATTCTTATTTCGTTGCTATTAATAAAATAAAAATGTTGCCCTACACCGGATTTCATTCGTGTATGTCCATTTTTTTATATAAAATAATATTATAATTATATCATATCGCCTTAAATTTTAGAAGGATATTAGTAAAAAGGTTATAATCCATAATGGTTGGTTAAAAATGTCATATATATACTTTTAATGATCCAACTGCGAGTTCATAGCTCTCCTACAATTAAACAATCATCATCTCAGCCTACACGCGTTTACTGCTGAACAACGGCCTCCCCAATCGCTCTACACCGCAACCGTCCCAATGCCACCGGCACCCATCGACAACGACCGTCCGATCTACGCGCTATTAAACGCAGTATCCTGTAGACTGGTTAACTTAATTTTTCAAATAATCGCAGGGTCGATCCCCGCACAGTGCATGGGAATATTGATTTGGCATTTGTGATTTTGAAATTAAGAAAATATTTTAAGCGCACACGGGTACAATAAAAAAGAAATCTTTACTCGTCCGTGTTAATATACAGAACAGGGAACTGATTTTAAATAGACTATCACTGGTAAATGGAGGATTTTTCAGAAATTGTTTATGACTATTTTTAATCTCGGGAAATGTAAGATTCCTTGGGATAGTTGTTTATGTGTCTGCTCACGGCTGTATCCTGTAGACTGGTTAACTTACTTTTTCAAATAATCGCAGGCACGATCCCCGCACAGCGCATGGGAATATTGATTTGGCATTTGTGATTTTGAAATTAAGAAAATATTTTAAGCGCACACGGGTACAATAAAAAAGAAATCTTTACTCGTCCGTGTTAATATACAGAACAGGGAACTGATTTTAAATAGACTATCACTGGTAAATGGAGGATTTTTCAGAAATTGTATATGACTATTTTTAATCTCGGGAAATGTAAGATTCCTTGGGATAGTTGTTTATGTGTCTGCATATTAACACGGCTGAACGGATTTACTTATACACACCTATATATTTAGGAACTAAATACGGAGAAACTACCAAACGGTGTCAAATTATAAAAAAAACGCGTGCGAAGCCGCGGATACTGTTATCTAGTCATAAATAAAGTCAATTTATTCAAATCCAATTAAGTCAATTTAATCATATAGCCACCTGTATGGTAATGTTAACCAAACAAAATAGTTCATTTTCGTAAAACCTGTACAGGTTATTGATACTGTTTACACAAATAGTCTTATAACAACTAACCGAACATATTTTTGCTTTTACGTATTTAATTCACGCGAGAAATATGCTTGCTAGTATGCGTCCCGTGCATAGAAGGAAGTCATACAAAAATGGACTCTAATACCCTAAATGTAGAGTTTGAATCAATCAGGGTTGTCAGCGGCTATTATGAAATTTAATGATTTGATACAAACATACCTAATTGTAACTTAAACTATGTTTAATTTATAATTAATTAATTTATTACTATGTTTTATTTTAATTTACTTTTTATTTTGTTACAAATAAGGTAGTTTCTATTATATATTTTAATCTTACAGGAGGACCTACAGAGAGTAGTTGGTTACTGTAATGCTAACAATCTGGATCTGAACATTGCTAAATGTCAAGTGATAACCTTCTCTAGGAATCGCCATACAATTGACTTTAACTATTCCATAAGTAGCTAGACTTTATCTCGTGTACAGGTCGTCAAAGAACTTGGTGTTTTTATGGACGCAAAGTTATCCTTTGATAACCATGTAGATTATATAGCCAACAAAGCATCATCCGCTCTAGGTTTTGTCATTCGCAATAGCAGTTCCTTCGTCAATATGAAAACTATTAAACTACTCTATTGTGCCTATGTCCGAAGTCACTTAGAATACGCTAGTCAAATATGGAATCCTCAGTATGCAGTGCACTCAGATAGATTAGAAACGATACAAAACCCCAAACTAGCCTTCAAAATATGTTTAAACGTGCCACCAAGACACTCTCGGGCTAGAGACTTACTCCAAACTCCATTCCCACACACTATGTTTTTCGTAATTCCTATCTCTTGCGTACGAATATTATGTTTAATTCAATTATGCGGTCTGAGCATCCTAACTCTAGAGTAGATTTATTCACAAGTAATTTGTCAACCCTGAGCACTGTGTTAAGCAAATACTTCTCATCTCTTAAAACTCATTTGACTGCCTCGTTGGTCTGGTGGCAAAGCGCATCGCTTTGTGATCACGAGGTCCTGGGTTCAAATCCTAGGTTGGACAAATGTAGTTTTTTTAACGAAAAATTCCCAGTATGAGTCCGGAGTCTGGAATTGTGCCCGGTATATGGCAATAGGCTCGCCCCCTATTACATGGGACCTAACATCGTCGGCGAAACGTGGGTGTACTCAGTACACCTCTGCCACCCCCGCTTGGGGAATATAGGCGTGACGGTGTGTGTGTGTTCTCATCTCTCTAACAGTTTTTTTGCTATTTACAAATGTTGTCAACTTACCTACTTAAGCATCATGTTTATATACCACATTTCTAGATGCGGAGGCTTGTTAATGCCTCTCTGCCTTTATTTATCTATACTTTCTTTGTTATATTAGCGGTAAGACCAACAAAAAAATATATATAAATATATTTCTGAGCGTATAATTTGAGCAATATTTGAAGCAGGTATTGCCACTTTTAATCTTGTTTATAGACGAACTATATCCTTTTAATAATTGCTTGAGTCTGTTTCATGAGTGTCTGTATGCATAAAACACACTATGGGTTATTGTGGGTTTAGTTGTGATCATGAATATGTCGTAGCCAGTCAATTGTACAGACCATGAAGGTAAAATTACCTGGAGGGAGTCATACGACGTTGCCGCTCCGCCGGTCATCGTTCAACACATTGTCTTTTTTCTCTCTCAATTACACGGATGACCATTTTGAGTGAATGAGAAAGCTGTTGTAAGGTTGGCAACGTCGCACTGTACGTGTGCTTCGTAGCCTGTTGTGTCCGATGTTTGGGCCATAACAAATGCGCCCCGTCCGTGTCAGCGGTTAAAATATGAATGAAAATTATTGTGTTAAGTAAATATACTTTAATACAGTGAAAATATGTCGTGTTGTGCTGTATTTTGTAAATCAAGGACAACCAAAGGAGGAGTAAAAAATCCTGAATTATCATTTCACACGTATGTATTTATTGCCTCTTATTATATCATAGGGAAGTTTCACAGCAAAATTATGGATTTTGCATGAAATATATACGTTATTGACGTCATATAATTAATATACGGTGATAATTAACTGTGAGTTTAAAGCCTTAATTTGTATTTTAAATATGCATTATTTTACGCTTCTCCAATAGTGATGTCCTACAGCGCCTATCGCTTACTGTCGATATTAATAAATTAATACTGAAACATTAACAATGCCTATTCACGTCATAATGACTAAACAAATTTGGATGAAATTTAGTAAGGATAGAATATCTAGATAAACACTGTCACGTCTTTATTCCCCAATCGGGGGTAGGACCTATTTATGATTATTTCATCTTTATAGCGTTTTCCCTGAAATAAAACACTTATTAAACTGCTTACCTCACTGGAAGCTTTATATTGAGATGGCATATAGACCCTCGGTTGCGAAATGAAGTTTTGCCTTTTGGGTAGTACTGCTTATAGTGAAGATTATAGGTTTGAACTCTATATGAGTTGGCATTGTGCCCTCCACCCCGTGAGGGTGCGTTGTATGCCATGCCCATATGTAGATAAATCTGAACCCTGAAAAGCATGTTGATATCCGTGTGATGGAACTATTGATTATCGTGATTTAGAATCCGCGTTTGAGTGCTAAAACGTTTAAAAGGTACCTCCCCTTTCATTATCGCCGGCACGCGGTTGCGGTTAGCAAGTAGAATTTCCAAAACCAAGCACAGCACTGCGAGACCTCAAGACACCGTGAGCTCATTCTGCGTAGATCGGACCAAAAAAAAATAATTAAAAAGTTTGAGGGTACCCCGGAACAACTATGCCTTTTGGACATCTAACACCTCAGTCCTTCCCGTGCCCATGGGTGCTGCAAAGCATTCGAAACGTCGGGAACTTAAAATAAAAAAATAAACCGCGATAAAATCCGAAAAATAGTTTTATTTCATGTGTAATATTCGCGTGAATCTAAGAACTCAGTACTAAAAAAACTTATTTAAGTACCTTATTGGTCTAGTAGCAAATCTGTACCTCCAGGTGATACAACTCGAGTTATTTTAGTTAATACTTTTGATATATTTACACATTATGCAACAGAAAAAATCTGCTATTTTTCAATCTGATGTCTCTTAAAATGATGGAGTTTTTTTTTGTGCATATTAATATAACTAAGGATTTTCAGAATTAAAAAAGTGTAAGATGATATATCTTCAATTATCACAAATTGAACTAAACTGATTGCTTCAATGTTTTTTTCTGTGTTAATAATTCAACTTTAATTAACCCCTTATACACAAACAGCAGGGTTAGATTAAAAATGGTGTGAATTGATATAATTCCACGTATATCAGTGTACACTAATGTTATTTAATAAATGAACATATTTAGTATAGATTCTCAGATAACTTAAGATTTTCTGTTCGGTGAAATAAATATGTTTTTTAAGCACCTATTGTCTTTTACATTAATAAGGCCTGTCCTAGTAATCACTTCCCTATTAAAGTACACTAATGCAGATCCACAAACTCCCACATGAAATTGACACGCTACCTCAGCGATATGCGCTGACCACACATCCTAGTTTCATGACTAACGTGCATTGAAAAAGCGCACGTGCACACGTAGGATAAATGTGATGTAAAAATTGTTACCACCACTACGCCTATATACCCCAAGCGGGAGTGGGAGTGGTGTACTGTGTACACTCACTTGTCGTTCAACAATGTAAGGTCTCATGTAGTAGAGGATGAGTATATTGATATTATACCGAGCACCGTGCCAGACTCCGGACTAGATTTTTTTTATCGAATAATTCGTATTTTCTGACATAGAATTCGAACCGATGACCTTGTGATCGTTATGCGCATTACCAATGAGGCTTTACTATTGTATTAAATTGTACATACTAATATCGATGTTTACAGATTCGTCTTTAAGATGTGTATTATGATACGTATGTGTAAACTTATATAAATTATTCGTAGTAATTCGAAATCATAATTAAGATGAGTCAATTACGATTTTGCATGAAGTAAATATTTGTTAATCATAAATTATCGATAAATTTTCTTATCGATAAATCCTGTACAAGTAATTACTTGCCTAATCACGCACACCAACGCCGATTCACAAACTCACACCGACATAAAATTGACACGCTACCGTGGCGATATGCGGTGTCTAGGTATATTCTTCGTCTATGGTACAGACACTAAACGGAACGCAAGCGCGCCATCTAGCGGCGTGGAATGCGCAACTAGATAACCCCGCGCTTCGACAGAGTCGTGATGCTAGCGGCGGACTCGAGCAAACTCAGTTTCAATCGGGACGCCACGGAGCGAAGACGTCACGGAACTGTCCTACGTTTCGATTAGTGCCTATTGTGATGTGATATTGTGATCACCAAAGTACTTCGTTATTCTATTTTGTGCATTAAAATAATTAGTGTTAAATTCAAGCACATTCTCATTGCACGATACCTACATCTGCCCACATAATGTCTGAAGGTTCGGATCTAAATCTGATCCCTGCGACCCCACAAATATATTATCCATGGATTCAGCACTCAGCGAAAAAAACGTGACGACAAGGTTACTCACTTAGAGCCCTACGTCTCTTTCTAATTAGGGTGACCAAACAGACTTGTTAACGTATAAATATCGGGCACTGTTTACATATGCCACATCTTCAATGACCTACTGATATATCTTTACTAAAACATTTTATCATTTTATTGTTTTTGCCACTGTTATGATGATTATATATATATATATATACATATTTGTTTCTATGTTCATTTTAAGACCTACTTGTTGAGATACTCTGTTGAGGTTACCGCGACTCCGCCATGACCACAATGTCGTCGGCAAATCGAAGGTGAGTGATGTATACGCCATTGATGTTGATGCCAAGTCCTCGCCATTCCATGGGCTTGAAGGCGTCCTCTAAGGTGGCCGTAAATAGTTTCGGAGAAATGACGTCTCCTTGTCTTACTCCTCTTTTATGGAGATCGCCTTCGTGCACTGCCTCTGTACTCGGACTGACATGATGGCGTTATTATACAAGCACTTCAACATCTCGATCGAATCCAAGGTTTTCTCATAGTCCGAAAACGCCAAGCATATTGGCCGATTATACTCTTCGGTCTTCTGTATAATCTGCCCCAGCGTATGTGAACAGGACGAATAATACGTCGTGCGTCCTGTTGCTGCTGTGGCTGGTATGCGTCGTGAAGGAGAATTCAATGAAAGCCGAATAGTCTTGAAACAGTGCTTCACCCACCAGTTGTGACCCTCTTCGCGCAGAATTTCTTCCTAAAATCTTCCAATGTCCAGTCGCTCGAACGTGTCTGGCGCGATTTTTCGCGCTCTTATATACTATTTGGTGTGTCACAACTAGTGGGCTTTGTACCGAGTTTATTAATCCAATAAACCAATCATAATAAAATTATTCCTGTCCCTTTCCGGGGTTACACTCTTCTTACTATTCCTATCCCTTTCAGGGTTACACTCTTCTATTATTCCTATCCCTTTCAGGGTTACACTCTTCTAACTTTATACTAGTGCTTATGCGCTAGGATTCTATGACATTATCTTATTTCTAACTTAAATTACATAATGTACTACAGTAACTTAATCTATTATATACAAATCATACAGACGTCGTCCTGTACATTTCTCCCGCCGTGAACTGTCGGCTTCACTGACGGTTCATAAGTCTTCGTGGAGGGACGACGTCGGCAACACTATCAATTTCTTCGCTGGCCTCCGAAGAACTCCTCCCTTGGTGCGGACGTCCACCGCACGCACAATTCCATCTTCTCCAGGGAAGGTCCTTATTATCCTCCCAAGAGGCCACATGTTCCTGGGGAGTACGTTGTCAACAATGAGGACGATGTCCTCTTCTTTCAGGGCGGCGCCGCGTCCATGGGGCTCCCGCCGGTACTGAAGTCCAGGTAAGTACTCCCTTATCCATCGTTCCCAGAACATGTCCGCGAGTCTCTGTGCCGCTCTCCAATGGGTGCGGCCGATGAGGTCAGTGTCAGTGAAGGTCCCTGGTGTCGGGTTGCGCCGCGGTCGGTTGTTTACTGTAAACTCGACCTCCGCCAGCAGTGTGGTGAGAACCTCTTCTGTCGGGTGCCTCTCCGTCAGGATCGCGTATAGGGCCGTCTTCACACTGCGCACCAGTCTTTCCCATGCGCCACCCATGAACGGGGCGCCGGGGGGAATAAAGCGCCAGCTGATGGTTCTTCTCGTGGCCTCTTCTCGGGTGGCGTTGTCCAGCGCCTCCCGTAGCTCTCTGTCGGCGCCGCGGAGATTGGTCCCGTTGTCCGACCATATTTCAGTCGGGCAGCCGCGGCGGGCGATGAACCGTCGTAGGGCCATCACAGCTGACTCGGTGCTGAGTGATGCGGCGACTTCCAGGTGTACGGCGCGTGAAGTCAGGCAGGTGAAGAGGGCTACGTAGCGTTTCTGTGTGCCCCGACCCACTGTCACAGTCAGAGGTCCGAAATAGTCGATGCCGGTGTACGTGAAGGCCCTCTGATGGTGAGCCAGTCTGCAGGGCGGTAAATTCCCGGTGCTCGGCTCTGGAGGCGCGTCTCTTCTTCGGCGACAGCCGTAGCACTTGTGTATGACCATCCGGGCTACTGTACGTAATCGAGTTATCCAGTACCTTGCTCGACACTCGTTGATGGTCGCCTCTACTCCGGCGTGGTGCAGCTGTCGGTGTACGTGCTCGATGTACAGGCGGGTGACGCGATGATCTCCGTCCAGCACTGCGGGGCAGCGTAGCTCGTCACTGATGTCCGGCGTCGCACTTATTCGCGACTTGATCCTTATCACTCCACTGATAATCTGCGCTGATAAGGGGCGGAGGCGGCCCTTCGATAGCCTATCACTATTACTCAGTTCGCTATAATACGAGTCGTGTTGTACTACACGCACTAACAACGCCTCCGCTCTTATCAATAGTTCTGCACTGAGCGGTAAACACTTAACACTGTCCTTATCACTAAACTTAATTCTACACTTATCGCTACACTTATTCCTATTCTTAACACTATTCCACTGCGGGTCCTTTTCACGATTCCTAGCCTGTCTCTTATAGTTCACTAATTGTCTATTCACACTGCACAGGTCGATGAACTGCAGCACGCGTGCCGTCGCTCGTAGCAGGCGCTCCCACGTAGAGAAGCGCTGGATCCGGAACAGCTGATCGCGGTGAGACGGGCCGTTGCTCGATGATGTTGTGTGTCCGCTCCTCGCCCGTCGCTGCGTCGAGTGTCGGTCGCTCCGCCGGCCATGTTGATGGGTGCTCGCGCAGGAACTCGGGCCCAAGGAACCATCGGTGATGAGAGCCGATGTCCCTGGGTACTTCGCGCGTCGCGTCGTCGGCCACGTTTAGCTTCGTGGGCACCCACCTCCAATCACTTATGGCGCTGTTTTCTTCTATCGCGGCGATGCGATGTGCGACGAAAGGGCGGTAGGATCGCGCGCCCGTCTTCAGCCACGTCATGACGGTACGGCTGTCCGTCCAGTAGGTCACTGAGCTTGGCTTCTTGTCATGTTCGGCGATGATAGTCGCACCCAGGCGACTACCCATTACGGCGGCTTGCAGTTCGAGTCTCGGGATCGATGTGAGCTTGAGCGGTGCCACCTTCGCCTTCGCCGCCACGAGGGTTATATGTACCTCGCCGTCGCTCGTGGTGGCTCTCCAGTACGCCGCTGTCGCGTAGGCTGACTCGCTCTTGTCCACGAACACGTGCAACTCGAGCGTCTCGGCGTGCGTGTACCCGTGGTAGCATCGTGGTATCTTCAGGTCCCGCAGACTCCGCAGGTGTTGGGTCCACTCGACCCACTATTGTGCTAGGTCGTCGTCGATGTTGTCGTCCCATCCTGTGCCGCGCCGCCATATCTCCTGCAGTATCTGCTTGGCCCGTATGGTGATGGGCGAAGCGATTCCGAGCGGGTCAAACAGAGACATCAGTATGTCGGCGTCGGTTTGTCGAGTATGCCCGGGGGGAGGCGCGCTAGGTCAAGGTTGAACCCGATGTCGTCGGTGTCCGGCCTCCACTCTAACCCAAGCACTCTTTCTGTCTTCCTTTCTTCATTAATTCCGATCGCCCGCTGCGTCGCGCCCGGTTCGAGAGTCTGTAGTACCGCTGTTGAGTTAGACGACCACTGTCTCAGCTCATAGTGCGCCGCCCGATGTATCTCGTCGATCTATTTTGAGATGTTGATGGCGCTGTCTTCGTCGTCGAAGCTGTGTAACAAGTCGTCGACATAGTGATTGCGAACGATGGCGCGGCTCGCTTCTGGATGGGTGTCCTTATACTTCTCTGCGTTGTGATTCTTCACGTAGATTGCGATGGACGGTGAACATGTGGCCCCGAAGATGAGTGACGTCATCCTGTACTCTTCGGGCGGGTGTTCATCGCGCCGATCGCCGCGCCACAAGTACCGCAGCGCGTCTCTATCTTCTGTCTTGATTTTTATCTGCATGAACATCTCCTTGATGTCGGCAGACACGGCTATTCTGTGCTGTCGGAACCTCATGAGGACGCCGGGGAGTGACTGCAGCAAGTCGGGACCCGTCAATAAATGGTCATTGAGTGACACTCCTTTCGTCTTAGCGGCGGCGTCGTGGACTATTCGCACTTTGTTCGGTTTCAATGCGTTCAGTACTGCAAAGTGCGGGAGGTACCACGTTCGATTCTCAGTTCTATTTTTCGGTGCGGGCTCGGCGTATCCCTTCTGGATAAGTGCGTCCATCTGTTCTGTGTACCTCGTTTTCAGAGTCGAATCGCGGTCAATCTTCTTTTCTATGTTGTGTAAACGCTTCAGTGTATTTTCATAATTTTCGGGCATCTTAATAGTGTCGGTTTTCCACAGTAGAGGGGCTTCATATCTCCCGCCGCTGTCGATACGGACTTCTTTGTCGAGCTTGTCAAGCGCGCGTTGATCTGGGCTTTTCTTCGGGTTTCTGGGCTCGACGAAGAGTGACTCGAGTGCGAAGTAGTGTCTCAGCTGATCGTCCATGTCTTCGCTTTCGCTCTTGTCCGCGATGAAGTTGACTTTGTGCGCATCTTGTACAGTGAGCCGTGAGCGCGCGCCGTGTAACACCCAGCCGAGAGGAGTCCGGGAGGTAACGGGTTGGTGTCGTTGTCCCCGGCGTACCTCCGATGTCACTAGCAGGTGCCAATTGTCTTGGCCGATGAGTATCTGGGGTTTCGCTCTTCTGTAGGTGATATCGCTTTCTATATCCCGCAGATGCTTGCAATCGGCGATGTCTTGCACGGTGACGGCTTGTGGTGACAACTCCATATTCTCAATGGTGCGCGCTTGAATCCGATGTGCGCGCTGGGACGTACCTCTCAACGTCAGCTGGACCCGACGGGAGTTCGATGACCGGACGTTACAATCGCCGATCGCCTCGATGTGCAGTGACTCGCGGGGGCCGCGCGCGCCTGTCTGGTTGGCGAGCTCGGCGTCGATGAGCGTCACCGTTGACCCGTCGTCGAGGAGGGCGTAAGTGTCTACTCCTCCCGCCGGTCCGGAAATGTGTACCGGCACTATCTTGAGATACGATGCGAAGCCTCTTGTCCATGTTGACGCGACTGTCTGCTTCTCCGCGTTGTCGTCTTCCGCGACCCTTTCGCTTTTGACGTGGTGAAGCAGTCTGTGGTGCGAGTATTTGCACCCGTCGGTGTCGCAAGTGAGCCTCTTGCAGTGATGACTCTTCGTTCTGAAGCGTAGACACGCGAAGCATAGTCTTCGTGCCTTCGCGATATCCCATCTGTCGTTGACCGTCGACTCAATGAATTTCTTGCACTTGGTTACCTCGTGCTCTGTGTCGTGACACGCCGCGCATTTTTCTTTCCTCGGGCTCGATACAGCGGTGCTATAAGTCTTGTTCGTCTGTCTTCTGTTCGCTGTATGTTCCCGTTCGGGTGTCACGTATTCGGGAGGTGCGTAGCGCCCGCACCTGTCAGCCTCCCTACTGAGGAAATCAGAGAGCCTCAGTAGGTCGGGTTCTTCTGTCTGTTCTTCCGCTGCGTAGTCGAACCATCTATACTTGAGCGCCGGTGTGAACTTCTCAATGGTCGTCTTGACAGCCTCCGGGTTGTACAGGTACGCCACGCGGTTGAGTGCGCGTAGCGTCGCAACGATGTTCATCACCCGCGTGGCGAACACGCAGATGTCTCTCGGGTTGTCGCTGAGTCGGGGCAGCGCGCGCAGGCGTTCTAGTTCGCCCAGCGCGATGCAATCTGGTCGGCCGAAGCGTGCTTCGAGCGCCCGGAGTATGTCAGCTGTCTTGGCGTTGTATATGAGTAAGTTCTCGACGGCTTCTTTAGCTTTACCTTTTAGCACTCTTCGTAGTCTCGCGACGTTCTCTGTGTCCGTGAAGCTCGGCGCAGATTCTTCATAAGCAGCTTTGAAGGTGAGCCACTCTTGGTGTGACCCACTGAAGTACGGCAATTCAGTAGCGAAGCGGTGGTGCGGGGCGCTCCCGGACCGGGCGGCGAGGGTGATTGCGGACGCCAGCTCACGCAAGTCGATTTGCTGTGGCGGCGTCGCGACTGTCGTTTCTTCATTCTTCGACACGGCGATGGGTGGTGGCTGGATCGGTGCAGGGGGCAACGGCGTTGTCGCCCGCGGCGCTGCATCGATGGTGCGCCCCACGTCTATGTCGTGTGGCCTGTCGGCGATGGCCAGGACGTGAGGTCGCGAGTCGTTCAGCCAGCTCCCGACTCTTTTCTCTGTTTCTTGTTCGTCTGATATGCACGTGTCTGCGTCACTCTCGCTTTCTTCATCTTCGGCTTCGATTCGTGATATTTTCGCGGCTGCTAATTGGACTTGCAATTCTAGTAGCTCCTCCTTGGCGCGGGCGAGCTTCAATCTTCGCGTCTTTGTTGAGAGCGTCTTCTTTGTGCCAGTCCTCTTGGACACTGGCTTTTTAGTTTTCTCCGTCGCGGAAGTGTCTGCCGTGGCGGTAGTTTCCGTCATGACAGTAGATTCTGTCGTGGCGGTCGACTCTGACGTGGCGGTCGACTCTGTCGCTGTAGTCGACCCCGACGATTCGGCGACTGGGGCCGATGCTGCTGGTCTACTGGTGGTGGAGCGTGTGACTGGCATGTTTCTTTCTTCTATTTTCTTCCTTTTTCAGCTTGATTCTTCTATTTTCTCTTGACGACGATAATCCGGCTTCCGAAGGACCAAAATGAACAGGACGAATAATACGTCGTGCGTCCTGTTGCTGCTGTGGCTGGTATGCGTCGTGAAGGAGAATTCAATGAAAGCCGAATAGTCTTGAAACAGTGCTCCACCCACCAGTTGTGACCCTCTTCGCGCAGAATTTCTTCCTAAAATCTTCCAATGTCCAGTCGCTCGAACGTGTCTGGCGCGATTTTTCGCGCTCTTATATACTATTTGGTGTGTCACAACTAGTGGGCTTTGTACAGAGTTTATTAATCCAATAAACCAATCATAATAAAATTATTCCTGTCCCTTTCCGGGGTTACACTCTTCTTACTATTCCTATCCCTTTCAGGGTTACACTCTTCTATTATTCCTATCCCTTTCAGGGTTACACTCTTCTAACTTTATACTAGTGCTTATGCGCTAGGATTCTATGACATTATCTTATTTCTAACTTAAATTACATAATGTACTACAGTAACTTAATCTATTATATACAAATCATACAGACGTCGTCCTGTACAGTATGTATGTGGTCTATGGTACTAAAGCCTGTCCGGAAACCGGCTTGTTCGGGAGGCTGGAAGTCATCAAGCCTGCGTTCGAGACGATTCGTGATGACTTTCGAAAACAACTTATAAACATGGCTCAGCAGTGTGATGGGCCTATAATTCTTTAGTAAAGTGTTATACTCATACATATGCAAATTGCAAATATTAAAATGTCAAGTAGACATTTCAGTAGTGCTTTACTGTTTAGGGTTGATTATTTGCATGTGAAACAGTGTAAATATTTGAGTCCCAATATGACTCATTTGGAACATTTGAATCAAGTAAATTCAAGCACAGTCGGCCCACCGACTGAAATCTCGTCGCATATTCGTTCGTAATGTGAGATTGTAGCTATTATTTTTATAGTATATATGTATTGACGTGAAATGGTCATAAGATTATATACAATAGTAATACTAATGAAATTAAAAAGAGATCATTTCGTAGCTATACGAAACTCAATGCAAAAAGAATCATGAAAATAATTAATATTCATAAATTAAGAAGTTATGTCTTAACATAAAATATATACAGGATAGAATTTTGAGAAGTAGCAGGAAGGGCAGCTACCTCAACCTTTGTAGTTATAGGAAATCGGTCTTAATCGGTCGTGAAGTCGGTGACCCTCCACGGGGCGCCCGTGTGCTCACACCGACTGTCGGGCATTCGGCGCAGCAGGATGAAAATCCAGAGGCTTCAGCTCAAGATGGCCATCCGCATCACACGAGGATACCGTACAGTATCCTTTAAGACGGCAACGCTCCTGGCGTGCCTTCCGCTGATCAACATCCTAGTGGACATGGACGCGAGGGTTTACGACTAGACTCGCAGTTTCCGCCAAAGCGGCGAGGGCGTGCCTGCGCTCGAAGAAGTGAGACGGTGGGAACGACGGCGTGCTTTGGAGGAGTGGCGCGCGAGGCTGTCAAGAGAACACGCCTTGCTTCAAAGCCTGGCAACAGCGGAGGAGAGGGCGAGCCTCTTATAGATTTGTTCAAATGATCAGTGGCCACGGTTTTTTCAATGATTATCTGAACAAGATTGGACGCGAGGCGACGACGACCTGTCACCACTCCGATGGGGAGTGGTGACAGGTCGTCCGTTATAACACACGCTCGAAGAGTGCTCAGCGGGGGCCTCCGAGCGGCGGATTCTGGACGACCGCATCAGACCGAATCTCTTCCTTTCGGCAGTAGTATCGGCTATGATGGCAGAGGAATCGGCGTGGGGGGCCGTATTCTACTACTGCGTTACTGTGATGACCCAGAAGGCTCCTCCTTCTCCGAGTGGAATCGAAAAGGCCGATTCTACTCGACAAAAGCTATACCCGGATTATAAATTAAAGAATACTAGTTGGCTTATTCATCAAATAAATAAGATAAAGGCAGTTCTAGAGATAAATTTAAAGTTTTTTATTTTACTTTTTTAAAGGTCAAATAAGTTCTGGTACTATTTAGTTAAATTTAACACAATGTCAGTCGTCGCTGCGATCTTCGGGGAGGCATTTGTTCTGTAGTGGACTTGGCTCGGCTGAAGATCATGATGATGCTGATTCGTCAAATTATCGACTGTCAGGCACACGGTTGACGTAATCTGTCTCTCTTTTTTTTTTTTTTTTAAACGTAGCCCAACACTAGTATTTATTCCTGAGTCGTGGGTGCGTTTCCAAACATAAAAATTCACAAACAAATACCTAGACCGGAACAAATAATTGTGGATCACACAAAGATTTGTCCCGTGCGGGAATCGAACCCGCAACTATTCGACACAGTGGGCGGAGCAGCTCAAGCTCTTAACCACTGCGCTAAATCGTCCGTCTAGTCTATTAATCAGGATACTGACCGTCTGACTGTAAAACTGAAAAAAACTCTCATAATAACTCTTTTTAAAGTCATCATCATCATCATCATCATCTCAGCCTATACTTGTCCACTGCTGAACATAGGCCTCCCCAATCGCTTTCCAGCGTAACCGGTCCGATGCCACCTGCATCCAACGACTTCCTGCGATTTTCACAAGATCGTCGGTCCATCTGGCAGGCGGTCGTCCCACGCTGCGCTTGCCAATACGTGGTCTCCACTCTAGAATCTTTCTGCCCCAACGCCCGTCCGATCTACGCGCTATGTGGCCCGCCCATTGCCACTTCAGCTTGCTAATCTTAACGGCTATGTCGGTGACCTTGGTTCTTCTACGAATCTCCTCATTCCTGATTCGATCGCGTCGAGAAACGCCGAGCATAGCTCTCTCCATAGCTCGCTGAGCAACTCTGAGCTTTTTTATGAGACCCATTGTAAGAGACCACGTGTCTGATCCATATATCATCACTGGTAACACACATTGACTAAAAACTTTAGTCTTAAGGCACTGAGGTATTTTGGATGAGAAGATGTTGCGCAGTTTCCCGAACGCTGCCCAGCCGAGTTGGATTCGTCGATTGACCTCTCTCTCAAAGTTGGACCTACCTAACCGGACTACCTGTCCCAGGTAAATGTATTCGTCGACAACTTCAAGAGTAGAGTTCCCAACGGTGAGTGCGGTGGGTACGACATGGACGTTAGACATTATTTTCGTTTTGTCCATGTTCATTTTAAGACCCACTTGTTGAGATACTCTGTTGAGGTCACCGAGCATTCGTCCTAGATCTTCCAGCGACTCCGCCACGACCACAATGTCGTCGGCAAATCGAAGGTGAGTGATGTATTCGCCATTGATGTTGATGCCAAGTCCTTGCCATTCCAAGAGCTTGAAGGCGTCCTCTAAGGTGGCCGTAAACAGTTTCGGAGAAATGACGTCTCCCTGCCTTACTCCTCTTTTTATGGGGATCGCCTTCGTGCACTGCCCCTGTACTCGGACTGACATGGTGGCGTTATTATACAAGCACTTCAACACTTCGATGTACCGATAGTCAATGCGGCATCGCTGGAGAGATCTAAGAACCGCCCAAGTCTCTATCGAATCGAAGGCTTTCTCATAGTCCACAAACGCCAAGCATAGTGGCCGATTATACTCCTCGGTCTTCTGTATAATCTGCCGCAGCGTATGTATGTGGTCTATGGTACTAAAGCCTTTCCGGAAACCGGCTTGTTCGGGAGGCTGGAAGTCATCAAGCCTGCGTTCGAGACGATTCGTGATGACTCTCGAAAACAACTTATAAACATGGCTCAGCAGTGTGATGGGCCTATAATTCTTCAGTAAAGTGTTATCACCTTTCTTGAAAAAGAGTACCACCACGCCCCTGTTCCACGCTTCCGGCGTTTTTCCTTCGAGCAAGACTGAATTAAACAGCCTCTGAAGGACTTTAAGTACCGGCGATCCGCCCGCTTTCAGAAGCTCTGCGGTAATTCCGTCTTCACCCGGCGCTTTGTTGTTTTTAAGGTATTTGAGAGCCATCCCAATCTCGTACAGGCTGATGTCCGGGATA
This sequence comes from Phalera bucephala, assembly GCA_905147815.2. NCBI lineage: Eukaryota > Metazoa > Arthropoda > Insecta > Lepidoptera > Notodontidae > Phalera > Phalera bucephala. Next base: position 13,324,301 of record LR990616.1, on the reverse strand, counting down.
TCTTCAGTGTAGTGTCGGGTTAGCTTGGCTCTTGGGTCTTTTACCAAGTCAACAACAGGTTCAGCTACTGAGGTATACAACTGCCCATAGAACCTCTCTACCTCCCTGAGCACCTCTGACCTATTCGACGTTACGTTTCCGTCCTCCGTCTTCAGCTTCGTCAACTGGCTTTGCCCAATAGACGCGTCTCTTGCAAACACTTTGGAGCCCTTGTTCTGCTCTATGGTCTCCTCAATACGTCTTGTATTGAAGGACCGTAAATCGTGTCGCAAGGACTTCAATATCTGTCCATTGAGCTGCCTATAGGACTTAGCATCATCGGAGGTTTGGAGTGTCATGGTACGTCGCTCAGCCATAAGGTTTCGGGTGTAGTCAGATAGCTTTTGAGGCCTATTTTTACGGTGGGGCTTAAAATGCTTGGACCCGACCGTATGGACAGTCTCTACCAACCTATTGTTGATTTCGTCCACTGATGCGCTGCTGTCTAGCAATTCGAAGCGGTTTGACAATTCGAGTTGAAAGTTCTCGGGGTTTTGGATATGTGCATTAGAAGGTCGGAGCGTAGACTTCATCAGACGCGATCTTTCCATTTTGACATTAATATTTAATGTGCCTCTGACCCTTCGGTGATCACTGCCGGTTTTTACCCTGTGAATCACGGAGACATCATTAAATATTTGTCGCTTGGTGCTCATGATGAAGTCTATCTCATTTTTTGTGGAACCATCAGGGCTCATCCAGGTCCATTTCCTATGAGGCGGCTTCCGGAAGAAAGAGTTCATCATAAAGAGTCCCTCCTTCTCCAGATATTCGGCCAGCCTCTGACCCCTGGGGTTGCGTTGCCCATATCCAAATTGCCCCACTCTCAATTCATCATCGCCCCGTTTGCCCAGCCGCGCATTGAAGTCACCCATAACCACTGTAAAGTGTGCTTTGGAAGTATGTATGGCTCTACTAATGTCCTCATACATTACTTCGACGTCATCATCTGAGTATGCCGAGGTCGGTGCGTAGACCTGTATGACCTTCAGCGAATATCTTTTGGATATTCTGAGTATCAGGTACGCTACCCTGCTCGACACACTAGTGATGGACACAACGTTGTCTATGAGTGACTTGTGGACGATAAATCCGACACCACCTTGGGACTGCTGTTCGCCCTCCCGGTAGTAAAACAAGTTGCCGGATTTTAAGGTTATCGTGTCCTCGCCCTTTCTTCGGACCTCCGATAAACCAACAATATTCCACCGCAACTTGTTTATCTCTTCTTTCAGCTCAACAAGCTTCTCATCTGTCCTTAACGTGCGTGCGTTGTATGTCACCAGGGCCAAATTTCGGTGTTGGTGGTAGCCGAATCTCTGCCGGAGATTCTTAGCACCCCTTGTCCTGTCGTCACCATGGCTGCTACCGTGGCCAGGACGAACAGGACCGCCGGGGACTAGGGGCCTGGTTTTCTTACATTCGTCCATAATTGGGGGTGTTTGCCATACTCGCCACGCTTGGCAGGCGGGTTGGCGAGCGCAGTTATTGGTCGTCGAAGTGCTAAGGGAACGCTGCTGCCCATTCCCTAGTTTTCCCTTAGTCGCCTTGTACGACACCCGATGGGATGAGATGGGTTGGTCCTATTCTAAGCCGGGAACCACGCGGCGCGTTTTTAAAGTACTTACATTAAATTGTAAAGCTGCCATTTAAAACGCAATTAATGCTTGATAAAATAACATGCACTTATACAAAATACAGCTGCTATTAACTTCGTATAAATAATATAAATAGTTATTGTAAGCATATTCTATAATGAATGGACTCTATGAAAAAGTCGAAACATGTGAGTAAATAAAACTTTGAAAAGCGCTATGCAGACCTTTAGTCAAGTAGAAACATAACACAATAAATTAAATTAAAAGAAATCCATTACCTATTTGAAACTAGACAACAAGATTATGTTTCAATGAGTATAATAAGGAACGCCTACAGCGGTGTATTTAGCAATCGTCAAGGTTTTAAACAACGTTCAACTCTATCCGTTTGACATATCACATTTAACACACACATTTAGTTCATATTTTATAAATGACAAGCTCCACACAGGTCACGCTAGATAGTTGGTCCCGGTTACCATTTAATGTGGTAGTCGTTAAGCCAATTGATAGGGGGGCTTGATTAATTCCAACAGCAGATAGCCACATACCTGCCTTCACCAATCTATACTGGGTCCGCGTTGTAGAGTATGAACTCTTTTTCTTTTACCTCAATTTATTAGAGTCACTTATTTAGCTAATATTTCATCATCATTATCAGGATTTTAATGTAGAATTTGTTTAGTAAATTACTTTTAAAACATAAATGATACATATAGCAATAAAGACAAGGCAATATTTAACATTTATGTACAAAAGATACCGACAGACATAAGGTTTGGTCCAATAGCTGACGGAGCGCGACTGGAGCGCGACCTAAGCGCTCGACTACCTACGTTCGGTCGTGACGTTTGCCGTCGCGCCGAGTGGGGCTGCGCTGCGTGGCGGCCCCCGTACATTTTAGTACATTACAGCCGCGCTACCGCCGCGCTCCCGTTGCGCTGCATCGGCTATGTAGCCGAACCTTTAAGCCTCGTATTCATTAGAGGAAAAATGTGCCGCGACACGACATCGGGCGACGTTGCTTGACATTTCGTCTCGCGACGTATTTCGTCCACATTTTAGATCGGATTTTACTACACTTTCTTCTACATTGTTACGCAATACACGACTTATTTTATTTTAATTAATGGCTCCTTTCTTAGAACAATGTATTTCGCCAATGTCAAGTAATAAAAGAATATTTCAGTAAATTATAAATACAAAATAATATATCAAAATCAAATGTTTTTTATTCCTGTAGACCAAGAGGCCCTTGTGAATAGTCAAAAAGAGAAAATTATTGATTATTTAAGACTACCCGTTCGGAAAGTCATTCCTGTGGAGAAGAAGGGCAAAAAACTCCACGGTTAATCTTATTACAAATGAAAGTTTTACAATTCTTTTTGTATACATTACATTCATGGGGTATGGGAGAACAATGCACAATGATCTAAATAGATGTACTTAAGCATAGATTAACCATAGGTGTACTTGGATTCATGGTATTGGTCAAAAATACTATAAAATATGTAAAGAATGCGTACAAAATAATTGATTATAGCTCCAGTGTGATGCCGAACGAGACAAAATTCAACAGTACTACAGTACATATTTAGTAAATTTTTGGTACGAAAAGGATCAACTCCGTAGCTTTACGCTAACGCCAATCTGCTCATGTTAAAGCGCGACAAGGAACAAGTCCCACAATCTTGCCAGACTTTTCGGGCGGTATCGGACGACATCTCCCTACTTTGCCCGAAATTTTTAGCGAATGTGTTGCGGAACATTTGTCCTCTAGTAAATACGAAGCTTTATGTTCGAGTCGTGACTCATTAAATTAATATTATTTTGTTCACGAACAAGAATATAATGATTCTGAGGAAACATTCCGAAAAACAAGAACAAAACAGTTCTCTGTACCTATAATATACATTCTATAATTTTTTGCTATTAGTGTAAATATTATATTCCGGTACCAGACGTGTGAGGCGTACTCTTGGCTGTGGCTGGAGACATAAAAAAACGCATTATTAAAATGGTTGTCCCCACCGTTTTTTTCCACCTTTCAACCTTCATTTTTCGTTGATTACTCATAAACTTTTTGGACGCACTAATCATACTAATTTTTAGTCTTCTACGATAAAACACTATTTTAATTAAATACTGAGGTTCGTTTATGCAATATAGAATAATGTATGAGAGAGGAGGAGGCCAGAGACGTATGTAGGGAGAGAGCCTGTTGGAACTCTGTACCCTCTGCCTACCCCGCAAGGGATCTGGCGTGATGATATAGAAAGATTAATGTATTATACGTCGTATCGTCACAAGAACAGGTAACGTAACGACAAACAAAACATTGCTGCCAATTTAACTATTATTACTATAAGAGTAATAATGAAGTAATAATACGGAGCTGGCGTGATGATATATACAGAGAGAGAGAGAGAGAAAGAGTAATAATTATAATTGAAATTAAAAGGTCCAGTCAAACAAGAATCCTGTGGCCGCGGCCAAAATCATAACTAACTCACTCATTAAGTGAAATGTCACTTCATAAGAGTCGCAGTGTTCCTGTTAGCTATGAAATTTACATAAGTTCTTTTATTAACTAGTAATCGCGCGGACCCACCTGTTCATTTCATAATATCCTTGTCGCACTATAGGTATACCTCTGACTGACAGTCAGACCGCGGTCAGTCTAAATGTCACTAACAGACCGTGTAGTAATTTTCATTATACTGTACACAAATTAGAACGGATGTTTTTTCCTGGCACAATTATAGAAGACTGTTGAGGCAGCCCAAAGAGAGAGAGTGGACTATGCATTTAAATATTTTGTATAAAATAAACTATAACGACCAAAAATCTTTCATAATACTCTCAAGTGGTACCAACGCAAGTAGCCGTGTCCTGATACGGCGAGGAGGTGACAGCGCTTTGTGGATCTAAGGACATGCCACGAAAAAATTTACGTTAGCGTGACGCTAGTGAGTAAGTGTGCTATCACGTTCATGTGTCATTCAGTAAATATAACATATAACACTCATAGAAATGTATCACAATATAGAGTTATTATAGTGACTGAAACAATATTGTTTTATACCTTCTATATTGGAACAAGTGCACGAAGTCGTATTTATGCAAAGGTATAAAAGAGATAAGTGTTTTAATAAACATGCCAGGTATCATTTTACTGTGATCATGTGGAAACCTCTGTTGGTGTTAGCCGCACTGGCTAATACGTTTTCTATGGCATCAGCGTCAGGTAATTACGATGTTTTATTTGAAAATACTTGTTAACCTTTATGACTTAAAATATCTACTTACGCGTCAAATAAAATGCAATTTCGTGACCGGTTGTAAATAAAGTTTGAACTCGCCTCACCTCTTTTTTAGACATAGGTAAATCTTGCAATTAAGATTTGTTATTAATAACAATAAAAATCTTTTTAAAAAACGTAAACCGTCTTCAAAACGCAAAAAATAAATATTTGAAGTCGGTACCGGTTAGTGCAGTGGGTAACTTGGCCTCGGCGGAAGGAGCTCCAGAGAGCGGTCCTGGAGGAGTGGCGCGGGCTGTTGAGCCAACCCAGTGCTGGACACGCCACCATCGCTAATATCTTTCCGATATTCTGGCAATGGGTTGAGAGGCGGCACGGGGTACTTACCTACCGACTGACACAGGTGCTGTCTGGGCACGGCTGCTTCGGGCGGTACCTGTGCCGGATCGGCCGGGAGGAGACGGCGGAGTGCCACCATTGCGGTGATTCGGAGGACACAGCCTCGCATACCCTACTGGTGTGTCCGGCTTGGGTTTGTGGAACGGCAGGAATTGGCCGCTGAGATCGGAGGGACGACGTTCTCACTCCCGGCTGTGGTATCGGCCATGGTCGAGAGGGAGAACGCCTGGGTGGCTATGGTCGCATTCTGCGGGACCGTAATGGCGGCAAAAGAGGCGGCAGAACGGGAGCGGGAGGAGACTAGCGTGAATCCCGCTCGTAGGACGCGAGTTGGGCGGAGGCGTAGAGCGTATGCCGCTAATGACCTCCGCCCACCTTGAAAAGTGGCCTGCGGGCGCCGAGCGTGGGCAGCTTGTCGCCTGACCAGTAACAGGCCTGTGACGGAAGTGCGCTGCGTCCTGCGCACCCCCACAAAGAATGCACAAGGCACGAAGGAGAGGTCTGTAGAAACAGACCAGGCCCGCCCGTGCCGCAGATGTTCTACCACTTGGCAATTCCTGCGGTACGGCAATTGGGCAAGAGACGGACGCCGGGGGGGTTTAAGAGGGTGCGAGCCCCACATAACTGCCACATCACCAAGTCCAGGATGTGGCAGTATGCGGCAGGCATTTCCCCCCCCGGAAAAAAAATAAAAAAAAGTGGGTTACTTGGCACCGACTTCAAATATTTATTTTTTGTTTTTGAAGTTGGTTTTTTTTTTAAAGATTTTTATTTTACAATTTTAAGTGACAAGTGAATTATTTACTAATATATACGTTATATTATTTTACCGATTTCATTAAAATGGGACTACCTCGAAACTGTTTTAAACTCAACGCAAAAAGAATCATCAAAATCAGTTCATAAATAAAGACGTTATAAAAACACAGAAGCATTGTCGACCTCCTCCTTTTTTATTGTCGGTTAATATTCTGATTAGTTCTATGGCAGGGCACCTATAGGATTGACGTAATACCCATAATAACTCAATATACGCATTCGTATTGTTTGTCGTTAAGGAGTTCCCTGGTGTATCTTCCAAGTCCAAGGTCCAATACCGATTCATTTAAAATGGGACCACCTTGGAGCTACACTGAACCCAATGCAAAAAGACTCATTAAAATCGATTCATAATTGGCGGAATGATCACGTAACATACATACAAAAAAAACATACAGTCGAATTGAGAACCTCCTCCTTTTTAGAAGTCGGTTAAAAAGAGAACTCGGATACTTGATCTTATGGTAAATACACAACAAGTAGTAACGCAGATGCATTTCTGGAGATAATTTATTATAAAAAGTTGAGGAAACTCGTATTATTACTTTGTAGTTATATAACAATTAATGGCTTGCAGTTTTTTCATGTTATAAATTATATGTAAATTTGCTGCAGCTTCTTGCGGAGGGGATTCCAACGCTACGGTAGGTTGTGGAGTCAACTGCAATAAGCATTGTTCCGACCTGAACAAGGATCCGGGAGCTTGTATTGATGTTTGCTATGAAAATGCTTGCGATTGCAAAGACGGATATTATTATGACGATAATACAAAGAAATGCGTTCTACCTGAACATTGCAGTAAGTTGAATAGTGTTAGAGTGTTATTTTAAGTTAATGATAATACCTGTGATAGTGTTTTTTCAATGAAGTACTTACAATCCTTGCCTTCGTTCAGAAATTTTGAGTAAGATCGGACTACGTACGCACCGCACTAATATTCGCAAACCTAGTCTTCTCCATGTTCCAGCAGGAAGGACAAAATACAGGCAAAATAGCTTTTTAATAAGGTCATTAATGTATCGTCACAAGAACACGTAACGTAACGACAAACAAAACATTGCTGCCAATTTACCTATTATTACTATAAGAGTAATAATTATAAATGCTTTAAAAGTATTCATAATCTTGAAATTTAAAGGTCCAGTCAAACAAGAATCCTGTGGCCGCGGCCAAAATCATAACTAAGTGAAATGTCACTTCATAAGAGTCGCAGTGTTCCTGTTTGCTATGAAATTTACCCAAGTTCTTTTATTAACTAGTAATCGTGCGGACCCACCTGTTCATTTCATAATATCCTTGTCGCACTATAGGTATACCTCTGACTGACAGTCAGACCGCGGTCAGTCTAAATGTCACTAACAGACCGTGTAGTAATTTTCATTATACTGTACACAAATTGGAACGGATGTTTTTTTCTGGCACAATTATAGATCGGACTACGTACGCACCGCACTAATATTCGCAAACCTAGTCTTCTCCATGTTCCAGCAGGAAGGACAAAATACAGGCAAAATAGCTTTTTAATAAGGTCATTAAGGCTCTTTAATACAACTCTAAACCAAACAGATATATACCTTTTTAATACCATCCTTCCTTAGCTTAAGCGCATGTTAAATAAAAAGATCTTTTCATAATTTACTTTTTGATAAGTGTTGTTTTGTGTAACTTTGCGTATTTTTATTTGATTTCTGTGTGCTGTCTTCATTTCCACTGGCTTACTTTTTTATGTCTATTACTTGTGCTATCTGTGGAAACTTTTAAATGGCCTTCTTTTACTACGTAAAATTATTAATACTACACTAGCTGTAAGTTTTCCTAAAATAAATAAATAAAAAATAAATAACTATTTAGTTTATTTGTACTGTATTTCACAGTTATCTTTTTCCATGTACTTATAACAAGTATTACGGATTCCACGACAACTTGAAATATCTTGCAGGATCCACTGCATATCGAAAAAAAATCGTTGGATTGTCATCTCTTTTAATATGTGTAAAACTGTTCCCTTTTTATATCTTTCTATCCCCTACTAAATCTCATACTAGCTTTTGCATACACAGCGCCAACTTGCAAGAAAGATGAAGTCTTGTCTGAACAGTATTTGCACGCCACAGAACTGTTCGCAACTCGGGTTTCTGGTACCTTGCTCCAAAATAAACCCAGCATGTTGCGTCGGCGGTTGCATGTGCAAAGACGGACGACTTAGCGCAGTGGTTAAGAGCTTAAACCTCTCCGCCCACTGTGTCTAATAGTCGCGGGTTCGATTCCCGCACGGGACAAATGTTTGTGTGATCCACAATTATTTTTTTCGGTCTGGGTATTCGTGTATGTGTAACCCACGACACAGGAATAAATCGTAGTGTGGGGCTACTTTAAAAAAAAACGACGTATGCGCTAAGAATAGTACTTGCATATCCGTGCGAGAATAATAATACTAATTTTTTATTGACATAATTGATGTATACAATATTTTTACAAGTAAATTGGCTATATTTACATCGAATAAATGAGTTACCATCAGCCTATACTGCCCACTGCTAGACAAAGGCCTTCTCTCACAAATCGAGGTGAGAGAGATTAGGTCATACTCCACCACGCGGACCCAGTGCGGATTGGCGGAGGCAGGTTTGTGGCCACCTGCTGTTGGAACTTATCAAGCCGCCTTTTAAGGCTTCCAGCTCGGCTTAACGACTACCACATTAAGTGGTAGCCGGGACCAACGGCTTCACGTGCCTTCCGAAGTACGGAGACGCTCGAAAATGAAAATGCCACAAACGGTCACCCATCTCGGGCCGACCGTGTCGAACGCTGCTTAACCTTGGTAATCGGTAAGAACACCGCGGTCGTACAGCGCTACGAGCGCCACTATGAATGAGTTAAACATCTGTAACTGAACTAGGCAAACCCTGTGTTTCGGCTATTAGCGCCAATCCCCTCAAACAGATTTATATTTTATAGTAGCCTTACATATTTTAATTTGAAATAAAGTAAGCATGCATTTCCTCTCTTTGTGTTGAGTGAAGTGTACGTATCTAAAGTGTGAGAGGGTGAGTAAAAGTGTGCAGGTGTCAGGTGTATGGGTAGAACTGGAACCATTTGGAATAATGAGTATACTATCAGTAAATGTTTGTGGTATAACATCTAGTCAACATAGTCATTGAGCTATATTTAATAGAAGTTCAGTCTCCTCATAATTAAGTCTCTGAAGGTATTCGCATACTTTTTTCTTGCATTGTGCTGTTGTAAGGCGGTAAATATCTATAGCCCTATTTACTTTATTATAAATAACAGGACCGATAAAGTTGAAAAAACATCTACTAAATTTAGTTTTAGAAGCTATCTCTCTATCACAAACCAAATCTTTCCTACGCCTTTGTGAGAATAGTGTATGTCAGCTTGCTATGTTGCAAGAGAATAACACTAAGTATAAACAACTGTCTAACAGTTAGAACTTCGCAAATCTGATACAATGTTGTGGTAGGAAAATACATAGGTTTAAAATTAATTACTTTTAATATCGCACATTGGGCGATTTCGACAGGTTTCAAGGTAGTTTTTAAAGCGCCTCCCCAAGATGATAGATACAATATAATAATAATAATAATAAATCTATTGAGGACACAGACATACAGACATAGTTTCACAAATATTCATTTAGTAAAAAAAATCAAATAATATAAAAAAAAAACGAAAAGTAAGGAAAGTGGGAGAAATCATAGAAAAAGAAAATAATCAAAATATAAATAAAAATAATAATGATTTTTCTTTTCTTTCCTCACTTTCACGTCACAATTTCAATCCATTTTCTATACGTTGCAGTCAGCTGCAGTCTGTCTGCCAGACTTCTAATTATTTTGTTGCTACACGAGTCAACCCTGGTTATAAAAGAAGCTATACGTTTCCGCTGAATAGCAGTAAAAGAGTCTACGCGGGCCTTAGCGAACATCCCGGAGGCACTACAACAGCGCTTTAACCCCATTAGGTGTCTATAAGTGTTTTTGTAGGTCACCAGTATGGTGCCGAGCGCATTATTAGTACAATTTGTCCAAAGTTGACAGGTGTAGAACGTTTGGCAGAAGGATCGAAACAAACAGATTCTCACATCAGGCGACGATTTGCAAAACCTTCTTGCGAGCATATTACCCACTATGAACAGAGCCCTACTTTGCTGTTTAACGTCAGCGTCATCCCCAAGGCTAGAGGTAACAATGTGGCCGAGGTACTTAAAATTGTCTACCACTGGGGGGACATACTGCGGACCCTTTCCCGATTTAAAAATCACCATTTACGTTTTTTCAACGTTGTATACTAAATCGTGAGCTTTCGCATATCTTTCGCAGATACCAAAAAGCTTTTTTAGGCCTTTGATCGATGGGCTGAGCAACACCATATCATCGGCATAGTTCAGATTGTTGACATATCTGCTATCCAACTGGAGCCCCACCGGGGTGCTGCTCAGCTCTACAATTAAGTCATTCACATATACGTTAAAAAGATCAGGAGAGGTAAGCCCATCCTGCCTAACAGCACAGGAAAGCTGGTAGCCAGCTGACACTTCATCACCCCATCTGACGTTATTGGTCTGATTGCGATACCAGTATGCAAGAAGACCAACAACCTCAGCAGGGATGCCGGAGTTATAAAGCTTTTCCCACAGTAAGTCGTGGTTAAATGTGTCAAAGGCACGACTAAAATCTAAAAAACATGTATACACAGTAGTGTTCTGCTCCTTATAGTGACTAACAGCTTGCTTCAGCGAAAAAATTGCCATTTCTGTTGATACCTGTGGGCGAAAACCAAACTGACCATCGTCGATATTAAGTGAATTCATATGAGAATGTATAACTCTTTCAAGTACCTTGGCCATGCTCGAGATATCTCCCGTTTTATTTTTAATGATAGGAACAACCAGAGTTCGCGTGTGTTCCTTAGGTAAATAGCAATGCCCCATGCATAGACTGAAAAACCGCGCTAATACCATATATTATATGGTATTAGCCCGCATATATTAAATGTTCTATGCTCAGACTGTCATGACCAGGAGACTTCCCACGTTTCATACTTCTTAAAACAAACTCAATCTGTTGAGCCGTAACATTAAACTGGCGAAGCTTCGGGTCATGACATACCTGCCTTTTAGTTTTATTTTCCATATACTATTACCCTGCTTATTAGAGACTACATTAAAGTGATTTCGAAACAAATTAGCTATATTACACTTGTTTTTCTCCCCATCTATGCTCGTCGGTAAACAGTTATTATTATTTAATTTTTTTGTTTCTTTCCAAAAATCTTTGAAGTTATATCCATCTTTATCTTTTATTCGTCTTTGTCTTTTATATTTAATTCGTGTCTGTACATGGAATATTTTTAGGAAATAACAACCCAAGGGTATCATATCGATTTAGAAGCCAATTCTACAATTTTTGGCTTTCGTGTCTGTTTGTCTGTCTGTCGGAGGATATGAACCGACATCACGCAAAATCTGCCAAGCGGATTTTGATGGAACATTACATGAAGATACCTTAAAATATTGGCTAACATAACACTGTATAGTATTTATCCCAGAAAATCAAAAGGTTTTTCCAGATAAGACGGAAAATCAACAAAACATTAAATTTCTAAAAAGACACTTTATTCATAACCTGTTTGATAGATTTCAATGATATTTGGTGTAATTGTTACCTGTATAAAAGGTCACACCCCTGTTTACTTATATTTTTGAAAAACTTAACAGTTTTTGAGGAAAGAGAAATTTTGATTTATCATTCATTGTTCCAAAACTACTCTTCAAATGTCAGTGAAACTTAGCATGGAGATATTTCATATGACAGACAACATAGTTAACATTTATGTTTTCAGAAAATTGAACAGTTTGTAGGGAAAAGTAAAACATCTATACCTCTACATCTAATAAAACTGAAAGGAAAGGTTGTATATTTTTTTGGAAATACCACACCACGAATATCATTATATTGATGTAGAAGCCAAGTCTACAATTTTTGGCTTTCGTGTCTGTTTTTCTGTCTATCTATCTGTCCAAGGGTATGAACTATCATAAATCATTTTCGTAAAATACAAAAATAAGCGAAACATTAAATTTCTGTTACCTGTTTAATGGATTTCAATGAAATTTTAGATAGTTGTAGCTTGTGCTAAGGATCATAACTCTGTATAATCCTATTTTCGAAAAATCTAACAGTTTCTGAGGAAAGAAAAAAAGAGTAGATTTTAATAAATCATACATTGTTTCAAAACATTTCATGTCACCCGTGGCAGACATTGAATGATTCATTAAACCAAATTATCGTTACAAACGAAACTTATTAGTAATATTTTGCTAATTTCTTGTCTAACTTATTATGTTTAAGTGATAAAATACTTTGGCAAATGACACGACAAACTTTGAAGACACTTTCCTTGAAGAATGTTCTTTAAGGAACTCTTGAAGTATACGCTCTTTTTTGGATTCTGTTTCAAATGAATAAGGTTTTAACTGTGTTTGGCATGTAAAGCTTCAAAATACAAGATAGACATGTTGTTCTACTCTACCCGATGTTATATGCCGGATGTTATGCAACCACAGCCAGGATAGTTTGAAGAGTATGTATTTATTTTGTTCAATACGGAATCCTAAAACACATTTTTCTTTTACTTTGACTGCAAAATAAAATAAACAGTTATCTATAAACGGAGTTACCTATATAAGTAAGTGTCTAAGGTAATTTTAAATACAGTCAACAAGTTTCAGTTGATAGACAATGTGGAAGTCGGTAATACTAATAGCCTTATTGGTTGGTATATTTATAACGGTTTGGTCTGGTACCAATACTTTTATTTTATTAAACCTAGTTTTATTATTATTATAATAATATCAGCCTATAATGTCTCACTATTGAGCAAAGGCCTTCTCACACAAATCGATCTGAGAGGGTTAGGTCATACTCCACCACGCAGACCCAGTGCGGATAGGTGGAGGCAGATTTGTAGCCACCTGCTGTAGGAAATTATCAAGCCGCCCATATGGCTTCCAACTTGGCTTAACGACTACCACACTACGTAGTAACTGGTACACGGTTGTAGCACGGAGACGCTCGAATATGAAAATGCCACAAGCGGTAACCCCTCACAGGCCGACTGAGCCGAAGGTTGCTTAACCTTGGTGATCATTAAGAATACCGCGGTCGCACAGCATTCCGAGCGTCTGTTAATAATGTTTTGAATTATTTTAATTTAATGCACATCACATTTGTTTATAAGTGCGACACTAAAATTACGATATACATCAAATAATTTTAAACATTGACTGCTAGGTGTTAAAATTTGTATATTCTTCCTATAAAAGGTGATTACAAAATCGACAAGTATCTAAATTCAGTCGGTAGGTGGTACCACATCGGCTTTCTATGACGTGAGCATACAGAACTAAAAAAAATCCCTAATTCATCAACTTGTTTCGATAGCTCGGTGTATAGACCAGCCGCCCCGGCATCGCGAACTATATAGGTCCGATGCCCAACCCATAGCATATGATTTATTTTTCTGATATATTCATCATCATAGTAGTTGCTTTTTAGCGGAAAGAAGAAGAGTGATATCGCAATTCGTTTCTATTACCAAAACTTATTTTTTATTAAATAATAATGTGTAATATAAATAGAATATTATCCTCTAGTTTTCGCCCGTGCCTTCGTCCGCGTCAGCTTTAGACAGGAACCTTACATTTTTCCGGGATAAAAAGTATCATATGTGTTAATCTAGGTAATGAACTATCTGTGTGCCATTCAATTCCGTTAAGCTGTTTTAGCGTGATTTAGTAACAAACATCCAAACTTACAAATTTTTACATTTAAAATATTAGTAGGATTATCCATTATGTATTCTTACATTATATGCAATATCACTCTAGTCAATTCAGGAGTAGTAGAGGCGAATTTATTTTTATTATTGTTATACCTTATTATATAGTTTTAGTTATGTGTACTTCTAATTAGATTTTGTTAGTTTTGAGGGAAGGTATATTTTTTTTAAGTTTTTATCAAACGGCAATTTTCCACAAATTTCAAACGACTATTGGAATAATCCGACGGAAATCACAATTGCTCAGGCACAGTGCTTATTTTTTTTTAATCCAGGTAACATCGATGATGATAGTACGGACGACGATGTAGAATCAAACGCATCAGGCAATACCTCTCCTGAAAGTAGTAAGTTCTAATTCTAAGATACTCAAGACAGACTTGGCATGATTGAATGAATTTTGGCTATTTATCTTAACTAACCAAAAAATTATTTTAGAGAGAAAATACACCTCATTGCTTTTTTAGTTAAAGGGTTATAGCTATAAATTAAAAAATGAAACTCAAGGTTCGGCGGAGTAGATTGGTGGCAGAAATATTGCTGAGCATTATAGATGATGAAAGGGGAAATTGAGTCCGATAAAACCTCCTCCACTCCCCGAAAGCGAGCTCTTGGGTACGTGGAACAAAAGAGCACTGGTGCGTTCCTCGCGATACCGAGGCTCTCCATTTTAGGTCCGAAAAACAAGTTACTCCTAAAGCTATTGAGAAAACTTAGGTATTGATAAATCTTCTTTTTAATCTCTTTCGCCCTGCTGCTGGGCAAAAGTTCCCCCATGACTCCACTTAACCCGATCCTTGCCCACTTTAGACCATCTCTTCTTATAGCCGTCAAGGTCGGCGCACCATATTCTTATAGGTCTGCCCCCGCGTCGGTAGTTGGTCGCCATTCGGTGGTGATTTTTGCCCACAATTTGGGGCTCATTCTGCTCAAATGACCCTGGCATCCATTGATAAACCTATAAAACCATTTTGTTACAAGGCATCGAAGTACGGAAAAGAGTTCAACTTTCAAATAGTTTTTTAATACAACACAATTTATCTTTAGAGCTACTGCATATAATTTTAACTAGAATTTGAAACTGATCATTCGATTTTGATAGTTACAACGTTGAATTATTATTGATATTTCAAAATAGGTTCTTCTACTGTTATTAGTTAAACTATCATTATGGTCGTTTTTCTAGTCACATGTGCGAAGAATGAAAGATATGAGACATGTCCCCAAAAAGTCACTTATCCTCAAATTTGCAACGAAGATAAACGTGAGGAGAAGCATTGCTTAGAAGCAGCTTGCATTTGCGTCAGAGGATATGTAAGAAATGGATATGGTGTTTGCGTACTTGCTGATAAATGCCGTAAGTATAAAAATATTTAATAATTTAACAGATATGAACCCAACACTGAATTCATTCGAAATGTTATTTGGTTATTTTATGGTGGAATTGCAAAAGAAAACTTAAAAAATTGCGATGTCATAAACGACAGTAGCATATCTGATCTGACATTTTTTTATGCGGTAACGTCATTGTAAAGACTAACAATTAATTTCGATGTAGCTAAGCTCTACACCACTTATTTTTTTAATATTTTATATACTAATTAGTATTTAAGTTTCAAGGCCATCTCTGATATTACTATTGTATCATTGACAAATAATAACTCCTTATTCCTCAAATAACTATTTCAATTTATTTTCAGCTAAAAATATGTCTTGTAGCTGCGAGCAACAAACCAGCATGACAAAGTATTGTTCAGAAAAGTATTATAAAAAAGCAACAAATTTGTTGATACCAGCAGACGTTGTGTTTTGTGGAAAACTATTAAAAGTTAGTATTGCGGTTTTCTCAAAATATGTTTAATTGCTCACTGGTCTCAATGTCATGTAAGATCCCTTATCCAATGCACTACGATAGCGCCAAACTCAAATAATTTATTTTGCATAAACCCTACGAGGGCACTCACAAATTTACATTTTTGATGTAATCTGACTACTTAGCTACCTCCGAATCGGAACGCGGCCTTCAGGAAGATCCGGTGGGAAACTCAGCGGACTTGTCTTTATTATTTATTACTCTTACTCTTTTTCTTTTTTTTTAAACGAAATTGTGTGGGTACAATGTTTATGTTACAATCGAATAGTTTACGATCTAGCCTTACGATCGCAATGTTAATTCTACTGATGATCTAACTAATGATGTTATTTCTGAAGAGTAAGTGTCTAAATTTTAGACACACTTCAGAATACCGGAGTCCTTACACTCTAATCCTATACACTATACTATTTGTTCTTTAGATGTTAAGGAAATTAAGTCTAATAATATTTGTATACCGGGTAAAAGTAATAAAAATATAAACACTTTTAATCAGGAATCAGTTCGATTACATCCTGGAGATAACGTGATGAATTCCGGCCCAGTAATATTGTTTCTTCTTGGGCAATTGGCTGCTTTTGAAACTGGAAAAGGTCTTAATGAAATTCTTCTAGAATTTAATTTTCCTGACAAAGAATTTGTAAGTATACCTATAAAATGTATTTTGATGACTGTCGTAGTTTTAGCATAATTCGTTCAGCTCATGAATTGCTTAGTATGCAACAATAATAATATTTGTTATGATTGAGGCATTTGGCATCATCAAGGTTAAGCAAAATCAAAAGTTTTTTATTTATGTAGACCAAGAAGTACTTAGGAATAGTCAAAAAAGAATAAGTTATTTATCACTTAAGGAACAACTTTATTACAAGAAACTCCACGGTTACTATTTTAAAAATGAGAATTCATGGGGTATGGGATAACAATGTAGAACGATTTAAGCAGACCGGCTTAAGTTAAGATAAGACGTAAATGTGCTTACACTTATAATATTAATCAGTATCTACACAGTCCTCTCATTTACATAAACACTTTTTAAATGTACATAATAACAAATTTAATTATAATAGAACAAATAAAACTTTGCTTAATGAGGGCGATTTGATAAGGTCTAGTAGTAAATGCCTACAAACCTGACTTCTCGAACTCACACAGAGTCTGCGTGATAGAATAAAACCTTTCTTTCTCACTTTCATTTGCTAAAAATGGCGTTTGTGGATGCAAAAATTTGTGTTTGTAAGTGTAACAGCGGTAAACAAATTTCAATTAGGCACTCATGGGAACCCAACTGTATGGGAACCCAAAGTATGGCAAAGATTCAGGTATGAAAAATAGTATCTGTCTAAAGATGAGAAAAGGTATACTCCGTTGGTTCGGGCATATAGAAAGAATAACAGAAGAAAGAATTGCAAAACAGATATACTATGCGAAAGTGAAAGGATGTAGGTACCGGGGAAGACCTAGACTTTCTTACTATGACCAAATAGACCGTGTCTTATCTGAAGGGCAAGTCAAGAGTCTCCGTAACGGGCAAGCGTGTATGAAACGAACAATGGGAGTGGAGGAAGCCAGAAAGGTCTGTAAGGAAAGACCTGTTGGAACTTTGTACTCTCTGCCTACCCCGCGAGGGAGCTGGCGTGATGATATAAATAGAGAGCACTCATAAAGTCTTAGTTAAGTGCTATTGCTATGTCCAGATACCTTACCGGCTAGGCAGAAAGTACAGAGTTTCGTCAGGTTCTTTCTGTACAGACTTCTCTGGCTTCCTCCACTCTCACATTTCCTCTAGTACAAGCTCGGAGGTTACGGAGACTCTTGATGTTAGCAATTTCATATTATTATAAATAATTAATATACACTATATCTACTAACCATTATTGGTATAATAATTAAGTAACGAGTATATTTATATTTCAGGTAGAAATCTTCTATCAGAAATTGACACCCATCGCATTAAATATATCGCATGTCGAATACAAACTTTTCGGCAAAATTTACTCCGACACAGTGAGTCCTCTCACCGATGAGTTTATTGAGAAAACAAAACAAATATTTGTGTTTGAACCAGAGAATTTAAATTTCTCAGATCCAAAATCAGCAAAAATAATTAGCAAAGAAGTGAGTTAATAATTTAGCAATTATTATAACTTGATTGATGGCATAATTCATAAAACAAGAAACGCAAGTGCAGTTTTAGCGTTAACTAACAAAAAGAAAATATCATTGTTGACTTGCGTTTAAAGCTTTTCAAGTTTTACTTATGTGCGGATGACATTTTAAATAAGAATAATTTACAAGAAATATACTTACTCCTACATTTTTCTTCAAACAGGTTGAACGAGCTACAAATCATCATTTCTGTAACTACATAAGTTCTTCTCAACTCTCAAAATTATCAGGTGTGGTTGCAATATCCGCCGAATATTTTAAGGTAAGTTCTTTTACTGATAAGCACGTCATCGAAAAACATCCGGTGCAGACCATGACACGCTTGGCGCAGCAGATTGAAAATATGTAAAAGCAGGTTATTCTCTTTTAGCGTACTTGTGAGAGAAAGCCTTTGCCCATTTGTGGCATTACTTTATTATTTGAGATTTCTTAATACTTTCAGGGCAGGTGGAAGAAGCCGTTTAACCCTCAAAATACGAGAGACGGGGACTTCTACGTATCGTCTTCCAAAATTATTAAAGTGAAAACAATGTATCAAAAAAACTCATTCTTGTATACTGAAAGTTGCAGTCTTGGTGCCAAGGTAATGATGTTTATTTTTTTCATTGCTTTTTCTATTTTTATTTAAAACAGTAGTGAGTCTGGAGCAGGGAGCATGCTCATGAGGTCCACGAATTCCTGTTCATAGATCTGAGTTTTGTTCATTTTTAACCAAAACATGTACACTGGTTTAAAAAAAAAATAAGCTATTGAAATAATAACCTGAAAAGGAACATTGTAAGGAAAGCAACGAATGTGCATAGGAACCCAAAGTATAGCAACGATTCTTTATTAAATTTAGACCAAGCATTGTCGATGTATTATGGGTGTTCACCTTTGCCACCTTCGGTTGAAGACTGTGTAGGCGGGACTCTATTTATTTTCTTTCCCAATAATACTTGGACAAAAATTTGCTATTTATTTAGTAAAGTGTCTTTACAATTTCATTGTATAAATTAAATCTACTTTGTTTTCCAAACGTACAACAAGAACAGCCAATTAAGAACACAATAAAATAGATATTCTGCTTTTAGATACTGCGAATGTACTACCTAGGTGGAACTTTTTCGTTAGTAATCGTGCTCCCGAATCAGTCAGAAGATATACATGAGGTTATAGACAAATGTCGTGATGCCAAAACATTCACTCATGCTTTAGAAAGTTTACAAACTGAAAATGTTGCAGTTTACATACCTATTTTTAATTCGACGGTGGAACATAGAATGAAATGTCATTTAAAGAAGGTAAGTACAAATGAAAGAAAAATACTAGTTATATTTTCAAGCTTAGCAAGGTTGCTGCTCATCAGTAAAATGTTTCCCGTATAAATATCCACATCATAAATAGAAGAAACTGAAGACTAACGACAAAAACTATACTGTGCTAACAAAGCAAATTCATATCTATGACGATGATAATCTCAGAACGGCGACAGCTTGGTTTAGTGGGCTTAGGCTAACTGGCTGGAGTAAAGTTTGAATCCCCCTCACAGTACAAAATATCTTTAGGTGACCCACCTAACATTTTTTCGGGTGTTTATGCCTGTGAAGTTACGCCCAATTGCGAATTTTAGAGATGTTATTAATCGTTAATCTATCATTAAATAATTGCACATAATAATGAATTCATGAGTGATAATGCCGTTTCATGTAATGAAATACAAGACTATATAATGAACGACAAGAATATTTAACTAGTGCAACTTAGGTTTGAAACAAAAAATAATAATAAATAAAATAAAATATTATTTTATACAGGTATGTGGCGTCAAATCAATATTCCACAATAAAACTGCCGGCTTGGAACGTATTACTGCAGGCAGAGGAACATATTTAAGCGAAATTATACAGAAAGCAAGTCTGCAAGTTGCTGAGTTAGGATCGTGGTACACCAAACAGGACAAAACTGGTATGTTCCAACAATTCTGTTTTAAATCAGTCTCATAACATTAGTCCCGGAACTGCTGTACGAGCGGTACTTGCGATTAAAATATTGCGTTTTTAACTCCTATGAATATCGGAAGAAAAAACTAGAGAAATAAAAACTACTTAACATGAGCAAGCAGCCTTTTACGGCAACAGACTCATCTATCAAATGGATTTTTTAAAACAGAGATATATAGACAATTTAGAGATCCAAAAGTTACCAATTTAGCTCTTAGACTTGCCAAACTTGATGGACCCAAAGGGTGAGAGTGATACAACTACTTTAGAAATGAATAATAAGGGACAGATATATTGAGCGTGCGCTCGAAAATCAACGACGTATGTATCAAAACAAATGTGTTATATTTTTTCAAAAACTAAGTAATGAATTAAATAACTGCTTTACAAGAACTTTGCTACAATTTTTCTCTATGTTTTTAAGTAAATTGACTATTTCTTAAACGTTTCGCGTTGTAATCAAAAAATGTAAAGCAATAGTGATAACAAGTTGTTTCTCTATCGAGAAAACTTTGTTTAATTGTGTAATATTTATTCCTTTTACCAGATTCTAAAATTTAGATACAAAAATATCTTTGGAAATATTAAGTCTCTAATCCATATACTTCTTGATGTAGCGTCTAAGTGGAAGTTGGTGCATCGCTCGCGTCGTAGATGTATCAGTTGCTATACTGAATAGCAACTCAGCCGTATCACATCGGGTCCTTATTTGTACATTTAATATTCCACCACCGCTAGAGTATTCACTTTAAAAAAAAAATTCTTTTCTTTTAGATATCGACAACGAAGACGAGTCAGATCAAGAAATTAGCGGAAAAACATACAAATTCCAGGCTAATCGTCCATTCATCTATTACCTCTTTTATAAGAAATTTATATTATTCTTTGGGGTACATGTCAAATAAGTTTGGATGAACCATCAAATATATAATGATTGAAAAAAATGTTACTAAATAAACATTAATTTTATCTATAAAATAGCTTATTCAATGCCTTATTTCATAACTTGTGTTACACAATGCTTCGAATAGTATATATTCTTATTTCGTTGCTTTTAATAAAATAAAAATGTTGCCCTACACCGGATTTCATTCGTGTATGTCCATTTTTTTATATAAAATAATATTATAATTATATCATATCGCCTTAAATTTTAGAAGAATATTAGTAAAAAGGTTATAATCCATAATGGTTGGTTAAAAATGTCATATATTTACTTTTGATGATCCAACTGCGAGTTCATTGCTCTCCTACAATTGAACAATCATCATCTCAGCCTACACGCGTTTACTGCTGAACAACGACCTCCCCAATCGCTCTACACCGCAACCGTCCCAATGCCACCGGCACCCAACGACAACGGCCGTCCGATCTACGCGCTATTAAATGCAGTATCCTGTAGACTGGTTAACTTACTTTTTCAAATAATCGCAGGTACGATCCCCGCACAGCGCATGCGAATATTGATTTGGCATTATGATTTTGAAATTAAGAAAATATTTTAAGCGCACACGGGTACAATAAAAAAGAAATCTTTACTTGTCCGTGTTAATATATACAGAACAGGGAACTGATTTTAAATAGACTATCACTGGTAAATGGAGGATTTTTCAGAAATTGTTTATGACTATTTTTAATCTCGGGAAATGTAAGATTCCTTGGGATAGTTGTTTATGTGTCTGCATATTAACACGGCTGTATCCTGTAGACTGGTTAACTTACTTTTTCAAATAATCGCAGGTACGATCCCCACACAGCGCATGGGAATATTGATTTGGCATTTGTGATTTTGAAATTAAGAAAATATTTTAAGCGCACACGGGTACAATAAAAAAGAAATCTTTACTCGTCCGTGTTAATATACAGAACAGGGAACTGATTTTAAATAGACTATCACTGGTAAATGGAGGATTTTTCAGAAATTGTTTATGACTATTTTTAATCTCGGGAAATGTAAGATTCCTTGGGATAGTTGTTTATGTGTCTGCATATTAACACGGCTGAACGGATTTACTTATACACACCTATATATTTAGGAACTAAATACGGAGAAACTACCAAACGGTGTCAAATTATTAAAAAAACGCGTGCGAAGCCGCGGATACTGTTATCTAGTCATAAATAAAGTCAATTTATTCAAATCCAATTAAGTCAATTTAATCATATAGCCACCTGTATGGTAATGTTAACCAAACAAAATAGTTCATTTTCGTAAAACCTGTACAGGTTATTGATACTGTTTACACAAATAGTCTTATAACAACTAACCGAACATATTTTTGCTTTTACGTATTTAATTCACGCGAGAAATATGCTTGCTAGTATGCGTCCCGTGCATAGAAGGAAGTCATACAAAAATGGACTCTAATACCCTAAATGTAGAGTTTGAATCAATCAGGGTTGTCAGCGGCTATTATGAAATTTAATGATTTGATACAAACATACCTAATTGTAACTTAAACTATGTTTAATTTATAATTAATTAATTTATTACTATGTTTTATTTTAATTTACTTTTTATTTTGTTACAAATAAGGTAGTTTCTATTATATATTTTAATCTTACAGGAGGACCTACAGAGAGTAGTTGGTTACTGTAATGCTAACAATCTGGATCTGAACATTGCTAAATGTCAAGTGATAACCTTCTCTAGGAATCGCCATACAATTGACTTTAACTATTCCATAAGTAGCTAGACTTTATCTCGTGTACAGGTCGTCAAAGAACTTGGTGTTCTTATTGACGCAAAGTTATCCCTTGATAACCATGTAGATTATATAGCCAACAAAGCATCATCTGCTCTAGGTTTTGTCATTCGCAATAGCAGTTCCTTCGTCAATATGAAAACTATTAAACTACTCTATTGTGCCTATGTCCGAAGTCACTTAGAATACGCTAGTCAAATATGGAATCCTCAGTATGCAGTGCACTCGGATAGATTAGAAACGATACAAAACCCCAAACTAGCCTCCAAAATATGTTTAAACGTGCCACCAAGACACTCTCGGGCTAGAGACTTACTCCAAACTCCATTCTCACACACTATGTTCGTCGTAATTCCTATCTCTTGCGTACGAATATTATGTTTAATTCAATTATGCGGTCTGAGCATCCTAACTCTAGAGTAGATTTATTCACAAGTAATTTGTCAACCCTGAGCACTGTGTTAAGCAAATACTTGTCATCTCTTAAAACTCATTTGACTGCCTCGTTGGTCTGGTGGCAAAGCGCATCGCTTTGTGATCACGAGGTCCTGGGTTCAAATCCTAGGTTGGAATTGTGCCCGGTATATGGCAATAGGCTCGCCCCCTATTACATGGGACCTAACATCGTCGGCGAAACGTGGGTGTACTCAGTACACCTCTGCCACCCCTGCTTGGGAAATATAGGCGTGACGGTGTGTGTGTGTTCTCATCTCTCTAACAGTTTTGCTATTTACAAATGTTGTCAACTTACCAACTTAAGCATCATGTTTATATACCACATTTCTAGATGCGGAGGCTTGTTAATACCTCTCTGACTTTATTTATCAATACTTTCTTTGTTATATTAGCGGTAAGACCCACAAAAAAATATATAAATATATTTCTGAGCGTATAATTTGAGCAATATTTGCAGCAGGTATTGCCACTTTTAATTTTGTCTATAGACGAACTATATCCTTTTAATAATTGCTTGAGTCTGTTTCATGAGTGTGTGTATGCATAAAACACACTATGGGTTATTGTGGGTTTAGTTGTGATCATGAATATGTCGTAGCCAATCAATTGTACAGACCATGAAGGTAAAATTACCTGGAGGGAGTCATACGACGTTGCCGCTCCGCCGGTCATCGTTCAACACATTGTCTTTTTTCTCTCTCAATTACACGAATGACCATTTTGAGTGAATGAGAAAGCTATTGTAAGGTTGGCAACGTCGCACTGTACGTGTGCTTCGTAGCCTGTTGTGTCCGATGTTTGGGCCATAACAAATGCGCCCCGTCCGTGTCAGCGGTTAAAATATGAATGAAAATTATTGTGTTAAGTAAATATACTTTAATACAGTGAAAATATGTCGTGTTGTGCTGTATTTTGTAAATCAAGGACAACCAAAGGAGGAGTAAAATATCCTGAATTATCATTTCACACGTATGTATTTATTGCCTCTTATTATATTATAGGGAAGTTTCCCTGCCCTCCACCCCGTGAGGGTGCGTTGTATGCCATGCCCATATGTAGATAAATCTGAACCCTGAAAAGCATGTTGATATCCGTGTGATGGAACTATTGATTATCGTGATTTAGAATCCGCGTTTGAGTGCTAAAACGTTTAAAAGGTACCTCCCCTTTTATTATCGCCGGCACGCGGTTGCGGTTAGCAAGTAGAATTTCCAAAACCAAGCACAGCACTGCGAGACCTCAAGACACCGTGAGCTCATTCTGCGTAGATCGGAACAAAAAAAAATAATTAAAAAGTTTGAGGGTACCCCGGAACAACTATGCCTTTTGGACATCTAACACCTCAGTCCTTCCCATGACCATGGGTGCTGCAAAGCATTCGAAACGTCGGAAACTTAAAATAAAAAAAATAAACCGCGATAAAATCCGAAAAATAGTTTTATTTCATGTGTAATATTCGCGTGAATCTAAGAACTCAGCACTAAAAAAACTTATTTAAGTACCTTATTGGTCTAGTAGCAAATCTGTACCTCCAGGTGATACAACTTGAGTTATTTTAGTTATTACTTTTGATATATTTACACATTATGCAACAGAAAAAATCTGCTATTTTTCAATCTGATGTCTCTTAAAATGAAGGAGTTTTTTTTTGTGCATATTAATATAACTAAGGATTTTCAGAATTAAAAAAGTGTAAGATGATATATCTTCAATTATCACAAATTGAACTAAACTGATTGCTCCAATGTTTTTTTCTGTATTAATGATTCAACTTTAATTAACCCCTTATACACAAACAGCAGGGGTAGATTAAAAATGGTGTGAATTGATATAATTCCACGTGTGTCAGTGTACACTAATGTTATTTAATAAATGAACATATTTAGTATAGATTCTCAGATAACTTAAGATTTTCTGTTCGGTGAAATAAATATGTTTTTTAATCATCTATTGTCTTTTACATTGATAAGGCCTGTCCTAGTAATCACTTCCCTATTAAAGTACACTAATGCAGATCCACAAACTCCCACATAAAATTGACACGCTACCTCAGCGATATGCGCTGACCATACATTCTAGTTTCATGACTAACGTGCATTGAAAAAGCGCACGTGCAAACGTAGGATAAATGTGATGTAAAAATTGTTACCACCACTACGCCTATATTCCCCAAGCGGGAGTGGGAGTGGTGTACTGTGTACACTCACTTGTCGTTCAACAATGTAAGGTCTCATGTAGTAGAGGATGAGTCTATTGATATTATACCGAGCACCGTGCCAGACTCGTAGATTTTTTTTATCGAATAATTCGTATTTTCTGACATATGATTCGAACCGATGACCTTGTGATCGTTATGCGCATTACGAGGACTGACATGATGGCGTTATTATACAAGCACTTCAACACTTCGATATACCGATAGTCAATGCGGGATCGCTGGAGAGATCTAAGAACCGTCCAAATCTCGATCGAATCGAAGGTTTTCTCATAGTCCGAAAACGCCAAGCATATTGGCCGATTATACTCTTCGGTCTTCTGTATAATCTGCCCCAGCGTATGTATGTGGTCTATGGTACTAAAGCCTTTCCGGAAACCGGCTTGTTCGGGAGGCTGGAAGTCATCAAGCCTGCGTTCGAGACGATTCGTGATGACTTTCGAAAACAACTTATAAACATGGCTCAGCAGTGTGATGGGCCTATAATTCTTTAGTAAAGTGTTATACTCATACATATGCAAATTGCAAATATTAAAGTGTCAAGTAGACATGTCAGTTGTGCTTCACTGTTTAGGGTCGATTATTTGCATGTGAAACAGTGTAAATATTTGAATCCCAATATGACTCATTTGGAACATTTGAATCAAGTAAATTCAAGCACAGTCGGCCCACCGACTGAAATCTCGTCGCATATTCGTTCGTAATGTGAGATTGTAGCTATTATTTTTATAGTATATATGTATTGACGTGAAATGGTCATAAGATTATATACAATAGTTATACTAATGAAATTAAAAAGAGATCATTTCGTAGCTATACGAAACTCAATGCAAAAAGAATCATGAAAATAATCAAAATTCATAAATTAAGAAGTTATGTCTTAACATAAAATATATACAGGATAGAATTTTGAGAAGTAGCAGGAAGGGCAGCTACCTCAACCGTTGTAGTTATAGGAAATCGGTCTTAATGGGTCGTGAGGTCGGTGACCCTCTACGGGGCGCCCGTGTGCTCACACCGACTGTCGGGCATTCGGCGCAGCAGGATGAAAATCCAGAGCCTTCAGCTCAAGATGGCCATCCGCATCACACGAGGATACCGTACAGTATCCTTTAAGACGGCAACGCTCCTGGCGCGCCTTCCGCCGATCTACATCCTAGTGGACATGGACGCGAGGGTTTACGACCAGACTCGCAGCTTCCGCCAAAGCGGCGAGGGCGTGCCTGCGCTCGAAGGAGTGAGACGGTGGGAACGACGGCGTGCTTTGGAGGAGTGGCGCGCGAGGCTGTCAAGAGAACACGCCTTCCTTCAAAGCCTGGCAACAGCGGAGGAGAGGGTGAGCCTCTTATAGATTTGTTCAAATGATCAGTAGCCACGGTTTTTTCAATGATTATCTGAACAAGATTGGACGCGAGGCTACGACGACCTGTCACCACTCCGATGGGGACCAGGATTCCGTCAAACACACGCTCGAAGAGTGCTCAGCGGGGGCCTCCGAGCGGCGGATCCTGGACGACCGCATCGGACCGAATCTCTTCCTTCCGGCAGTAGTAGCGGCTATGATGGCAGAGGAATCGGCGTGGGGGGCCGTATCCTACTTCTGCGTTACTGTGAAGACCCAGAAGGAGGAGTCCGAGTGGGATCGAGAAGGCCGATTCTACTCGACAAAAGCTATACCCGGATTATAAATTAAAGAATACTAGTTGGCTTATTCATCAAATAAATAAGATAAAGGCAGTTCTAGAGATAAATTTAAAGTTTTTTATTTTCTATCTATCTATAACTTCACGCCAGATCCCTTGCGGGGTAGGCAGAGAGTACAGAGTTCCAACAGGTTCTTTCCTTACATACCTCTCTGGCTTCCTCGACTCTCATAGTTCGTCTCATACACGCTCGCCGGTTACGGAGACTCTTGACTTTTCCATCAGATAAGACTCGGTTTATTTGGTCGTGGTAAGATAGTCTAGGTCTTCCCTGGTACCTGCATCCTTCCACTTTCACATTGTATATCTGTTTTGTCATTCTTTCCTCTGGCATTCTTTCTATATGCCCGAACCAACGGAGCATGCCCTTTCTCATCTTTACACCGATACTATCTTTTATACCTACTCGCTGTCTTACTATGCTGTTGCGAATACGGTCGGTCAGCGTGACTCCGCACATCTTCCGCAGAGATCGCATTTCGACCGCATTTATCCTGCTTTCGTTCTCCTTCTTACATACCCAACTCTCACTGCCATATAACAGCGTTGGGACAAGCACTCCGTTATGCATGGCCAGCTGCGCCTTTTGGCTTAAGTGCCAGCTCCCAAGTAGCCTTCCCATCGCACCATTCACTCTATTACCTGCATTCACTCTTCTCTCTATATCAGCGGTGTATTTCCCGTCCTTACTGAAGGCGCATCCAAGATATACAAACTCATTTACTTGCTCCAGCACATCGTTACCAACCACAATCCTTGCATTCGTTCTGGTTTCTTCCCGTTCAAAAACCATAATTTTGGTTTTCTTCACATTCAAATGTAAGCCATTGTTCATGCAGTCGTCTCTCATAACTGTGACTAGTGTTTGCAGATCAGTGGCTGTTGGCGCTATCAAAACCGCGTCATCTGCATACAATAGGTGGTTTATCACTAGATCACCCATTTTTACCCCTTCAGTCATCGCATTCAGTCTTTGAAGACTTTTATCCAGATACACTATAAACAGTCTAGCGGACAACACGCAACCCTGCTTGACGCCGATTTTAACGTCAAACCAAGGTGACATGTTACCACCCACCCGTCCGCATGCCTTGCTGCCCACGTAGGTGGACTGGACGGCTCGCAACAGGGTGCCGTTTATACCATAGTCTGGCAAAATGTCCCAAAGTCTCTTTCGCACGACTCTATCAAACGCCTTCTCCAGGTCCACAAAACCGCAGAAAACCTTCCGGCCTACTGCCAGATGCTTTTCTACGATGTTGCGGAGGGAGAAAACTTGATCCGAACATCCTCTTCCAGACCTGAAACCTCCCTGTGCCTCACACAACACTCCATCGGACTTCTCGCGCATTCTCCGTTCAATAATTTCTGGTACTATTTAGTTAAATTTAACACAATGTCAGTCGTCGCTGCGATCTTCGGGGAGGCATTTGTTCTGTAGCGGACTTGGCTCGGCTGAAGATTATGATGATGCTGATTCGTCAAATTATCGACTGTCAGGCACACGGTTGACGTAATCTGAATCAGTTTTTCTTTTAATTTTTTTTTTTTTTGAACTTAGCCCCACCCTAGGATTTATTCCTGTGTCGTAGGTGCGTTTACAAACATGAAAATTCACAAAAAACTACCCAGAACGGAACAAATAATTGTGGATCACACATCCCGTGCGGGAATCGAACCCGCGACTATTCGACACAGTGGGCGGAGCAGCTCAAGCTCTTAACCACTGCGCTAAATCGTCCGTCTAGTCTATTAATCAGGATACTGACCGTCTGACGGTAAAACTGAAAAAAAACTCTCATAATAACTCTTTTTAAAGTACTTACATTAAATTGTAAAGCTGCCATTTAAAACGCAATTAATGCTTGATAAAATAACATGCACTTACACAAAATACAGCTGCTATTAACTTCGTATAAATAATATAAATAGTTATTGTAAGCATATTTTATAATGAATGGACAAAGTCGCAACATGTGAGTAAAAAAAACTTTGAAAAGCGCTATGCAGACCTTTAGTCAAGTAGAAACATAACACATAATAAATTTTATTAAAGCAAAAGAAATCCATTACCTATTTTAAACTAGACAATAAGATTGTTTCAATGAGTATAATAAGGAACGCCGAAATGTTTTTAGCAATAGTCAAGGTTTTAAACAACGTTCAACTCTATCCGTTCGACATATCACATTTAACATACACATTTAGTTCACATTTTATAAATGACAAGCTCCATGCGACACAGGTCACGCTAGATAGTTGGTCCCGGTTACCATTTAATGTGGTAGTCGTTAAGCCAATTGATAGGGGGGCTTGATAAATTCCAACAGCAGATAGCCACATACCTGCCTTCACTAATCTATACTGGGTCCGCGTTGTAGAGTATGAACTCTTTTTCTTTTACCTCAATTTATTAGAGTCACTTATTTAGCTAATATTTCATCATCATTTTTAGGATTTTAATGTAGAATTCGTTTAGTAAATTACTTTTAAAACATAAATGATACATATAGCAATAAAGATAAGGCAATATTTAACATTTATGTACAAAAGATACCGACAGACTTAAGGTTTGGTCCAATAGCTGACGGAGTGCGACTGGAGCGCGACCTAAGCGCTCGACTACCTACGTTCGGTCGTGACGTTTGCCGTCGCGCCGAGTGGGGCTGCGCTGCGTGGCGGCCCCCGTACATTTTAGTACATTACAGCCGCGCTACCGCCGCGCTACCGCCGCGCTCCCGTTGCGCTACATCGGCTATGTAACCGAACCTTTAAGCCTCGTATTCATTAGAGGAAAAATGTGCCGCGACACGACATCGGGCGACGTTGCTTGACATTTCGTCTCGCGACGTATTTCGTCCACATTTTAGATCGGATTTTACTACACATTCTTCTACATTGTTACGCAATACACGACTTATTTTATTTTAATTAATGGCTCCTTTCTTAGAACAATGTATTTTGCCAATGTCAAGTAATAAAAGAATATTTCAGTAAATTATAAATACAAAATAATATATCAAAATCAAATGTTTTTTATTCCTGTAGACCAAGAGGCCCTTGTGAATAGTCAAAAAGAGAAAATTATTGATTATTTAAGACTACCCGTTCGGAAATTCATTCCTGTGGAGAAGAAGGGCAAAAAACTCCACGGTTAATCTTATTACAAATGAAAGATTTACAATTCTTTTTGTATAAATTACATTCATGGGGTATGGGAGAACAATGCATAATGATCTAAATAGATGTACTTAAGCATAGATTAACCATAGGTGTACTTGGATTCATGGTATTGGTCAAAAATACTATAAAATATGTAAAGAATGCGTACAAAATAATTGATTATAGCTCCAGTGTGATGCCGAACGAGACAAAATTCAACAGTACTACAGTACATATTTAGTAAATTTTTGGTACAAAAAGCATCAACTCCGTAGCTTTACGCTAACGCCAATCTGCTCATGTTAAAGCGCGACAAGGAACAAGTCCCACAATCTTGCCAGACTTTTCGGGCGGTATCGGACGACATCTCCCTACTTTGCCCGAAATTTTTAGCGAATGTGTTGCGGAACATTTGTCCTCTAGTAAATACGAAGCTTTATGTTCGAGTCGTGACTCATTAAATTAATATTATTTTGTTCAAGAACAAGAATATAATGATTCTGAGGAAACATTCCGAAAAACAAGAACAAAACAGTTCTCTGTACCTATAATATACATTCTATAATTTTTTGCTATTAGTGTAAATATTATATTCCGGTACCAGACGTGTGAGGCGTACTCGTGGCTGTGGCTGGAGACATAAAAAAACGCATCATTAAAATGGTTGTCCCCACCGTTTTTTTCCACCTTTCAACCTTAATTTTTCGTTGATTACTCATAAACTTTTTGGACGCACTAATCATACTAATCTTTAGTCTTCTACGATAAAACACTATTTTAATTAAATACTGAGGTTCGTTTATGCAATATAGAATAATGTATGAGAGAGTAGGAGGCCAGAGACGTATGTAGGGAGAGAGCCTGTTGGAACTCTGTACCCTCTGCCTACCCCGCAAGGGAGCTGGCGTGATGATATTATTATACGTCTTATATGTATTATACGTCGTATCGTCACAAGAACAGGTAACGTAACGACAAACAAAACATTGCTGCCAATTTAACTATTATTACTATAAGAGTAATAATGAAGTAATAATACGGAGCTGGCGTGATGATATAGAGAGAGAGAGAGAGAGAAAGAGTAATAATTATAATTGAAATTTAAAGGTCCAGTCAAACAAGAATCCTGTGGCCGCGGCCAAAATCATAACTAACTCACTCATTAAGTGAAATGTCACTTCATAAGAGTCGCAGTGTTCCTGTTAGCTATGAAATTTACCCAAGTTCTTTTATTAACTAGTAATCGTGCGGACCCACCTGTTCATTTCATAATATCCTTGTCGCACTATAGGTATACCTCTGACTGACAGTCAGACCGCGGTCAGTCTAAATGTCACTAACAGACCGTGTAGTAATTTTCATTATACTGTACACAAATTGGAACGGATGTTTTTTTCTGGCACAATTATAGAAGACTGTTGAAGCAGCCTAAAAAGAGAGAGTGAACTATGCATTCAAATATTTTTTATATAAAAAAAACTATAACGACCAAAAATCTTTCATAATACTCTCAAGTGGTACCAACGCAAGTAGCCGTGTCCTGATACGGCGAGGAGGTGACAGCGCTTTGTGGATCTAAGGACATGCCACGAAAAAATTGACGTTAGCGTGACGCTAGCGAGTAAGTGTGCTATCACTTTCATGTGTCATTCAGTAAATATAACATATAACACTCATAGAAATGTATCACAATATAGAGTTATTATAGTGACTGAAACAATATTGTTTTATACCTTCTATATTGGAACAAGTGCACGAAGTCGTATTTATGCAAAGGTATAAAAGAGATAAGTGTTTTAATAAACATGCCAGGTATCATTTTACTGTGATCATGTGGAAACCTCTGTTGGTGTTAGCCGCACTGGCTAATACGTTTTCTATGGCATCAGCGTCAGGTAATTACGAGTTATTATTTTTTTTTTTTGGTTTCTTTCCAAAAATCTTTGAAGTTACATATACTGTGGTGCCGAGCCAGCATATCCATCTTTATCTTTTCCTGATTATTCTGAACGTACTTCAGCGCAGCCTTAAATTCCCTACGCGAGGCCACCATATTTTCGTAGTTATACCCCGCGCATGGCCTACCACATTGAGTCCATATTAATCACTTTTCTCTAGCCCTAAGGTGGGCACTTCTGACATGAAAATTCCAGCCCACTATTTTCTTGACTTTATGTTTATTTTTAGGGCCAAAACTACGTTCTGCAGCTGTCTGCAACGCACAAACAATGCCATTATAAATGTCATCAATAAACTTAAAATGATATTTATCTTTACATAAAATCCCAGAATGCATACATTTTAGGTTATAAACATTGAAATTATTGATAGTATTATAGAATTTTTCATTACAAATCTGAGTATATAAATTTATTTGTTCTTTTTCCCTATAGCCTCATATATATTTATTTTTTCTTATATTATTGTTGTCGTTAAATACTGTTTTGGGCTTTATAAAGTTAAAATTACATTTAATGACAGGGAAGTGGTCAGACCAGAATGAGTAATTATTTACGAATAGATCTGTTACCAAGCCAGCCGCAGCCACAGTTGCAATGCAGTGGTCGAGCCAACGACACGTGCCGTGCGCCTCACTCACAAATGTGTATGAACCCGCGGCCAGTCTTATCATATCTAAACAAAGTAATAACTGATCACTACAATAATTTAACAGTTCCTTTCCAAAAAGGGTACCTGGATGGGCGTTAAAATCGCCCAATACTAAAGCACATTCAGTCTCAGAACTTTCTATCACCGCACTAATTTCTGCAAGACATTGAATGAATTCGGGTAAGTTCTCATCACAATCGGTCGGCATATATACACTTAACACAAGTATTCTCGTCGGTTATATGTTTCTTTAACCGAGACAGATAAATATATCCAAATGTCTCTGCAGCTGCTAATCGTGTTTCGTAAAATTCCACGAGTATTTTTATATTTGTATCTGTTATGCTTCTTCTTGGTTACCCAAAGTAAAACCATCGCTGTTTTATCATGTGAGTGTTTATGTGTTTCTTGTACAATATCCCGGTACAACGGTATATAAGGCTTTTCACTTACATCAATCAGCTGTTGTTGTATGGCATCTGGTGTGTGTGAGTGCACGTCAACATTCCCCCGTACATCTCGCACTTGTCCCTCATTGGCATTATCTGTCTCATCGTATAACTGTATTGCATCTGGCGCGTGTGTGTGCACGTCAACATATCCCCGTCCCTCTCGCACTCGTCCCTCATTGGCATTGTTTACGCTAGTTATCGTCGCATCGTCACCGAATCCTGTACTACCCGCTATTGAATTTGTCAAATTGTTAGTGGTAAGATGTCATCAGCGATTAGCAAAGTGCATAATATACCTGTTTTAGCAGTTCAAAATCAGCGATATATCTTAAATTTTTAAATATATAAATGAGTTTTCTCAATCTTCCACATAGAAGTCGTATATGACATTTAAAGTTGAGATTGCTGTCTATAGTAACACCGAGGTATTTGTCAGTATACACACGCTCCAGTGAAGGACAAATGCAGTTTTCTCCGGATAAACAAGCATGTGCTACGATTTTTGTGGAAATATTGTCATCATTGTTATTTCCCATGCCGAAACGTATATACACCGTCACGCCTATATTCCCCAGAGGGGGTGGCAGAGGTGTACTGAGTACACCCACGTTTCGCCGACGATGTTAGGTCCCATGTCATAGGGGGCAAGCCTATTGCCATATACCGGGCACAATTCCAGACTCCGGACTCATACCGGGAATTTATCGTTAGAAAAACTCCCAGTATTTAATGTTAGGATGTTATTTCGAAGCCACTTTGCAACGATATTAAAACCCAGCTGTGCAGCATTTTGGACCTTATCCCACGTATCGGCGGCAAAAAATAGGGCAGTATCATCTGCGAAAGATATTATTTTGCCTTAGGTTAGTTAAATGTCTTGAGTAACAATGTTTTTTTATCTACTTAGGTAACACAACGTTGCTCACACAAGGAATTTTCTGCATTTGTTGCCTTTTACGATATCCACAGAAAGCAAATGTGATGATGCTACCACATCACGGGTTTCGGCCCTACACAATAAAATATTGATACCACAATAATCCCCCAAAGACAACGGGATTTTACTTTTACAATATAAGTACTTGTAGCCTTGTAGTACCGTGATGGTCCTAGATCAACAAGGTTAAACCGCTTTCGGCCCGATCAGCCTTAAACTGTTTGTAACATTTCCTCTTCAAGTATGGAGGATACTTCAGAATATATATTAAGCCGTTGATCCCAAAATTAAAGTAGCGACGAGTTGATAAATTCCAAGAAAAGATGGCCACAAACGTACCTCTACCAATCCGCACTAGGTCCATGTGGTGGAGTACGACCGAATAGGTCGTCTCTTACCTTGATTTGTGAGAGAAATGCTTTGCCCAACAATGGGATAATATAGGCTGATCTATAAATAATATTATGCACTTTGTTTTCTAACAGCTTCATGCGGTGGGGATCGGTGCCAGTTGGTCAGTGCGGTCGGTTACATCGACTTTCACTATGACAGCAGTGGCTAATAAAAAAATATACTTCGTAATCATAGAAAATGTTTTTAATTTATACTCAAATATTATTTCATTTCAACAGCACCTGAATGCAAAAAGGAAAATGAAAAGTATTCAAACTGTGTTAATAGATTATGTGCACCTAGGCATTGTTCTGACCTCGGATATCCGGTACAATGCCCGCATATAAACGCCACACAGTGTATCGGAGGATGCGTTTGTAAAGATGGATACGTTTACAACGACCACGGCGATTGTATACCTAAACAAAATTGTTGTAAGTTAATTTTAAAACTAACATTTTGATAGTTTCATACCATTCATGTTGCTGAAAGTAATTCCAGACAGTTACATAAAAATAGTATTGCTTAATGTAAAAGAAATACCGCTATAAAATCGCTTATGCTGCAGTATTTCTACCACATCCATTATTTTGGGAAAGGGTTTTTTACACCAACCTAAGACACGGCAATATAATTGAATTTGGTTACTAGAATACATCAAATATTTAATAGGGCCATCTCTGTAAGCCAAAAATACATAATTTAAAAGATTATTATAGTACATCTAAACTACAGAATTGTAACGTTTGCAGTCTTATTTATTCTTAACATATTAATTACTGTACTATTTTTAGCTTCATGTGGAGCCGACCCTAACGCAATCTCAGGATGTGGAAACTGCCGTGAGACGTGCTTGGATCTTACTCATACGGACCCTAAATTCTGTACTATGATTTGTTATGATAACGCGTGCGATTGCAAGGGCGACTACGTTCTAGACACCAGCACCGGAAAATGTATCCCTCCCGAGGATTGCGGTAAGCTCCGTCTACATAAACACTATCCTTAGCTACAGCCTAGCTTGTTAGATAAATGTAGTTTATGAGCAAAAACAATAAGGAACTTAGAACTTACTAATGATCATCATCATCACAACCGAAAGACAACGATTGCAGAAGGAAAGCCAAAGATTGCCACGACGACCGGCTTAATGCTCTATTTTGTACTGGACAGTCATAATAGGCCGTCGACCGTACATTCAGGTGAATTCAGAAAGTTCACGTTACTACTAAAGCAAATACAAATAGCTCACTTTACAAGTAGGTATTTATGCCCAGTCGGGGGTTAAGTTAAACTATTGATGATGTATCATGGGTTGAGTGTATCTGAGATTAATGCCAAATATTGTACATCTTTGCAGTGACTTGCGGTGGTGAGCCAAATGCAAAACCAGGGTGTGACAAGAAATGCAAAAATCGATGCCCTGGTCCCAAACCAGCTGTATGCAACTGTCCAAAAGACAGCTGCGAATGTAAAGAAGGCTTTGTTTATGATCCCGCCGTCAAAAGATGCGTTCGACCTAAAAATTGCAGTTAGTATCAAAATGACTATATTTTTCCATTAGGTACATTACCGGTATAATTCAGCATTAGAAATTGAAAATATTGATTATATTTCTATTGCTGAATTTTACTGATATTTTAGATGTCATAGCGCTGTGTAACCGCAGTATTCTTTGCGATTAATTGATTAATAATCTTCAACTCTGTTAGCTTAAGATAAACGCTGGTGATTGACCTTTTGTAGCATTTCTACATTCATTTATACCGTAGTCATTAATATGTAGCCTTTCTAAGTTCTAACCGAGGGCCAAAACCTGCCTCCACCTAATTAGTACTGGTTTTGTGTGGTAATTTTTAACACTAGAATTTTATCTAATAGTAGAATTGTTTGGACTGATTTTTATTTATATTTATATAACTGTTTGCTCTTTCTAAAAGAAGATATTTGTTTTGGTCTGCGTGTTACAGTCCATTGTATGGCAACCATCATTTTTATAAGTATAGCTTACTTTGGGGTTATACCTACGATTGGTTTATCTAACTATTCAAAAATTGAAATTACCACAGAGCCACCATGCAAGAAGAATGAAGTATACTCAGACTACATCGATATTTGCCTGCCACTCAATTGTTCGCAACTGGGATACCCCGTGCCATGTCCCAAGTCAGGCTATTTCAAGAAAGGATGTACATGTATAGACGATTACGTAAGGGCTGATAATGGTACTTGTATACCTGTAGCAGAATGTCGTACGTACTACTTTAGCTTATGTTTTTTAAGAATTTAAGTATTTGTAATAAAGACATACATTTTATGTAGATAAGAGAGTGAAGCGAGATATTTTTTTATTACTATTTTTACCTTCTCGACTTCATTGTCACGGTATTTTGAGGCACCTTTGCAGGTTTCCGCAACCTACGGGTTAAACTTTTATTTTAAACATCGTTTTTAGTTTCTTTATTCTTACCTACTTAGCAGTTATAATGAACAGTTTTAATACAATTAAAAACGATAGTATTGCTATACAAGTTATAATAAAAATTCACAGATTCTATAGTTTATACAAGGATGATTCATGAATTACTCTAGGTTTTACGGTGAAAAAATATTTTCTTTTAATTATAACAGAAACCTCTTTATAAAAAGGCTTTTAATCACTATATTGAGGGTCGACAAAACAAAAACTTTTTCCTCGTATCGTTTCTCAATTCATTGCGAGTATTATAAACTTGGTATCTTTTCCAATCTTTGATTGACAATGAAACATCTCCAATTTTAGTAAAATCACATGTTCCTACTAAATTTTAGCTTCATGCGGCGGAGATCCAAACGCTAAATCCGGATGTGCTTTTAACTGCAATAAACATTGTAGCAATCTCGTCAATGGACGCGAAGTCTGTCCCAGAATACCATGTCCACAGAATGGTTGTGAATGCAGAGAAGATTACTATTATGATCACAACTTAAAGAAATGTGTTTTGCCAAAAGATTGCAGTGCGTATTTGACGTATTTTATTTGAAAATATTTTTTGCATTACTTGTATGTGAACGTGTTCATTTAAACTCATCATTGGAGTATAAGGAAATAAAAAAATGATTAAAAATATACCTTTAACATTCATAGCGCCAATATGCAAGAAGAACGAAGTATATTCTGAATCCATCAATATCTGCGAACCACAAAACTGTTCGCAAGTTGGATACCCTATAGCATGCCCTGCATCAGATGACCACTACATTAAGGGTTGCAAATGTAAAGATGGATACATGCGAGCTGAAAATGGCGCTTGTATACCTGTAGCAGAATGTCGTAAGTCCTTCGTATAAAGCGAGATTTTCCACACCGTTTCGCATTTCAATACTGACGCTACCTTACGTAAGCTTACTGTCTACTGTCTCTGTAACTAGCATAAAGATGAAGGCGTCTCATGTGAAAAGTCGATGAGTATAATTATTCTTGCTGTACGGTATAATGTACTGAAAGTCTGTATTTTTTCGGCAGCTCATCACTGTTGCGTCAGTCACATAAGTACTATTTAGTACCCTTTGAAGTAAGCTATGCTCAAATCGGCAGAAAGCTTTTGGTTCATGGATTGCTACGGTATTGTAACTATTTATGACCATCCTTCTTTATGTCAATATTATGCTAACACTTTATCATTCTTATAGCTTCGTGTGGTGGAGATCCACACGCGGTGTCTGGATGTGGAGTAAACTGCTTAAAACATTGCTCCGATTTGAACGGTCCACCAAAAGGATGCCCCAAAATATGTCATGTAAATGCTTGCGACTGCAGAGATGGCTATTATTTTGATGACCAAACTAAGAAATGCATATCACCAAACCAGTGCTGTAAGTAGAGAAATATTCTTATTATAAATATCGGCCTACGGGGAAGTACGCAAGAGCGTCTGAAAGATGGTATTAAAATGGCTTCAATGAATTGCACTCGCAAGAGAAACTGGATTAACCGGTATCCTATTAATCGGCATTCCATGTTTGTTCTATTTCCCAGTATAACGTATGAGATGACTAAAAAAAAATACGTTTTATTAGCATCGAATGAACAGGTTAACATAGTGACATTACAGATGTCTTACAGTTATACTTTATTGAAATCATTTTGGTTTTGCTATAGTCGGCGCATTTACAGATACAAATGTCACATGCACAAATACTCAGCCACACATATATTTGTCTCATACTCGATTAAGTAGGCGGGGTGGTCTAAGTTTAGGCAGAATTCTGAAGTAATGGTTCTAATGATACTTAAAATGCAGCGTGGGACGACCGCCTGCCAGATGGACCGACGATCTTGTGAAAATCGCAGGAAGTCGTTGGATGCAGGTGGCATCGGACCGGTTACGCTGGAAAGCGATTGGGGAGACCTATGTTCAGCAGTGGACAAGTATAGGCTGAGATGATGAGACTAAAAATCAGAGAATAATTTTTGAATAAAAATTTACTTCTTAATATACCACAACTTATTTGCAAAAATCTTTTATAAAAAAAGGTAAACCGACTTCAAAAAGCAAAAAAATAAATATTTGAAGTCGGTGCTGGTTGGTGCAGTCGGTTACTTGGCACCGACTTCAAATATTTATTTTTTTGCTTTTTGAAGTCGGTTTACCTTTTTTTATAAAAGATTTTTATTTTACAATTTTAAGTGACCAGTGAATTCTATAGTAGGGTACCTATAGGATTGACGTAATACCCATAATATCGTAATTTACACATTCCTATTGTTTGTCGTTAAGGAGTTCCCTGGTGTATCTTCTTAGTCCAAGGTCCAATGTCAATAAAATTAATATGGGATCACCTTGGAGATATACTGAACCCAATGCAAAAAAAAATATCAAAATCGGTCCACAATTGACGGAAATATCGCTGAACATACATAAAAAAAAAAAAAGCATACATACAACCGAACATAGAACCTCCTCCTTTTTGAAGTCGGTTAAAAAGTTGACTACAAACGTCATATTTTCTCGGAAACTGTAAGACGTAGGATTCTAAAATATGGCATAATCATAGATCGAAGTGTAAATATTCAATAGTTTATAAATACTTAGTTGGAAATGTATAAGTACTTCCATTTCAGCACCAATATGTAAGGCAAATGAAGTTTATTCCACCTGCGCCAATGGTGAATGTTCAAAGAGAAACTGCTCTCAGATTGATCAACCAGAAATTTGTGTACTTCCTCAAAAATGCATTGGGGGCTGCGTTTGCCAAAAAGGTTGGTTGCGGAACAAAAACGGGCTTTGTATCCCAGAAGAAGAATGTCCAAGTAAGTATTCCATGTTTAACCGACGGCCGTTAGGGCATAAAGCTTCTCGAGTGGCGACCAGAAGACTTAGATAGGCCCCCACAAGGCAGACCCATGACCTGGTAGCAGCAAGTAGAAGCAGGATGCGTGCAGCACAAGGCCTGTCGTCTCGTGGCGACTTTTGGGGGTATCTTATCCTGCAGTGGGTGGCCTTCAGCTGATAATGATAGTTGCGTAATAAGTGTCAGTTCCGTGATATGTTATTTTGGTGATTGATTACCAAATACATATATAAGGCACTAAATTCTCTATATTTAGTGAATTTTTCATAATTTGAATTTAAGCTGACGTAGTCAAAAGAATTTAAATTAGTCTCTCATCTCAGTTATCGCTAAAATTTTGGATGTAATAAAATTGAACAACCGTTCCTTTTTCCAAGTTACAGCTCTATTATTCCACACAAAAACGCTTTTTGAATTCGTTAAGTGCAAGTTCGGCTATATTTTTTGGTCAGTTTACAAGGAGTTTTTAGATGTTTTTTTTTTTGTTTAGACGACATAAAATTAGATGTGCGAGAAGGCTTAACAGATTGTCATGCACCCTAAGTTACCTTTGACATAACTCAACCGGGAAAATAGCACTACTGTATTAATAAAATGAAAGCATTATATGCAGATTTGGTAGGATATCATTTGCGTGATGCATTTAAAAATGTTAGTGCAACTATATAAACCGCCTTTTTAGCTATTTTTTTTGTTTAGACGACATAAAAATAAATATGTAGGAGGGGTTAACAGATTATTATGCACCACTACCTAAATCTCCTTTGACATACCTCTATCGGAAAAGTAGCACTACTGTATTAAGTAAAGTGAGAGATTTTTATGGGGATTTGGTAGGATATCATTTGCGTGATGCATTTGAAAATGTTAGTGCAACTATATAAACCCAATGTTATATTAGCGTCAAAAGTGTTTTACAGTTAACTTTAATTATTATAGGAGTAGACCGAAACGCACGTATTATACCAATGTTTCATTTTTTGACGGTTAGATATTAAGGACAATACAGATATACGAGCTAGCATTTAAAATCTTAATAATATGACTCCAAAGCCAACGTCTTATCACTAAGCTGTGACAATACCCACGAAGTACAGATAACATAACATAAGACTGTATGAAATTGTTTTGATAAAACCATAGCTTTGTAACAGAGTTCCAAAATTTCTGGGGCTCTTATGGGATAGTAGGTACTCCCCGTACTCGTTCTGGGTAAGCAACCGAGGAGTTTCTCGGCGTGTCTTTGTTAGGTACTTTTAAAGATTCATAACTAAATACTTTCATGGTTTACTTTAACAAAAAATACTTTGATCCTGATAACACCTGTGTATTTTTAGTGAAGTGCCAAGGTCCAAATGAATATTTCTCATGCGGAGGTGCTTGCGACAACGTTTGTGCTACCATACAT
Organism: Phalera bucephala; assembly: GCA_905147815.2. Taxonomy (NCBI): domain Eukaryota; kingdom Metazoa; phylum Arthropoda; class Insecta; order Lepidoptera; family Notodontidae; genus Phalera; species Phalera bucephala. The sequence goes on along the minus strand of LR990616.1, from coordinate 13,282,924 downwards.
AAACAGAATAAAACCAATTGTCCGATTCAAAATATTAAATGCAACCCAATGTGTTATTGTAAAGACGGTTATGCAAGAGATGACCAGATGATTTGTATCCCTATAAAAAAGTGTCCTGGTAAGATATTTCCCTATCTATATTTAAAACTATGTGGTTAAGAACATAATCGAAGGTTGGAATCCTTATGATTGATAATAGCAGATGGAGTTTGTATACCCGAAGATCAGTGCCCACATTAGTATTCCCTTTCCCTTAGTTCATATCAATATTGGCCTATCAACCATAATCCTTTGAATTTTGTGTGCGAAAAACAGCCTTAGTATGAGTTGAGTTTGAACAATTTCTATTTTTCACTGACACATTTCTATAATGTCAAACTCTACCACTAATTACCTTCCTCTACTCAGGACCTCCCAAACAACATCATTAATTTCATCTTAATCATGCATATGTGTAATTATCTCCCAATATTAAGGCAAGAATGTTGAGTTTATTGGAATAGAACACCAATGTGATCTTATGTCTAATTTACCGCCTCTAAAATATCTGATCTGCGCTTAGCCTTAGCTTCACATTGTATTTAAAATGTAGATAGGATTAGCACAGCATCACACAACTACACCGTAACAACACTAAAAAAATAGAGGTAAAAGAAACAATTTGTTTCTCCAACACTATTAACTGGGAAAAAAACATATGTGTTTTCTTCACTAAAGGACATGATCATTATTATTATCATTTATATTAGCTGATTGATTCATAATCTGTAAGAAGACGTATATGTTGTTGTCCTACTGCTTTTGCCACTTCTGTCCATCCATCTCGCCTCCTTCTGGTTGGTGTTACTTTAGTTGATTCTAAAATTTTTGGTTTACTGCTTTATTCATCTGATGTTCCTTAACAGTTTCATGTCATGGAGATCCGAACGCAGTACCAGGATGCGGTAATCACTGTGGCCGACGTTGTTCTGACTATAACAAAGGCCCTATTCCCTGCCCACTATACTGTTTGCAAGATGGATGCGATTGCAAGATAAATTATGTATACGATGATAATCTAAAGAAATGTGTTCTCCCTAAAGATTGCAGTAAGTATAGCTTAAGATTAACTTTGATGCTTTGTCAGTAGGTCATGAGAGAAAAACTGAGTGAACTTGATCTGGTAAAGTTGTATTTTAGTTTAAATAATTTATTATATTACTTGCAATAGTATATCTATCTATATCATCACGCCAGATCCCTTAGGTGGGTAGGCAGAGTACTACGTAATTGCGAATACGGTCGGTCAGCTTGACTCCGCACATCTTCCGCAGAGCTCGCATTTCTACAGCATATATCCTGCTTCCATTCTCCTTCTTACGTTCTCAGGTCTCACTGCCATATAACAGCGTTGGGACAAGCACTCCGTTATGTATGGCCAGCTGCACCTTTTGACTTAAATGCCGGCGCCCAAGCAGCTTTCCCATCGGCCCATTCACTCTATTCCCTGTACTCAATCTTCTCTCTATGTCATCGGTGTATTTGCCATTCTTACTGAAGGCGCATACAACATGTTCATCATCAACAAACTCATTCACTTGCACATCGTTACCAACCACAATCCTTGCATTCGTTATGATTTCTTCCCTTTCAAAAATCATAATCTTGGTTTTCTTTCCATTCAAATGTAAACCACTGTTCACGCAGTCGTCTTTTGTAACTGAGACTAGTGTTTGCAGTTCAGTGGCTACTGGCGCTATTAAAACCGCTTTATCTGCATAAAGTAGATGGTTTACTACTAAGTCACCCATATGTACACCTTCATTCATGGCTTTCAGACTTTGAAGACTTTTATCCAAATATATGTTGCGTGTTGTCTGCCAGACTATTTATACAGTCTAGCGGACAACACGCAACCCTGCTTAACGCCGATTTCAACGTCGAACAAGGTGACATGTTACCACCCACCCGTATGCATTCTTTGCTAACCACATAGGTAGATGACCAATGGAACCACCCAACTACTCAAGATAGCCCCGCCGTGTTTGGGCTCGTTGGATTTGGCTTGACGAGGTCTTTAGACCCGGATGGTGTCCAATGTCTGATGACGGAGCCGGAAGGAAGCCATAGGAAATCCTCAACTAAACAATATATCTTCGTTGTGTTTTGCTATAAAAGCTTGTTTTTAAAAAGGTCTTTTTAAAGTAAAATTATTATCAACTCGTTTTTGTGTCTTGTCTGTTTGGTTCAAATTTCGCAAACGATTTTAAACTGACTTCCCGAAATGCTAGACACTTTAAAATTTAAACTAAGATCACAACTGGATAACAATGCAATAATATGATACCATGGAGCTGGTTTGATGATGCAGCCGGAAGGTGGCTATAGGAACGCCTTAGTTATATGACTCAACCCCATCGTGTTTGGTCTCGTAAGAACTATCTTGACAAGTACTACATCCCTAGGTGGTGCCTAGGTTCTGATGATGAAGCCCAAAGGTAGCTATAAAAAACTCCTAAACTAAACAACATAGCCTTGTCGTGGTTGGGCTCGTTTAATTTGTCTCGACATGAACTACAAATCTAGGTGGGGTTCAGGGTCCGATGATGGGATGGGAATGTAGCCTACGGAACTCCTCGTGTAAACAAAATAGCCTCCTATTTTTTTACTTTTACGATTTTTTATCCTACGCGAGGCTAAAAGGCAAAATATATTTTTTTAATAAAATTAAACTTCTTAATATATCATAACTTATTTGCAAAATGTTGATTACAAACGTCATTTTTTCTCGGAAACAGTAAGATATAGGATTCTAAAATATGGCATAATATAATAACAATATATAATCATATAATAGTTTATATAATAGTTCGCCGCGTGGTTCCCGGCTTAGAATAGGACCAACCCATTTCATCCCATCGGATGTCGTACAAGGCGACTAAGGGAAAACTAGGGAATGGGCAGCAGCGTTCCTTTAACACTTCGACGACCAATAACTGCGCTCGCCAACCCGCCTGCCAAGCGTGGCGAGTATGGCAAACACCCCCAATTATGGAAGAAAGTAGAAAAACCAGGCCCCTAGTCCCCGGCGGTCCTGTTCGTCCTGGCCACGGTAGCAGCCATGGTAACGACAGGACAAGGGGTGCTAAGAATCTCCGGCAGAGATTCGGCTACCACCAAAACCGAAAATTGGCCCTGGTGACATACAACGCACGCACATTGAGGACAGATGAGAAGCTAGTTGAGCTGGAAGAAGAGTTAAACAAGTTGCGGTGGAGTATTGTTGGTTTATCGGAGGTCCGAAGAGAGGGCGAGGACACGATAACCTTAAAATCCGGCAACTTGTTTTACTACCGGGAGGGCGAACAGCAGTCCCAAGGTGGTGTCGGATTTATCGTCCACAAGTCACTCATAAACAACGTTGTGTCCATCACTAGTGTGTCGAGCAGGGTAGCGTACCTGATACTCAGAATATCCAAAAGATATTCGCTGAAGGTCATACAGGTCTACGCACCGACCTCGGCATACTCAGATGATGAGGTCGAAGTTATGTATGAGGACATTAGTAGAGCCATACATACTTCCAAAACACACTTTACAGTGGTTATGGGTGACTTCAATGCGCGGCTGGGCAAACGGGGCGATGATGAGTTGAGAGTGGGGCAATTTGGATATGGGCAGCGCAACCCCAGGGGTCAGAGGCTGGCCGAATTTCTGGAGAAAGAGGGACTCTTTATGATGAACTCTTTCTTCCAGAAGCCGCCTCATAGGAAATGGACCTGGATGAGCCCTGATGGTTCCACAAAAAATGAGATAGACTTCATCATGAGCACCAAGCGACAAATATTTAATGATGTCTCCGTGATTCATAGGGTAAAAACCGGCAGTGATCACCGAATGGTCAGAGGCACATTAAATATTAATGTCAAAATGGAAAGATCGCGTCTGATGAAGTCTACGCTCCGACCTACTCATGCATATATCCAAAACCCCGAGAACTTTCAACTCGAATTGTCAAACCGCTTCGAATTGCTAGACAGCAGCGCATCAGTGGACGAAATCAACAACAGGCTGGTAGAGACTGTTCATACGGTCGGGTCCAAGTATTTTAAGACCCACCGTAAAAATAGGCCTCAAAAACTATCTGACTACACCCGAAACCTCATGGCTGAGCGACGTTCCATGACGCTCCAAACCTCCGATGATGCTAAGTCCTATAGGCAGCTTAATGGACAGATATTGAAGTCCTTGCGACACGACTTACGGTCCTTCAATGCAAGGCGTATTGAGGAGACCATAGAGCAGAACAAGGGCTCTAAAGTGTTCGCAAGAGACGCGTCTATTGGGCAGAGCCAGTTGACGAAGCTGAAGACGGAGGACGGAAACGTAACGTCAAATAGGTCAGAGGTGCTCAGGGAGATAGAGAGGTTCTATGGACAGTTATATACCTCAGTAGCTAAACCTGTTGTTGACTTGGTAAAAGACCCAAGAGCCAAGCTAACCCGACACTGCACTGAAGATATCCCGGACATCAGCCTGTGCGAGATTAGGATGGCTCTCAAACAACTAAAAAACAACAAAGCGCCGGGTGAAGACGGAATTACTGCAGAACTTCTGAAGGCGGGCGGATCGCCGGTACTTAAAGTCCTTCAGAGGCTATTTAAGTCCGTCTTGCTTGAAGGGAAAACGCCGGAAGCATGGAACAGGGGTGTGGTGGTGCTGTTTTTCAAGAAAGGTGATAACACCTTATTGAAGAACTATAGGCCCATCACACTGCTGAGCCATGTTTATAAGTTGTTTTCGAGAGTCATTACGAATCGTCTCGAACGAAGGCTTGATGACTTCCAGCCTCCCGAACAAGCCGGTTTCCGGAAAGGTTTTAGTACCATAGACCACATACATACGCTGCGGCAGGTTATACAGAAGACTGAGGAGTATAATCGGCCACTATGCTTGGCGTTTGTGGACTATGAGAAAGCCTTTGATTCTATCGAGACTTGGGCGGTTCTTAGATCTCTCCAGCGATGCCGCATTGACTATAGGTACATCGAAGTGTTGAAGTGCTTGTATAATAACGCCACCATGTCAGTCCGAGTACAGGGGCAGTGCACGAAGGTGATCCCCATAAAAAGAGGAGTAAGACAGGGAGACGTCATTTCTCCGAAACTGTTTACGGCCACCTTAGAGGACGCCTTCAAGCTCTTGGAATGGCAAGGACTTGGCATCAACATCAATGGCGAATACATCACTCACCTTCGATTTGCCGACGACATTGTGGTCATGGCGGAGTCGCTGGAAGATCTAGGACGAATGCTCGGTGACCTCAATAGAGTATCCCAACAAGTGGGTCTTAAAATGAATATGGACAAAACAAAAATAATGTCTAACGTCCATGTCGTACCCACCGCACTCACCGTTGGGAACTCTACTCTTGAAGTTGTCGACGAATACATTTACCTGGGACAGGCAGTCCGGTTAGGTAGGTCCAACTTTGAGAGAGAGGTCAATCGACGAATCCAACTCGGCTGGGCAGCGTTCGGGAAACTGCGCAACATCTTCTCATCCAAAATACCTCAGTGCCTAAAGACTAAAGTGTTTAGTCAATGTGTGTTACCAGTGATGACATATGGATCAGAGACGTGGTCTCTTACAATAGATCTCATAAAAAAGCTCAAGGTTGCTCAGCGAGCTATGGAAAGAGCTATGCTCGGCGTTTCTCTACGTGATCGAATCAGGAATGAGGAGATTCGTAGAAGAACCAAGGTCACCGACATAGCCCTCAGGATTAGCATGCTGAAGTGGCAATGGGCTGGCCACATAGCGCGAAGATCGGACGGGCGTTGGGGCAGAAAGATTCTAGAGTGGAGACCACGTATTGGCAAGCGCAGCGTAGGACGACCGCCTGCCAGATGGACCGACGATCTTGTGAAAATCGCAGGAAATCGTTGGATGCAGGTGGCATCGGACCGGTTACGCTGGAAAGCGATTGAGGAGGCCTATGTTCAGCAGTGGACAAGTATAGGCTGAAATGATGATAATAGTTTATAAATAATCAAATCAAATCAAATCAGTTTATTTGCGAAAATGGGTTACAGTGGATGTTAAAATTACAATGGTCGTACGCCATATTCTGCCTTTAGGCATGCAAATATCATTAGGAATAATCCAAGTACTTAAAGTACCTAACAATTAAGAAAACATAATAATGGTATCGGACATTTATAAATTATTTAATTAAAAGTTAAATATATTATAAAATATGTACAATTGAATTAATAACAAGTGTCTGTTTTAAATTAATAAGTTAGTTAATTAATTAGTTGGAAATGTAAGTACTTTCATTTCAGCACCAATATGTAAGGCAAATGAAGTTTATTCTACGTGCGCCAATGGCGGATGTTCAAAGAGAAACTGCTCTCAGATTGATCAAACAGAAATTTGTGTACTTCCTCAAAAATGCATTGGAGGCTGCGTTTGCCAAAAAGGTTGGTTGCGGAACAAAAACGGGCTTTGTATCCCCGAAGAAGAATGTCCAAGTAAGTTTTCCATGTTTAACCGACCGCCGTTTTTGTTTTATAAGTTTGCGACAAGAGATAAAATATTAGAGCTATTCTGATGTAACATTTACGGAGTCATTACAAAATGTGAAACTGAAGTTAACGCGAGTAAGAAACTTGCCAAGCACCGCGCCGTACACAATGAGCGCTGTGCAGCCGCGCGGTGTAGGTGGAGAAATATGCCTAAGTGTGTTACACTGCAAATAGCTCATTAAAGTGTTTATACGTGTGTGTGTTATTTGTAAAATTTAATTTTAGCCAATTAGCCTAAATAATTAAAAATGCTACTCAAAGACACTATTCCACGCGTACGAAGTCGCGGGCACAGCTAGTTCTCTATAATTTTGATTTAAGCTGACGTATTAAAAAAACAATTAATTATTCTCTCACTTATCGCTGTAATAAAATTAAGGAACCTTTTTTCTCAAATCTTGGCTTCATTAGTCTACAAAGTGAATTTCGACAAGAATGTTTTGCTTCTTTTCTACAGGAAAATGCAACAAAGAAAATGAGTATTACGACCTATGTCCACCTATTTGCCCACCACAAACTTGCGAGAGTATTGGCAAGGCGTACTCTTGCCCGGCAATGATAGTTGGTGAAGATAACTGCAATGGTACTTGTAGGTGTAATAAAGGTTATTACAGAAACAAAATAGGAGAATGCATATCAGAAAAAGATTGTTGTAAGTGGCTACCTCACTACAAAATTGTTCAGTTATGAATGCAGTAGAAAACAAAACACAAAAGTAAAAAATACGGTACATGTTCTTGAAGACTTAATTCGAAAGACGGTTCTAGAGAAACGTGTTAATAATCAAAATATGTCCCTTATTTTCTACACAAAATGCCTAGTTAATAATTAAACTAAGGTGTAAAAATATCTCACGCTAATATAAAATTGGGTTTATATAGCTGCAGTAACATTTTAAATGCATAACGAAAATGGTATCCTACCAAATCTCCACTTAAATGCTCTCACTTTAATGAATACCGTAGTACTACTTTTCCGGTCGAGTTATGTCAAAAGTGACTCAGGTAATGATGAATATTAATTTACTAAAGGAGCATTGCAAAGCAAATGTCTTACCACTATGCTGTGGCAATACTCGTGAAGTACTGAATACATAACATAAGACTGTATGAAACTATTTTGATAAAACCCTAGCTTTGTAACAGAGTTCCAGAATTTCTGTGGTTCTTATGGGATAGGTATTTACCGTACTCGTTTATACTTACGACTGGGATTTTATTATAAAAGAGTAGACAACCCTGGAGTTTCTCGTGTTTATTAGGTTTTTTTAAAGATTCATTACTAAATACTTTCATGGTTCACATTAACAAAAAATACTTTTATTTTGATAACACCTGTGTATTTTTAGTAAAATGCCAAGGTCGAAACGAGTATTTTTCATGCGGAGGTGCTTGCGACAACGTTTGTGCTACCATACATAAACAGAATACAACCAATTGTCCAATTAAAAATATTAAATGCAACCCAATGTGTTATTGTGAAGACGGTTATGCAAGAGATGACCGGAAGATTTGTATTCCTATAAAAAAGTGTTCAGGTGAGATATATTTATTACTATGTGGCTATGAATGCCATGAAAGGTCCTTGTGATTGATAATAGCAGACGGGGTTTGTATACTCACTACCTCCCAAACAACATCATTAATTTCATCTTAATCATGCATACTCCTAATTATCTTCCAATATTAAGGCAAGAATGTTTAGTTTATTGGAACAAAACACCAATGTTGTGATCTTATTAGGTCAAATTTAGCGCCTATAACATATCTGATCTGTATATAAAATGTAGATAGGATAGGATATAATAACACTTAACAAATAGAGGTAAAGGAAACAATTTGTTTCTCCAATACTATTAACTGGAGGAGAAGGAAAAAAACATACGTGTTTTCTTCACTAAATGCCATGATTACTAATATTATTATTATATAACAAGACTTATACTACGTTTATTTTTATTGTCCCACTGCTTCTGCCACTTCCGTCTGTCCGTCTCACCTCCTTCTGGTTGCTGTAACTTTTGTTGATTCTAAAAGTTTTGGTTCACTATTATTCATCTGATGTTCCTAAATAGTTTCCTGTCATGGAGATCCGAACGCAGTACCAGGATGTGGTAATCACTGTGGCCGACGTTGTTCTGACTATAACAAAGGCCCTTTTTTCTGCCCACTTTACTGTCTGCAAGATGGATGCGACTGCAAAAACAACTACGTATACGATGATAATCTAAAGAAATGCGTTCTGCCCAACGATTGCAGTAAGTATGGCTTAATGCTTGATATTTATCCTTTTTTAGATTGAGATTGATCATGAAAGAAAAATAGCTTAAAACATGTTGTATTTGAATTTATGTATCATCGTCATCACCAGATTCCTTGCGGGGTAGGCAGAGAGTACAGAGTTCCAACAGTTTATTTTCTTACCAGACCTCTCTGGTTTCCTCCACTCTCACAGTTCGTCTCCTACACACTCGCCGGTTACGGAGACTCGTGACGTGCCCTTCAAATAAGACACGGTCTATTTATTTGGTCATGGTACGATAGTCTGGGTCTTACCCGGAACCTACATCCTTCCATTTTCGCATTGGTTACCTGTTTTGTCATTATTTCCTCCGATATTCTTTCTATGTGCCTAAGCCAACGGTGCATACCCTTTCTCCTCTTCACACCGATACTATATTTCATTCCTACACGCTTTCTTACTACGCTGTTGTAATTTATAATATTACCTGCAGTACTAGAAAGTTGTAGACACTGAGGCAGATTACATAATCAAATGGGCTGTATCTTAGTTATTGGATATATAAGTCAAGAGTCTCTAAAATCCGCGAGTGAAATTTCTATTTTTATAAATTTATAATTGATTTGCCGACGACATTGTGGTCATGGCGGAGTCGCTGGAAGATCTAGGACAAATGCTCAGTGACCTCAATAGAGTATCCCAACAAGTGGGTCTTAAAATGAATGTGGACAAAACGAAAATAATGTTTAACGTCCATGTCGTCAAACATTATCAACCCACTGCACTCACCGTTGGGAAATCTACTCTTGAAGTTGTCGACTAATACAATTACCTGGGACAGGTAGTCCGGTTAGGTAGGCCCACCTTGAAGAGAGAGGTTAATCGACGAATCCAACTCGGCTGAGCAGCGGTCGGGAAACTGCGCAACATCTTCTCATCCAAAATACCTCAGTGCCTTAAGACTAAAGTTTTAGCCAATGTGTGTTACTAGTGATGATATATGGATCAGAGACGTGGTCTGTTACAATAGGTCTCAGAAAAAAGGTCAGAGTTGCTCAGCGAGCTATGGAGAGAGCTATGCTCGGCGTTTCTCTACGCGATCGAATCAGGAATGAGGAGGTTCGTAGAAGAACCAAGGTCACCGACATAGCCCTTAAGATTAGCAAGCTGCAGTGGCAATGGGCGGGCCAAATAGCGCGTAGATCGGACGGACGTTGGGGCAGAAATATTCTGAGTGGAGACCACGTATTGGCAAGCGCAGCGTGGGACGACCACCTGCCAGACGGACCGACGATCTTGTGAAAATCGCAGGAAGTCGTTGGATGCAGGTGGCATCGGACCGGTTAGCGTTTGCTGAAAAGCGATTGGGGAGGCCTATGTTCAGCAGTGGACAAGTATAGGCTGAGATGATGATGACGATGAAATCTATAATATTAACTAAATTTACAGCACCAGTGTGCAACGCCAATGAAGTTTACAGTTCGTGCGCTAACGGTGGATGTCGAAAACGGACATGTTCAGATCGAGGCATACTTTGCATTAACCCGATAAAATGTAAAGATGGATGCATCTGCAGAGATGGGTATGTGCGAGCCGATAATGGAACTTGTATACCAGAAAACCAGTGTCCAGGTGAGTAATGAAGGAAAGGATTACAACATTTTCTATTTTAAATCTCATTTTTCATTAAAATTTTGAATGAAACAACAATAGAAACAACACCGCAATTAGTTTTTTAATTTTTCCAATGATTTCTAAGTAAGTAAATATAATTTTCAACGCCGTTGGCAAGAATTCTTACTTTCTGAAAAGTGTACTACTTTATCATCTATATGAGTTAACAGGGTCGATTATCTTCGAATATAAAGTATCACGTTCTTGCAGAGCAATGCCAAAAACCACACGAAATTTACGATCCATGCCCTAGCAATTGTCCAGCACCGAATTGTGAAAATGTTGACGATGTGCAAACCTGCCCGCTGTTGCCCGAAAGTGAAAGAAATTGCGAAGGTGCTTGTGTATGCGAAAATGGATACTATAGGAATAAACTTGGGGAATGCATCGCGGAGACTGACTGTCGTATGTATTACATCTTTTATACCTGATTGATTATAAAATAAAACATCAGTCACCTCACAGTCTCTATTTTCTGCCTTTTTCAAGATTGAGCATTTGGTATGTACCAAATACTCAATCTTGAAAAAGGCAGAAAATAGAGACTGCTGAGAGAATGCTGAATCTAGGGCATAGCCCTACAATTAGATAAAGTAGTTCTGGGCTCATGATAGGTACTAGTAACTTATTACCTATCATTTTAAACATGTTGACGAAATTTAGATGCACTTCTTCATAAACATTTACGCAACTGATCTAACATTCTCTTTAAAATTACAGCGATAAGTAATACCTTTTAAACACCACTTTATCTACTTCATAATAACGTTCATATAATATAGGTAGTAAACTTACTAATATTCATCAGGTAAATGCAAGGGACCAAAAGAGTATTTCTCATGTGGAGGCGCTTGTGACAATGTCTGTTCTACTCTGAGCGAACAGAATCAGACACACTGTCCTATTGTAAACATTAAATGTAACCCCATGTGTTACTGTGACAAAGACTTTGCTCGCAACGATGAAGGAATATGCATACCTATAGAGCAATGCGGAGGTAAGCTCATAAAGATGCGAAATAATATAACCTTATAAAGTGTGTACTTGGAGTACGTAGCGTATAGTTGGTACAAGAGTCATTCCACATTTGTGAAGTTGCTGCTTGTTTTATCCAGTCAGCCTTAATACAAGGACAAGTAATGACATCCGTACTTAATATTATAAATTCGAAAATAAGTCTGTCTCTCTGTCTGTCTGTTGAATGTTCCCTTTTCACGCCCAGACCGCGGAACATTTATATTTTAATCAAATTCGGCAAGGACATAGATTTTAATCCTAAAACTTAAGGGAGTAAAATACACACCTGAAAAGAACGCGAACATAGTAAGAGGTACATCTAGTTATTTACTAAATACTATAAAAAACAAATACATTCCTGCCTTAATTTCGGAAGTGGGAATGTCAATATATACCAGCGATGATGTTAATCAAAATCAAAGTCAAAAATTATTTATTTGTTTAGACCAATGCAAGAGCACTCACAAACGTCAAAATTATTACATTTTTTACTTGTACCACCGGATCGGAACGCGGCCTCCACTGAGAAGATCCGGTGAGAAACTCAGCGCGCTAGTCTGTTAGCTTAATTTGTTTGGACTTTTTGATAACCATTTTTTTGTAATTGTATTATAGAGCATTGTTTAATTTTGCTGATTAATGAGCTGCTCAAACCCAATCTGTTTAATCATCAAGATAATCCGAAAGGTAGATCCCAACGTACTAGGACGCGACCCTATTGCCATTATACGAGGAATAATAATTCTAGACTCCAAACTTAGTAAGAATTATATATCCGGAAGAGTTATTCCTAACTAGTCAGTTTTATTTAGATCACAAAGTTAATTAATGCAATTCATACTTATTCGTTTTTACACATGAGTTTGTTTGATATTTGACTCTATGCTACCTTTTAGTTTCCTGCCATGGAGACCTGAACGCAGTGCCAGGTTGTGGCAACCACTGTGGCAGAAGTTGTTCTGACTACGATAAAGGGCCTATTCCCTGCCCGCTATATTGTTTGCAAGATGGCTGCGACTGCAAACAGAATTACGTATATGATAAAAATACAGAGACATGCGTACTCCCCAAGGATTGCAGTGAGTTATGCTGAATTATTTCCAGTTGCATGATATCTACATAGCATAAGCAATCAATCTCTCAACAATTCCAAATCTTACATGATTGTTTGATTTCGGAATTAAAAAGAAATATTGTTACGTTTTTACTTGAAGGAAGGTTCAAAAATATTAAGTATTGTATCCTGTTAATGGAGAATTACGATGGCTGGGACAACCCTTTCCTATGTTTTAGTCATGTTCATGTTTTAAACATGAGTCCAAAACAAGGTATTTGTGATGCTCAGATATTCTTTCGGCCGAACGTCACAACTTTATTATTTTTTCTCTGAGGATTTATGTCTACAATGGATTCAATGTTAAAACTACAAAAAACAGTTCATATTAATATTTAAATTAAAGGCACAAAAAAGAACTTCCTTTCTAACCTAAAAGAGCAAATTGGGCCTAAAGAATAACTTATTTAGTTAAAAGAAGCCCTTCTTTAGGCCCAGTAGTTACTTTTAATTATTTAAAGGTCCCGCCTGCAAAGAAAACGAGGGTTATGATTCGTGCGCCAACGGTGGATGCCGAAGATGGACTTGTTCAAATACTGGAATACTTTGCATTGACCCATCCAAGTGTAAAGGTGGATGTCTCTGTAAGCCCGGGTACCTGCGAGCTGATGACGGTATTTCATGTGTACCGCAAGATCAATGCCCAAGTAGGTTATTTAGCTCCATAAACAAAAATTATACCTACTTATCATTATCTCAATATCTTACATTATAGAAAGAACCATGAAAGCATACGCTAAAATCTTAATGTTATTTAGCAAAAGCTCTTTTTGGTGCCCAGTTTCACTTCTTTAGTCTTTTCACTGAGTCTGTTACTGCATTATTGTCATATTTTATGTAATTTTTCCAGACTTTAAGTCACTTATTGTCATTCTGATAATAAAACAATTGTTTTTATTTCAGTGTCGTGATTGCAGATTCTTATTATTTAATTTTTTTTTACTATTTTTTCTATACAGCGTATCCAAGTTTCAAGAGCCAATGTTAATATATAAAACAAGAGTCTAAATTGAATGATATTTTGATTACATTTACCCATAATGTTGAAAAATTAAGCAATCTATAAATTTGCCCACGTAGTTGGTATATAATAAATCTGTTCTCAAGGTCGAGTCTCTACTAAAAACTAGAAGACTTAAACGAATGCGAATTCATTTAATCTTAAATATCATTAAAATATTTTTGTTATTGCAGTACCTAATTGTGGTCCAAATGAAGTATACGATTCATGTGGCAACAGCGGATGCAAAAAGAGGAGTTGTTTTGAACTAGATAGCCCGACTATTTGCAGGGACCCTCTTGATTGCGTAGGAGATTGCGTTTGTGTTGATGGTTATGTACGAAACGAATATGGTCTTTGCATACCGGAAAATGAATGTCGTAAGTTTCTTATACCATAATTTAAAAAATAAGATCATATTGTACTGTCACTACTGCATAAGCTTACATTTTTGGTCTTTGCACAGATGTGGTAGCCTTAAATTTATATACGAATATGCTCACTAATGTCATATGAAATGTCAAGAATGGTGATAAAACTATTTAAAGCTAATTTTGTAGATGGCTTGGAAAATACTTTAAGTCAATTTATTTCAGCAACATGCAAAGGACAAAATGAAGTTTACTTATGTACAACACCCTGCGACAACGTATGTGCTACTCTAGAAGTACGGAATCGATCTTCGTGTCCTTTAGGCAATCTTGAGTGCAAGTGTTACTGCAAAGAAGAGTACGCAAGAGACGAAAATAATGTTTGCGTACCTATTGATGACTGTCCAGGTAAGTTCGTAGAAAATCGCAGTGGTCTGGTGACTTATGTAAATCTTTTGAAGATTTTTAAGGATATTATTATTGGTTGGTGAAATAAACCTTGTCAAATTGTATGAATTTCAAACTATGCAACTTTAATGTATTGCTGGTATATATTTGACAATTTATTTTTTATATATTTACTTTATTAGCATGCGAAAACACTACTCCACCAACATCAACGGTAAACGTTACTGAAGCATTAGCTAGAGTCAATAAAGCAAGCATCGCTTTAACTGGGAATTTCCTATACGTAAGTAATCTAATTTGAAAAATCTAATTCTTGTTAAATAAGCTTAATACCCATTGTGAAACCTAAATAATCAAAAATATAAAACTATAGATATTATAATAATGAACGCGTAATTGACAATCCGGTTCTAAGTAATCGTCATCTTATCTTAGATGTGTCTGATACATCTTCTTTCTTTACTTATCATAATGTTAATCAAAACCTCACATCCTTTTAATTTTAAAAGCAACAAATATATGTCGTGTACGTTTATTTTAACTTCATACTTTAATTTTCAGCAATTACTCTCTGGCCAGACAACCACCAACTTTGTTCTATCAGCAACATCTGTTTTGTTCCCGTTGGCGCAGCTAGCTTATTTCTCAACTGGAACAGTCTTAGAACAACTGCTTGCGCTTCTTAACTTACAAAGCAAGGACGAGGTACGACACAAACACCTTAAATGTTTATATGACCTAACAGAACCCGAATGTTGTGTGTTATTTCAATTCAACCATTGATGTTTAATTTTCTAAACCATTTTTTTACACTATTTAGTTATAAACTAAGTAGCTCTAGGAATGCTGCTTTCAAAAAGTCTAAATCTGCGTGCTATATATTTTGGTTAAATATTTGTATAATATTTAAACTTTTTACAGATCAAGAGCGTTTTCCCAATTATTCAAGCAGGTTATGAAAATCAGACTGAAGTAGAATTTGAAGTGGCTAATAAGTATTACGCTAATATCAATTTCCCACTAAGCGAAAACTTCAAACAATTCTCCGTGGAAGAGTTTAAATCTACCAGTCAAAATATTGACTTCAGCAAGAACGTCGAAGCTGCAGACACAATAAATAATTGGGTATGTTACTAATTATTATCTACTAGGGCTGTCGTTCACGGACACTCGGTCACAGATATGTTTGAAAGTTTAGACGAGAGCTTAGCACGAAAATTGTGATTGTTTATTTACCAAATTTGTAGTATGACAATTATGACATATCAACTTGCTAGCATCACGTTTATATCAATCGTTTCATGCTAATCTCTTTGAACCGCAATTAAACGTAGATCTAAAGAGTTACGATTATTATAACAAACTTATTTAATTAAACGAAAAAACCTCGTCATTTGAAATTTCATGACAGTGTTCGTTTTTAGGTAGAGGAAGCCACTCACGATAAAATTCAAGATCTAGTGAGCGCTGACATGTTTAATGCAGATACCAGGATAGTCTTACTAAATGCTATGTATTTCTCGGTAAGAAAAAATACCCGATCAGAACTGAATCACTTCGTATTTTTGTGTACGATGCTCACGTATTATCTTTTTCAGGGTAATTGGTTAGATCAGTTCAATCCAAATGACACTGAAACGCAAGATTTCTATTTAGATGATACTAATATTGCCCAGATACCAATCATGTATCAACAGGGATCCTTTAACTATTATGAAGATGATGATTTGCAAATTCAGGTAGATTTTGTCATAATCTTTGTTTTAAGTAATATTTTCAATTGTATAAACCATTGAAAATATTAAGTTCTGGGAATAAAAGCTCTGTGTGTAATTCAAATCAATGCTTTTTTCATAACTGTTTCAGACTCTAGAAATGCCATACAAAAACAGCAATTTTAGTTTTCTAGTCATTCTACCAAGAGCTAAAGGAGTAGAAGCAGTTAAGACTGTCGCTAATAAACTAAGAGATGCTGATAGATTTACTGAAATACTTGAAAAATCAAGTAACAAAGAAGTCAAGGTTTATTTACCATATATGAAAATATCAACTAGCTTAAATTTATCTGAAATGCTTAAAAATGTAAGTATTTATTACACATATTTTTTCACATAAGACCACAATCAGAGTAAATGAAAACGTCAAAAACATATTACGTAAATTATCGTATCTTAGCCAAAATGAAAACAAACTAAGGACTTAAGGAAACCATATTTCTTAATTTGTACAATATGCATAACATACAAAATAATTTGAGCACCAATATTTTGATAATTATTGCAGATTGTACAACTGCAATCAGTCAATTAGCCTTCAAATACTAATATTAAAATTTATAATCTGTATAGGACAACGTTACGGAAATGTTCGATCCGAGATCGGATGGATTCAGTGGAATCTTAGAAGATCCCAAACCGATTTATGTTTCAAAGGTCATACAGAAAGGTTTTATATCAGTAGATGAAACTGGAACTGAAGCAGCGGTTGCCACAGGTTTGTTTTGTTTGTGACTTTTAAAATTTTATTTATGTCAGAAACCTAAACCTAATTTTACCAAAACTATTACAGACAGTAGTGTCTTAAATTAAGTAACTGATTCTTTCTGTCTATAGACTCATATCAAATAATTTATTTTTAGTCTCATATCCATATGGATATGAGACTAAAAATAAATTATTTGATTATTGAAATTATTGGTATTATACTTATATAAGTATAAAAAATAATAGTCGTAAACTGGGTATTTTTATGTGTTGGGTACTTCAAAACTTTAGCATTAATAGTTACATTATTTTCAGCTATAATTGGGGTCACCGCTACCGCAGTTGAATATCCGCCGCCTGAAATCCTCGTGTTTAAAGCAACTCATCCACATTTAATATATATATTGGCACACAAGATCCCAATATTTGGTGGTGCATTCCTTGGAAAACCATAAGGTGAAACAAAATTAACAGGAATGCATTAAGCTACGCTAAGCTAAATTTACGTCCTTTGGTGAATGCCTCTGTAATGTACATACTCAAAAAATTAGACCAATCATAAACATATAATATGTACCATAAATAACCAGAGACTGTACCCTTAGATATCATCCATCTATTATTATATCCATATTATGTTATATATCAAATTATAAGAGTGGGGGAAGCCATTGAAATCTGTAAGCAAAGAACCTCGTAGATCTAGAAATTCATTACAAAATCTAGCGTCTAGAGCAATATGTTTAGTAGTGTAATTAAAATCACAGTATAACTTTTAAACCTGCGTTTAGTTTATGATAACTGGCTTGTGGGTCATGTGTATGTGACTTATCTAAATTACTTTCTTTTTTAATTTTGAATATATTATTTTTCACAGATCTTCCGAGGACAGCTATTCTTACGAGTAGTATAATTTGCCTGCGTTGTTCTCTCATACCCCATAACAAAATTTAAAATAATATTTTATAAGAGTAACCGTGGAGTTTCTTGCCCTTCTTCTCCACAGGAATGACATTCCGAAGTGGTGGTAATCTTTATTACTTTTCTGACGACTCATAAACACTATAATGATTTATATAAATAAAAATTATTTTAATTCTGAAGTTTGTTTAATTTCTCAAACCTACACATTTTCTTAAAAATAAGTTTGAATTAAAAGACGTAGGTTTTTGAATTTATTTTATCGATGTATGTAAAGCCTCATCGGCACTAGCATACATTTGTATTACAACATGGTTTCGGCATAACGTGCGGATTTGATAAGTCGATACATGCACATATGTGTTATGTAAAAATATTTGAGATAAATTTGCACGATTCAAATCGCTTTAGTTATTTGTTCATGTGCCTGGTTTCCACTTAGTATAGGAAATTGGCACGAATGTAATATTAATAAATTTTATTATGTTCAAAAATATAGATTTAGGTATCAAATATTACTACTAAGTCGTGAGTTCTTAAATTATTTTAACAGGCAATTAATCATGTTAAAAAGTTTATAGCAAAAACGTGTGGTCGTGTAGTTTATATCAATCGGACTAGGTATTTTCATAACGGTCAAGTTTATTAAAATTTATACACGTGTTTTGAAAGTATGGGAGTTTTGCGTTTCGTATATAATGAGCGTTTAGAGATTCCGTTCTTAAAAAAAAATAACAGAAACTAAGTCTACTTAACCTGAACTCGATGCAGATATTTAAAATGTACCTAAACTAAACAGTATTTAAATATTTATCAACTAGTTTCCTATAACTGGTTTAGATCTAAAAGTAAATTTCGGTGCTACACTTGTCTCGAAGTCATTAACAACTATCAAAAACATGAATTTACTTTTAATCTATTACATTTGCATAGGTTTTCATCGTTGAGTATAAAACCTAGAATTTGCTCATGTGGTAACTAATACAATGATAGTATACATATCTTCTTCTATATACTATAAATACTTATCCATACATATATTATAAATGTAAAGTAACACTGTCTGCTACCTTTTGCTGCTATCTAAACTGCTGACAGTTTTTTATGAAGTTTGGTAAGAATTTTCGATTGCATCTCAGGGCATGCTACATCACAAGTATAGGCTACCTTTTTCCTTAAAAAAGGGGTATATGTAAGGCATGAAATTTGTAAGAGGAAGGTTCCTCTTACAAATTCATCATCACTTCTTAAGAAGCATATCACACCTCATATTTAAGCTTTTGGTAAGAAATAAAGAGTTACTTGTTCCAATGCTTTCTAAGACGTCCTCTTCAAAATAAGTATGTGCCTGACAATCATGCGGATAAAGTTTCGGTTACAACGAAAGTAAAAGATAAAAGAGAAACTGACTAAACTCGCAGCCCAAACCTGAGTCTAGAAACTAACCCTTAAATCAAACTCAAAATTTAGGTTTAAGCTTTGCATTAAAAATACGACAGCATCCTTGGTCTATTGGCGAATAGTGCGAGCGATGGTCATGAGGTCCTGGCTTCAAACCTGAGTCTGGACAAAGTATGTTATGCCGTTCGGAGTCTTGAATTCACAAAAGACTAGCCCCATAATTGCAACATAGTTTGCGATATGTAGATGTACACAGTAAACCCCTGCCATCCAAGTTTGGTGAATACAAGCGGGTACAAAGTCGCGGGCCAAACATAGTACACCATTTTAAAATACTACTGAAGTGAAAATATCTTCTCAGCATTAGAGTAAAGGCGAATTTAGACGAACTGTCCTTGGAACAACTGTATCTATTAAGAAATTAATATTATCGAAACACACATGCACCGATTATCATATCAAAGATAATCACATTACAGATGAAGTATTTTCGTTTTTGTCGCGTAGCCTAGTGAATGCTCTTAACAATGAATATGTACAAATCCTACCTCTCTTTGATTTTTACGGCAGGGTTCAAGACTGTCTGCCATGAAAAGCGTGACGATATAGGTAAAGAGATAAGTATTATGTATGCAGAAATAGCACGATCCTGAAGAAATAAAATAGTTGATCTCCATCGCTTCCACGTTAGCACTATGACATCGCCATTATTAAATTAGAATTGACACGTGATTTACATGGAACCTTGATCAAACTATCAAAACGAGAAACAAGGCATACTGATTTGACTTCTTTTATTAATAATATTCATTATTAAAACGTGTAGATATTTAATCACTCCTAAACTGAGTTAATACTCCTATAGTACTAGTATTAACTCAGTTTAGGAGTCAATGGTGCTATTGTTAAAGACCACTGTACAACCAATTATTGTAATACTGTATTCTATCTTAATTACTTACCACTGTGTGTTACATACTGTTGTACCATTTTTTTGCAAATAAAATATTATTATGTATGCATTTATTGAAATACAATTTCTTATAAAATATATATAAAAATACAAAATACAAATATTCTTATATATATATTATATAAAAAATGTGCTCCACTGACAGCGAGGTCTACGACCCAAGCTACCGGTGGTCAGGGCTCCAAAGAGAGAAATCTCCTCACGATGCGCGCCGTGTCCAATACTACCGCCTTCTGTATCAGGCCCTTCACCCAACTGCCAAGCGAGAGCTTTTCGAGGTGTTTATCGAAGCTCTTTGCTATTAGGCCGTTGACTGATACGACCATCGGAATAATGATAGTTGAATCAACATTCCACATGGCGGTAACCTCACGAGCCAAATATTTAGATAATTTTTCTTTTTCGGCCTTCACAAGGTTCTCATCATGCGGAATGGTGACATCAACGAGCATTACACGACGCATCGATCGATCTATTATCACGATATCAGGTTTATTGGCTACGATAGTCCTGTCCGTGATAAAAGATTGATCCCAGTAGAGCGTGATATGACCACTTTCGAGAACTGTAAGAGGCTGGTACTGGTAGTACGGTACTTCTGAGTCCACAAGGCCATATTTAAGAGCAAGTTGCTGATGGATAATCCTAGCCACTTAGTTGTGTCTGTGCAAGTACTCTCCGTTAGCAAGACGAGAACAACCGGAAACTACTTGTCTAATAGACTCACCGGGACGGTGGCATGCCCGACAAATGTCAACCGTGCCGTCCTTTAGGATGTGCTTCCGGTAGTTGTTCGTCATGATAACTTCGTCCATAATTGCAAAGACAAAGCCTTCAGTTTCCCCAAAAAGGTTGCTGAAGCGTAGCGAGGTCACGGAAGCGAGCTGGTCCACATCAGGCTCTGTAAGAGCCCGATAGAACCGTCCGTGTAGCTCCTTGCCCTTCCATATGGCTGTGCGGTCCGAAAAACTTAATACCTGGGGCATTCGCCAGTTCCCGTTTGCCAAGGAAAACGGAGTTAGGCCTCTATCGATTGCGGCAACATCTCGATACATCACCACGGATAAACTCAAGAAGTACTGTCTGAGATCACACCTCGCGGTTGTGTAATGTCTTAGCGTTTAAAAACCTACGACCACCGCACTTCCGCGGGATGTACAACCTCATAACAGACGACCGCGGGTGATGCATACGATACGCTGTCAGCAATCGACGGACCTTTCTATCCAAGGCATCCAGTTCAGACTGAGTCTACCTTAGTATGCCAAAAGGGTATGTAAGAACAGGCATGACCCAACCATTGAAAGCTCGGACCTTATTTCCACCTGGTAGAAGGCTTTTTAACACTTTTATCAGGCGGGCAAAGAACCGATCTTTTAATGATTGTTTCATATCCTGTTCAGCTATTCTTAAGGCTTGTGACATACCAAGATACTTGTAGGAATCCATTTCAGAGAGAGACCTGAGGGATATATACTTTAGAGAGCTGTAGATTAAAAGAATTTTCAACTCTCCCTCTTTGTACATGGATGAACGCACACTTGTCTACTCCAAACTCCATTCCGATGTCGTTGCTAAAATTGCTGGTTATTTTGAGCAACTCCATCAGGTCTGTTTTCTTCGAAGCGTACAACTTGAGATCATCCATGTACAGTAGATGAGATATAGGCTCACTCTCCCTCCGCAAATGGTAACCTAGCTTTGAATCCTTAAGTATAGCACTTAATGGATTCAAAGCTAAGCAGAACCACAACGGACTCAAACTGTCGCCCTGAAAGATACCCCTGCTTATCTTTATCAAGTCCGACGAACCAGAAAGGCCTCCACATCCTGGGTGACGAATAACTGTGGTCCACTGCCTCATAAACGAACCGACGAAAGAGCATAGCGCCGGGTGTACTCTGTACAGCTCTAGCACCCTCCCTAGCCATGTATGAGGCACCGAATCATAGGCCTTCTTATAGTCAATCCAGGCCATGGAGACATTCTTTCTGGATCGTCGCACCTGTTGGCAAATGGCAATATCAATGAGGAGCAAATCCTTTGTATCCCGGGACCCCCCCTTACAACCATTCTGGGTAGGCGATAGAATATGCTGTGCCTTAAGGTGATTATTGATTTTTATCCTCAGAATGGCTGTAAGGAGTTTATAGACCGTAGGTAGACATGTAATCGGTCTATAATTTTTAGGATCCGAATTACTGCCAGATTTGTGAATCAAGTGAGTGACACCCGAAGTCATAAAGCTAGGGAGCGATCCCAATTGAAGAGCTTCTTGGAATTGAGTCGCTAGACGAGAATCTGAGCCCTCGAGCCTCTTTAGCCAGAATGCGTGCAGTCCATCCGGCCCCGGACTTTTTCAGTTCGGCGCCGCACGAACCGCACAGGCCAGATCTTCACGGCTTATGACTACGGGCTCCATTTCCTGAATGGGCCCACAGGATCGTCCAACAACATCAAACCATTCGCCCTCGGAGTGACTGACGGGCACTGACCAAATTTTACGCCAAAATTTGGCCATCGCGGCCGCATTTGGCAAGTGCACGTCAGTCGCTCTCTCTTGGGGGCACTCCCAAGCCTGGTATACACTCCTTTGATTCGTCTGGAAGGTGCGATTCACGTGGTATCTGTCTGCTCTCGCCTTATACGTGCGAATCCTCTTCGCCCATGCATAAACTTTTTGCTTCCAGTAGTCTATGCGCTCCGCGACCCCTGCCACATAGTCCACAGGAGCCACTCCTGTGCCCGCAAAGGCTTGGGCCACGAAACGCAACTTTTGGGCGGTTGTTTCCAGCCTGGAAGCACAACAATTTCGCTATGAGTGTCCTAGCCATATTTATACGCCGCTCTATTCTGCACTGCCAGAATGGTTTAGCATTTGTGGGTTGGGTGGCTCGATGTAGATTAGGAAATATTACACCTGCCACCCGACACACCGCCACCGCTCCACAGTACAAAATAGAGGGGGTAACACATAAGTCCACACTGGTCTCCCAGTGTGGCTCCAAAACATTGTCTAGGGCACTCACAAGCGAAATGTGACGTCTATGCATGGGCAAACAGGGTAGGCATGGTCTTAGGGAAATCGGTGCAGACCGATACTCCGCAAAGGCATCCTCCAGAGTTCTCCTCACCTGCTCCTGTAGCTGGTCACTAACACTTACCTGCTCGCTATTTACCTCCTCCGATCGTGCGAAGTTGTTTTAAGAGATAGGTTCTTCGACACTTCGCACGTTGGATTCAGTACGAGCAGGAAGTGCTTCGCGGCGCAGTCGCTCAAGCACTGTGTCATCCAACAACTTGCACTCGCTGGATGGCACGTACTTGATCCGATAGTCGTTGCGCAGTAACGGCGACAGTCGGGTGAAGCCCCTAAAACAGAGACAATAATTTCGGACGGTAAGCGGTGAGGATGGTTCCTCCCTCTGTAGCACCATAGTAGGCCCGCATGATACTCAGATTTAATTCCGGAGTCCATCTCATGCGGCGCACTACACCACCGGTAGCAGGGGCCGTGGGCGGAGCACAATGTCCCGCTGGTCCTAGGCGTGCTGGTAGCGGTGGGCGTCCTCTCCTCGCAGATGTTAATATAGGTGGAGACGCCGATATCCCGGCATCGTCGCTAGAGGCCCCAGATGTCGGCGGTGAGAAAAAATCTTCATCCTCCGAAGGCTGGGGCGAGGTGGGCGAGCCGGGCAAGAGTGTTGGGCGTGCGCTAGGTGTCCGGGTATCCCGCTGCCGACAGTCCTGTTTTTTCTTCCAAATGTGGGTTCCCATTATAAATTTTGCACTGAAACTGATGTTTTAATGTGTAAAAGGATGTTTTTCTATTTTTCGTTGTAAAAATTTTTTCTCTATACAAAACGACGTGTCGTTGACAGCGGTTGCCATGGTTTGGTTTATTATTATTATTAATTACTACTAATTATAACATAAAATAGTCACCCCGCAACGAAATACGCACACCTAATATGTTAATGAAAAAATATATACAGCTAAAATAATAATCTACGGATGTAATGACTAAAACAATATTGGTTCATATAATATTTTACTTATTGAAACAGGTGCACGAAGTCATATACAAAGGTATAAAAGAGGTAAATAGCCTTGATGAACATACTAGCTATCATTTCCTTGTAAACATGTGGAAGCCACTGTGTGTGTTAGCCGTCCTGGCTACCGGGTTCTTGGTGACGCCGTCCTTAGGTAATTTTAATATTTTATGGTTAAATAACGTTTTTGCTCTTACATTATTTTTTACATTTTTAGTCATTTTTAAAAAGTGGTACGCTTCATCAGTAGTTCTAAGTGTTTCTTGAGTTTGATTACATTTATGTTTTGTTTCACGATTTTTTTGAGAAACTTTTATGCAAATAGCAAAGTTTGACCACCAATTCTCACCAGCTGCTTTCTATCTGCGCATCAACTAAGTAAAGGCGATCTGTAATCACTTGCATAATATTGTAACCCTGATCATGTTTTTGCTTGAAAAATATTTATCATTTATTATACGAGATAAGGCTTTGATGTCAGTTAATTTTAGGCATTTGAATATATTTGTGTAAGGTACTGATCATAAGTATCAGACATTCAAATCAATATGCAATGATTTTTGGAGATTCCGCAATTTAAACCTCTGCAAATTTACAGCTTCCTGTGGAGGAGATTGCAATGCTAAATCTGGATGTGGTTTGAACTGCAATAAACATTGTAGTAATGTGTTCAATGGGCGTGGAATATGTCCCAGAATTGCATGTCCGCGCAATGGTTGCGAATGCAAAGATGGCTACTATTTCGATAGTAATATAAAGAAGTGTGTTTTGCCAGACGAATGTTGTAAGTTTTTGTTAAATTATTTTGTGGAATCGTTTGAATATTAAATCAGCATGAACTTAAAAATTATAGTTAATAGCAACATATCTCAAAAGCAATAATGTTTCACATATACAATTATTTTTGAAATATTCTAGGCTATGCATAGTAGCACCTGTACACACATGTACAACGTTTCTGTTGGACTAACCCCCTCGGTCTAGTGGCAAAAAGTGCGCATTGTAATCACGAGGTACTGTATTCAAATCTTAGGTAGGACATATTCCTAGTATCAGTCCGGAGACTAGAATTGTGCCCGTTTTATGACAAAAGGCTAGGCCCCTATTATTCTAGAAGAATCTAAGAATTGTTCTTTCCAGCCCCAATATGTGAAGAAAATGAAATCTACTCCAACTGCATCAATAATAGAAATAAAATGAAAAACTGTTCTCAATTATGGGAGCCCAAGCTGACTTGTGACAAAACTGATCGCTCTAAATGTATCATAGGGTGCATTTGTAAAAAAGATTACTTAAGAGCTGATAATGGCACGTGCATTCCAAAAGACCAGTGTCAACGTGAGTAATAAAACCATTTAATGTACAATACTGGTAGATATGACACTAATACTCCGCTATCTTAACTCAATGCCTGAGGCCAAGACCAAAATGAGTAAAAAAATACAAAAATTAGTAATAAACTGATTTAATGATATCAGATGAACATATTTACTAACAAAAAGAAGATAATTCAATATTGCTGTTAAGTAGTTTGGTATTTACGAGTATCATAATAACCACTTTTGGTTAATACGCAAGAGAAATGAAGCTCAATGTGTTTGTATTTCATAAAATACAGGCTGATTATGAAATTTCAATACCCTATACTTGTAGCATAATAATGATAGAAACTACTAGAAAAATTAAATATCAGGTGTACTTTACAAAATGTATTTTACTAAGAATAAATTCTAGGTTCATGCGGTGAAGATCCTAATGCTGAATCGGGATGTGGTTTGAACTGCAACAAACATTGTAGTAATCTCATCACGGGATCCGGGATCTGTCCCAGAATAGCATGCCCTCCAAACGGTTGCGAATGCAAGGATGGTTACTATTTTGACGAACATGTAAAGAAATGCGTTTTGCCAAAGCAATGCAGTAAGTTTCTTTTTCAAATCCTTATGGAACAACAAACTTCTTGTCCAAATTTATATACGACTCTTATAAATTTTGGATAATTTAGATTCTTATCAATATATCTGCGAATTAATTTAGTCAACCAAAATATTAAAATGTCTGTCTTTAATTAAACATCTATGAATAATGAAATGTAACTTTATTACTATTTTTTAATTTATTAATTAAAACTACTGTCTTTCAAAGTATCACCTTGGTAATAATTGTATTTATATTACTCATATTCAATAATCCCCGGACGTGCTGAAAGTTGCAAGCCCTTTATACCGAGGACAAAATAAAACGACCAATTTACGTCACTAAATCCTTGAACCTTATATCTTCGCAATAAATTTCATTATTATATGCAAATGCACCTGTCAAATCGGACTCCTTATTTTGTTCAGAGTGTAATCAATCTATTTGTTTTTCAGCTGGCATCTGTAAAGTAAACGAAGAATACAATGAGTGTACTAACGGCGGATGTCAAATTAAAAATTGCTCTCAAATAAGCAAACCAATACCATGTGTCAAAATTGATCCGGCACACTGCGTCAAAGGCTGCCTTTGTAAAGACGGCTATTTGAGAGCTGAAAATGGCACGTGCATACCAGCAGAAAAATGTGAAAGTAGGTATTTTTTTTTTATTAAGTTACGTTTTAGAAAGTACGATGGGGCTGAAGATGGCTCCATCTTCAGCCCCATCGTAACTTACTAAAGATAAGTCGTAGCTCCCTGTCTTAATGATAGCCTATTAACTCTGAACTAGGCTGAAGAGATGAAAGTTAGACTGAGTTCCGAATCGGTATAATCGGGCTAGCCTAGCCTCCTCGTAACGCAACTCTGCGCACCAATCTGACTTTATGACTGACTGCTGAATTATGACTGGATTTTCCTAATCATCCTACTAATATTATAAATGTGAAAGTTTGTATGTTTGGATGTTTGTTACTCAATCACGCAAAAATGGCTGAACGGATTTGGATAAAATTTGGCACAAAGTTTATTACCTGGATTAATACATAGGATAGTTTTTATCCCGGGAAAAAATTAGGTTCCTGTCTTAAGTCAACGCGGACGAAGTCGTGGGCAGAAACTAGTTAGTTTATAATTCTATAAAAAGAATTTTAATAAGATAAACAATATACCTAACCCGTCAAATATTTTAAGTGCTTAGTGAAAAAATTGAGGACAACTTCATATAATTTTGCAACTGATTCAATTTTTTATTTTCTCTTTTTATAAATTGATTTTTCTTACTTAATAAGGCATTGTGAATGATATTTTAGTTTATAAAAACAACCTAAGACATTTACAGTAACTCAAAATAACCATGAGAGACTTTAGAAAATTAGTACTTTACTTAAGGCCGAAATATCCTGAATTGAGAATCTTCTCTCCGAAGTTAGTGCCCTTGTGACACAGTAAAGCAGCCAGTAGAATATCACAAACTATATAGTTCATTATGTTCCTGTGATCACCTTCAAGTAAACTGCGTAGTATATGTATTGAATTAGAAATTCGATACAAAACCTGACACAAACAGACTGTGGTTAGACCGCAGTCGCAAAACAAAGTTTAGGGCTTTTAGATGCCTTTAACTAATCTCTACGGTTATGAACCAACTGTTTAACAATAGGACTAGTTGTTGGAATATAGGTCTCTGCTCATTTTATTGAGTTGTTACGAGTTCAGTCCCCACGTGAGACAGTTGGTGTCCCCGTAAGACGCAAATTTGTGTGCGACCCACAAATATTTGTTTCAATTTTTGCATGTGAAATTCATGTTTGTAAATGCATCCACGACACAAAAATAATTTCTAGTGTGGGACAACGATTATTGAAAATAGAAGGGGTAATTGATCAAACACTCACCTACTAAGCCATCTAAGCCATCGGTCTGTTCACTTGCCTTTTATCCCTTTTTAACCCAACATAATATCAGTGTCGTGTTCCATTTACTTTTTGTTTCTTTTAAGAAATAATTATTGAAAAGAACTTTTTATTATACTGTAAAATGGACTAAAAGCTAAGAAAAAAACTCTCTATATCATCACGTCAGATCTCTTACAGAGTAAACATGTAAAATAGTTGAAAATGAATAACGTGTGGCGCCTGTATCAGAAAAATAGTACGGAGTGTAAGTAGTTGTTTTTATTAGTTGTAGGTGATGATAATATCTCACCTTGACCACCTTACAACTCTACACACCTAGGTTAGTGCTTGTTAAGATAAATCCAACAAGCCCAATTATGATCGGGTTTTTTGGTGTTTAGTTTAAAGGCTACTACGATCACTCTTCTGTTTCATCATCAAACCCTAGATGCTACCTAAGTATGTAGCTCTTATCAAGATAAATTTAACGAGCCCGAACAAAACGGGAATATGTTGTATATTTTAGATGTTTATATAGCCACCTGCCGACTTTATTACTAAACCCTAGACGCCACTTCAGGATGTAATATTTGTCAAGTCAAATCCAACAAGCCCCAACACGATTTGGCTAATTTGTTTAGTTTACAAGTTCCTATACCTATTGGCTACCTTTTGGCTTTATCATCAGACCCTAGACACCACCTAGGTGTATTGTTGTGGTGAAGACAAATCCAACGAAACCAAAAAACGATGGCGCGGTGTTGCTTAGGTTAAAAGGTCCTATGGTCATTTAGGAATAGGGATAGATATAGTATTTCTCAAACAAATCCAACGAGCCCAAACACGATAGGAATATTTTGTTTATTTTAGAAGTTTTTAGGAACACTTTCCGGCGTCAATACCAGACCCTGGACATTACCTAAGGATGTAGAATTTGTCAAGATAAATCCAACAAGCCCAAACATGATCGAACTACGTTATTTATTTTAGAAGTTCCTATGACCAGATACCAGACTTTGTGTGACCCACAAATGTTTGTTTCAGCCTGGGAGCTTATGCGTGTGAATTTCGTGTTTGTGAACGCACCTACGACACAAGAGTTTTTCCTAATGTGGGGCTACGTTTATATAAAAAAGGCAAAAGGAAAAAAACTAAAGTGAACATTTGTTCAAATGATTTATAATACCGATAAAGATTGGTGTTATAAATAACTAGCTGGTACCCGCGGCTGCAGACGCGTTGATTTTGTAATTTGACATAGGTAGGTAGGTCTTTCTAAAACAGCAAATAGGTCTTTAAAATCAATTCAATTAAATCCGTTCAACCATTTTCTCATTTTCAATCCTCTTTCGTCCGAGACCTGTCCGAGAGTAGACGTGTTGACAATTTATTTTTAAAACTAGAAACTTACTAAAATTACAAAGTGTACCTTATAATAACGACTTACGATAGTTATTTGGAGTTAATAGTAACCACGTTTAAGTCATTAATACCTTGTTTACAACAACTCGTGAAGCGTCAGCGCGCAGCGTCAAGGTGTCCGCGGGGCTCCGCTCACCCCCTCGAGTATAAAGAGAAAGCAACAATAGTGTCGTCTCGCACAAGCTCGCAAGCCTGAAGCCAACTATCACTGGTACGATACCAACTACAAATTACAACGGACGCTTATAACTCGCCGCCTATACGTATTTATACATAAAAATCTGGTTGAAGTGATTATTTTTACGCCGCGCATTATTGTGTGTCATTAAAATCTAACGCACAATGCCGTTAAAAAGAACACCTCCCTCTACTCCGACAAATGTAATTCCTATTGAAGGGCAGTCGTTGAGTCACTCAGATCCTAATATTTGCTTATCTGCAGAAAAGGTGGTAATATCGCAGCGTGAGTATGTAGCTCAACGCTTTAAGCGAAAGAGGGACATGCAAGGCGATCAATTTGATTTCGAAGACTTTCAGTACAGAATTTTAGAAATGTTTAATGAATTAAAGTCTAGTATGGATGATATAAAACACCAATACACTCAATTACAAAAAAGCGTCGACTACACAGCTGCTAAATACGATGAGATAATTCAAAATATGAAGAAACTCGAAGACGAAAAGATCGAAGACCGAAAGTACATTAAAAACTTGGAGGATAAAATTGACCAATTGGAAAGGCAGAATCGGAATGCTAGTTTGGAAATTAGAAATATACCAAAACAAGAGGGGGAGACAAAACAAGACTTAATTAATCTAGTTATTGAAACTAGTAAAATTGTTAAGGCTCCCATTCTCGCATCAGACATTAAGGATATATTTCGCACTAAATCCAAACATATAAATCAAACCATAATAGTGGATATGTGCTCAGTCATAACTAAAGAGAAGATATTAAATTCAGTTAAAACCTTTAATAAAGAAAATAAAGAAGAGAAGTTGCATTCAAAACATCTACGCCTCAATGGTCCTAAATGTCCAATTTTCATATCAGAGAATCTATCATCGAAAACGAAAAAGCTTTTCTACTTATCAAGAGAGTTTGCTTCCCAATATACCTATAAATACTGCTGGGTCTCCTACGGAAAGGTATTTATAAGGAAAGGAGATGGAACACAGGCTTTACATGTTGATTCCGAACTGAGGTTGAGTCAGCTGAAAGGGAAGTGACTAGTGTTTATAGGTAATCTACAATACTACACCACTAATAAATGTTTAACCACAAAATACATACCAATATTAGACTTAATAATTTGCATGTTTTTAGTTTATTTCTTATTTTATAACACATACACCATACACACTTTACACAACACACTAAATCTATCATTATTCATAACTCGTGCCAAAGTTTACATATACATTATATACATACGTAAAAATCCCAACTTAAGCTCAATACTTCATAAAAATATTTATATTTCCGGTTACATACATACAACTGATATAAAGGAAGTAACAAAATTTTTACTTAATATTTATACCACGTGCTCTATTTTCCTCCGACCCCTTAATCATAACATCTTAATTTATAAAAATATTTTCCTATATATAATACTCGAATTGACATCTTGTACTTTTTATTCATTTAAAATTCAACCCTACCAATAGCGAAATATGCAAGGAATTTGATAATGATATGTTCAATATAAACTGTATGAAAATATCCAAACCCTCCATGATTCATGGTTTTCTAAATTTTACAAATGAAAATTCCCTAACTATTCTTAACATTAATATCCGCAGTGTGAACAAAAATTTTGACTCTCTCTTAGTATTTTTGACACAACTCAATATTACTATTGATATAATTACCTTGACCGAATGTTGGTTAAGTGACGATAGTAGTATTCCTAATATAGATAACTACACGATATATAGAACAAATAAGGGAATTAACCAAAATGATGGCGTTATTGCGTATGTGAATAGTAATATCAATGTTACCGTTACCGAACCACATTGTAACGATGGAAATTGTTTAATTCTCACAATGCATCCCCAGACTACGATAATTTGTTCATACAGGCCTCCAAGTTTTCATAACCCTAATAAGTATCTAGACTCACTTAACGAAATACTTACAAATATAAAAACCAATACAATTATTTTAACCGGGGATATTAATCTTGATATAATGCCAGATAAAATATTAGGCCATTCTGCTGATTATATTACAATGTTGGCCACTCATGGTATTCGTCAATGTATAAATCTACCTACAAGGAATAAGGCATGCTTGGATCATTTTATGGCTAAATGTAACCAAGCAATAAACATTTTTGTGTTCGAAGAATTAACAGATCATGCTCCCGTTTTAATGTATATCGATAAAACATTGATAAAGAAAACTAAATTAATACTTGAAAATACGTTGGTAGACTATGATATGGTGATGAATGCCGTGTCTAAGTTAGACTGGGAAAAACTGTATAGTACAATAGAAATAAACACTGCAACTGACATTATTGTTAATAGCTTACAAACAATAGCTTTAGATAATACCAAAATTATCAAGATATCTAATAAATACAAAAATTTAAAGCCATGGATCACAAGAGGGGTTATTATATCTATTAGGAAAAGAAATAAACTGCATCAAAATTTGAGGAAAACGCCTGACGATGACGCGTTAAAACTAAAATATAAAAAGTATCGAAACTGCTGCAATAATCTAATAAAAACATTGAAGATACAATACTATCAAACTAAATTAGACCTAAATAAAGGTAACATAAAAGAGACCTGGAAAACAATAAAGGATTTTTGTAATTTAAACAGTGTTCGTGCTAATACACAAGACTTGCTTGGCCAGTTTGATTCACCGGTAGATTCTCTAAATAACGTTAATAACTATTTTGTAACTGTTGGTAAAGCCCTGGCAGATCTCACCCTTAATAAGATTAAAAAAAGTGACACAGAATTAGCTAATACAGTTCCGGATAATTGCAGTCCCCCTTATTCAATGTCTTTTTTTCCCTACAGACCATCTAGAGGTTAAATCTGTAATAAATAATTTGAAATCTAATAGTGCCCCAGGCTGGGATAAACTTACGTGCAAATTATTTAAAACTTCTGTAGACCATCTCTGTAAACCCATTGCGTATTGGTGTAACCTCAGCTTTGAAAAGGGGAGGTTCCCAGCTCACTGCAAAAAGGCTGTGGTGGCTCCAATATATAAGTCGGGTGATAAATCAATGCCTTCAAATTATAGACCAATTTCCCTCTTGCCCATCTTATCAAAAATAATTGAGAAGCTAGTCAATAAAAGGCTGGTCACTTATTTAGAAAAAAATAAGTTCTTAGCCACTAACCAATATGGTTTTAGGTCTGGAAGTTCCACTAATGATGCAGTTTTACAATTAACATCTAAAATTGTCTGTCATCTAGATAAAGGACAGAAATGTATAGGAGTTTTCTTGGATATGAAGAAAGCATTTGACACCGTTTCCATTCCAGTGTTGTTGGCTCGTCTGGGAAACATTGGGGTAAGAGGAACTCCGTTTTCTTGGTTCAGTGAATACCTAATGAACAGAAGCCAAAGAACCAAACTAGATAAGCACATTAGTGATCCGGCAGTTTGCACATACGGAGTACCGCAGGGAAGTACACTAGGTCCTACCCTGTTTCTCATATACGTCAATGAACTGTGCAATTTGGAAATCCGGGATGCGGAGCTCCTTATGTTTGCTGATGATACCGTGATTCTTTTCCATGGTTCTTCATGGGAATCCGTAAAGAGTATAGCGGAAGATGGTCTGTGTCAGGTGACTCGATGGCTGGAAAGCAATCTACTCACTCTCAACATACAAAAAACAAAATACATCTGTTTCCACAAAACGGCTGCTTCCCAGCCACCGCTTTCCTTCAGTGTTACAATACACACTTTTCCCTGTAATAAAAATTTAAACAAAATATCTAGCTGTAATTGTTTAAAGTTAGATAAAACAAATAACATTAAGTACTTAGGAGTAACACTGGACGAGAAACTTAATTGGATACCCCATATACATAATTTATCGAAACGCATACGGAGGCTCATAATTGTATTTAAGAATTTAAGAATGATAGGAAATAAACACCTTCTAATACAAATATATAACGCATTGTGTCACTGCCTTATCATCTATTGTATCAGTTCCTGGGGTGGCGCGTCCAAAACATATCTTATCGAAGCAGAACGCGCACAAAGGGCTGTTCTTAAAACTATGTTGTTTCTCCCATATAGGCATCCTACTACTCTTGTATATAAGTTGTCTAATATTCTAAGTGTAAGAAAAAATTATATTCATCAATGCCTTCAGCGCTATCATAAAAATACATTGTGCAGCACTCGGTCAAACAGTAAAAGAAATTTCAGATGCCCCTTGCCCCACTTTAAAACTACATTTGCTAGAAAACATTATGACTACCTAGCTCCTCGTCTTTATAATAACCTATGCAAACATGCCGGGGATATAACCAATTTAAGTTTCTATCAATTAAAGAAAGTAATTTTGGATTGGTTAAGTAATCTAGATTATGACTCATGCGAGAAAATCATTACTTTTGTATACACATGAAACATGCATTACTATGTTACCATTTACATAATTTATCACTAATACATAATACACCTCCAGGCACTCGGCAAAATACATAACTAAACATATACAATAATTATATCATGGAATCCTACATACACGCACGTACAATCACACATACAAACACACACGCACACAAACACACGACGCTCACAGATACACACACACACACACACACACACACACACCACTTTTATTTTTTTCACTTTTATAACATTTTTAACGTTTTTTTTGTTTTAAATTGTATTCGACATTATAAAACTTGTACACGAAAGAGACTGACTTCTGACATACAGGGTATCCTAGTTCAGAAGCCAGGGTAACATTCATTTGTATAAAAATTGTTTGATGTCAATAAAGTTACTATTATTATTATTATTATTTTAGAATGAACAACAGCTACCCCGCAAGAACCGTCTAGCTATATACTTTCTCTTCATTAAATATGTTAACTTTCACCAGATTCATTGTATATATCCATCTCTATCAACAATCACTATCACCGGGTTCAGTCTTAACCCGTACAGGGGTCTTTGTGAAATATAAACAATTTTATGGCACGATCTTATTCAAAGCTAACGCCGTCTCATAAAAAAACAAATACAATACCTGTGTACTTGCTTTTTGAGTAAGATTACCAGTTTATCTATTTATTTTAAAAATATGGTTTTAATTTTCTTTCCTCTTTCTACCTACCCTGCCAAAGATCATAATCTGGCGTAATAATATTTATAAACATTGCGGGATAAGTATGTAACAAAGTATTGCCAGTAAATTTCGTACCAGTCTTTTCGCAACAATATACAGTTAATTTTCATCATGATCAAAATCATGTTTAGATATCTTAAATAAATGGGTATACAAGTTTCGTGTCTAGGCCACTCATCGTTAAAGAGTTCTCTCCAGAAGAGACAATCCTGAATGCATCATCGGTTTATGTACGAAGTCATGTTTGAGTATTTAAATCGAACGTGTATGTGCGCAATTTAAGGTGAGAACTTTTAACCACCGAAGAGTTTCTCGTGTGAAGAACCTAAATCCAATATCAATTTATAGAGAATTAATGTATAGGCAAAATCACACATTTGAACGTAACATTGCAGCTCGAGACTAACAATAATAAAAATAATAAAGTTTTATCGCGATTTGTTATTTTTTCGGGATAAATGGTTTTTAAACCCAACATCATCGGTGAAACTTGGGTGTACTCAGTACACCTCTGCCACCCCCTCTGGGGAATATAGGCGTGACGGTGTTGATTTGTTTTTATATTTTTTATTTTAAGTTTAAGATATAAATAAGCCTAGTGATTAGACCGTTAGACTGCAAAGTCAGAGGTCTCAGGTTCAAACCCAAGCACGCACCTCTGTCTTTTCGAAAGCAAGTGCGTATTAATAAATTAACTATCACTTGCTTTAACGGTGAAGGAAAACTTCGTGAGAAAATCTGCATGCCTAAGAGTTTCTTGAAGGTGTGTGAAGTTTGCCAACCCGCACTGGGCCAGCGTGGTAGACTATGGCCTAGATTATTTCAGTTTTAGCGTGACTCAGCTTAGAAGGACGATTCAGCGCAGCGCATAAGACGCTCCGCCCACTCGAATGTGTCGAATAGTCGCGGGTTAGATTCTTGCACGGGACAAATCTTTGTATGATCCACAATTATTTGTTCCGGTCAGGGTATTTGTGTATGTGAAATTTCATGTTCGTAAACGCACACTAAGTTTTTTAAATAAAATAAAAAAAGTTTGAGAGTAGGTTTGTGCCCAACGGTGGGACAGTTTCTTAACAGGGCTAATAAGATGTTACCATACCAAATTTCATTGAAATCCGTTCGATACTTTTTTCGTGACTGAAACACAAAGAGACAGCCAGACAGACAATAATTCCAAAAAAAATTGTTTCAGCCTCTATATCGATAAGAAAGTGTACCCCAATTATAATCTTCAAAAAATATTCTATTCATTCAAAACAGATTCGAATACAGTTTTATTATATGTACAGATTTCAAAATTCACTTAATTTTCCTTAGGTGAATGCAAGGGACCAAATGAGCATTTCTCGTGTGGAAGCGCTTGCGATAATGTCTGTTCCACACTAAGCAAGCAAAATCAGACAAACTGTCCTAATACTAACCAAAAATGTAAGCCCATGTGCTACTGTGACAAGGATTATGCTCGGAACGAAGATGGAATATGCATACCTATCGACCAATGCGGAGGTAAGAACCAAAATAGGGTCAATTTATTTGTGTTGTCAGTAACGAGCATGTTAAATATAGATAAAACAGTAGTATCGCATTATTATTTCCACTGAGTATGTTTTAAAATTTATCAAAGTTTAATTTTCACTTGATGTTACATTGATCAAGGAAAAAGCATCTATAGCTCTTGCTAATGATCACACAAGAGTGTGATTTATGCCCATCCAGAAACATCTCGTTGAAATTATATGAAATTCGGTACTATATTAGTACAACTAAATTTATCTACACTGTTCATACAGTTTCATGCCATGGAGACTCAAATGCAATAACAGGATGTGGCATCCACTGTGGTAGACGTTGTTCCAGCTATAAAAAAGGGCCTGCTATCTGTCATGCTTTATGCTTACAAAATGCATGCGACTGCAAACAGAATTACGTATACGACGATAATATAGACAAATGCGTACTGTTTAAGGATTGTAGTAAGTATGGTTGAATTTTATCTTACTAAAATAACCTCGCGGAGACCTCTTTCAACGCAATAGAAAGGCGCCAGGATCTTGAAACTGAATACACCGGTGCCCCTCTTTTGTGTCTAGCATGGTTGTGTAATTCTCCCGAATCTTAGGGGTAATCACGACGACGAAGAGCCTTTGAAATTGCCATATAGTGTTGCTATTGCCGTATGACCTTTTTCAAATTACATATATTGATTGTCTATCTATCTATATCATCACGCCAGCTCCCTTACGGGGTAGGCAGAGAGTACAGAGTTCCAACAGGTTCTTTCCTGACATACCTCCCTGACTTCCTCTACTCTCATAGTTCGTCTCATACACGCTCGCCGGTTACGGAGACTCCTGACTTGTCCTTCAGATAAAACCATAGATAGATATTGATTGTATTGTATTGAAGTTAGATAGGCCAACCAATCGGCACTGGGACCTGTTCGTGAAGTATGACCTAATTTCTCTCACCATAGGAGAGAAATCCTTTACCCAGCAGTGCTATAGACTAATATATAGTACTATTTTTACAGCACCATCCTGCAAAGCAAATGAAACTTACGACTTATGTGCCAACAGTGGATGCCGGAAGTGGAAATGTTCAGATCCAGGGGTACTTTGCATTGACTCTATAAAGTGCGAAGGTGGATGCGTCTGCAAGGACGGATATCTGCAAGATAAACATGGAAACTGTATACTAGAAGACGAATGCTCAAGTTAGTTTTAAAGTACTTGAAACCATAAGCCGCAGCAAAAGTATAGTGTTCGATAAATAAAGAAAATTGTCATTTCATCATATCATGATAATATCGCTCCATACTTAATATATTAAAGTTCCATAATTATTATAATCATCATACTAGAATTGAAAAATCATACTAGAATAGAAAATTGTGAGTGTGACTTGGATGAGTAAGGGATGAAATGAAGTAAAAAGAAGGTTGTAGGAGACAGAACAGTTTCACGAGAAATAATGGACAAGATTTTTAAATATCTACTACTAAAAGAACAAAATTAAACAATTATCTCAAGCAACCCGTGCTAACCAATATATAGAGATAGATAGACATTTCACATTACTGTATCAAATAGGTATACCTATTAAGTAAAAGAAGTGTTAATTCTTTGTTTATAAATGAGCTGAGTTCTAGATATCATCATTATTCAGTAACTAGAACTGGTAACAAAATGTCATTAAGATTATTTAGTTTATTACGTATTTTAATAGCGCATGGGGAAATCCTTTGTCAAGTTATTCAACAAATTCTTAAATTTACTAATAAATTAAATCTCGAGGAACTTTGGTTTCTGCTTATCCTACAAAAGCGATGCCAAAGCAATATGCAATCTGAGGTATACCTTTAATTGCTTACGAGCACTTATTTTAATTAGAAGAACTGTTTCATTTCAATCTCTCAAGTCTCAGTTAGTTAATTGGAAAACCTTACAATCAAAAAATGTATATGTATGGACGAGTGTTTTCCGCATGTCCATAGAAATTGAAATGACTTACGTCGAACTTAATTACTTTGCTTATTTTATTGTCCGACAATTAATGTGCTTTCAATTATCCTGATACATATTTTTAAATATTAAGAAATTGTTTATTCTATCAGCACCAGCAGATACCACTACGAATGCAACACCAACTAAGGTGAACACCACTGAAGCTTTGGCAAGACTAAATAAAGGAAGCATCGCTCTAACTGGAGAATTTCTGTATGTAAGTATCTCAGATTATTTGGCAACTAGTAGATTTTTCATTTATTGTATACCTTTGAACGTCTAAGTTTTTTGATCCAACCTTGCAATAATTTTGAAATCAACATCACATCGACTTCCATTGTAGGACATAGGTTTCCTCATATATCGCGACGACGACTCACTTTTAGCTGTTCGTTTTAATTGATAGTTCATCGCAGTACAATCGTATTAATCTAAATTATACAAATAAATTAAATTGAGGTATCTATTTGTTATGTCAAAATAAAAGCTTTTTAATAAACGTATGTGAAAGTATATACGGTACCTATAACAAAAATACAATTTTTAAAAATTTTGTCTGTCTGTTTGTTCCAACAAATCTCCAAAACGACTAGACCGATTTAGACGGTACTTTCATTGATTTTATTTAAGAAATATCTTCCTTTGTTAAATTTCATGCGGGCGAAGTCGCGGATACAGCTAGTTCTGATATATAATCATTATGATGTATTCGCAGTTAATTTCTTATGATGCGTCAAATATTTTTCTTTTATATAATTTACGTACTTTCAATACGGGCAACAAACAAACCGTGCAATGATATTAACTGCAAATATTTTACATGAAAAAACCGGTTCCGAATTTTGTGTGTATATAAATTTTATTCAACTGGTTACTTTAATTTCCAGCAATTATTGACGACCAATCCAAATAGCAACTTCGTAGCATCAGCAACATCTGTGTTGATCCCATTGGCACAGCTAGCTTATTTTGCAACTGGTCTAGTCTTAGAACAACTACTTAAGCTACTAAACCTGCGTAACAAGGATGAGGTAGGACACAATTTGCCGTTATTACATTAATATCTAATGTTATAGTTCCGTATAAAAATAACATTAAAGCTATGAATAACACGCAAGAAATGGACTAGACGCATCTTGCTTTTTAGTCTGGCATTACTCCTCCAAACATAGACACAAAATTTATGACTAGAGTAACATTAAAGACTTGAAAAACTTCATGTTCAAGATTTTTTGGTAACAACTATTCAATTCTTAAATCATTGGCTTGTTTCAACGTTACGTCTACATTTATATTTTTATACTTGTTCGTTTTATTTCGCAGATAAAAAAAGTTTTCCCTGGTGTTATAGCGAGTTACAAGACCCAAAGTCAGATAATATTTGAAGTGGCTAATAAATATTATGCCAATATTAACTATCCACTAAGCGACAAATTCAAAAAATTCTCCCTGGAAGTTTTCGATTCTGCCGGAGAAAACATTAACTTTAGTAAAAATGTTGATACTGCAAAGATAATTAACGATTGGGTATGTACAAAATTAACACGAATTTTAAATGAAGTAGTAAATTTACTGCACTACTTCAAATACACATTTCTGAAAATGCATGAACAGCTTACAAGGTAGTCCTTAAGTCATTCTTGCAACGATTGATGTTCGATAATTTCAACTCAAAGAAGTTTTAACTCTAAAATTTTAATTTTTTACGCAAATATACTACAAAAAAGATAATAAGATAAGGTAAATACTTAAAAATACAGTAGTTTATAAATTCTTACTTTTTTAACTAAAAATGTATGTCAGTTAGCTAAAATATACACTTCGTACTTTGCGTAGCATATCTGCAAGGAGGCGATAAGTGTCGGTTGTAAATACCGAAACTAGTAACGGAACTAATATACCTATTAACAGCAACAAAAATGCTTCCAATGTCTTGGTGAATTTTAAAGGCTACGTCAAATGCTTTAAACCTAACACAATAAAAATACTCATAAATGATAAACTTTTAATACATAGTGGAACATAGCACAATAATACTTATATTTTTAGGTAGAAAAGCGCACACACAACAAAATCAAAAACCTTGTAACGCCTGACATGTTCAGTGACGACACCAGACTGGTCTTAGTGAATGCTATATATTATATGGTAAGAAAATATTTTAACTATTTAATCAACATCAATATTACGTTGGTGCAATATTAAGTCGTTTATTGACATATGGTATTCTTTTCCTAGGGCAATTGGGTGCATCAATTCAATCCAAATGATACAAAAAAGCGAGACTTCTATTTAGACAATACTAAGACTACCCAATTAAACATCATGTATCAAAAGAGATCTTTCAAATATTGTGAAGATAATGACTTGCAAATCCAGGTAAAGTCCAGTTAAATTTCGTGTCTTTTTATTGCCTGGAAACTACCACTCAAATCATTAATGTTTTTTTTCTATGCCAGGCACTTGAAATGCCGTACAAAAACAGCAACTTCAGTTTCTTAGTCATTCTACCAAGAGCTAAAGGAGTGGAAGCAGTAAAGACTGTCGCTGGTAAACTAAAAAAACCCGATGTATTTACTGGAATTCTTGATAAATTGAGTTACCAACAAGTTCAGGTGTATTTGCCTCGTATGTTAATATCGACTAACCTAAATATAGCTGATATATTAAAAAAAGTAAGTAGCCCTTTTTTACAAGGTCTTATTCATGAATTTAATAACTTTATTGCCAGTACATAAAGTCTGTCGTGAAAACAATTTAACAATATAAAAGAATAATAAGACAATGTTTATCTATCTATAACCACACGCCAGATCCCTTGCGGGGTAGGCAGAGAGTACAGAGTTCCAACAGGTTCTTTCCTTACATACCTCTCTGGCTTTCTCGACTCTCATAGTTCGTCTCATACACGCTCGCCGGTTACGGAGACTCTTGACTTTTTCATCAGATAAGACTCTGTTTATTTGGTCGTGGTAAGATAGTCTAGGTCTTCCCCGGTACCTGCATCCTTCCACTTACACATTGTATATCTGTTTTATCATTCTTTCCTCTGGCATTCTTTCTATATGCCCGAACCAACGGAGCACGCCCTTTCTCATCTTTACACCGATACTATCTTTCATACCTACTCGCTGTCTTACTACGCTGTTGCTAATGCGGTCGGTCAGCTTCACTCCGCACATCTTCCGCAGAGCTCGCATTTCTACCGCATTTATCCTACTTTCATTCTCCTTCTTACATACCCAGCTCTCGCTACCATATAACAGCGTTGGGACAAGAACTCCGTTATGTATGGCCAGCTGCGCAATGTTTATATTTTATTTATTTTAATATTTACCTCGTTTTCATAGGACAACGTTACAGAAATTTTCAAGAAAGACTCAAATGGATTTCGTGGAATGTTAAAACGTGAACAACCTATTTATATTTCGGATGCGGTACAAAAAGCATTTATATCCGTAGATGAAACTGGGACCGAAGCGGCAGCGGCTACTGGTATGTAGAGACGTGTCATAATTTTTTTAAAATAGTACCTTCCTATATTAATTTGTTTTTTTTAATTTAGCCTAACTAAATGTACCGCAAGTCCGGGGCAAGTTTCTCTATAGTTTGTGAGTCTAGATAGGCTTATCTCTCTAAATCTATACCTTGAACTTCGCATTTCTATCTCAATACTTTCTGCTTTTCTATTACAACTTTTTCACCACGTGGAAATGTCGTTTATATAGTACCTAATATTAACTAATACAATGAACCTATTCTTCCAGCTATCGGTCTAACCACGCTGAGTTTGCCAGTAAACCGCTCTCCAGTTTATGTGTTCAACGCCAATCATCCATATCTATTTTACCTTAAACTTGATAAAATGTTATTATTCTGTGGAGCATTTCTAAGTTGAGGCGACCTTCAAAATCATGCAATGACAGATTGAAATAAGTTACGATAGATTTGCATTAAAAAAATAATTTGTTGTATATCTAATTTTATAACTTTCTCGTTATGTTATTAGAAATATCTATTTCTCGTTATGTTAGTAGTAAATTTTAAGAATTATTCCAAGTATGATAATTTTGGTATAATACTCTGTAAGATTAGTCACAAAATGTGATCATAACTTTATATTTATTACCATATGCGCTTAATATTTGTTGGGTTAAATGCATACAGACAGTATAGAAACACTGTGCTCTAAAAATCTAAACAAAGCAAGCATCATGAATGACTGTAGATTATTTTATTTGAAATAATTAGGTTACTACAGGCAATACTAAGAAAACTTTATGTAATTATATTTCTTTTCCTTAGAACTATTGTCGCAATATGAAAGAAGAAATTTTAATACCAGATTTAATAAGAAATTTACTTAAATATCACTCATTGGAGTAATAATAATTTTCAGTATTCGTTGGACGTGCCAGCAGATTACCATTACCGCCTCTCCCTGTAGTTATTTTCAATGCTGATCACTCTTATTTATATTACATTCTATTTAAAGGCATCCCATTATTTTGTGGTGCTTTCCAAGGAGCACGTTGAGGTGATTTTATGCCATATGAGCTGTCTATTGTGTTTTTTCTTCTTCTGTTTCTTAATGATTTATCGACATCTCGTACATTGCTTGCATACTTTCATCATCGTTATTTTTCTAACTATTATTTCTTTACTATAGCTACTCGTTTCTATTCGTTGACTATGGGATATAGGTATTAGTTTAGCTAGTAAGTAGTAAAGGTAATATGCTTTCAATCTCAATGGCAGCTGTTGCTAAATTACCTATCAACTATTTTATTATTATTAACAAATAAGCTAGTAATGTTTTAATTATTTCAGCTTTTGTAGGGGTCAGGTCCGCAGGAATATCAGAGCCTCTTCAAATATATATTTTTAATGCAAACCATCCTTATTCTTACTACGTTCTACTTAAGGGAATACCAATATTTTCCGGCGTCTTTATAGGACACTAAGGTGACTTTGTATAGTCAGTAATGGGTTTTTGAAAGTAGCTCACAATATTATTTTTTAAACCTATCGAGTACTAAACCTACTAATCACACAATGATTTACTTATCACAAATTCCAATATTTTATTGCGTGTTTTGTTTCCTATTGAGTTTTATTTTCTTGATTTAGTATTTTTGTCTGAAGATCGAATAGACGCCATACTTACAAATATTGTGGATTACTTTCCTAGTGTCTAACAGTTTTGGTAGTGTTTTCGTTCACACTTTCGTACATTATGTCGTTTTTTATAACTTTTTTGTGATTTCTTAACTTTATCATATTGTACTATTAACATGTTAAACTTTCGTCGCCTTCATGTCAATCATGATAAAAGTAACATTATATTAAAAAATATTAAAGTGCCTTATATAAAGCTGTAGGT
Organism: Phalera bucephala; assembly: GCA_905147815.2. Classification (NCBI taxonomy): domain Eukaryota; kingdom Metazoa; phylum Arthropoda; class Insecta; order Lepidoptera; family Notodontidae; genus Phalera; species Phalera bucephala. Next base: position 13,239,223 of record LR990616.1, on the reverse strand, counting down.
ACATTTTATAAAACTTCTTTTTGCGCCAGAGACTTTAGACTTATTCCTTGTCTTTAATAAATGAGTATGAGGGATACGGGATTAAGTTAGGTCAAAATCTGAGTAGGTATACCAAAGTATACCTACTCAGATTTTTATATCACATTTTACATGACAAATCAAGCATGATACTCGATATAACTAAAACCTATCTAAATTAACATGGTTTATATTAAATACGAAAATATGAGAAGTAAAGTACGCAGTTAACTATATGTTTTATCATCTAAACGTGTGCTATGTGGTGTCCAATCAAAACTTTAACAAAAGTCTTAATTGTTATTAGTAAATAAAATTAATCATTATAAAATTTTACCATTCTAATAACGACGAGGTGAATATTTTTAGTTTTGATTTAAGATATATGAAAATATTACAACATTATATCGATGGTGTTTTTGAATGTAAGGGACTTCAATTGAGATTTACACCATCGACATCTACAAAAAAAAAAATTTTTTTCAGCAATTATAGTGAGGACAAGAACAGCAGTTTTGGAACCGTCTGATGTATATGTATTCAACGCCAATCGACCTTACACTTTTTGTATTCTATTCAAGGGGGTGACATTGTTCTGCGGAGTTTTTATAGGCGCAAAATAAGGTGATCAAAATACTTGAATCTTTATATATATACTATCACCGAAGAAGTGAAGGTGAATGTCGCTAGTAAAAGTTAAATGTGTACAACATAGGAAGTACGGCATAGTACAATACAAAGTCGGTCGTTGTGACGATTTTCGGGGAGACGTTTGTTTTCCAGTTGACGTCGTCGGCTGGTGATGAGATACTATCATTATCTCGGTCATATTTCCAAAAGGAGTAGTCAAAATTCAGAAAACGGACTCGGACAGCTCTTATAAAAGAGGGTGAGTCTGTTACCGAAATGGGCTGCTTAATGGATATTAAATGATTTGTACTCCATTTGATTGCCTTTTGCAATCTCTACAAGACGTAAAAGTGGCACTATTTTACCATCTAGTAACGACACGACTCCAACATACAGTGACGCCTTTGAATAGTAATTCCAACAATCTGATTACTAATTTGATAAGCAATCAATGTGGTTTTATTTTACATACATATTATTAGGCTAAATATTACGATGTTAATAAGATCCTCCTTCCTATATTTTCAAATGGACAAACTATTTCTTGATATAAATATTACAAAGACAAATTAAGTTTCAAAACATCCACTAGCCGAATTTAAGTGATACTATTTTTAAACATATCATTCTCAATCATATCATTTAATGTAGTTTATAATGACTACATTTTTTCAACTTCATAGTCGCTTTGACATTTCCAAAAGGTCATAAGGCCATTCCTTGATTTCAGAATTACATCATTTGAGTTTTTTAATTCTTTCCCTGGCAAATATTTTCAAGAAACATTATTTGATTAATATTATACTCAAGAGAAATTCGTTACTCTGAAATCAAAAACTAAAAATCTACAAGGGTATTGATTCGTTCGCGTATTTTAGGATATGTTGCATAAATCTACCATTTCATTATCCATTGGGTTTTTCTTCAAAACAAAATCGCTAAAAATAATAAAAATTAACAAAATGTTGCAAAATAAACCTTACTTTCTAACTTACTTTTTACTTACCTAATCCTAATAATAGCTTATGAATAGTGTTGTGTGTAACTGCTTTGGAACTGTAACTGTTTTTAAATAGAGAGCTTTTTCTGCAGTTGTTGCTCATGTTACCTATTTTCTTTTTCAGTTTTCCTGTGGAAATGTTTAAAACTATTTTTTCAAATAAATTTTCGCCTGTCGTTCAAAATATGCTTGTTTTATTTCAACTTATCGTTCAATGATCCTGTTTTCATCGTACTTTTCGTTTATGTAGGTATTGTTTAAATAGGAAACAAAAAAATGAGTGGCTCGACTACAGAATAAACCCTGAAATCCTCATTTGACATCCCACTCGATAGGATAACCAAAAAAATAGAGACCGCGGCCATGGGGGTCTCTTTTGTCATATTAATTTGTATAAAATGAAGCCTATATCACCCAGACTATGAGCACGAAACGAAAGACATGTCATTCATCAAAATCAGATGCGTTCTTATACTGTTCTTAGATTTACGCGAATATTACACATGAAAACTATTTTTCGGATTTTATCGCGGTTGGACTGACCCCCTGTGACCATGGGGGCTGCAAAGCACTCGAAACGTCGGGAACTTAAAAATCAAAAATAAACCGCGATAAAACTGAAAAATTGTTTTATTTCATCAGATGCGTAGTTTAGTCGGCACGGTGGAACAAATAATCACATAGAGTGCTAAAACTTTATAACCCTTCCATTGCTTAGCTGTAGTTGGGTAAAAACTATAGACAACCTTCTACAAGGCAAGCAAGGAGAGATAATAGCCCTAATTTTACTATTATATGATCATAATCATCTCAGCCTATACTTGTCCACTGCTGAACATAGGCCGACCCAATCGCTTTCCAGCGTAACCGGTCCGATGCCACCTGCATCCAACGACTTCCTGCAATTTTCACAAGATCGTCGGTCCATCTGGCAGGCGGTCGTCCCACGCTGCGCTTGCCAATACGTGATCTCCACTCTAGAATCTTTCTGCCCCAACGCCCGTCCGATCTTTGCGCTATGTGACCCGCCCATTGCCATTTCAGCGTGTTAATCTTAAGGGCTATGTCGGTGACCTTGGTTCTTCTACTTGTGTATGTGAATTTTCATGTTTGTAAACGCACCCACGACACATGAATTAATCCTAGTGTGGGGCAACGTTTTTAAAAAAAAAAAAAAATCTCCTCATTCCTGATTCGGTCACGTAGAGAAACGCCGAGCATAGCTCTTTCCATAGCTCCTTGAGCAACTCTGAGCTTTTTTATGAGACCTATTGTAAGAGACCACGTCTCTGATTCGGTATATCATCACTGGTAACACACATTGACTAAACTTTAGTCTTGAGACACTGAGGTATTTTGGATGAGAAGATGTTGCGCAGTTTCCCGAACGCTGCCCAGCCGAGTTGGATTCGTCGATTGACCTTTCTCTTAAAGTTGGACCTACCTTGCCGGGCTACCTGTCCCAGGTAAATGTCTTCGTTGACAATTTCAAGAGTAGAGTTCCCAACGGTGAGTGCGGTGGGTACGCCATGGACATTAAACATTAGTTTCGTTTTGTACATGTTCATTTTAAGACCCACTTGTTGAAATACTCTGTTGAGCTCACCTAGCATTCGTCTTAGATCTTCCAGCGATTCCGCCATGACCACAATGTCGTCTATTATATATATGATGATTAATCCGACCGATTTCGGCCATTGCGACCACTTTGCCCCTAGTCGGAGTAATGGCGCTGGTGCGCTCGAAGATGGCTTATGTAGCCTTCGCGGCAAACTCCGTGCACACTGAGTGCACGTGAGTACGCCGTTCTCATAACTGTATGTTATGGCAGCAGGTGGGCGACCCTTTAACTGATCGCGTTTGGCATCAACTCGAACTCGCGTACTTGGCTGTTTACCATCCTGCGCCATTCTGGCCGCTGGGCTGCCAAACGTTGTCGCTTTTGGACATCCTTGTACTGGAGGAGGGGACTGCCATGATTCCGCTTGCCCTTCTCCAGTTCAGAGTAGAAGATGCGCTTCGCCACTCTGTCCTCCGCCATACGAGATAAGTGACCGCACCACCGAAGCTGTCGACGCATTAAATAGGCCTCAATGCCACCAACATTGGCTCGTCGTAGAACTTCGGTATTTTGCACTCTATCGGACCATCTGATCCTCATTATGGTATGGAGGCATTTAAGGTGGAAGCGATCCAGAGTGCGAATGTGGCGGCGGTATACACACCATGTCTCAGAGGAGTATAGGAGGTTTGGCAGCACGATTGCCATATACACCGATATCTTAGTGGGCAACTTAAGGTTATGCGAGCAGAATACCTTAGTACATAGCTTGCCGAATGCCGCAGCTGCGGTACCCACCCTGCTATTGATCTCAGCATCAAGGTCACACTTGGATGTTACAGTGTTCCCCAGATAGCGAAATTTATCCACCTGCTTTAGCACATCCTCACCAAGTTTTATGGTCAGTGTCTCGTGACCGTGTATGTCCAGGGCCATCACCTCCGTCTTATTGACTGATCTTTAGGCCGAACTTACGGCAGGCTTGGTGGAATGCGGAGATCAGCTGTTGCAGGCCGTCTAGGGATTCTGACAGTAAGCACAAGTCATCAGCATACATGATCTCTGTGATCAGTGCGTAAGAGACTTTAGTGCGAGCCTTAAGTCTAGCCAAGTTGAAAAGGCTGCCGTCTGTACGGAAACGGATACGGACTCCTTGAGAAACAGTGTGTAAGATCTCTCCAACTACCATCGCAAAGTATAAGGCGAACAGAGTAGGCGCTAAGACGCATCCTTGCTTCACCCCACAGGTAACGGGGAAGAAATCTGTCTGTTCACCGTCTACTGCAACGCAGCATTGCATGTCGTCATGCAGGAGTCTAAGAAGTCTCACAAACTTTTCCGTGCACCCGAGCTTATCTAGCACCAACGTGGTGGTCCAACCAAGGTCAATGCCAGCCGCCCGTTTGTTTTCTTACTATCTGATGGCAGTAACAACCTCGTGACGCAATAGAGGCTCGTTTAGCTCAAAGGCAAGAGGGAGCTGAGGCATTAAACCGCTACTTTGCAGATCAGCTGATCGATCCACATTTAGCAGAGTGTTGAAGTGCTCCGCCCAGTGCTTTAGTACATACTCCTTGGTCGTCAACATGTGACTACCGTCTAGAGACCTTAAAGGCACCCTTGCGTGGTAGGACGTACCAGTCAGCTTACGTACCTTACTGTAGAACTCTCCCAGCTGTTTTGTGTCAGTGAGCTATTGCATGTGACTAGCTTTGTCCTGCCAACACTTGTCTTTCATATGTCGAGACAGCTTGCGTAATTCGAGGTTACTAGCTTTAACAACCGCAACGCTTCCTCTTTGCCTTTTCTGCTGTCGCAGGAGATCTCAGTGTTTGTCAAATGCTGCCCGCAGGATTTTATTATTTCTATCAAACCAGTCTTCGTTGCGACGGAATTTTTTACCCAGTACAATTGAAGCGGTATCCATGATATGAGATGACAAAGTTCCCCAGGCAGCATCAACATCACCTACCTTATTAGCTGGCATCAGCTTTTCAGACAGGGCTTCAGTGTATGTCTCCCTGACCGCGATATCTTCTAGCTTATCCACGTTCAAAGACGCAAGCTTTTTAATAGGAGATCTACGCGGGGCCGGATTCGTAGCTTAATGACAATAAGTCGGTGGTCAGACCAACAGTGCGCACCACGCATGGCGCAGGTAACCTGTACTTGGCTGAAATCTTTTTGCCTCACGATTGCATAGTCAATAAAATGCCAATGCTTGGATCTTGGGTGCTTCCATGTTGTCTTGTACTTGGCGGCAAGCCTAAACATAGTGTTCGTAATTGCCAGACCGTATTGAGCACAAAGACTGAGCAGCAACTGACCATTGCTGTTCATGTTGCCAACTCCATGTCTTCCCAGAACTCCAGGCCAAGCCTCATAGGCCCGACCAACCCTGGCATTGAAATCGCCCAGCAATAAAACCTGCTCCCTGGCGTTGATGCTATCGAGGCAATATGTCACTTCCTCATAGAACTTTTCTTTGATGTCATCAGACTTGTCTAACGTTGGAGCATAGACACTGATGACATTAGGGTAGTTGCCTTTGTCCAGGTGAAGTCGCAGTGTAATTACGCGGTCTGAGATATGTACAGGGTACTCCTCTAAATGCTTTGCTAAGTGATCCTTGATGGCAAAACCTACCCCTGATCGTCAAGTTTCGGAGGCAGCGGTACCTTTCCAGAAGAAAGTGTAGCCGCCACCTACTTCCACCAGCTCTCTTTCATTGGGGAGATGTGTTTCGCTGAGAGCAGCCACATCCACGTTATAGCGATAAAGTTCCCGAGCTACTATGGCGGTCTTACGTTCAGGGCAGGCGTTGCCATCTCGATCAAGAAGCGTTCTCAAGTTCCACGCGCCGAATGTTATAACAGGTGTTCTTTTTAAATTTCCTTTGCGGCGTCGACCACGATTTGAATGATGCGATGATAGCCATACTATCATTACTATTACTACTATCTGCCATGTCGGGACGAGCATTTTTTTAGAGCACCTTTTCTATAAAGCTGAGCGGGGAAAGCAATGCCTCCCTAAACAGGGCTGCTTTGACATCCCAAGTGCTGCCGAGCCCGTGCTGTCGCCCCAAATGTGCAGCGCGGAAACGACCACGGCGTGTACTGACGCCCCCGGGGCCGCCTGCGTGCAGGGCAGGTATCAGACAAAGCCTAGTTTGCATCAGGCTACTCTACTTTTACCCATCGCCACAGGACTTATCGGAGTCTAGTAACGGAAGCGGTCAGATGCGCAGGAAATTTTAAGGTGCACAAGTATACGCGCGAGACACAGGTGGAACGGAGACCGTTACGACCGGAGAAGGACTCAGACAGATGGAGCAGTATCACGGTGAAAAAGATACAAGGAGTCAGTATTTTCTCACACTCCCTTAATCGCCTTTTACGATACCCACGGGAAGATGGGGGGGTAATATATAATAAGGGGCTGAGAGTAGAGGAAGCCAGAGAGGTATGTAAGGAAAGAGCCTGTTGGAACTCTGTACTCTCTGCCTAACCCTTAAGGGATCTGGCGGGATGATATATATATATATATATATATATATATATATATATATATATATATATATATATATATTTGATCATACTCCACTACTCCACCACGCTTACCCTTGCTTACCTATTGCGGATTGATATCCGCAATGGGTAAGCGTGGTGGATGGAGGTAGGTCTGTGGCCACCACCGAGGCTAACATGGACCTCAAAAATTTCCTCATACAGGACGAAATTTCGTCTTTTGTTAAGCTTGTCTTAGATACATTAATACAGTATTAATTTATCATTATTTTGAAGAGTTTTCCTGTGTCTGTGTCTTTTGTAACGTAAGACAAAAAACTTTTTCACAAACGGAAACAGACTACAAAGAGCAAAAAATAAACATTTGAAGTTGTTTCAGATTAATGCAGGCGGTTACTGGGCAAAAAGCTTTCTTTAAAAAGTTTTTTATTTTACAATTTTATGTGATGAGTGAATCAATTATTAATGCCTATATTGTATTATTTGGCTTAGTTCTACGGTAAAGTACCTACAGGATTAATGTAATACTCATTATAATGAATCTATACATTCGTGCTGTTTGTCGTTAAGGAGACCCCTATTGTACCTTTAAAGCCCAAGGTTCAATGCCAATTTCATTAAAATAGGAGCACCTCGAAACTATACTAAACCCAACGCAAAAAAAAACTCTAAATCTCTAAATACTCTAAATCTAAATTAGTTCATAAATAAAGACGTTATAAAAAATACAGACTAATTGTAAACCTCCGCCTTTTTTAAAGTCGGTTAATATTCTGATTACTTCTATGTTAGGGTAGGTATACGATCAACACAATACTTATAATAACTCAATCTACAGATTAGTATTATTTGTCGTTTGGAACTTCTCTGTTATAACTTCACAGTCCAAGGTCTAATACCAATGAAATTGAAATGGGCCCACCTTGGAGCTATACTGAACCGAATGCAAAAAGAATCATCAAAATTGGTCCAGAATTACATACATATAAAACATACATAAGAAAGCATACATACGGACGTACTTAGAACATCCTCCTTTTTGCAGTCGGTTTAAAACGGTAATGCCTAGGGCGACAAAATTGTGACATATATTTTGCCGCGCCGCTTGTACTAGCCATGGTGCTCTCAGAACTTATGAAACCGTATGTAGGACTTCCAATTTGGCTTAACCTCTACCACGTTAAGTGGTAACCGGGACCAATGATTTAACGTACCTCCCGAAGCACAGCTTGGATATAAAAATGCCACATACGCTCACTCATCTCAGATCGACCGACCTGAACGCTGCTTACCCTTGTTGCCCGCTAAGCACAACGCGTTCGCACAAGTGTCTTTGTATGCATATGGAAACAGACATCCTTAGGATTACGATTTCGTAGAGTTAAACCGTGAATTCGGGATCTAAATTTCTTTTTTATAAAAAGTAAACTCGCAATGGGATGCGGAAAAAGACAAAAAATAACGCCTATTTACACCTAGCGATTTTCCTAGACGCTATGATTTTTTTTTTATTTAATCAATTCACAAACAATCTTGTTTACGGTAAAATAAACATAAAAAACACTTGTACAATGAAGGAAAACTATGAAAAAAATGCATTCTGTCGTCACTGCTAGTAACTGAAATTTTAGGAGTTCAATTGATTATAAAATATTATGTCCTTACATATTTAAACAAATGTGCGAAAATTTTACCTTAAATAAAAGTATAAAAACCCAGAGCGGACACCAACCTTTATAACCCAATTCGGCTACCATTCCCTTGTGATTATGTGAAAGCTATTGTATATATCAGCCATGCTGGCTGCCACAGTTTTCCTGACTCCATCATCAGGTAACGTAATTTATTTATACATATACGACCATCACAATCAAATCACAATCACAAATATGACAAACGATACTACCACTGTTCCCCCCAATGTACTATCTAAACTGGATCCAAGGCATCCGGCTCTGCTTCTGAACCTTTCTGCTGATCCGTCACTCAAATACCTTGAACCACGCCCCAGAAATGATCATAATTTTTATATAGCTGACTATATTAACATCGTATTAGAACTTAATAATATTGACAGGCACGCTAGGTTTTCCGAAACCAGAACCGCTAACGATATGGTGTCGATTTTCTATGAGTCATTGAGAAGCATTATATCACAACATGTACCTAAACGAAGGACAAAGTTGTCGGTATATCCTCCGTGGTTTGACCGAAAACTAATTAATCTTTTCTCTGAGAAAGATAAGACTAGATCTAGGTACCGCAAGTACAAAAACCCTAGAGATAAGCTGGAGTACGAAATTCTTAGAGAGCGTTGTCATAACTTACAAAATTTTGTTACAGTAAGTACATTGCTTGCGTAGAATCAAATATTGAGAAAAATCCTAAATTACTATGACGGTTTGTTAAAGATAAACGTAAAGGTGACCAATCACTCCCAGGCATAATGTACTCTAGTAACTCTTGCGAGAACGATGACCCTGGTATAGCCAATCTATTCGCAGAGCAATTCTCATCTGTCTATAACAACGCTTCTAACCAGTAAACATGTTCTGTTCCTACTTTGTCACATAAATCCTTGTGCAATATATATTTCAGTGAAAGGGATGTTTTAAAAAAAATAAAACAATTGGACATAACGAAAGGCCCTGGTCCTGACGCTATACCACCAGTATTCATAAAGCGATGGGGTTCTTCTCTTGCCCTGCCGTTATCCCTAATAATAAACCAGCCCCTGAATGAGGGTGTTTTTCCGGAAGAATGGAAAAAAGCGCGAATTGTGCCTGTCTAAAAAAAAGGTGAACAGAACAATGTACAAAACTATCGTCCCATTTCCATACTTTCCTGTCTCTCAAAACTGTTTGAATCTCTTGTCTGTCCTATATTAACGCACTACATGGATGATACCCTAACAAATGCCCAGCACGGATTTAGGACGGGTCGTTCAGTACACAGAAACTTAGTGTCATACGTAACATATTTATCAAGGGAAATCGACAGAGGAAAACAAGTCGATGCAATCCATACTGATTTCTCTAACGCTTTCGACAAAGTTAATCATTCTCTATTAATAGAAAAGCTAAGTGCACTTGGCATACTTGGAAACCTAATACGCTGGTTTAACTCTTATCTTGAAAAGAGACCTCAGATTGTATCTGTAAAAGGCTATGACTCAAAAGTTTATTATGCGGATTCCGGAGTACCACAAGGCTCCCATCTCGGACCAGTCCTATTTTCTGTGTTTATCAATTACATTGTAAATAGAATTCAGCATTCAAAATTCTTATTATATGCTGACGATCTGAAAATATACAAAACAGTGAACTCGTTATCGGACACGCATCTCATCCAGTGCGACATTGACAACATTAGGGACTGGTGCCGGACGAACGGTATGACTCTCAATGTAAATAAATGTTGTCATATAAAGTTTACAAGGAAAAAAATAACTACGCGGTCCTCATATTGCATTGACAGATCAAAGAAATATCTGAAATTAAGGACCTGGGAGTTAATTTGGACAGCAAATTAAACTTTAATCATCACATAAATGAGGTTGTCAAGAAAGCAGCCAATATTATCGGGTTCATAAAGCGAAACACTAAAGAATTTCGTCTTCCAAGATCAAAAATAATTCTGTACAACTCTCTTGTACGTAGTCATCTCGAATACGCAAGTGTAGTTTGGAGCCCCATATATACAGTTCAGTCATAGCACATAGAAAGCATCCAGCGCATGTTTACTCGACATTTGGTTTTCATGGCACCAGGAATATCACATAGAGTCCCATATAACGACCGGCTAAAATATCTCAAAATGGACACACTTAAACACCGACGTATAATCCATGACATAGTTTTCGTGAATAAGGTTATTAGTGGCAAGATAGATTGCAATTATCTACTGGAAAACATTGCGTTCGCTGCACCTAGCAGAATCCCCCGACAACCTATAACTAGATCTTTCCACATACCGCTATTCAGAACCTGTGTTGGACGGAATTCTCCTCTAGCTCGATCCTGTTCAGAGTACAATGCCATTTGCAAGGACTCGATCAACTTTGACATTTTTCACGATACTTTACATAATTTTAAGAAAAAATTATCTCAACATTTTATTTCTTCATAACTTATATACATTAAAATTCTCCGTATTGATTTCATTTCTGGATGATTAACTTTTATGAATTAATTAATTTCCATATATAATAAATTTCTTTTTCTTATTTTCTTAATCTATCTATCTCTATCTATCTATCTATAACCTCACGCCAGATCCCTTGCGGGGTAGGCAGAGAGTACAGAGTTCCAACAGGTTCTTTCCTTACATACCTCTCTGGCTTCCTCGACTCTCATAGTTCGTCTCATACACGCTCGCCGGTTACGGAGACTCTTGACTTTTCCATCAGATAAGACTCTGTTTATTTGGTCGTGGTAAGATAATCTAGGTCTTCCCCGGTACCTGCATCCTTCCACTTTCACATTGTATATCTGTTTTGTCATTCTTTCCTCTGGCATTCTTTCTATATGCCCGAACCAACGGAGCATGCCCCTTCTCATCTGTACACCGATACTATCTTTCATACCTACTCGCTGTCTTACTATGCTGTTGCTAATGCGGTCGGTCAGCTTCACTCCGCACATCTTCCGCAGAGCTCGCATTTCTACCGCATTTATCCTACTTTCATTCTCCTTCTTACATACCCAGCTCTCGCTACCATATAACAGCGTTGGGACAAGAACTCCGTTATGTATGGCCAGCTGCGCCTTATGGCTTAAGTGCCGGCTCCCGAGTAGCTTTCCCATCGCACCATTCACTCTGTTCCCTGCACTCACTCTTCTCTCTATGTCAGCGGTGTATTTCCCATCCTTACTGAAGGCGCATCCAAGATATACAAACTCATTCACTTGCTCCAGCACATCGTTACCAACCACAATCCTTACATTCGTTCTGTTTTCTTCCCTTTCAAAAACCATAATCTTGGTTTTCTTCACATTCAAGTGTAAGCCATTGATCATGCAGTCGTCTTTCATAACTGTGACTAGTGTTTGCAGATCAGTGGCTGTTGGCGCTATTAAAACCGCGTCATCTGCATAAAGTAGATGGTTTACCACTAAGTCACCCATTTGTACACCTTCATTCATCGCTTTCAGTCTTTGAAGACTTTTGTCCAGGTATATTATAAACAGTCTAGCGGACAACACGCAACCCTGCTTGACGCCGATTTTAACGTCAAACCAGGGTGACCTGTTACCACCCACCCGTACGCATGCCTTGCAGTCCACATAAGTGGACTGGACGGCCCGCAACAGAGTGCCATCTATACCATACTCTGGCAAAATGTCCCAAAGTCTCTTTCGCACAACTCTATCAAATGCCTTCTCCAGATCTACAAAACCGCAGAAAACCTTCCGCCCCACTGCCAGATGCTTCTCTACGATGTTGCGGAGTGAGAAGACTTGATCCGAACATCCTCTTCCAGACCTGAAACCCCCTTGTGCCTCGCACAACATTCCATATTTTCTTAATAATTAATTAATAACTATTTATTTATTTCACTGTCAATTAATGTATTTTACCACTTCTCATTAGTGTAATATTTTATAATTGGTTAATTCTAATGTAATATGCAAAATCTTAATCAATGTTGTGTACATCTCTAATTGATATGAATATAAGAACAATATCTTATCGTCCTATGTTGTAAGATTATAATATGTATATTGTTGATGTACCTTTAATAATAAAATAAATAAATTAAAATCACCTTTTTTCCAACAATCTAGCTTTTACAGGTCCTTGCGTCCACCTTGTAAAGGACTTGCCCACTGTGCTTCTAAATGAGACCTTACTCAAAAGAAATAAGGTCTTTCCACTTTAATCCCCTATTTAAACGTTCTGTGATACCATGCATACTTATTATTACATTTAGACACCCAATCAGGGGATTCGGAAATTATTACAGCGTTTATATTCCACTTGAACTCCCCGAGTCAAAAATATTGTTTGACCCGTGTTTCTATCCATCTGTCCTTCTTGTGGGACCGCGGTATACCGCCATGTTTCCCTAGATCCAGTAGATGTGAGTGATGAGTACATGGTTTTATTCTACTACTATCCCATAGTCCCACTGTCAGCACCAATTATGCTCCCATATATTAAGTCAAATTGCTACAAACATTCTATTATTATTAGGAAAAATAAAGCATAGCATATTTTTCTCTTACCCAATGTTATTTAACCTACGTTTTGATTCAATCATTCAACCACTATAACCTAAATCTCAAAAAGTTAAGTTGGACACACCACATAAAGATGCGGTAATGATCCAGAGGCTTAACCCTAATGTCAATCAGTCAAACGCAATTTCTCCCAAATACAATGTCAGAAGAACGGTTATGAATTAATGGACAGTAACTATTATCAGATTATTTAGAGGCCAACAGGTTTTGCCTATTCAATGCATTATTAGTGCCATAGAAGAAATGCGACACTTTTAACATCAGTAATGTTTTTTGAAACATTCACTTATAAGTGTCTACTAGAAATTATCCCTGCGTTGTGGGTTAATTGGCAGACATAATGTATATGGGCAATGATACTATAAAAAAATGAAGATACTCATAATAACTGCTTCACAAAGCATTACGTCAAAACTAGGCTAATGGGACAATTTTAAACAGTATCTCTTCATCGCGTCATTTCAAGAAGATGCTTGCTAGTTTTGGCATTTAAGCGTATGCGATGTAAAACTTGCAGTTACTGTACTAGCTTCCCAAGCTAACTAGTAGTTTCTAGTTCACATTAAAATGACATTAAATTTAGGTATTAAGATAAATTGTTCATTTTATAAGCGAGAAAAACCACTACTACGACCCAACCACTATCAAATGGTGACATCAATGAAGTATTGTCAAAATTCACTAAAGAAAGCATCGCTTTAACAGTAGAATTTCTAAATGTTAGTATTTTAGTTATAATGATATAATATCATTAATGAGATAACTGAAGATAGTTTTTGACATTTTCATTAATAAAACTGTTCGTATTTTTAAGACAAATTTTAATTTTTGTCCAATTCTACTGGTAAGCATATTTCTGATGATCGCTGATTTTCTTTTTCTTATTACCAACGACCAATACCAATGATTAATAATTGGTAATTAATACTCAAAATGTAATTATCCCAATAAAATTTTCGAGTATTTGATAATTCTAGTCGTAGTTGATTTTTTATATTAAAATTCATCATCATCATTTCCTAGCCAATTCGGCCACGGCGACCACTGTTTTCCTTAATTGTTGTGAAGGCATCATTTATGTACCTTTATATGACTATGGTAACCTATCTTGACCTTAAAGGTTCGCAAACATATGCGGCACGTCAGGATACCATTAATGAAGGCCTCTTCTTTTGCTCATTACGTTTGAAGTCCAGGTCTCGTTGTCTGTCATCTTCAAACTAGTAAACACTCCGTTGCACCAATCGCCGCTACTCGGAACGATTTTACGCAAGTACCTCCCAACAAGAAGGTTCTATGATGCATCTTCTCATGTGCCTTTTCTGAACGTCCTTGTATCTGAGGAGTTGACCGCCACACTTTCGCTTACCTTCTTGGAATTCAGAATAAAAGATACGCTTTACCACACCAGCGTAATTGACGCCTTATTAGATAGGCCTCCACTCCAGCAACATTGGCTCTTCTCAATACTTCCGTGTTTCGGACACGATCGGACCACGTTATGTTCATAATGTCACGGAGGCATTTGAGATGAAACCTATCCAACACGCGTATGTGCCTGCGGTACAAGCACCACGTCTACCACACCGAGGAGTACAGTAGATTCGGGAGAACGATCGCCATGTAGACTTTGATCTTCATGCTTAAGGAAAGACCGTGGGATTTAAATACTTTCTTCCGGAGTTTTCCCAAAGCGGCCGAAGCAGCACCAATTCTACTGTTAATCTCTGGATAGAGGTCCCCTTTGGGAGTTATGTTGCTGCCAAGATAATTAAATTTGTCTGACTGCTTAAGCACATGACTCTCGAGTGGCGCCATTAGGTCTGTGCGATCCATTGCCATTACATCAGTTTTAGTAATGTACCAGTGTACCTACATACTTACTCTTTTTATTTTACAGATTGTAAAAGTTTTTCCTGACATCGTAGCTGCTTATGAAAATTAAACTGAAGTAGTATTTGAGGCGGCTAATAAATATTATGCCCATATTAATTACCCACTTAGCGAAAATTCAACAATTCTCACAGAAAGTTTTTCATCCTACTGAAGAAAATGTTGACTTCGGCAAAAACGTCGATGCCTCAAATTCAATTAACGATTGGGTAAAAAGACTTGTTATCCAATGCAATGTCATAGTTATCTGGTTGTTCTAGTTATCTGTCTGGTTCAACATCTCTGAATGAGTGAGGTTAGGTAATGTTGAACTAAATACTGTATACGTAATATGACATTTTTACATGATTGAAAATTGTGTTCTTAGGGTAATTATATAAGATAAATAAATTAAATCCACGTGATACGAAGGAACAGAATTTCTATTTAAGTGATACTAACACTGTCCAGTTACAATTCATGTACCAAACAGACACTTTTAATTATGAAATAAAACTATTTTTTTTTTTCGGATTTTATCGCGGTTTATTTTGATTTTTAAGTTCCCGACGTTTCGAGTGCTTTGCAGCACCCATGGTCACGGGAAGGACTGAGGTGTTAGACGTCCAAAAGGCATAGTTGTTCCGGGGTACCCTCAAACTTCTTAATTATTTTTGTTTTTGTTGGTCCGATCTACGCAGAATGAGCTCACGGTGTCTTGAGGTCTTGCAGTGTTATGCTTGGTTTTAGATTAGATTATATTAATTACTGGATCCCAAGACGATGGAAGCACCCAGCCATCTCCTCTATTGAAATTAGGATGTTTTTTAATTTCAATAGCCTCGCGAACCATCCTTGGTAGGAATCGGTGTTCTTTCACGAGGATTTGTGGTCTATCAAATCTGATGTTATGGCGGGTGCGGTCAAGGACATGTTCACAGACTGCAGACTTCTTTGAGCGACCTCAGTCCTTCCCGTGACCATGGGTGCTGCAAAGCACTCGAAACGTCGGGAACTTAAAAATCAAAATAAACCGCGATAAAATCCGAAAAAAAAAATAGTTTTATTTCATGTGTAATATTCGCGTAAATCTAAGAACTCAGTACTTTTAATTATTATGAAGACAATTAAAAGCAAATTTAAGTAACGTAAAATTTTGTTTTTTTTTAAACAATGATCGAAGAGATACTTGATTCAATTAAATTACTTATTATTGATTTAAGGCACTTGAAATGTCGTACCCGAATAGAAATTTTAGTTTTTTAGTCATTATGCCAAAAGGCAAAGGAGTGGAAGCAGTAAAGGCAGTCGCTGGCAGTCTAAGGAATTCCGATGTACTTACAGGAATCCTTGATGAATTGAATCCTGAAATAGTTCGGGTTTATTTACCTCGTATGTCAATATCGACCAGCCTGGATATAGCCGATATGTTAAAAAAGTAAGTAGTAGTTTCTTCGTCACTACATAGAACTATGAGTGCTTCGTGACAAATTTTTTAAATATTTTCATAGAAATGTTGAGTATTGCCTTAAGTGTATATTACCTATACAAATGTTCATAAAAAACTTTTCATATAAACAGGCCAACATTACAATAATGTTCAAACAAGACTCAAATGGATTTAGTGAAATGTTAGAACGTGATAAACCTATATATCTTTCGGATGCTATACAAAAAGTATTTCTATCCGTAGACGAAATTGGGACGGAAGCAACGGCGTTTACTCTTCGTACGTATAATAATATTCCCATAATTTTCTTAATATACTATCTCCTACCATGTGCACCTTCATGTGTATGCATCCGTACTGTGTATTTGGTAACTTCGCAGTATATGCGTCCCACAGACTTCGTGACCGAGCCCCTCAGTTGCATCTTCAGTCAGAACAAGAGACATATCGCCAATTATCGCGGCTGTCCCAATCCCACTTAGGTGAAAACACCGGAACTTGTTAAGCTTTATTCAGGTGGCTTGGTCTCCAACCCTTGATAAAATAAAATTCAAGTCAAATCAAATTCTCAACACCAAATTAAGTTTCAAAACAATAAAGGATTAGGTTTTGTCTGGGAGTCTGTGAAATTGGTTTTCGGATTGTGATTTTCGAATGTTATTGTGTCAAGAACACTACTTAATCTATGAACTTTGGAATTTAAGATAGTTATAGATAAGTTATGTCACTTAGAAAATAAATGCCGCCCATGTGACTCCTGCATTTCATTTATGCCAGTACCAAATATTACATTGGCGAACGAGGACTAATAGTGGATACGAACGAAATCAGTTGGTGATTGGCGGCGTCAAGTTTTTAAGTCTACCTCAGGAGAATGTCGACCGGAAAAGTCAACGAGTTCGACATAAAGACGGGGGTATGGTCGTTGTACGTAGAACTACTCGAGATGTATTTTGCGGCGAATAAAAATGACTCGGCATTGTAAGTTTGGGGGCAATTTCAGTGAGAATTTGCGTGATCAGTTCGTGTGCGGGCTGAGAAGTGATCTTATTCGGCACAGATTATATGCGGAAAGTGACGGTTTGAGTTTTGCTGATGCGGTAAAGATCGCTACTTCAATGGAGGCTGCGGAGCGAGATGCAGCGATGGTGGACGTGTCGAATGCAGCGGGAAGCAGTTAAGGCGTTTTGGGTTTCTACTCGTTAACGGGGTCGGGCAAGAGAGGGCGCCAGGAGTTTGCTAGTCGTGGCGGGCGCGGAATGCGCAGAAATCATACGACCTGGAATGAGGAACTGGAACGGAATAGAGTTCTTGCAAAGGACACAAGGGTTGGCGTCATTCGGCGTTGCCAGGGATGTGGTGCGACCAACCACGAGTACGGCGCTTGTCGATTCCGGAATTATGTGTGTAGTAGGTGTAAGAGCGTGGGACACTTGCGCCGAGTGTGTCCTGGACAGGACACGGCCGCTCAGACAATAGGGCGCGGGGCTCTACTGCACACGGAGACGGATCATGGGGGTGACGTACTTAGTCGGGTGGATTTTCATCATTTGTGTTTAGATGATAAGGCGGTGAGTTTGCCGGTGTCTATTGAAGGGAAGTTAATTGATATGGAGGTCTATACAGGCACTGCTGTATCGTGTATTAGGACCAGGACGTATGAGAAGTATTTCACGGACTTTAGACTTTTGCCGACAAGGCTCAGTTTGAATTTTTATGATGAATCGGTGCTGAGGCCGGTGGTGATTATGAAGCCTATGGTTTCTTATGGTTATGTTAGGATGAGGTTAGAGCTGTTTGTTATTGAGGGCGGAACAACATCTCTCCTGGGTAGGCAATGGTTGGCTGAACTCAAAGTAAATGAACCGTTATTTAGCAATTGTAAGTGCAGTTTATCGGGTGAGGGGAGTAGGATTAACAGCGAGTTCAAAAACTTATTTTGCAGGTTTAAGGATTTGTTTAGTGTAGGTCTGGGGCGGTACACGGGAGGCAAAGCGACGTTAAGGGTGCGCGAGGAGGCATCGCCGGTTTTTCACAGTGCGAGGCCGTTACCGTATGCGCTGCGCGACCGGGTGGACGCCGAGCTGGGCGCAATGTTGCGTGATGGAGTCATCGAGCCCGGCGACTGCTCCGACTGGGCCTCTCCTTTGGTGCCGGTACATTGGATGGGTCGTTGAGGATTTGCGCTGACTCTAAGGCGACCTTAAATCCTGTTCTACTGGTGGATCGTTATCCCTTGCCCAGGATCGAGGATTTGATTGTTCGGTTGAGCGGCTCTAGGTATTTTTCGAAGATTGATTTATCTCAAGCATACAATTAAATACAACTTGATAATACTAAGAAGTTCACGCTAGTCAACACACATCGGGGGTTGTAAAGGTACAATCACTTGGTTAATGGTTTAGCTTCGAGCGCGGATATTTTTCAGCGTATCATGTGTAGTTTGTTGGGGGGATTCCTAATGTAGAGGTTTTTTTGGATGACGTTATTATCGGAGATAAGAGTGAGTTTGAGCATCTACAGGCCGTGGAGGCTGTATTGAGTAAGCTGCATAAGTATGGCTTGAAGCTGAAAAACAATAAGTGCGTGTTTAATGTTAGAGAGTTGCGGTATTTCGGTTATGTTTTGAGTAAAGACCGAGTAATGTGCCGGAGTTGCGTTCCTTTTTGGGTTTGGTTAATTTTTAAGCTAAATTTGTAAGGAATGAGTACTAAGCTTGTGCCATTGTACGGGTTGTTGAAAAAGGAGCGGAAAAGGTGTTGGTCGGATGATTGTGAGCGGGCTTTTAAGGAGGTGGAGGATTTGTTGGTCAGTGTTGAGCTGTTGGCTCATTACGATCCTCAGAGACCGCTCGTTTTGACATGCGATGCCAGTGCCAAGGGGGTGGGGGTGGTTCTTACGCTGCCCTGCACGCAGAGCGGTCGCAAGCGGCTGGTTGTTTATGCGTCGCGTACGCTGAACGACGCGGAAAAAAACTACTCGCAGATACATCGCGAGGCGTTGACTTTTATATTTGCAGTCAATAAGTTCCGTCAGTATCTTTACGGTCGGCACTTTGTATTGCGTACCGATCATCAGCCATTGGTTTCTATGTTTGGCCCTTATTCTGGTGTACCGGCAATGGGTGCGAGTCGTATGTAGCGGTGGGCGATCATTTTGTCCACCTACACGTTTAATATCGAGTATGTTCGGTCGGATGAGAACGGAGCGGATGGGCTGTCGCGGTTGCCAGTACCTGTTAGCGGAGCTGTGTCTCAGGTTGTTCTGGAGCAGACGTTTTTACATTTTATGCAGCAGGCTTTGCTTCTAAATTATGACATGTTAGGACTCGCACTGCTCGTGATCCAATGCTCTCTAGAGTGGTTAGTTTTATAATAGACGGTTGGCCTGCGGAGTGTGAAATTGAGAATTTGAAGCCGTTCTTTAATCGTAAGGATGAGTTGTATGAGGATCGGGTGTGTGATGTGGGGCCATAGGTTAGTGGTGCCGAACGGTTGTAAGGAGGATGTGTTGCGTATGATTCATGACTCTCGCATAGGCATTGTTAAGCCGAAGGCAATTACTCGCAGTTACGTCTGGTGGCCGGGGTTCGACGAGGCGGTAGAGCGGATGTGCCAGGGGTGCGAGGTCTGTGCGGCTCACGCGAATGCACCTCCGCGTCAAACTCCATGCATGTAGCCGTGGCCAAATCACCCGTGGGCGCGTCTTCATGTGGATTTTATGGGTCCTGTTCACGGTAGGACGTACTTAGTTGATCCAATGCCTAAATGGATGGAAGTTTTTTCTGTGTCGAGTACGGCAGCGGCAAGGGTGTTAAGTCGACTTGTAGAGTTGTTTAGTCGGTGGGGTTTACCAAAACAAATAATGACGGACAACGGGCCACCATTTACTAGTTCGGAGTTTAACAATTTTACGTAGAGTCATGGAATCGAGCATGTTTTTACGGCACTGTATCAACCAGCGTCCAATGGTTTGGCAGAAAATGCTGTGCGTACTCTTAAGCGGGTCATTATGAAGGCAGTTCATAAGGGGCAAAATGTTGACAGGGCGTTGTGCATATTTTTGGTATATTATAGGAATTCTGAACATTTGACCACCGGAGAAAGTCCAGCCGTGTTGCTTTTGGGTAGGCGGTTGCGTACCAAGTTAGATGGTTTGAAGCCAGATAGAGAGGCTAGGGTTTGTAAGGGTCAGCAGCGGCAGGAGTCCGCTGCGGGAGGAGCGAGGCAATTAACTTCTTCAGATGAGTTCTGGTATGGGCAGTATTTGTAGGGGGAGAAGTGGGCCCCAGGGCGAGTCGTGGAGTGTAATGGTGCAAATAGTTACACGGTCAGGAATGATAGGGGTGAGGTAATTCACCGGCATGTAGATCAGTTGAAACGTAGGTCTCTAAGAGGGTCTCTCTGTTGTTCCGGCTTAGGAGTTAGCCAGGGAAACGGCGCAAATTTTCAGCCAGAGTCCGTGACTTCTCAAGCGGAGGATGAGGGTCGGCCGATGAGCCTGGGAGAGGAGCAGTCGGAGCCGACTGGAGTCGAAGTTCCCTCTGAGGGTGTGTTAGGGAGCGGGTCTGGGATTTCGAGTTCACCGGAGTTCCAAAACGCATTGCCAAGCGTGTCTACACAGCAACAGACGCGCCGTGTTAGACAGTGTAGGGTGAAGAGGTTATAAATTATAAAACCTAAGTTGGTAAACTCTCTGATGTCTGATTTAGGGTTTACATGGGAGCAGAAACTATTGTGGGGGAATTTAGAAAAAGAAATGTGTGTCACGGTCAGTTATGTCACTTAGAAAATAAATGCCGTCCATGTAAGTCCTGCATTTCATTTATAGTGTCAAATATTACAATAATCGTAAAGGATACAGAATTGCAAGTATGTGCGTTACAAATTTTTAGGAGGGGTCGAATATCTAGTATTACTAATACATTTATTTTGTTTGTACCCTTAAGCATAATAGCGATGCAAGAATGTTCTCTTTTGTATCACTAGTACACTAAATGATACTATCTAAATTGGCGATACAAAATAGAGCCTTTTAGTATCTGTAAGTGCCCTTAATGCTGAAAGTACAACAGAAGCCTGAACAGTGTCTAATAATACATTGTTTGTAACACAACAATTTCTGTGAGTAGTGCCAAGAAATTCTAATGCTTATTACGATGTCTCTGGGTAGTATAATTCAACTAATACCGTTGAGAATACTCATCGATAATACTATATGTACTAGATTTGAGGTATCAATCCTAAAACGGCCTAAAAAATAAGAGACCAAATATGGGTAAGGTCATATTTGGAATTAGTTCGATGCAACTATAGCTAACGTGAAGACACATTAAAATGCTACAGTTTGCGTAAACTGTCAAAGTAAAAAGATCAAAGGTCATTAATAATTTAAAACTAATATATTAGGGTACTAGCTACAAGTAGGTATAGATAATTATATCCAAACGCAGCCGTTATAGCCGTCATTTCGTTAGTGATGCGTAATTTAGTATCTCGTCGTTGACAAACCAATATCTGCTATGTGCAAAAAGTATAACTTTGAGATATTGAACAAAAAGTTCTCCTGTAATCTTTTATATGAAGCAGATTTTTTATATAGTATATTTTATAGCGACCACCGATCACCGTATATAGTCCTATAGCATGCACATAGCAGAGGATCAGCAATGCGGGACGTTTGACTGTGATTGGACGCTCGCTCATCACTCTCGTTTGATTTTCTAGAACTTAAATGTATTTTTATATATATTTATCTTATTCTGAGTTATTTGTTCTGTTCTGTTTTAAATTGTTTTGTGTATGTCTCGTTTATTTACGTATCATTTTCAGTATACTTGTCTGCTTGTGTATGTGCAGTAGCACGATATAAAATCATTATCTATCTATTTAATAAAAAATAAGCTGTTTCAAAATGCTTTTTTAATTTATGAATTCGTCGTGGTGCGCCACTAGAGCCTCGCGAAATATTGTTCATCCATATTTAATTTAGCTCTTGCCCCGCCACTGGTATTGTTTAAGTTTTTTGGAATTCTATACTGAAATAAAGTTCTTTTTTCGAAGTTTTGTTAAATCCCTCCATTTTGTTTCACAGGTCGAAATCAAAAATTTAATTAAAGTTTTGTTAAATTCGATTATATTTTTGGGCTAGCAATCAAAATAACTTGTTTTATTTCTACTTCGATTTTTTAGTACCTACTTTATATGGTTACAAGCGATAATATGTAAAATCTGTATTAAAAATGCAGAAGGGTTAGCAGAAACAGATTGACGTTAAGGTTTACGCTTAAGGTTTATTGCGGTTATATATAACGGTTAAGGATAACGCTACCAAGTTGATATGCCATCCCATTTACACTAAAATGTTCTAAATAAAGATAAACGAGACAGCACGCATTCTCGACAACGTTACGATAGTATTAATCTGTTTGTACTAAGCCTCTGGTCTTTATAAACCATGTGATAAAGTACTAAAATACTTACACATTATTTTTCGCTTGTGACTGTTAATTACGCACAAAAATATACCAATTATATACCACAACGACTGCCTCGTTGGTCTAGTGACGAATAATGCGCTTAGCAATCCCGAAGGCCTGGCTTTAAATCGTAGGTCGGACCAATGAAGTTTTTCTTTCGAAAAATTCTTAGTATCAGTCCGGGGTCTGGAATTATGCCTAGTATATGGCAATAGGCGCGCTCTTTATGACATCGGGACCTAATATCGTCGGTGAAAAGCGGATGTACACAATACAACACAACATCCACAGAAAGAAAAAGTAACGCTATTCTATTTATTTAGATACATCGGTTGAATCTGTTGCAATGCTGGCTAAAGGTCTTCCTTAACATATCGAAGAGCTAAAATTTACTATAATGTCGGTCGGTCCAATGCGTTGGTGGAGACAGGATTTTAGTCACTTACTGTTGAAACTTATCAGGCACGAATAATTAATCGGGACTAACGGCTCGATGTGCCTTTCGAAGTACAGAACAAAAGGATAGATGTTACAAACTGACCGAGACATCTTATAGAACCACCCTGTTCTGCCGCTGCAAGTGCCTCATGCTATCTTATTATTAATGTAATAATTCCTTCTAACTGCACCGGGCTCAAAATTTGCTTGGAAACCTGAATTGATCAATCTTGGTTTGGATTCCCTTCAAAAACAGATTGTACAAGTATTAATAACTAGTTTCTGCCCGCGACTTCTTTTGCGTTGACTTGAGTTAGGAAACTTACGTTTTTACGGGATTAAAAGATAATTCAGGTAATAAACTATTTGTGTGCCAAATCTCATTCAGATCCGTTGAGCCGTTTTTGCGTGATTAAGTAAAAAACATCTAAACATACAAACATTCAAATTTTAATATTAGTGGGATAAAATAAATTGCCCACTAGGTACGGACTGTCAGGGGACTTTCAGGAGATCTGCAATGATGATATTCAAAGTACTAGGAGTCGTTAAGCTTATACAACAATTCAACAAGATATTACAGAAGGTATATGGTACAAAGGACAGGTCTCCCAAGGGACTAGTTTCCAATTAACAGGTATTATTGAAACACCCTCAGGGATGAGAATATCGACAGGACGGGATCAAATGAAATTACGAGTTGGATCTCACTTATCCCGACAATATCCTAGATAATCTGCTAAAGGAAAGTTGTTATGGCGGCCATTGCGGTTGGACTAAAGATGGCGTCGACGCGAGGGTATCCAATAACGATAGTTGTTTTTACAAGCTTTTATTTAACTTGCAATATTATGTCTGTCTTTCCGGTTCAGATTTTGTTATCCATTCTTTAAGTACTGGGTATTTGATTAAGTTGAATTTGGTATACGTTTGTAAGTTCAGTGTCAATGCAATATTATGGTACCATGAAGCTAAGGTGGCCATAGGAACATATGATAATCCCGTCGTGTTTAGACTTGTTAGATTGGTATTGACAAGTATTATATAACTAGATATTGTTCAGGGTCTGATGATGAAGCTGAAAGGTTGCCAATGGAAAACCCAACTACTTCATGTAACCCAGCAGGCAAGTTTCGGCTTGTTAGATTTATCTTGAGGAGTACTTCAGAGCCGGATGGTGTCTAGGTTCATATGATTAATCCGAAACTAAACTAAGGAAGATATATTCGTTGTGTTTTTGCTGTAGAAACTTGTTTTTAAAAAGGTATTTTGAAATCAAAATTGTTTGCTTCTTTATTATTATTATGCCAAATAGCAGATTATACTATTTTGTCATTTTATCTGAAATAATTTCAAAAATATTATGGGTGTCATCTATATTGTACACTCTTAAGTTTGCTAGTACAAAATTTGGCTTAGTAGTCGATTCGCACGAATTGAACTCTCACAAATGGTGCCACCTGATTCGAATTAAAATGAAATATAAAAGATGCATAGTAAGCTGATTAGTACTAATCAGCTCACTATGCATGTTTTGTCGTGTTTGAAAAGGACATACTTTTAGTCCTTCTTTTTAATCCTCTATCAGGAAACTAAGGAAATATTTGGTACAGATATTCTATTTCATGATGAAGGTTTGATCTTGGTTGTGTTTAACCATTCACATGCACATTAAGTTAGTGTGCGTAAACTCGGGAGCTCTCAGTCACGATCGCGACGCGGTCCGAGTCACTAGTGTTTTATGTCCGCGCAAAATGTCAGCACAAAGTACCGTCAGCAAGGCAACTAAACGTAGAAAAGTCATCCAGAATTATATGCGATTGAAAATATTACGGGAATTGTAAAAAATTATATCGCTACAAAGAATATTGAGCAAAATATGATCTATACCGAAAAACTTATCAATGAAAGGATGAACAAAATTACCAGCGAAACATGGGCTAAAACCTGTAGTCATATTGAAATTGAAAAGAAGTACTTGAAATATGTAGACCTGGATTATGAGTTTGTGATTGATATGCAAAATGATTCCGATGACAGCGAATCAGAATCCGAATATTATGCATCTGACAGTGATTACATATACATAGCTAATTATAACAACTTTGTTTTTTGTAATGTTCTTTATTCTAAATAAAAATGTAAGACTAAGTGTTTCTAGCAACTTATTATAATTAATTCCCTTTACATAAAAATTATATAATAATATATAATTTTAAGAGCTAAATAATCATTATTTATTAAAAAGCATAAAAAAAATATCTTAAAACTTAATTTAAAATGCGTTTAAGATTTCTTTGCTAACGCTCCTTCAGCTTACACACACAAACGCGCCTGTCTGTACATGTCACTAATACAACCAAAGCCAAACCTTCATCGTGAAATAGAATAACTATACTTCTATCATGCTGGAAAAACAACAGTCACCTCCTTTGACAAATCGAAAAAGCTCCAAACGGAATACACCCGTGGGTCTCTCTTAAGCTAGGTATAAATTATTGGAGCTATTAGAATACAACACGAGTATTTATTTTTACTCCTCCATAAGACTTGCACTAACATAACATGTAATATAGTTAGAACTATTTTGCATGGCCAAAGTTATTAATGAATTCTAGTTATGGGCAAAGTTTATTGATAAAAAGAGTGGCGATGAAGTGACTGAATATAAACAAAGCAATTACATTTGATGATGATAAATTGCATGTAAAGTAAATTTAATAGGAATATATAAAAATATAATATCGAATACTGTACATTAATGACCGAAACAGCACGATTTATCATGCTATCGAATATCACCAGCCCGACCACGAAATGGACATAAAAATAACCATTAATTTCTAAACTAATCATAATAATATTACTATAGTTCTATCAAAAACAGGTATGACACATACCTATTGATGAATATTTTTTACTTTGAAAATGAGGTTAATCTATATCATCACGCCAGATTCCTTGCGGGGCAGGCAGAGAGTACAGAGTTCCAACAGATTCTTTCCTTACATCCCTCTCTTGCATTCCTCTACACTCATAGTTCGTCTCATACACACTCGCCGGTTACGGAGACTCTTGACTTGTCCTTCAGATAAGATGGTCTATTTGGTCGTCGTGAGATAGTCTAGATCCTCCCCGGTACCGACATCCTTCCACTTTCGCATTGCATATCTGTTTTATCATTCTTTCTTCTGACATTCTTTCCATATGCCCGAACCAACGGAGCATACCCTTTCTCATCTTTACACCGATACTATATTTCATACCTACACGCTTTCTTACTACGTTGTTGCGAATACGGTCGGTCAGCTTCACTCCGCACATCTTCCGCAGAGCACGCATTTCCACCGCATTTATCTTACTTACATTCTCCTTCTTACATACCCAGCTCTCGCTACTATATAACAGCGTTCGGGCAAGAACTCCGTTATATACGGCCAGCTACGCCTTTTGGCTTAAGTGCCGGCTCCCAAGTAGCTTTGCCATAGTACCATTTACTCTGTTCCCTGCACTCACTCTTCTCTCTATGTCAGCGATGTATTTCCCATCCTCACTGAAGGCGCATCCAAGATATACAAACTCGTTCACTGGCTCCAGCACATCGTTACCAACCACAATCCTTGCATTCGTTCTGGTTTCTTCCCGTTCAAAAACTATAATCTTTGTTTTCTTTACACTCAAATTTTTGAGGTTAATAACCTTACAAAAACTTAGGTACTGTTTATAGTTATGTGTGAATGATCTACAATATTGGCTGCGGAGCCTTTACACCGTCACCGGATAAGCCGCGAGCGTGCAACCCCTACGCTCAAGCTGTTTACATTTATGGATCTGTGTATTGTACCCCTGTAAACATTATGAGATTTTCCGGGTGTTTATGTTTGCGGTAGGAATTTTAATAGTAATAGGATATAAGCTTTATAGAATTGCGCGTATATAAAACACGTCATCATCATAGAGTCGTTTACTTCTTATTTAAAGTGAAAATTCGCTATAGTTTTTTAATTACCATTTTTTTTGCAAACCTCGGCTATAAATAGACCTTACCCCCAGAAATTATCTCTACGATCTTACTGATATAATTAGTTACGAACTTATTCGAGTCAAAGGGTTAAAACCAGATTCACGACTGATTTACATCCTGTAATACGGGCCTTAGTGTTAACGCCTGCATTAAATGCGCTTTAAACATGGAGTGAAAAAATCATTGTCGCATCTCGAATAACGTTTTAAAAATTGGCTACAAATACGATATCTTTGTTAGCGTTGTAATTAACGCTTTACGTCGCCAGGTACACCACACAGGTACGCCACATATGTCATTTTAACATAAATCAAAATCAAAAGTTTTTTATTCATGTAGACCAAAAGGCACTTATGAATAGTCAAAAAGAGAAAATTATTAATTACTTAAGACTCTACCACCCGTTCGGAAAGTCATTCCTGTGGAGAAGAAGGGCAAGAAACTCCACGGTTACTCTTTTTTAAAACTTAGTTTTACAATTCTTTTTGTATACATTGCATTTATGGAGTATGGGAGAACAATGCAGAACGAGCTAAATAGATGTGCTTAAGTATAGATTAATCATAAGTGTACTTAGATTCATGGTATTGGTCAGTGTCTACATAGTCCTCCCATTAACAAAATAGAGATGTTGTAGAGGTATATAATAAAAAGCATAATAATAATGTAGGAGAAAGTCTTACTATAAAATATGTAAAGAGTGCGTACAAAACAACTGGTCATAGCTCCAGTGTTATGCCGAACGAGACAAAATTCAACAGCATTATGGTACACGTTCAATCAGACAAAGGATAGGGGACGGACCAGTCCCCACCAGCAGCACCCGTTCACGAGTATGACCTGAGAAGCAGCCATCACTCTCCTCAACCATTTTAGAGGGAAAAGAATGACCCGCTCCACAGAGCCGCCACTAGCAAAGACATTTTAGTGAGCATGACCAATCCACGACCCTGTCGATATCGTTCGAGAATAATATTTAAAATCAATGAACGCTCGCTAAGTAGGACACGCTGCACTTAACATTATATTCTTCTAAATTTCAGTTAATTTGTGTAAAGGCATTTTTATCATTTAAAAAATCATTTAGTGTATAATATCCTTTACTCATTACTGAAGATTTAACATACCTTTTACATCTGTCAAGTGGCAACTCTAACATGGGCTTTGGTATCTTATTGAAGCAGCGAATACCGACTCCTACGAAGGAAGTAAATACTTTTTTAAGCCTAACAATTGGTAATACAAGTTTATGTTTATTTCTAGTGTTTAATTTATGAACGTCGCTCACTTTATCAAATAATGGGATATTCCTACGTATGTATACTATGTTGTCGTATATATACTGTAAAGCGACCGTGAGAATGTTGATCTCTTTAAAAAGTTCTCTGAGGGAAGCCCTAGGTCCAAGATTATAAATGGCACGGATAGCTCTTTTTTGCAGTATGAATACATTTTCCACGTCAGCAGCGTTACCCCACATTAGGATACCTTAAGACATAATGCTATGGAAGTAACTAAAATAAACTAGACGTGCTGTATCGACATCCGTAAGTTGCCGTACTTTCCACACTGCATAAGCAGTGGAGCTAAGTTTACCCGCAAGTGATGAGATATGGGCCCCCCATTGGAGTTTGGAGTCTAGGGTAATGCCTAGAAAGACAGTGGAGTTCACGAGGTCCAGCTTTGTGCCATTAATAAGAATATTCATATCATTATCTTTTACATTGGGCATAGTAAATTTAATACACTTTGTCTTGAGTGAATTAAGCAATAGATTGTTTATTTCGAATCAATTTGATATCCGTGAAAGAGCACCATTCACATCGTCAAAATTAAGCTTAGCTCTGTCAACTTTGAAGATCAAGGAGGTATCATCTGCGAATAGTACAATGTCACAGACATCACGGACAAAGTTTGGCAGGTCATTAATATATACTAAAAAAAGAAAAGGTCCTAAGATGGAGCCCTGTGGAACACCAATTGAAATATTAACTTCCTGAGACTTGACCCCGTTAATCTCAACACATTAAGATCTTTTACCTAAGTATGAAGCTAATAAATTAAGGGCAGTGTTTTTAATACCGTAATGCCTTAGCTTTTTTTATAAGGGTTGCATGCTCAACACAGTCGAATGCCTTAGAGAGATCACAGAATACACCAATTGCATTCTGCGATGCCTCCCAGGCACCGTAAATTTGCTGAAGCAGACCTACTCCCGCGTCTGTGGTTGAACGGCCCTTAGTAAAACCATATTGATCACCGTGTAACAGCTTATTCTCATTAAAGTGGTTAAGCAATTGATTGAGTAGGATCTTTCTACAAATTTTACTCAAGGCCGGCAAGATGGAAATCGGTCTAAAATTGGAAGGGTCGCTTTTTATCCCTGATTTAAAAATCGGTACAACTTTACTAAGTTTCATTAAGTCGGGGAACCTTCCCTTCTCTACACATCTATTAAATATCGCCGCCAGCGCAGGTGCTATAGCCATTACTATGCTATCTAGTATTTTTAATGATATACCCCAGAAGTCGACAGTGTTTTTAATGTTTAACGACTTAAAGGTTAAGATTATGTCTGTCGGGGTCACATATTTAAATTCAAACAAGACATTGCATTCTTTTACACTGACTTTTAATATTAGTTCAGCTTTTTGAGAAGAGGAGTTCAAGGAGCCAGTAGTATGAAATGGAATTTCACTAAAAAATTTATTAAAAGTCTGCGCAATATCGAAATCATCTGTTAAGATATTATCATTAATTACAAGTTCAATATGATCATCACGTGGTTGAGTTCTCCCAGATACACTGTTAATTATATCCCATGTGGTTTTGATCTTATTTGATGACCTTTTGATCATATTGCTATAATATAAAGACTTTGCTGCAGTACACACCTTCCTAAAAGTCTTCGAGTAGTTTTTAACATATTCCAAGAAAGCTGGGTTATGATTATATGTTTTTGTATCATACAGTTCATACATCTTAGCTCTACTTTTATAAATTCCTACAGTAGCCCAATCACTAAACTTTGCTTTTTTGGCCGTTGAAAATGTTTTTATTTTAAATATATTATCGAATTCTGATTTCATGGTATTAAAAAGGTTTTGATATAGGTAATTGGGATCATTATGTAACCAATCCATATTAGATATGCGATTGTAAACTTTATCCCTAAAACAGTTTATACGTCGATGTGATATCGGCCTACAAGTAACTTTACAAACCTTAGATATATAAGGTCGCTGGGTACTGACACCAACAGACCACTATGATCTGAGGGCAAAGCATTTATAATTAATTTATCAAACACTTCACAGTCGCAAAACACATTATCTAAACAGGTAGCAGACGTAGCAGTGATTCTAGTCGGTTCATTAAACAAGCATACTAGATTAAAAGATTTAAAAAGATTAATTAGTCTACAGCTAATGAATGACTTTTCGATTAGATTGACATTGAAGTCACCACATATAATGCTTTGCTTTTTAATACCAGAATTTTTTATTAACACCTCTTCCATGACCTTTTCAAATGTTTTAAAATCACCTGAGGGCGGTCTGTAAATGCATGCTACAACATAACTATCCAGTTCGACACAAGATATCTCAACAATGCGTTCAATAGAAAGACCCATAATGTCCTTGATATCGTTGGCGACTAATATTAAAGACCCTCCGCGTATGGTTGTTTTTCTTGTGAACGTACTCAACACTGTGTACTGACTTTGATATTTGATTATTTCATGAGATTTGAGCCAATGTTCAGTAACACAGAATAAATGGACGTTGTATTTCCTAAGAAATAATTCTATCTCGAGATCTTTGCCAGCTAAACCTTGCATATTCTGATGAAAAATATTTAATTCTATTGACTTAGCTGTTGTCGCATTCACTAGTTTAAACTATGGTCATAACTATGGTCACACAACCTAATGTTGCTGCCAGTATCAATAATTATATTTTGGTTTATATTGCATATAACCGCGTCATTTCTTTGTATATTAAATGCTAACAATGTAGCCAACTGTCGTTTAGTTGTAAAGGGCAGATACATAGTATCTTCTGTCAGCCTAAACTTGCGAATGAATTTATTTATATCAAAATAAAAAATTGCGTCACTATGACGGTGTGTTAAGTTATAAATATATAAATTCATGTCATAAATGTGCCTGTTTTGCTGAATGGTTAAGTTACTGGCATATGGCAAGGCACAGAATACAAATTTACAATTTAATTTGGAACGCAGCTCTAATAAATTTTCAATACCCCTAGTCAGGTCCTTCCTCTTAACTGATAAACTATCACCATAAAATATAACAGTGGTTGTGCCCTTGTCTAAATTAGCTTGACTAATATTATCAATTAAGTGATTAAAACGGACCCCAGGTGAACAGAAATTAGTTACTTTCTGATCTAAATGCCTATATAATAAGGAACCTAAGTCTTGGCCTATTTTATCTGAATAAACAATTACAGACTTTTGTGGATATGTAGGGTTTTTGCATGTTTTTGTGGCCGGTTGGCTAACAGGATTATTTAGGTAAGGGCTAGCACTATTATTTACTTGCATTACATTATTAGAGCAATCAGATAATAATGTGTTCGATGAGGGGGTATCGAATGAGGTGGGTGGGATAGCACAGCTTGCTGTAAGAGATTCAAACCGCTCAAGGTTGTAATTTGACACGCGCAGAGCATGTTATTTCTCACGACGGTCACAGAGTGACTACTCGCGTGAACATGTGACTACTTGCATGCACCCGCGGCTTCTAAATTGTATTTATTCTAAGATTGATGTATAAATTTTATGCTGTTTCGGAGCCCGCGATGCTCCATCTAGACAAGTAATTCATCTAAGATTACAAAATTATTCCTCTAAAATCTAAACACACTTTATACACGAATAACACTATAATAAGTCAACACTGATTACGCAATCTTTAACTTTTTTTAGTAAATGACGATTACCACTTTAATCGGGTACAAAATGCATGTTATATTATTTTTTTTTTTTTATATTTTCCTGTGAAGTATGACACCGTGTTATTTTTATTTATACGATTCGGCAATGGTATTTTACAATACATGATGGATATTTATGCAATATTATAATGTCGTTTACTGTGTTATATAATTAACTTTTTTAAAGCGAGCGGTTCCTCAATATGTTTGAAAAGAAAAGAATCTGTGTGTGTGAACTGAAACCGTGTCTACGGTCGGTCAGCAATGTAAATAGACGTATGGACCTTTGTTTTGTTTGTAGTGAACGATTTGATCGGGTTCGTGGAAACTATCCACACGGTCAGGCAACTTTTTATTAACCCTACAAGAAGAAAATGTCTCTGGACGACACTTCTGAATACAGGCGGCTCAATAGGTAGATCTTTCTTGTAGTATACACGAGTTTTAACACCGGTACCTTATGTTTCGGGATCTGGTATGTTGAAAGAGGCTATTAAACGGAGCCAGTTGACTAGGCTGATTACTGGAGACGGCAGAATTGTCTCCTCCAACTTAATTTTTTGAGGGAGATCCAGAAGTTCAATAGACAGTTATGACCATCAATAAGACCATCTGTGAGAAATCAGACTAAATACCCGAGAGCCAGATTGACCTAACGCTATACCGCAGATATCCCGGACGTCAGTCTGTACGAGATTAGTATGGCTCTCAATAAGATTAAGCACAACAAGGTAATGACATCATGATGGAATGACGACTCAGCCGTCTTCTGAGGCTAAGACTCCTTAGATGCTCTTTAATATCCTTGAGAGCAAAACGCTACAGTCATACTGCCGAAATATGGTGATTATTGTCATCCAGTAGACTGACAAGCCCTATTAAGGAACTACAGACCCATTTCTTTTCTAGGCCATGTCTATAATCTGTTTTCGTGACTCATTAAAAAATATCTAGTGTGGAGATTCGTTGCCTTCCAAAGTCTCATGCTGGATTCCAAAAGACTTCAGTACACATAAACACATAAACGTTGCGGTGTTTAACGTAAATGGACTATGAAAAGTATTAGATTCGATTAAACCCTGTGCTACGTTTATTTTTTCAGCGGTAAACGGAAAAAGTATGTATGAAGAGGTAATGCTTGAAACAGGGTGATAATCCGAAACTGTTTTCCGCTACGCTGAAAGACATATTTGACTGAAAGACATAGTGTTCAGAATTGTAAGTGGTAGTGGCACATTTCAGATACAACTTGTAACCGTTTAGGCAAGATAGAAAGTGAGCTGCTCTTCCACAAAATGCACTCTAATACCCTGGCAAAAGCCGGAATCAAAAGCTGAATATTTATAGTGAAAGCCAAATGTCGTGGCGATCTTTGAGGAATGTCTTGCGGTGGACGTCTTTCGTTAAAACTAAAAGCCATTTTAATAAAGTACTTTTAAAAATGTAATAATAAAAAGCCAGTCACAGGATTTTACAAATTAAAGTACGAGTAACGTGAGAAAAGAACCTGTTGGAACTCTGTACCCTGCCTACCCCGCAAGGGATCTTGCGTGATTATATAGATAGATAGAAACTAACATTAACATTTTCGATCTCAGTTCCCCTATTGAAGTATAAGGAAACCTTTAAAATAACATTATATTTCTCAAAAAATAACTAGCGCCTCCCCGGAATAGGCTTAGTATTCATAAAAAAATTCCTCTACTATTGCATGTTTTCTACCAAATCAAATAAAATGCACTGAATTATCTAATAAATAATTTATCTGCAACATTATGTTAATTTCATTTCTATCTATCTATATCATCACGCCAGATCCCTTACGGGGTAGGCAGAGAGTACAGAGTTCCAACAGGCTCTTTCCTTACATACCTCTCTGGCTTCCTCTACTCTTATAGTTCGTCTCATACACGCTCGCCGGTTACGAAGACTCCTGACTTGTCCTTCAGATAAGACCCGGTCTATTTGGTCATGGTAAGATAGTCTAGGTCTTCCCCGGTACCTACATCCTTCCACTTTCGCATTGTATATCAGTTTTGTCATTCTTTCTTCGGACATTCTTTCTATATGCCCGAACCAACGGAGCATACCCTTTCTCATCTTTACACCGATACTATATTTCATACCTACACGCTTTCTTACTACGTTGTTGCGAATACGGTCGGTCAGTTTCACTCCGCACATCTTCCGCAGAGCACGCATTTCCACCGCATTTATCTTACTTACATTCTCCTTCTTACATATCCAGCTCTCGCTACTATATAACAGCGTTCGGGCAAGAACTCCGTTATATACGGCCAGCTACGCCTTTGGCTTAAGTGCCGGCTCCCAAGTAGCTTTCCCATCGCACCATTCACTCTGTTCCCTGCACTAACTCTTCTCTCTATGTCAGCGGTGTATTTTCCATCCTTACTGAATGCGCATCCAAGATATATGAGTTTGTAACTCATTCACTTGCTCCAGCACATTGTTCCCAACCACAATCCTTGCATTCGTTCTGGTTTCTTCCCGTTCAAAAACCATAATTTTGGTTTTCTTCACATTCAAATGTAAGCCATTTTTCATGAAGACGTCGTTAATTTCATTTAATGATACAAATATTACATTAATGTGTTTTAGCCGTAAACACCTCGCTTAGATATCACCTCGTGATTACATACAGCTGTTTAGTTCTTTGGCACCATATGACCAATAATGCACCGTAATGCATTAATACTGACTACGTTTAGATGAGAATAGTATGGTTATGGTGCATTGGTCACTTAATTTAGATTATTTTCGTCAATAACTTTATTTTGTTAAACTATTACAAAAAAAGTTATGATAGCACCCAGACAGGAAAAAATAAGTTTTGAGACATAAATGGCTATTTTACAACTCATCTGTGCTGAGATACGTGCAAACACCTTTTTTGTCATGTAAAATTTTAAATTTATGATAACAATTTTATTCGGTGGGGAGGGCGAAATGACGGTTACGTATTTTTTTCATATACAAGGTGTAACATAATAATCGCAAGGCCTGGAAGTAGTTTGTTCTAAATCGGTAACTGAATCGATTCCAACAATTTTTAATGTATCTTACATTATTTTCAAATTTGCAAAAAATGCATTTACTCCTTCTGTGCGCTATAAAAAATTAAATTTATTCTTGATTCATAGCACGTAGAAGATTCCAAATGCATTCCTAAAACGTATTTCTCAAAATGCACACATACACGTACAAGTTTTATCGTTAATTGGGGTATAAAAGAGCTTTAAAAAAAGGGTGAAATCCTTTAATTTGAAAATTTGGTTTTCGTTTTTAATTTATGAAGCAATTCTCTAATCGGGGTGTCTGAGGTCTTGCGTTTATTATGTTACACCTTGTATTGCCATAATTATCAAATAAAATATAATCACTACATTGTGATTATTATAGTCCATAGTAATAAAATAAACGCACGAAGCCGTATACATTAGAGAGTATAAAATTAGGAAAGGTATTAATAAACAGCTGCAAAAATTATTTCTTTGTAATCATGTGGAAGCCGTTGTGTGTATTAGCCGTTATTGCTTGCGCATTTTTTGTGACTCCCTGTTTAGGTAATAACTTCTTTTTTTGATTTTTGTTCAGTGAGTAGCATACGAGTAGCACAAAAGCAGTGATAGCCTAGTCGTTAGACCATTGGACTGCAAAGTGAGAGGTCTCGGGTTTAAACCCAGGCACACCCCTAGGTCTTATCGAAAGCATGTGCGTCTTAAAAATTAACTATCACTTGTTTTAACGGTGAAGGAAAACATCCTAAGGAAACCTGTAACACAACCAGGGTCTCACACGTCACACGAAAAGGATGGCATATCAACTCGCTAGCGTCACGCTAACGCACGCTTTTTTTTGTGTAAAACCCTCAAAATTACAAGAAAGCAATGAGGGCTTAGCACGAAAATTTTAACATTAGAATAACGCTGGCGCGTTTATATGCCATACTACATTTTATTAAATTAAAAATGAAGGTGACAACATACTTACTCGTTAGAGTCAATAACGTCAATCTTTTCGTGCTGAGCCCTCCGTTTTTTCCTCCCATGAGGATGAGCACAATAAAACAAAAAAGAACTAGTTTTTATTCTTCCATGAGGATGAACGAAATGACGGCACCTTATTTTAATTACAATATAAGCATGAGACGGCAAAGGACATTATCGAAATTTTCCTTAACAAACATTTGACCCATACCATCATTATTTATCTATTTTATTAGCATAGCAAATATCCGTATCTAACGGGAAATGTGCAATCTAAAATATTTCAAAGTATTCCAATTATAATCAATGGCTTCATCGTTAACCGACTTAGAGTACTATAGAGTGAGCGTTACAAGATTATATATTTGCACTGCTTACTCTTTTGTTATATCAGTCATATTTCAAACTTCTTTGTTAACCGATGATTCTGCCAATGTCAAGGTTGACAAGTTAAAAAAAGTGACAATTAATCGGTACAAGCATGAATTGAACGGTAAATCATGGGGTAAATTTATTATTTGAAAGTATTGTAAGTTATTATATCAAAGTCGCCGACATCTTTACTGAAGTTGTCATCGAATTACGGTTAGAGATGTCAATCCTACCAATCGGTTATATTCAGTCAATTAAATTCAACCGTAATTGATTTGACTTTTGCTGGTAAATTTTACATTAACAGTTGGTTATAACTAGAACACTCTAGTCAATATTTAGATAAAATTCTACTTGCCAATGATGAAAGCCAATAAACTATAACTTTATTAAAAATCTGTTTTCATATAATATATGATATATTGGTGATAGGATTCAGGATAATATAAAAATAGTTCTGAAGAAAGACTGCCTTGTTGGTCTAGTAGCAAAGCGCATCGCTTTTCGATCACGAGGTTCTGGGCTTAAATCCTATTCTACAAATGTAGTTCTTCTAACGAAAATTTCCCTGTATGAATCCGGAGTCTGGATTTATTCCCGGTATATGTCAATAGGCTCGCCCCCTATTACCCTTAGTACCTAACATTGTCGGCGAAACGTAGGTGTGTTCAGTACACCTCTCCCTCCGTCGCTTGTGGAATATAGGCGTGACGATATCTTAAATGAATTCAACAAAACACAAAAAAAAAAGTACCTATACTTTACTTTTCTGCTCCCTAAAACATCAGTAAATCAGTAGGAATAGACTCTGTAAAAAGTAGTAGGCGTACCTATTAGCTATCTAGATCGCTTGTCTCGTTAGACTAAATACTTACATAGATAGTTCCTCAACAATATTATTAATCTTTAAATCCGCTCAATATATTTTTGACTACACCATATAACCTCATATGTATTAATGGCTACTAAATTATAAACTCAAAATCGAATATTTTTTGTGCAATATTGCGATTTCCCCGCTTGTCCGTTTACTAAGAAATGCCTTAGGAGATTTATGGGTGATTTTAAATCACACAAGCATTTTTTCATTGCTGTTGGTTCTGGGGCAAACCATGTATGGGCGCAGAACAACCTTTGACCCATTACGGCATTTTTATGAATTTTTTAGCACCTATGGATTAAAAACATTAAAATATACATACTCCTTGCTTACAACTTTTTGTTACTGTACTATACATACATTGCTTTACACGTTACATTGCTTTACATTCGTTAAAAAAAATCATCCAAAAAATATTGATACACATGTAATATTATTGCAGGAAAGAGCAAAAAACCCCCACCAACAAAGGTAAATACTAGGTGCGCATTGGACAGACTCAGCAAAGCATGCATTAAATTATCTGGAGAATTTGTATACGTAAGTTTTTTTTTGTAAAAAAACGTAACGAGGAATTATTCCTGTATCGCAGGTGCGTTTACAAACATGAAATTTACATGCACAAACACCCAGACCGAAACAAATATTTGTGAGTAACAAGGATTTGTCCCTTACTATAATGTATATATATATATATATATATATATATACTATTTATAAATTCTAGTGTCCGACCAAAGCTTCGGCTTCGTCCACCTTCGGCCAAAAATACCGCCTTCCGGTCAAAAAGTCAAATTAAGTGATAAATTATTATAAATAATATTATTCTAGTGTTATTTCATTTTTAACCAGTTGTAGATAATTTTTATCATCTCGTTAAGTTAAAACAGTCAACAATTTTTTTTATTAAAGACTCGCCAATCATGTACTAAATTTCTTAGGGTTAATATAGTTTCGGCTTCGGCCGAAGGTTTTGGCGATGGCCTATTAATCCGCTTCGGCCAAAAATCGACCTTCGGTCGGACACTAACAAATTCAAACATTGCCTAGGAAATGTATATGTCTCCTAGCCAATGTATACAATTCCAATAGGGTACTAGGTAATGTATTTATAAGCATCATAAAGGGCACCAGTCACGTAGAAACTTTGTGAATTAAGTTAAGTAAATAATGAAAAAGAACATTGGATTAAATTAATCTTGTGATAATCACCTATACAAAACTACGGCCACCTTGGACATCGTCATCTGGCATCGTCATCACAGTTACCTGTTGTTTATTTTTTACGATGGGAAATCCTCATGGACTTCGCCTTCGACTGAGCCTCGGGGAAAGCTGGCGGGGCATGTCGGACTCTAACCGACTAAAACCCTACGTTGGTCGACACTGACACGGCACAGGGGCTCCGGGATCTTCAAATGGAACACACCGGTGCCCCTCTTGTGCCACGCTCCAAAGAGCCCGCCTCAGGAGGGGAAATTTGATGCTTATTTCCCCACCTGCACCGTCGCAAAACTCACGGTGGCGTGGGCCACACCATGCCGCCGTCTTCGTTGAGGTAGCGCGTGAAGGATGCTTAGCCCGCCCATGCGCGGACTAAGCGCATAAGACGCATGCATCCCACGACCCCAAAGGCCCCCCTGCGGATGTTGGTGCAGGCGGGGGTCCCCCGCAAGATGTTGCACCAGGGGACACAAGTTGGTCCGTATTATAAAGCCCCGGGCTATTGGGCTGGGACCCTGTGTCTGTGCCGGGACGGACTGTGCTTCCGCCCCGATGCTGTCCCCTTCGGCGAGCGGGATTGGCCCTCTCCCGATCCCGCTCAGCCTCCTCCTTCTGGGACATCATAGTCTTGCAGAAACAGGATACGGCCTCCGCCGTATTCGCTGTTTCCCCTGCCAGCATAACCGCTACTATTGCCAGTAAGTAGAGATCCAATCCGATCCGGTCGACCAGAATCCACCGCTCGGAGGCCCACGCTGGGCACTCGACGAGCGTGTGCTCTACGGGATCCCGGTCCCGTCGCCGTCGGTATGCGTCGCCTCGCGCCTCGCGTCGCGCGTTACTCAGACAATCACCGACATAGCAGTGACCGGTAACCATCTAAGCAAGCCTGTATGAGATTCGCTCACTTCTCCGCTGTTGCCAGGCTTCGAAGGACGGTCGGATGGCTTGGACGATGCGCTTGCGCGCAATATGCTCCTGGCTAAGCCTTGCTCGCCGCTCCTCCAGAGTGCGTCGTCGTTCCTGACGTCTGATTTCGACGCCAGTTCGATCATAGACCCTCGCGTTCATGTCCGCCAAGATGTCGAGCGGCGGAAATCGTGCCAAGAGGGTAGCCGCCTCGAAGGATACGGTCCGGTATCCTCCTGCAAAGGTAATGGTCATTAGGCCATCCTGCGCCACAGGCTATAGATTTTGGTCCTGCAGCGCTGGACGCTCGACAGTCGGTGCGACTATACGGGCGCCCCATACAGGGCCAACAATCGCACGACCCCCGTAGAGGCGGCGTACCTCCTGCAACGATCCGCCAAGGTCACATTTCTAACATAACCTAACCCATACTACATTTTGGTCACTACTCTCTCTTCACGTTCGTTTCCTCATGTCTTTCAGGTTGTGTCAATATCAGGAAGATGCCTCACATCTATTTTGGGCATGTCGTAGAGCTGTGTTGAAAGAGATTCCTGACAGATCTCGTATTTGGTCAGACCACCGTGTGGATGAACGGCCTCGAGGCCTTTTTCTGTCTACTTTACCCACTATAAAGAGCTTTTCGAGGCTATATTCATCTCGCCCATCTATGTGGCCAAAGTAGGTTAGTGTCTGCTTTAGGCATACGGTAGAAAGGCTCGTTTTGATTCTTAGCTCCTTAAAGATAGACCCATTGGTATGCTTTGCTGTCCAGAGAATATGAAGCATACGACGCCAGCACCACATTTCGAATGCATCAATTCTATTACTGTCTGCTTTCTTTATAGCCCAGGTCTCTACACCATAAAGAAAGTAGAGAATACAAGAGTTCTTACAAGTGTGGTTTTGGTCACCCTTGAAATATTCTTGTCGCGCCAGATATTTATAAAACTGGTCATGGCGTTTTTCGACTTTTGTTTCCTCTTTTGTATCTCCATCTCACATCCTCCTTGATCAGTTTGTGTTGATCCTAAATACGTTAATTGGTTGACCCTTTAAAAATTTTGCAGAGCATTCGTATGAGTGAGTTTATAGCCTCGGTCTACTATTATGAGCTTAGTCTTTGAGCGTTTACGCTCAGACCCAGGTTTCGCCTATCATTCTCAACTCTATGAATCAGCTGTTCCATTTCTTCTTCTAATGAAGCACACAGTGTGGTGTCGTCAGCGTAACGCAAGTTTTTGATCTTCTCCTCCAATACGTACCCCTTTATCCCTATCTGCTAAAACTTTTTGCAGTATATACTCGCCATAAATGTTGAACAAAATTGGGGAAAGAATGCAACCTTACCTTACGCCTTTTTGTGGTCTGAATGGTTTGGATATAATACCATTTATGCGTAGTACTGTCTCTCCTTGTTCATAGAGATCTTGTATCAGAGCCACAAGATGTTTTGGAGTTCCCATTTCTCCAAGTATCTTCCATAGATGTTTCCATTTCACACAGTCGAACGCTTTCAAGTAATCTATGAAGCATATGATCAGGTACTTGAAATTCCCGACATATCTCGATCATCTGCCTCACGTTTAGAATTTGTTCTCTTGTGCCGCGGCTTCTTACGAAACCCGCTTGTTCTTTGGGTATTTGCCACTGGAGATATACTTGAATGTGACTGCAGATAATGTAGAATAAGATCTTGTTAGCATGGGATATTAATGCTACGGTGCGATAATTCTCACATTTTTCCATTGAGCCCTTTTTGTGCAAAGGAATCAACATTGATTCTTTCCAGTCCTTGGACCATTTGCACTTTTCCCATATCTGGTTCCACAAACTAAAGATAAAGTTTAAGCCTTTTTCTACTAGATGCTTAAGTTCTTCTGCTGTAATGTCATCTTTCCCTGGTGACTTATGACATTTTAGCCGTTTAAAAGCATCGTTTACCTCAGACTTGAGAGTCCCCGGTTCCATTACTTGGATAGGCGCAGTGGCAGAAGCTGTATTGATGTCGCCTACCGTGTATAGTTTTTTACGCAATCTCTCCATCTCTCAACAATTTTGTCTATGTCAGGGATAAGCTACCCATTTTCATCATCGAGTGCCCAACTCTTCTGTTTGAACTGTATTGTTAAGCGCTTAAGATGAGTGAAAAGATCCCTGGAGCTGAACTGACGTGCATTTGACTCAATC
Source organism: Phalera bucephala (assembly GCA_905147815.2). Lineage (NCBI taxonomy): Eukaryota > Metazoa > Arthropoda > Insecta > Lepidoptera > Notodontidae > Phalera > Phalera bucephala. The sequence goes on along the minus strand of LR990616.1, from coordinate 13,197,437 downwards.
TCGATACATTTATTGTTTATGTAGTTGTTTTTATCTCTGCGACATAAGAGCCGTATTTCCTTGGATTATTTGGCGTAGCGTTTGTCACTGATACTCAAACCACGAGTTTTGAGAGTTTTTCTTTGGTTTACAAGATCCCAAATTTCATCACTCATCCAGGGATTTCGGTTAGCTTCTTTGTTATTACAGCGGGCTTATTACCTAGAAGTTTGAATCATATTTTTAAACTATTCCAGTCTTCCTCAGTGTCTCCTTTCAATATTATATCTGGAACCATTTCGGTAGAATGCTCCTTAAATTTTCTAGTTTAGTGTCCGTAAGTGGCGTAGGCTTTTTTTCAGGACTTTCCTTCCGCAGGTTTTTAGTTTTACTAGATCGGGACTGAGAAGTTGATGGTCACTTCCGCAGTCTACTCCAGGGTATTTCAATTTGATCCTGTGTCTTGATAGACACCCCAGAGATACCCATATATACAAACCTCTTACATGACGTTGGAATTAAGTGTTCATGATACTAAGAGCGTTATCGATGCAGAATTGAATAAGTCGTTCTTCTCTTTCGTTCCTACTTCCCATACCAAACATACCAACTGTGTCCCTTATATGGTTGTCATTCTTTGTGGCGTCATCCAATCTAGGTATTGATTGGATGACGCCACAAAGTGCAGTGGCTTTCCCTTTTCTTCCACACTGCAGTAGTAGATGTTCCACTTATGGGCAACTATTATTGTGACTAATGTTTTTGTTGTTGATGTTTTTGTCGAGAATGGTATGCTGCACTGGTTTCGAATATTCTTACCGGCACCCTTACTCCCATCGGCTTGTCAAACTGCATCTCTAAAGGGGTAGGTTACCTCAATCTTGATAACAGGTTACTCGACGTAACGGGGTTCACCCCTAATAGGTGGGAGTAGAGTTAATGAAGAGAGGTTGTTCTTGTTTGACCCCTTGAACCCTTGGCCACTTTATGAATTCCAAAAATAAGTAGTATGGATTAGGTTAGGTCAGAACTGTAACGCCAGGTCCAAGGTGACCCTAATAGCTAATAACATTACAGAAAAACTAGATTAGCATACCTCCCTTTACCCTGCTTTAATCAATTGATATCACAAATTAAACACATTTCCGGTTGCCGTTGAAGAAATGTATAGAATTCTTAGGAATAGTGCATAATAAAACTTATTTCATACATCTTCTGGCGATTTTGGCCATTTTATACATTTTCTAGGTCATGTATACAAGGTGTAACATATATAACGCAAGACCTCAGACACCCCAATTAGATTATTGCTTTACGAATTCAATATGAAAATCAAACTTCCAATTTTTAGGAGATTTCAACCATTTTTTTAACCGCTTTGGTACCCAAATTAACCACGAAATTTAATAAATAATTAACTTTTGTGTGCATATTGATGTGTGTGTAATAGGAATGCATATAAAAGAGCCGTATTGCTTTAAATAATGATTAAATTTTGTTTAATACAGCGAACCGAACGGCTACATCTTGAAGCGTGCTTCGATTAAAACATTTTATAAGCCGCCGAAGAAGATCAGTCAATTTTTACCATCTGTCAAGTGTCAGATCCCTCTACAAGATGCAGGAGTATACAAGCTTGATTGTGAATGTGGTCTCTGTTATATAGGACAAACAAAAAGACCGGTAAAAACTCGGGTTAAAGAACACATAGCTGACCTAAAACACCGTCGCTCAAAGAAGTCTGCAGTCTGTGAACATGTCCTTGACCGCACCCGCCATAACATCAGATTTGATAGACCAAAAATCCTCGTGAAAGAACACCGATTCCTACCAAGGATGGGTCGCGAGGCTATTGAAATTAAAAAACATCCTAATTTCAATAGAGAAGATGGCTGGGTGCTTCCATCGTCTTGGGATCCGGTAATTAATATAATCAAATCCAAAACCAAGCATAACACTGCAAGACCTCAAGACACCGTGAGCTCATTCTGCGTAGATCGGACCAACCACAACAAAAATAATTAAGAAGTTTGAGGGTACCCCGGAACAACTATGCCTTTTGGACGTCTAACACCTCAGTCCCTCCCGTGACCATGGGTGCTGCAAAGCACTCGAAACGTCGGGAACTAAAAACAAAAATAAACCGCGATAAAATCCGAAAAATAGTTTTATTTCATGTGTAATATTCGCGTAAATCTAAGAACTCAGTATAGAACAAACTACTTTCAGGTTTTGCGTTAATTATGTTACAGCTTGTACAATGACTACACTTATATTTTTCTAAAAATGTTACGTAATAGGGTACGATTCCAGATTTCGGGCAACAGTCATTTTCTATGGCAAAACCTCAACAATGCTTTCGCGAACTAGCGTTTGAACCTTTTTAGATTGTGTCGTTAATCAATCATCGCCTCGTATTCATCGAAAAAACAACACACCCCTTGAATAACGAGGCAGTAAATAAAATAATTATGTACCTCATTATTTAATAGTTAGGTGAAATAATTGTGTTTAATGAGTATTGTAACTGATTTGAATCAAGATTGTTCGATCATCGGAAGTTATTTTATAAGTTACCTTAATATAAAATATTTTTCTTGCTTCGGATCAGTCAAGTACTGACCACACTAATATATTTACCCTACGGTGGCACGAGCACATTTTCAGGGCATGTTATTTAAGCGCTTGATGACAACAAACGGCTATCAGTACATGTTTTGAAAAGCGCTTACAGCGCTTCAACATATCGCACTGAGAAAGCGCCCCTGTGAACGAGAAGTTAAACACTATTTTAATTTTCCAGCAACTACTAAACAAGAATCCAAACAGCAACTGTTTATCATCGGCCACATCTGTCCTTCTCCCTATGGCGCAGCTCGCTTATTTCGCAACTGGTCGCGTCTCCGAACAACTGCTGAAACTTCTTAACCTAAAAAGCCAGGAAGAGGTATAACAGTGTTAACTTATATTAATATATTTGATACATAACCTCATACAAACAGAATCATAGAATGAAGTACTTATCTTTTTAAAAAAAATTGGTGCAAATTTTTTTTTAAAAAGATACACAATCTATAGGTATCTCTAGATCTATTCTATTTCTTACTTATTTTGATGAGACCCGTTAAATTTAATGTTTAGACAAAACATCAAAGACATCCACTGTAGTACAAAGGTCAAACACACCAGTAAAATGGTGTAATATTAATAAGTAAATGTAAATAAGTAATAATAATGATGATGACACTGTCATTATAGTCTATTTCACGAGACATGGGTACAGTGACGTTCGATCATGTTCCATTTCACGCATGTTTTATTTGAGCATATTAAAAATATCGAATCCAAAAAATAAACAGAAATATAAAAATACATCAAAAATCTACTTTAGTTTTCATTGAAATTATTTACTGTTCAGAAATTTGCGTAATTATTTAAAAACTTAATACTTAATAAAACTCTATTACTCAATTATGTAAATTGTAACAGTTTGCGTTTTAGGGTCTGACACAATGAAAATGTTATAATCGATATTGTTTTCAAAATGTACAAAATCGATTACCGATTTGTTTACTAAAATATTATTGACTGAATTTTTTAGTACTATCATGGTCAAGAAATTTATAAATAAACGTGGATGCGCTATCTTGACATATTAAAACAGAGTGTTATAGATTTTTTAATAATACACGTAAGCGACGAATCAAGCAATTTGTCAGACGATTTTTCGTACCGATGACTTGATTTGTAAATAAATAATGAGATTATTGTATTTTGTTCTCTTTTTGTTCCTAAATTATTTTTATTAATATCGATTCCTTCTACGTTATAAATTTTTCGGTACGATATTCAATCGATTATTTTTCACACTCACCCATGGATATAAAACAATGGATTGAGCACTCTGCGAAAAAAACGGGATGACAAGGATACTCACTGAGAGCCCTACGTCTCTTTTTAAGTAGGGTGACCAAACATTGGTAGGATTATAGACTTGTTGACATATAATTACCTTATAATTCTCGGGCACTGTTTATTGCCATAATTCTTTCTTTCTACGCATATTCCACATCTTAAATGAAAAGTAGTCAAAGTTTTTGATTAAATTATCCACTTTCTTGCTGACTGTAATTTTTTTTCCGAATCTGTAAATTCAGCTCCAAATATCACAAAAATTTAGGATAGTCCCCTAGAGCCGTTTTTCTGTATCTACAAGGGTTGAGATAGCTGCCCTTACTGCCCCATCTTAATCCATTCTGTATATAAAGACGAATTGAGAAACTTGTTCGTTTTGAACTCGGTAAAAAATGGTTTACAGCGTATTTAAACCACATGATAAATAGGTATAGTCCGTATAAGTTCTACCTTATGGTCACCGAACTGCATCGTAATGGGTGCGAGCGTGACACCGGGCTACTGGTTATTGCTCTCATTCAACATGGTTTCTCGAGTTGTTTAAATCATAGAAAATTCAATGTTGTGTCTGTGAGTAAGAGCTTAATTTTCCTTGGCAATTTGTTGGCAGTACTCAATCCTTTATCTTAAATCCATGCACTCACCACATTTTTAGAAAAATCAAATTCTAAACGTCCGCTACCCATGACTGGTGAAAAGAACTATAATAACCCATCACCAGCCAATGCTGAGTCAAGATCTTCTGGGTTCCTCCATTCTTTTAGATCTTGCGGTTTCTGAATTGAGTCCCTTCCGGACCATCATAAAATAGTGATATACCGACACTTCTGAACTGTTTTATAGTGAGTTAAGCACATAAGGATCTTTAGTCAGCTGTCGTTGAAGCTACTCGTATGACGATGCTTTATTGGGGAAAACTCAATGGTTGGTCAGACATTTAGTTGCAGAGCACGTACTTCCATAAAAACTTATAGCTATTTAGCCAATGGCCAACTGCGCCTAGTTGAGGTAAGAAAGAAAATAGCTGTTATTTGACGAACACGCTAGAGGAAACAGCAATCAGGTACATAAAACAGTAACCGCATAAGTGGTATATAATCAGACTGGATTTTGCCTCAGCCTATCGCTGCACTATTGTATGATTAACCGGGTCTCTAAAACATTACTTCATCATCATTATTGTCATTATTAGCCTAAAGCAGTCTACTGCTGAATATATGCCTCTCCAATTGCATTTGCCACTGATTACCATCCTCAGCTACTGTGCGCCCCACCAAGATTATTGCTCCACCTAGCCTGACCTACCCCATCGGTTATCGGTTTCTTGGTTAATGTGGCTAGCCCACTGTCACTTATTAATCCGGTGGGCTATGTCGATAATTCTGGTTCTCCATTAAATAACCTCGTTTCGGATTATATAAACCAACCACACCTATATTCCCCAAGCGAATGTGGCAGAGGTGTACTATGTACATACATGAACACCTATTCTCTAACAACGTTACGTCCTAATGTAATAGGGTACGAAGCTATTGCGGTTATACAGGGCATAATTTAAGACTCCGAACTTAAACTAGGAATGTTTCCTACGAAAATTACACTTTTTCCGAACTAGGATTCGAACCCAAAAACGCTGAACCCTACACGCACTATTCGCTATTAGACCAACGAGGAAGTCTCTTACCTTAGACGGCGGATTTAAATATTTGCAAACAGTTAATTATTTATTTACCAGTTCATTTTTCTTTCACTCTTCTATAGATAAAGCACACTATTCCACGTTTTTTGAATGGTTTCAAGAATCAAACAAACGTCATATTAGATGTGGGTGATAAATATTACTTTAATATGAAGTACCCCCTCAGTAATTCCTTCAAGAAAGATTCATCAGAAATATTCTCTGCTAAGGGACAAAACATAGATTTTGGCAATAGAGTGGAAGCTGCCAAAATAATTAACGACTGGGTACGTTGTAATCAAATCTATTGCAACTAGTTATAACATTTCGACTTTAATATTGAAATATATAAAGACTAATAACCAAATTAGTATAAGCAGAGCCAAATTTTGTTTATTGCAGTTAATAATTTAAGTTAAGAAGATCTTTTTAAAAACAAATTTTTATTGCGAAAACATAAAGAAGAGATATCTTGCTAAATTGAGGAGTTCCTATGGCCACCTTTCGGCTCCATTATCAGATCCAGCTGACCATCTAGATCTGTAGTATTTGAGAAAAAATATTCAACGAGCTTGTCGTATGTTTGTCTTTTTTCCGGTTCAAATCGTGTGATCCATTTTTCAAGTACTTGGGGGTATCCGATTGAGCTGCTTAAGTTTAGTGACAAAGCAATAATATGGTACCATGTATGGTACGGTTAGTTCCTACACAACGTAACCCCCTCGTGTTTAGATTCATTTTGGTATTCATAAGTACAATACATCGAAATCCACAGGATCTAATGATAAAACTGTAATGTGGTCATAGGATTATCTTAAGTATAAACTATAAAACCTTGTCGTGTATGGAGTTAGTGAATAAAACTTTACATTAACTATAGAACCAGATTGTGTGCAGGGCCTGATTATGAGCCGGAAGGTGGCGAAGGAAACTATCAAACTATTCAACATAGCTATACCGTGTTTGGGCTCGTGGGATTTGACTTGACAAGTACTATTGACTCAGAAGCCGGAAGGGGGGGCCAATGGAACTACCTAACCACAACAAAAACAGCGAGGCAATATTGTTTATAGTAAACTTCATCATGAGACCCTTAACACCACCTAGAGCTAATGGTACTCATCAAGATAAATCCAACGAGTCTATACGAATACACGATGTTGTGTAGTTGATATGTTTATGTGGTCCAGTTCCGTGGTATATTATTGCATTCTTCTTCAGCAATCAACTTTCACACGTATGCCAAATTTCAGCTCTATCGGATATCCATAAGTGCTTTAAAAATGCATCACAAAATTTAAGCCGGAAAGACAGACAGACATACGAATAGTGCAAGTGTGATATAATGTAGACAAATATGACAGATTTCTTTGAACGTTCAATAATAAAAGGTCTTTTCAGGTTAAGAAGCACACTCACAACAAAATTACAAACCTTGTGAATCCTAGCATGTTCAGTGAAAGCACTCGACTGGTTCTAGCCAATGCCATATACTACACGGTAAGAAAATAAGTGGACTAATTTACAGACACCTTCAAAAATTTTGGGAACGCTTTTGACCTGAAATCTATCGGGTTGACTAAAAAAAATACAACTAACAAATTGGCAAATAATTCAACCATATATTTTCGCTTTAATCCTGAACTTTTTGTGTTTTGAATGTCTTTGTTTTGAAAAGATTTTTGATTGATTTTCAGGGTAAATGGTTGTATCGTTTTGATTCAAAAAGTACGAAAGAAGAAGATTTTCACATAAATAAAACCCACACGGTTCAGTTACCTATAATGCATCAAGAGGAGCATTTCCAATATTACCAAGATGATGACATGCAAATCCAGGTGAACTAAGTATTCACGTATCACTGATGTATTTTAATTCCAATGGCAGAAATTCACGTAACGTAACAATACATAATTTTTCGCTGCATTAATTTTGGTCCTAATGAGACAGAAAGGGAGCCTGTTACCATTATTTGAATCCCTTTCCAGACTCCGGACTCATACTGGAAATTTTTTGTCAGACAAACTACATTTGTCCGACCTAGGATTTGAACCCAGAACCTCGTGATCACAAAGCGATGCCCTTTGCCACTAGACCAACGAGGCAGTGTATTTGATTGATTGATAATATATTATGAATATTGATATTATATGTTAATGATGTAAATTGCAATTGTGTTGATTGCAATTATATTAAATATAACACTGTCTCATACAAACAAACGAGGATGGTGGGGATGTACTGTGCACTAGCCACCGGCAACGATGTTAAGTCCTGATGTAATAAGAGGTAAGCCTTTTTTCATTATACTAGGCCCAATTTTAGACTGCTACTGATAATATTTGAAATACGGACCTTAATGACGCCCGATCTGACGAAGGATTTTAAACTAGAAGTATACGCCCTTATTACCTTTTTACCTACGAAAATACTGCATAAGATACTCGTGACTTTTCGAGAAGCTCGCAAGACCAGTTAGACTCCTACAGACTAAGTATTCGACGACGGCGGCATTGAAACTGCGGAGACAGTTAACATTATATGTAAAAACATCTTAGTATTAGGAGTCCAAATAAAAATCACACTCACAGACGGGCTCTGCGGCTTCTCGTAAGTATTCCGTTACGTCTGTACAATAAAAGCGCATACTAGATGTGAATCAAGGATGCGACTGACTTGTTTGTTGGTACTCTATGTTGGTTTTTTCAGGCCCTTGAAATACCATTCCAAAATCGCAACTTCAGTTTTCTAATCATTCTACCAAGAGACCAAGGAGTAGATGCAGTAAAGGCTGTTGCAAATAAACTAAGAGATCCCAAAGTATATACTGGTATACTTGACAAAATGCGTATGGAAAAAGTTTATCTTCATTTACCTCGTATGCAAATTTCTACAACGATTGATGTAGCTGAGATGTTGAAAAATGTTAGTATTGTTTGGTTAAAATGTATGAGAGATCTTACATCCCACCAAATATAGTTTCATGAATAGATGCATAAGTCTCTATGCTTAAAGAGTATAGAGGTAACAGAGTAGGTAGATCATATTATGAAAATACATTGTTATCTTATAAAACTAGCAGTACATTGGATTAAGCCTACGGTGTGTATTCGTCTAGGTTTTTACCAACCATTCAACTGTAAGGGTTGTGAATAACTTAGTGACGAATCGCCTTACTTCTTTAGATTAATTTTATATTTCTCCAATTCCGTACTCGTGTAGAAATTAGGAAGCTCACACACCACAGAGAAGTAAAACGAATTCAAAATCAAGAGTATGCCCCGAAGCGACGCTTACTGAATTTTACTATTACTTTAGATCCACTGTTATTCCAATGTATGGCATACATAATACTCACACAAATTGTGACTACATTTCGTACTTAATAGGTGGAGTTGTCGATATTCCTACAGTGGCTCAACTTTTGACGATGGTTTGAGTAGATCGCTCCACTAACAATCAATTCGTCACAGTTTCAAATCGATGTATGCGAAGTCTACCATAATCTCTTGAAAACAGTAAAAAGAGACGTGTATATACGCAGTTTAAAGCGTCGTCTATTTTATGCTATAATAAATAATGCTGCTGAAGAGAAGAAATTTTGGTAGCTTGTTCTTAAATATGTGTAATTTCGTTTCAAATTTTGAGGAATATAATCCACCTAGGACTCTTATTCGCTACGACCAAACGTTAAGTTACGTTGACATTGTGAAATAATCATGCAGTGGTATTTTGTGTGCCACAAGAGTACCATCAAACGATAATTTCATAAAGTTAATATAACGCCCAGCTTTACTTCTTTAATTAGTGATAGCAAATAAAGGCCCCGGTGATATTAAAAAGTATCATTTTTAGGACAAAGTAACGGCAGTATTTGATCCAAGTAATGATTTAAATAAAATATTGAAAAATCCTGAGCCATTGTCTATCACCGATGCCATACAAAAGGCATACATGCTTTTAAACGAAAATGGTGCTACTCTGGCGGCAGCTACTGGTGGGTGATATTTATTTTCTTTTAACTTTACTCTATCTTGCTTGTATTTAACATCATTTATAACGGGATGAAGGGACGAATGCCCAAAGCGGAACACCAGACAGATGGAGCGATGATACCGTGAAGATGGAATATTGGGGAATAGACTAGCTAAACCGGTACAAAAGATGCGATGAGGATAGACCTACTCTCAATAGTGGATAGATACAGGCCGCTTGACGCCATTGATGGTGATGATAATGTTATGATATATAAATAAACCATCAAAATCTCAAGGACGAATACATTCACACGTTAGGTGCATACTGAACTTCCGCATTTCACCAAAACTATCTCAAGGAATCTACGAGGCTATGTAATTAATAGTGAGCTTCGCAATAAAGCAGTTGCTTTAGCCAAATTAACTAGCTCCTCACTCATTGAAATGTGTTACTTATTAATTCTTTTCCGTCAAAAAACCGCATTTTGGATGCAGCTGTTAACATTATTGTTAACGCAGGTGGAGCAGAAGCATATAAAAAATGAAAAAAATGTACGGGAATCACAACAAAAAATCACATATCTCGTTTTCCAGTTCTATAGATTTATTTTTGACAATATTAGGATTTTTAAAATAAAACAAGTCAATATAGTGATAAGCGATACTTCAATTTTTAACTAATACTCATACTCGTATAATAATTTAGAAAATAGAATGTTTTATACCTATTCGGTACGCAATTGTATCTTTTGTCTCCAATACGTTGGTATTGCAGCTTCCATCTGTTCATCATCAAGACGATGATATTCTTTTTTCTTTCTATATTATGGTATTCTTATCGTCTTTGCAGAATGACAGTCAGGACGAAACGTAATTAATTGGTGGAATTCAGTAGTATTTTATTTTAATTTCAATATTTCAAGTGCTTTGTAGCATTCTCGATACATATCGAATTAAAAAAATGTAGTTAGTACTTGCGTTCCTTTTTGTTCGCAGCAACGGGAGTGGGTGCTGAAGCAGCAATATATCCGCCTCCAAAAACCTACGAATTTAATGTGAATCGTCCCTGTATGTTTTATCTTATACAAAACAAAACACCTCTTTTTGGCGGAAGCTTTCTCGGGAGCAAATAATAAGGTGCTATTTCTAAACTTTTATACTTTTTGTAATATATATTCCGCTATGTAATATATTATTTTATGTTTTGTTTTATTTAAACCAAACCTGCATGTAACTTTTATAAATGCCTTTACTAGCGGCCGCCCGCGACCTCGTCTGTATTTCTTTCAATATTATTGCCTAGTTACGCTGATGTATAAGCTATATTACTGTAAAGTTTTATCAAAATCCCTTCCATCTTTTTTGAATGAAAGAGATAAACATCCATACATTCATCATCACAAACTTTTACGCTTATAATATTAGTAGGATTATTTTAATCACATCGGTAAAACTGACAGCGCAGCGGTTTGGGCAGAAAATGTGTGAAATGTGTGTGTGAAAAGTGACCACCACCTACCAAAAGACGTGGGATGGGCATGTCGCCCACAAGATTAAAATAAAGAAACTTTATTAGCAAAAACAACAATCTTAACCTGTGTAATTAAGTACAACACTCATTGTAATCTTCTTCTTCCTTTGGCAAATGTTTTCGTCACAATCGCTTGCAACAGCTCTTCCCTTGCACAGGGGCACAAAGGGCAGACCAGCACCAGTGCAATATAGTCTGTGAGGTCGCACCACAAGCACAGGCTGTGAACCCCCATGTGCACACATTTTACCTGCATCTACCTACCTAAGTGCGGCCCCGATTTAAAGATTTCCACATCGGCCATGGTAATTGGTGCAATGGCGATAGTTGCTCCTGAAATAGGTTAAAGTAAGACGGTAGGGATTTCTTTTCTCTCCATTGTCTAAATCTAGCCACTGTTGGGCGATCCTGCACGGTCTGAACGGACTTTAATAAGCTTTTATGGCTTTTGAGACGGACTCGGGGGATTTAGTGGCGAACAAAAGGTGTTGGGTGACGGATCTTCTATAAAGCAGGCCACATCTCGCCGAACTTCAGGTGGCGCTATGCCTGCTAGAGGGTAGATCATGGCTAGTGGAGTCGGCTTTCGTCATCCGGTGATGATACGACAGGTGTCTTTTAGTGGGAAATCCACGAGTCTAGCGTGAGCTGACTTGAGCCACTGGACATGCGTATTCTCTAGCAGTGAAACAGGGCGCCATACCTGTTGTTCAGAGGACTTCAGGTGATGCAGTTGTTGTCAGTCGGCGAATAGGTTATTTCGCGCCCCGACCTTCGTTTTAGATAAGTGATGTTCAAATGTAAGCGACCTGTCTAATGGATACCCAGGTATTTCAGGCGGTCGATTGCCACTCCACCATATATATGTATGCCCAAAGTTCCCCCAATCATAATAATAACAGGTAGCAAGTTACAAGTGAAAGTACTTAGTTTTGTTACAATAACTACTCACATGATTGTTTGACTATGAATCATACTTCTCCGTACTAGTGTAGAACTATCGCACCTTAGGCCAGGCTCATTGAAATATTGTTTGTATTGTCAGTCAGAAAAACGGCTCCAAAAATAATAACACAACTTTCGGTGTGATCTTATTTCCAATTACTGAGTTTTTAGATTTATGCATATGAAAAACACATGAAAAAAGAAACATTTTTTCGGATTTTATCGCGGATTTTATATTTGATTTTTAAGTTCCCGACATTTCGAGTGCTTTGCAGCACCCATGGTCACGGGAAGGTCTGAGACTGTTAGACGTCCAAAAGGTATAGTTGTTCCAGGGTACCCTTAAACTTCTTAATTATTTTTGTTAGTCCAAGCTCACGGTGTTTCGAGGCCTTGCATGTGCTGAGTGTTATGCTGGCTTTTGGATTTGATTATGTTAATTAAGGCATCCCAATTCGATGGAAGCACCCAGCTATCTTCTCTATTGAAATTTGGGTGTTTTTTAATTTCACCAACTTAAAAATCAAAAATAAACCGTAATAAAATCCGAAAATAGTTTTATTTTATTTCTAATAAGTTCGATCCAGCTCTAGCTAACGTGAGTACGCGTTAAAATGCTACAGTTTGTTACAACAACCAAAATTAAAAACATCTGATGTCATTAATACTTTAAAATTAATTTACACAGTTGCTAGCTACGAATAAAGACACTTAAGCATATCCAAACGCGGCTATTTTAAGGCTGTCATTTTGTTCGTTATGTGTTATCTAGTACTAATGATAGATATATCGTTGGCCAGGCCTTGGACCGATGCCTTCTTAAAGATCGTGGATAGGAAAGTAGGCTGGACACGTACAGCGCATAGACGTTCGTCATAGCGATCTTTGGAGAAGCCTATATTCAGCAGTGAACATCTTTTGACTGAATATTTCAACTTTTGGCGACAACTGTGGCTACATTGGAAAAGTAGTAAAATAAAAAGGTTTTTATTAAAAAACATAGACTGCCTCATTGATCTAGTGGCAAAGCGCATCGTTTTGTGATCACGAGGTCCTGGGTTCAAATCCTAGGTTTGACAAATGCAGTTTTTCTAACGAAAAATTCCCAGTATGAGTCTGGAATTGTGCCCTGTAATGGCGACTTAGGAATAATTTAAATAAAAGGGCACAGAAACGTGGTGTGAACCGATGTACTGTTTTAATGTGATTGATTAAAAAATCCTTATAATGCATTATAATATTGATTTGTATGGACATTTGTTGATGCTATTGCGGTTTCGTCAGGAGCTTCAACATGCCCGGCATATGGCAATAGGCTTGCTTCCTATTACATGGGACCTAACATCGTCGTCAAAAAGTGGGTGTACATAGTATACCTCTGCCACCCCTACTTGGGGAATATAGGCGTGACTGTGTGCGTGTGTGTGTATGTGCTTTTGTGTGGGTGTATGTGAGTATGAGTGTGTGTGTGTGTGTCCGTGTAAAAAACAATGCCCCACACTAGGCAGTATTCCTATATCGTGGGTGCGTTTACAAACATGAAATCCACAGATACAAATCATCCAGACTGAAACCAATATTTCTGGATCTCACAAATATTTGTCCCATGTGGGAATCGAAGTTTAGACCACTCACTCCAGTGGGCAAAGCGGCTTAATCTCTTAACCATTGGACTTAGTTTTTTTATATCCTGTTCTTTATCCCACTGCTTCGTCTCCACACAAATCGATCCTGGGCCTATAATATCTATGTCTTTCCCGCATAAGTGTCCAAGTCGTCACGCCATCTTTGTCTCGGTCGACCACGCCGTCTGACGATTTTTGCCCACCTTTGCGGGTCCATACGCACGACATGTCCCGACCAATTCCGCTTCAGCTTTGCTGACTTAAAGGCTACATCCTAACTTGGACTAAAATGTCCGTCCGAAATAAGTGCCTATTAGTTATGCAATCGTATGATTAACAAATAAAGCCTTACTAATTCGATTCACGGTACGGTAATTCGATTCATTCCGGCAGGTCGATCCGCCGCCGGTTCCAATGTAATAATTCCAGTCTTCAGACTATTCTATTATTGAATTTGTAAATAGATTAACCAAACAACCGATCTAGGATTCGAAAAGGAAGGCACGATTCTCACCAATAGATTAGAACAATCCAAAATTTGAAGCACATTGTAATGATAACTGAACTCACTTCAGTCTGAATCAAGATTCTGTCTTTTACCAAAAAACAGAAGACTAAGCACAAACAGGTTGATATTATCGTAACATCAACTAAAAAGCGTACCGTCCCATTCATCGTTATTTAATAAATTTGTAGTGTGAAAAATATAACATATGAACTCGGTAGCGTTATCCTAACGTCAATATTTTCGTTCTATACCCTTAAGTGCTCAAATCCGACCCGCAAGTTGTTTTTTAAACTTAAGGGGTGACTCTTGGATTTATTTCTGTATTGTGGGTTCATTTACAAACATGAAAATTCAATTTAATCATTGAAGAGTTTCTTCGTAAGGAGACGAACCCGAGTGCAATATCAGTAAGTGAAATCACACATTCTAACGTAACATTGCAGCTCGCGACTAACCACAATTAAAATAATAAGTTTTATGCTTTATCCCGCGAAAATCCGGGATTGCTTGATTTTCCGGGATGAAAAGTATTTTACATTTTAAGTTGGGGTATAAGTTATAGCCATACTAAGTTTCATTGAAATCCGTTCGGTAGATTTTGCGTAATTGAAACTCAAAGAGACAGACATACATACAGAAAAACAGACAGACAAACAAATATTCCAAAAAAATTGTTTCGGCCTCTATATCCATAAGGAAGTGTTCCCCAATTAAATTTTCAAAAAATTATCAATTTACAGATTTGTCACGGTTACAGTTTTATTATATGTATAGATAGATTGCAATGAAACTTAATATCGACCCACCAACAGATACGCGCCCCCAAATAAAATATACTCCTGAGAACTTAGCACAAATATATCGACGATTCCATAATGCTATCGAGTTCGTATTCCATCCTTATTACTCTACAAAATTACTAAATACAGATAAAAGTGACAGTACGCTTTCTCAACAAAGTTACGATAACGTCAAATGGCAAACCATTACAAGTACAAATACTTAGTCTCCGGAATACCCCGAGTTTCTAACCTTGGCGTCATCTATAGAGATCACATTCTGAATCCTATCTTACAGAAGTTGAAAAGGTGGGTATGTGTGGTGGGCTTAGTCTCAATAAAAAAAAGACTTCATGTCTGCTTCAGCTAACGCAGTTAATGTGGCCGCATCCCAATGCACATAAAAATACCATGTTTCCTTTAATATAGAAACGCTTAGAACAAAATGGGGATTATTGATAATTTTAAAAGTAATATGAACTTATATGAATATATCAATTTTAAGCTTTATGCGGTAATGATCCAAACGCAAAATTCGGCTGCGAAAATATGTGAAGGGATGACAGAATGTACACGACACGCTTGTATACCTGGTTCTAAATGCAATACTGGTTAATATTACGATTCTGATCAGGAGATATGCTTTTTCCTTGGGAATGCTTTAAGTTATTTAAAAAAATTGACACTATGTCACCATATTATAATATATCTCAAGGTCCATCCAATTTTAAAAAATCTTTAAAAAAATTTGTGTGGTGCCACACTAGGAATTATCCTTGTTGTACGAGTTTATTGATACAATACATATATTGACTAAAATAAATTATATAAATACTAACATGATATTGACATTCACAGACACCCAGACCAAAGCAAACATTTGTGGGTCACATGAACAAATTTCGGGGATAGAGCCGGCGACTACTCGATCTAGCGAAGCGGCCTAAAACCACCATTAGACCATATTTAACCAAAATCATCTCAAACTGACCATCTATATCTATAAAAATAACGCTGAAGATATTATATGCCTCAGCAATTATAAGACAAAAAGGTCACAACACCAAGTCCGTACCTCAGAGGCGTAAAAAGTTAAATGCCAAATCACAAATTTTGCAGAAGTTAAAATGCGCGGAGTGAAACGTTGAATGTGATAATTGATATGTTGCTTTAAAATTTATCGGGATGAGATAAATTCTTTGTTCCTTATTTATACCGTCACGCCTATATTCCCAAACGGGGGGGCAGAGGTGTACTAAGTACATCCACTTTTCGCCACCGATGTTAGGTCCCATGAAATAGGGGGCGAGTCTATTGCTATATTTCGGGCACAATTCCAGACTACAGACACATACTGGGAAGTTTTCGTTAGAAAAACTTCATTCGTCCGACCTAGGATTTGAATCTAGGACCTCGTGATCACCAAGCGATGCGCTTTACCTAGACTAGACCAACAAGGCAGACAACCTTATTTTAAGAGATATAATATATGACTAACATATTGTAATAAACTTATGTTTCCTTAAGGTCACATTATCCTCAAAATATTAGATGGTATAGCCATCTAATATTTTGTGGATAATGTCATATAACTTTGGGTATATCCGTCTAAATGTATCGTAGGATTTCATGTGTTATACCAGTATATAGAATCGGTCTCTACGATTTTATTGACACAAAAAAACACAAGATTTCAATAAAAATTGAGTTAATATTGGACACCTCCGAGGTACAGACTTGGTGTTGTGACCTTATTGCCGTATAATGACCGGCGCATATAATATTATCTTCAGCCTTATTTCTATAACATCATCATTCGTATTTCGTTACTGCTTTAGCAGGCAGCTAGCAGCAGCTTAGCAGCAGCAATCTAGCGATTACATTGGCATGAAATAAGTACTAAAATAGTTCGTACTTCCAGTACAACGCTTCCAGCTTCCAGTCTTAAACAGTTTTTACCATATCATTAATATGAAAAATCATCAACGCGTTGTATTCTGCTTTCACAAAACAATAACGTACTTCCTGTATTCATAGTGGGACCAAGTAATCGTAAGACCAAGTGCGACTGGACCAGTCCTGGATTTAGAGAGGGTAAAAACTATACAAGTAAGTATAGCGCAATTGTTTATTCGCTTTGGACAAACTTTCCTCTAGTTCAGATCCATACTACAATTTAAGGAGTTCTTATATATATATATTGAAAAATATAATATTAATAAATTACATCTATCTATCTATATCATCAATCATGGGTAGGCAAAGAGTACAGAATACAAACAGGTTCTTTCTTTATATTTTTTTTTATTTCACCTTCATAAATATACTTTCCTACCCTGAAAGGGATCTGATCTGATGAGATAGATACATGAATATATCTAAACAAATGTGGTAATGATTGTCAAATATGTGATATTCTGATAATAGCGTTCGTTTTTAAAGAAAACGATAGTGTAAGAAGTAGCATATTTTGAGAATATCATATTATAAGGACGAAGGATAAAAACAAATGTAGGTAGACATGAAACACTACACACGTGAAATGTCTAAAATTATAAATGAAATTCTTTTTCATTAATAGCATTTGCTACTTAACTATCAAAAATTACGCTTGATCTGAAACCGCATATTGTTCGAATGTCATTGTTTAACCAAGAGGGATAACGAGAAGGTATAAGTATAACTGGCGAGCAGAACGTTAAGAACTTTTTAAGTCAAGATCGTTAATAATTTAGCAGCAAATAATAGCAAGTCCAATGCTATTTAACATTAGCTGTTAGCAAATTTAAGATAACACTTAATATATTGGTAACCTACGTGGTTACCAATATATGATATTGGTAACAATACCAATAGGTGATATTGGTCATGGATGTTTATAATTATTTAACGCAGCCAGCGTTTTTGCCAACATTCCAATAGACATTACTTGTTTGACCAGATGTTTTACTTGCAATATATTTTACAAATTACATTAGGTATCTCCTTTTGTGGACTTCATGTTAGGTATATATTTTTTATTGTATATATCATTTTACCTCTCTGTTCGTTGCTATGTCGGGCCAGTCTTTCAAAAAGGTCCTGGGTTTACCGCGTTGTCTTTTGTATTTCGTGGGGAAAAGTCAGTTATTATTTTGGCCCATTGTTCAATTTTCATGCGACAGATATAGCCGGCCCAGTCCCATTTAAGCTTGGTGGCTTTTTGACTTACGTCGGCAATTTGCGTCATGGAGCGTAATGTGGTGTTCTTGACGTGGTCTTGGAAAAAGTGAAAAGAAGCCTTTGCCCAGCAGTGGGATACAAATGGCTCATAATAATAATAATAATTAGTATTATTTTATCTATTGGAACACTGTACCTACCCTCAAGGGATCTGGCGTAATGATAAAGTTAGATAGATTTTAAGTGTGTTAATTATGGATAACTATAATTAAGCGACGTCATTTTAATTATATTGCATGTTACATTTTCTAATAATATAGAATAGTGATTCTAAAGAAAGAAAAAATAATAATTATAATAAACTTTAGTCGAAGCGTGGAATACTCTTTAAAATGGTAGGTATGTTGGTAGCATCAATCAAATACTACACCCGGACCGCCCGCGCAGGCCAGTCACCACACACAAGGGTAACATTAAAGCAAATATATTTTTAACATAACATATTTCAGTTTATTTGTTTTCAGATGAATAATCGGAAAACATTTTCTATCCTGATTTATTTGGTATGAATGTTTATGTATGTATTAAAATTATATGTATTTAAAATTTATATATTAAGTAACTGGGTATATGTATGTTTATTTATTTATTTATTTGCATAAAAGTTGGTAGGTACATTATTTGAAAATATAGTATTTATTTCATATTACATATTACTTTTTTCTTAGAGAAGAATGGAAAATAAGAGGGCAGTTACACAATAGAATGGTAATACATTCTATTGTATAATTTCCACCTTATTTACCTTCACATCTTTCAACACTCTAAGATTCTTTTCAAGTTTCTCGGTCTTTTTTATTTGTGTTCAGTATTAACAGATTGTCCATAACAGTGCTTCGTGTAATACAAAATAACTAATTAATAGTAACTATAGTTCAAATATTTCAAGTTGGTGCCGGTTAGTGCAGTCGGTTACTTGGCGTCACAGAGGTCATGCTGGTGACGATTCCTGTAGCCCGGCAGAAGGGCAGTGGGACTCTGAGAGGTTTTAGTGGGGGCAAGCCCCACATAACCACCCGGGCCTTGCCCTCGGTCCGGGGGTATGCGTTAGGCAGTTCCTCTCGTAAAAAAAAAACTCGTTTACTTGGCACCAACTTCAAATATTTAGGTTTTGTTCTTGAAGTCGGTTTCCCTTCTTTATAAAAGTTATTAATTTTACAATTTTAGATAATGAGTGAATTAATTATTATTATTTTTATACCTATATTATATTACAGATCCATCAGTTTGATCAGCTTGGCAGCCAAGGTGTACGGTAAAATTATTGAACGGAGAATGCGCGTGACGTCCGATGGAATGTTGTGCGAGGCACAAGGGGGTTTCAGGTCTGGAAGAGGATGTTCGGATCAAGTCTTCTCCCTCTGCAACATCGTAGAGAAGCATCAGTAGCATCTGGCAGTGGGGCGGAAGGTTTTCTGCGGTTTTGTAGATCTGGAGAAGGCATTTGACAGAGTTGTGCGAAAGAGACTTTGGGACATTTTGCCAGAGTATGGTATAGATGGCACCCTGTTGCGAGCCGTCCAGTCCACTTATGTGGACTGCAAGGCATGCGTACGGGTGGGTGGTAACAGGTCACCCTGGTTTGACGTTAAAATCGGCGTCAAGCAGGGTTGCGTGTTGTCCGCTAGACTGTTTATAATATATCTGGATAAAAGTCTTCAAAGACTGAAAGCGATGAATGAAGGTGTACAAATGGGTGACTTAGTGGTAAACCATCTACTTTATGCAGATGACGCGGTTTTAATAGCGCCAACAGCCACTGATCTGCAAACACTAGTCACAGTTATGAAAGACGACTGCATGATCAATGGCTTACACTTGAATGTGAAGAAAATCAAGATTATGGTTTTTGAAAGGGAAGAAACCAGAACGAATGTAAGGATTGTGGTTGGTAACGATGTGCTGGAGCAAGTCAGTGAGGACGGGAAATACACCGCTGACATAGAGAGAAGAGTGAGTGCAGGGAACAGAGTGAATGGAGCGATGGGAAAGCTACTTGGGAGCCGGCACTTAAGCCATAAGGCGCAGCTGGCCATACATAACGGAGTTCTTGTCCCAACGCTGTTATATGGTAGCGAGAGCTGGGTATGTAAGAAGGATAATGAAAGTAGGATAAATGCGGTAGAAATGCGAGCTCTGCGGAAGATGTGCGGAGTGAAGCTGACCGACCGCATTAGCAACAGCGTAGTAAGACAGCGAGTAGGTATGAAAGATAGTATCGGTGTAAAGATGAGAAAGGGCATGCTCCGTTGGTTCGGGCATATAGAAAGAATGCCAGAGGAAAGAATGACAAAAAAGATATACAATGTGAAAGTGGAAGGATGCAGGTACCGGGGAAGACCTAGACTATCTTACCACGACCAAATAAACCGAGTCTTATCTGATGGAAAAGTCAAGAGTCTCCGTAACCGGCGAGCGTGTATGAGACGAACTATGAGAGTCGAGGAAGCCAGAGAGGTATGTAAGGAGAGAACCTGTTGGAACTCTGTACTCTCTGCCTACCCCGCAAGGGATCTGGCGTGAGGTTATAGATAGATAGATAGATAGATATTATATTATTCTGATTAGTTCTACAGTCCTACCTACCTACCGCGTACCTACAGGATTGATATAATACCCGTAATAACGGAATCTATACATTCGTGCTGTTTGCCGTTAAGGAGTCCCATGGTGTATGTTTGATGTTCAAGGTACATTACCGACTTCACTAATAGGGAACCGCCTCAAAGCTATACTAAACCCAACGCAAAAAGAATCATCAAATCAAATCAATTGACGAAAATATCGATGAACATATATAAAAAAAATAGACAAACATAGAACCTCCTCCTTATTGAAGTCGGTTAAAAAATAAACACCGCCTCGCCTATATTATCCAAACGGGGATGACAGAGGTGTACTGTGTAGGTATGCTTTCCATAATAGGGAGTGAGCCTATTTACATTATACAGGGCACAATGCCAGACTCCGGACTGGTCCTGGGAATTTTTCTATCGAAAAATTGTCCTTTCGCCTGCCTAGGATTCGAACCCATGACTACGAGATAGCAACGCGTATTATTCCCCACTAGATCAACAAGGCAGCTACTGACGAATAATATTACTTCAATATTGAAACAAGTGTAAATGTATACAGCGAGTAGTATATAAAACCGGTATATAGCCATTAGCCTTTGTTTAACGATCCAGTTATCATTTCTGCGTCTGCGCTGCGGTAATCATGGGGAAGCTACTGTGTGTATTCGTCGTGTTGGCGCTTCTTGCTTCTCCTTTGTCAGGTAATTACATTTTTGATGGGTACTAGCGGTTACCCGCGGCTGTGCACGCGTTTATATTGTAGTATTTTTATAAATTATAGCCTGTATGTTATTCTGGTATGTAAACTATATTACTGTAAGGTTTCATCAAAATCCGTTCATTAGTTTTTGCTTGAAAGAATAACAGACTTCAATCCAGCCTTACAAACTTTCACGTTATTAGTAAGATTTAACGCTACCCGAAGATAATACTGGCACAGCACAAAAATGGTATTCTTTTTCTTAGTTGTGTCACCAATTTATTTGGCGTTAGATAAGTACCATAGCGATAAGTACAGTAGAATATTTGTCAAGCACGTGATTAAATAAATCGGTATTATAATTTACTTAAAAAATACATACAGACGAACATAAAACCTTCTCCTTTTTGAAGTCGGTTAATAAAAGGAAACTGAGTTCAAAAAAATCAAAAGTAATACAAAAAGGAAAAATATATTTTGGAATCGGTGCCGTCAGTTACTTAGCACCGTTTTTTAGGTTACATGTCACTTCATCATTTTTTTGAACTCGGTTTATTTTTTGTTTTAAGTTAATTATTTGACAACTTTAAGTTATGGGATGGAATTGTTATACCTACCTATATCATTCTGTACACATTTAATTTTTATTTGGCGTTATAAATTGCACGCTTATCTGGCTTCTGCATCCAGAATTAGCTCCAGACGAAGGAACTCCTCAATAGCCAACAGCATAGCCGCAATATTTTGTGTATATGTTGCCGGAAATGTATGTTATCCGCCATTACATACATGACTTAGAAAATATATAAAATGCCCAAAAATGCTGGGAGATGTATGAAATAAATTTTATTACACAGATTTCCTAGGAATTCTATTCATTTCTTAAACAGCAACCGGAAATGTGGTGAATTCATGATGTCGGTAGATTACAATAGGGTAAGGGAGTGTCAGGGTATGCTGTGGGCCACCACGGACCTGGCGGACCTGGATTTTATGGCATTCATAGTAATATTCATAGTGGCCAAAATGTAATATGGGCTAGGTTAGATTAGAACTGTAACCAAAACGCGCGAGGTGAGCGAGTTAAGCGAGCGTGCAGCAGCCGGCGAGCGCCAGGGCCGAAGTGGTCGCAGTTCTGTTTAGATAATTATCTAATCTAACCCAACCTACTTCTTTATTATCTATTTAGCTTATTTCACAAAGTTTCTACGTGACTGGCACCCTTTATGATGACGATTAATACATTTCCTAGTAGCCTTTTGGAATTGCATACAGTGCCTAGGAAACATATATCCTTCTATACAATTTCTAAGCATCATACATTTCCAGTAACATATACATTTAATAATGATTAGCCACTTTAAATTTCAGCATTATTGGCTACATAAAACCTTGTATTAATCTTTTTTTTAGCTTTATGCGACTATGATCCGAATGCAGAAACCGGCTGTGCCGGTTACTGTGCAAGACGTTGTGGAGCAACTTACAACCCGAGGGTCGCATGCCCACACGTTTGTATTACTGGTTGTGCATGCATTGATGGATACTACTACGATCCAAATCAGGAGAAATGCGTTTTGCCTGACGATTGCTGTGAGTTATTAAATTTTCTACTTACACACGACATTTTTTTGGAGTAGTTCGAATAACTGATATTATTATTTTATTCTTTTTTCTACTTATCTATATCATTACGCAAGGTATCTTGCGTTGTGTGGGGGAGCGTTCAAAGGTCCAACAGGCCCTTTTATTACAGATCTCTCTGACTTTCTCCACTCTCATATTTCGTCTCATGCACGCTCGCTGGTTATGGAGACTCTTGAATTGATACTCTTGACTATTCTTTTTACTTTTCCCATGCGGGAAGTGAACCCGTGACTCCTCGATCCAATGAGCGAAGCGCCCTAAAATCACCATTATACCAAGCATTTTTCCACATTTTACCAAAATAATATCAAACATCTCAAGTAATAATTGCTGTGGAAACCATATTACCGTGTATATTGGGGCTACAAGATATCACGGCTCATATTATCTTCAACCTTATTTCAGTAATATTACTATTCATTCGTCTTCCGTTGCTGATTCAAGGACGCCTTGGTGTGTTGGCGA
The DNA here is from genome assembly GCA_905147815.2 of Phalera bucephala. NCBI lineage: Eukaryota > Metazoa > Arthropoda > Insecta > Lepidoptera > Notodontidae > Phalera > Phalera bucephala. The sequence goes on along the minus strand of LR990616.1, from coordinate 13,173,890 downwards.
CCGCTTCAGCATGCTAGATAACGTTATGGGTTGAAATAAATACTAAAATACTATTTTTAGCACTTATATGAATATTCCACTTCAGTCTTAGTCAATCATATACGTGTCATATCATAAACGGTATATGATAAATTCATCCAAGTAACTAAGTTAATGAAATCATTAACTTAGGCTCCACGCCGTTACCACAGTTCGCATATATGTCGAGCATGACGGACGATTTGGTACAGTAGTTAAGAGCTTAAGCCTCTCTGCCCACTGGATCGAATTGTCGTAGGTTCAATTTTTCCGTGGGTCTCACGGGACATATCTATGTGCGACCCCCCAATATTTGTATCGGTCTAGGTGTTTGTGTATGTGGATTTCATGTTTATTAAAGCATCTTCGACACACGAATGAATCCTAGTGTGCGAAGTTTTAAAAAAAAAAATTAAGCATCTTAACATTAGCGGTCCGAATCAGAATCTCGCATACAGACGCGCACTCTACGCGGCTTCTCGGCAGCTCTCTAAGCGCGCGTCTGTGTGGATGCTTCGTGATTCTTATTCGAATCGCTAGCGATTTGAATAAGAAGAATCACGTTACCATCATCTTAGTACTAGTACTAAGACGCTGAACTATTAACATATGTTAACAGTGGCGTTACCTTTACATATTAATAACATTGCCTATATTTCAGCAACAACAACTAATAACACGGGAGCGAATTAATTGGTTCTAGAGGGTGTAAGAAAATAGATAACAATTTTCGTAAGTATAGCGCCATGCCGTCGACCTGTACAATATGTATCTCTATCTTTGAATCATCAAAATATATTATAAACCATCTACAAGTTGATTTTATTTCGCCCTTTATGAATGTATCTATAATAATAATATTAGCCTATACGGACTCACTGCTCGGCAAAGGTCTTCTCTCTCAAATCGAGAAAGATTAGGTCATACTCCACAATGCGAACCCAGTGCGAAATGGTGGCAGGTGCGTGATTACCTGCTGTTGAAATTTATCAACCTGCCTTTATGAGGCTTCCAACTTGGTTTAACGACTACCACATGAAGTGGTGACCGAGACCAATGGCTTAACGTGCCCTCCGAAGCGAGGAGACGCTCCAATATGAATATGCGACTGTCGGTAAGACGGAGCCTAATCCTGCCTAAACTTGGTGATCAGTAAGAACACCACAGGCACACAGCGAGCGCTACCAGCACCTCTAATGTACCTAAACATGTAAGAATTATTGTAGGTGTGAAACAATGCGCACCCGCTACTTTACTTTATAATGGCTGCTAAAATCATAAAAGCGCATATTGTTCGGATGTCATCATTTATTTTAGCACCGATCAGTAGCAAAAGCGATGCTATTTACCACTATCACTAAGCTAAGTAAGAATAATAACTGGCTGTGAGCACTATCTCTTAGCGAATTCAAGGTAACACCTGGGCGATGTGTAGTTGTATTTATGCAGCCAATCAAATCAAATCTGTAAATACATAAGAAGTGTAAAAAATATCCTCCATCGAACACATAGTTAGTATTATATGTAATAGTATCTTCTCTTATTGCAATTTCGTACGTTTTAATTTTAATTCTTAGCACTTACACGATAAGTTTATTATCGCTCTTTCGCTAAATACTGTTTATGCTGAATGTACATATTATGGTTTTCAATCTAGATCTTTACTATAAATTGAATTGTTTAATATCCACCGATTGTTAATTATGTTGTATATCAATAAAAATAAATAAATATTAGTAATTTCAAACTGTTAATTTCTGAGGTAAATTGCCTTCTGATATACAAATTCTGCCTCTGTGCTTGACAACGCCACAGTTACCTGTATCTTACAACCCCATGACACTACGCAGCCCGATAACTTAAAACAAAAACCAGTATAAGATCGTCTATCCAATATATTGTTAACCCAATCAGCATCAACATAACCAACTAATTCTAAATTTTCATTTGAATTAAATTTTAAACCAAAGATTTTTGTTTTCTTTAGATATCTTAAAATTCGTTTGGCTTGACACCAATGTTCTTTGTTAAAACAATCATTAAATCGACTCAAATATCCTACTGAATAAGCAATATCTGGACGGGTTAATACAGCTAAACTTTCTATCAATTTTTGATAAGGAATATTCTGTTTACAATTATCAGCTATATCAAGATTTAATTTATTTTCCATTGGAGTATCTATTAACTTACAATCATTCATGTTAAATCTAGACAACAATTGTTCAACATACAATTCTTGATCTAATGTAAGCTCACCTTTATCTTTATCATAATTCACCCTCATGCCTTAACACTTGTTGTCTTATGGGGCGGTGCCTACATTCCCCAAGTGGAGATGGCCGAGGTGTACCGTATACACTTACTTTTAATAATAGGGGACGAGCCTATTTAGATTATACCAAGCTCAATGCCAGACTCCAGACTTACACTGGGGATTTTTCTCATACACTTCGTCTGGTCTAGGATTCGAATACAGGACTTTGTGATTGTATTTCGCAATCGCTTCCAACCACCGGAACCCTTTAAACGTAGACTCCTCTCTTAATAAGAGAGGCTAATAAGCCTGTACTGCCGCCCGCAGCATGTTCTTACCAACCCTACTGATGCCCTTGCTTCCCTTCTTTCGAGTGCAGATTCCGCACATTGGATCAGACACCGATCTAGCCGGCTAGGACGAAGAATACCTTACCCGCCGGTCGGTGACCAACACCACAGTAAGACACCTATGATATGCTCATAACGACTGCCCAAGCTGAGGCCGGTTTTTCTTGAGGCGCCCTCGAGCTAGTTGTACCCTTGCCCTTCTGGCTCGGGCGTTGTGGTTGCACGCTCGCCCTCTTGTCCGATGAAGCTATAAAGGCCTCACGGCCAACAGCGTAGATCACTCGCACACACAAAGAAATATTTAATATTGAAATAAGTGTACTAAACCAACGAGAAGTATTTAAATCCGGTATATATCTATTAGCCTTCGTTTAACGATCCAGAGGGCCTAGACAAGTTGCAAGCGTTTTGTTTCTACTCTCTTGTCGCAATCGATAGCGCATTGTTTTGACCACGTGACTTTTCGTTGCAAAATGTCATTCCCATACATTTTTTCGCTTTCTATTAGCGTTAACGACTGTAGATTGTCAACTTGGCTATAGGCGCAGTTATCATATCTGCGTCTGCGCTGCGGTAATCATGTGGGAGTTACTGAGTGTATTAGTCGTGTCGGCGTTTCTTGCCACTCCTTCGTCAGGTAATTAAATTCTTAATAGGTACGAGTAGTTACCCACGGCTGTACACGCGTTTGTATTGTAATTTCTTCATAAATAATACCCTATGTGTTATTCTGATGTATAAGCTATATTACTGTAAAGTTTTATCAAATCCGTTCAGTAGTTTTTGCGTGAAAGAGAAATAAATATCCATACATTCTTACGAATTTTCATGTTTATGACATAAGTAATATTTAACGCTACTTGATCATAATACTGGCACAACACAAAAATAAAATTATTGAAATTAACACTCGTTTTAAAATATAAAGTTTCTTTTTTGTTATTATTGTTTTTGTGTCACTAATTCACTCAGCCAGTGATAAGTACTATCTACCGTCTTCATTAGTTGGGTCATTTAAAACCCAATTTTAAAGAATATTTGTCAAGCGCGGTAATTAACTCTATCGGCATAATTAACGGTAAAGAGAAATTAAGTTTAAAAAATGTAAAGTACCACATAACCAAAAAGAAAAAAATATATATTTTTGAAGTCGGTGCCGATCGGTCGGGGAGTTACTTGGCACCTTTTAGCTATTAAGTCTTTTATATATTTTTGAACTTAGTAATTTCCTTTTTCAGTAAGTTAATTACCTTACAATTTTATGCAAATTACTTAAAATTTAATCCACACTAAATTATGAAATAAACGCGGCTGAAGTCGCGGGCAACAGCTAGTCGTGAAATAAAAATAATATCCTGTTAATACGAGCCTTTATTAAGATAGCAATTAGTTTCTTTAAATTTTGCAAGCTGAATCAGAACGCCTTCCTCTTATCCTACGGAGTTGAAATATGATTGTTGGTTCGGCGTGATGATATAGAAAGATAGATAGACAATATCAGACTGTTATGCTTTTCCATAAGGAAATCGGTCAAGATGGCAAGGCATGATGATGTTATTATCATTACGCCTTGCCACCTTGACCGATTTCCTTATGGAAAAGCATAACAGTCTGATATTTTCTATCTATCCATATCATCACGCCATATCTCTTGCGGGGTAGGCAGAGAATCTGTTATTTTGAAAGGATTTATTTGGTAAAATGTTACGTACAATGAAATAATCGCAATAATATTTCAATAACTTCTTCCTTTCTTTTCTTTTCTTTACTAATAACTGACTGCCTCGTTGGTCTAGTGGCAAAGCGCATCGCTTGGTGATCACGAGATCCTGGGTTCAGACCCTAAGTCGGTCTAATGAAGGTTCTCTAACGAAAACTTCCCAGTGTGAGTCCGGAGTCTAGAATCGTGCCTGGTATATGGTAATAGGCTCGCCCCCTATTATATGGGTGCTAACATCTTCGGCAAAAAGTGATTGATTGATTGATCAGTACACCTCTGTCACCCCCGCTTTGGAAATATAGGCGTGACGGTGTTTATTTTATTATTTACAGTAATTTTAAATGCATTTCTAATACATGTTTGTGGTTATCTGGACATCAAAAAACTTTAAAAACTTGGAATTTAATCCCAGTTGGAATAGATAACCAGTCGAATTGCTACCTCATAGATTTGAGACCGATTGGATCGATTAGACTAGTTGTAGAAATCGTCGTTCGTCTAGTCTAGTATTATAGTCTTATTTCAATTATGTAATTTTACTAGTCATTTTGATACCATATGGTCGCCAGGCAACGAGTTGAAAAATAATAATCCAGTATAGGTAAAAAATATATATTTTTGAAGTCGGTGCCGATCGGTCGGGGAGTTACTTGGCACCTTTTAGCTATTAAGTCTTTTATATATTTTTGAACTTAGTAATTTCCTTTTTCAGTAAGTTAATTACCTTACAATTTTATGCAAATTACTTAAAATTTAATCCACACTAAATTATGAAATAAACGCGGCTGAAGTCACGGGCAACAGCTAGTCGTGAAATAAAAATAATATCCTGTTAATACGAGCCTTTATTAAGATAGCAATTAGTTTCTTTAAATTTTGCAAGCTGAATCAGAACGCCTTCCTCTTATCCTACGGAGTTGAAATATGATTGTTGGTTCGGCGTGATGATATAGAAAGATAGATAGACAATATCAGACTGTTATGCTTTTCCATAAGGAAATCGGTCAAGATGGCAAGGCATGATGATGTTATTATCATTACGCCTTGCCACCTTGACCGATTTCCTTATGGAAAAGCATAACAGTCTGATATTTTCTATCTATCCATATCATCACGCCATATCTCTTGCGGGGTAGGCAGAGAATCTGTTATTTTGAAAGGATTTATTTGGTAAAATGTTACGTACAATGAAATAATCGCAATAATATTTCAATAACTTCTTTCTTTCTTTTCTTTTCTTTACTAATAACTGACTGCCTCGTTGGTCTAGTGGCAAAGCGCATCGCTTGGTGATCACGAGATCCTGGGTTCAGACCCTAAGTCGGTCTAATGAAGGTTCTCTAACGAAAACTTCCCAGTGTGAGTCCGGAGTCTAGAATCGTGCCTGGTATATGGTAATAGGCTCGCCCCCTATTATATGGGTGCTAACATCTTCGGCAAAAAGTGATTGATTGATTGATCAGTACACCTCTGTCACCCCCGCTTTGGAAATATAGGCGTGACGGTGTTTATTTTATTATTTACAGTAATTTTAAATGCATTTCTAATACATGTTTGTGGTTATCTGGACATCAAAAAACTTTAAAAACTTGGAATTTAATCCCAGTTGGAATAGATAACCAGTCGAATTGCTACCTCATAGATTTGAGACCGATTGGATCGATTAGACTAGTTGTAGAAATCGTCGTTCGTCTAGTCTAGTATTATAGTCTTATTTCAATTATGTAATTTTACTAGTCATTTTGATACCATATGGTCGCCAGGCAACGAGTTGAAAAATAATAATCCAGTATAGGTAAAAAATATATATTTTTGAAGTCGGTGCCGATCGGTCGGGGAGTTACTTGGCACCTTTTAGCTATTAAGTCTTTTATATATTTTTGAACTTAGTAATTTCCTTTTTCAGTAAGTTAATTACCTTACAATTTTATGCAAATTACTTAAAATTTAATCCACACTAAATTATGAAATAAACGCGGCTGAAGTCGCGGGCAACAGCTAGTCGTGAAATAAAAATAATATCCTGTTAATACGAGCCTTTATTAAGATAGCAATTAGTTTCTTTAAATTTTGCAAGCTGAATCAGAACGCCTTCCTCTTATCCTACGGAGTTGAAATATGATTGTTGGTTCGGCGTGATGATATAGAAAGATAGATAGACAATATCAGACTGTTATGCTTTTCCATAAGGAAATCGGTCAAGATGGCAAGGCATGATGATGTTATTATCATTACGCCTTGCCACCTTGACCGATTTCCTTATGGAAAAGCATAACAGTCTGATATTTTCTATCTATCCATATCTCTTGCGGGGTAGGCAGAGAATCTGTTATTTTGAAAGGATTTATTTGGTAAAATGTTACGTACAATGAAATAATCGCAATAATATTTCAATAACTTCTTTCTTTCTTTTCTTTTCTTTACTAATAACTGACTGCCTCGTTGGTCTAGTGGCAAAGCGCATCGCTTGGTGATCACGAGATCCTGGGTTCAGACCCTAAGTCGGTCTAATGAAGGTTCTCTAACGAAAACTTCCCAGTGTGAGTCCGGAGTCTAGAATCGTGCCTGGTATATGGTAATAGGCTCGCCCCCTATTATATGGGTGCTAACATCTTCGGCAAAAAGTGATTGATTGATTGATCAGTACACCTCTGTCACCCCCGCTTTGGAAATATAGGCGTGACGGTGTTTATTTTATTATTTACAGTAATTTTAAATGCATTTCTAATACATGTTTGTGGTTATCTGGACATCAAAAAACTTTAAAAACTTGGAATTTAATCCCAGTTGGAATAGATAACCAGTCGAATTGCTACCTCATAGATTTGAGACCGATTGGATCGATTAGACTAGTTGTAGAAATCGTCGTTCGTCTAGTCTAGTATTATAGTCTTATTTCAATTATGTAATTTTACTAGTCATTTTGATACCATATGGTCGCCAGGCAACGAGTTGAAAAATAATAATCCAGTATAGGTAAAAAATATATATTTTTGAAGTCGGTGCCGATCGGTCGGGGAGTTACTTGGCACCTTTTAGCTATTAAGTCTTTTATATATTTTTGAACTTAGTAATTTCCTTTTTCAGTAAGTTAATTACCTTACAATTTTATGCAAATTACTTAAAATTTAATCCACACTAAATTATGAAATAAACGCGGCTGAAGTCGCGGGCAACAGCTAGTCGTGAAATAAAAATAATATCCTGTTAATACGAGCCTTTATTAAGATAGCAATTAGTTTCTTTAAATTTTGCAAGCTGAATCAGAACGCCTTCCTCTTATCCTACGGAGTTGAAATATGATTGTTGGTTCGGCGTGATGATATAGAAAGATAGATAGACAATATCAGACTGTTATGCTTTTCCATAAGGAAATCGGTCAAGATGGCAAGGCATGATGATGTTATTATCATTACGCCTTGCCACCTTGACCGATTTCCTTATGGAAAAGCATAACAGTCTGATATTTTCTATCTATCCATATCATCACGCCATATCTCTTGCAGGGTAGGCAGAGAATCTGTTATTTTGAAAGGATTTATTTGGTAAAATGTTACGTACAATGAAATAATCGCAATAATATTTCAATAACTTCTTTCTTTCTTTTCTTTTCTTTACTAATAACTGACTGCCTCGTTGGTCTAGTGGCAAAGCGCATCGCTTGGTGATCACGAGATCCTGGGTTCAGACCCTAAGTCGGTCTAATGAAGGTTCTCTAACGAAAACTTCCCAGTGTGAGTCCGGAGTCTAGAATCGTGCCTGGTATATGGTAATAGGCTCGCCCCCTATTATATGGGAGCTAACATCTTCGGCAAAAAGTGATTGATTGATTGATCAGAACACCTCTGTCACCCCCGCTTTGGAAATATAGGCGTGATGGTGTTTATTTTATTATTTACAGTAATTTTAAATGCATTTCTAATACATGTTTGTGGTTATCTGGACATCAAAAAACTTTAAAAACTTGGAATTTAATCCCAGTTGGAATAGATAACCAGTCGAATTGCTACCTCATAGATTTGAGACCGATTGGATCGATTAGACTAGTTGTAGAAATCGTCGTTCGTCTAGTCTAGTATCATAGTCTTATTTCAATTATGTAATTTTACTAGTCATTTTGATACCATATGGTCGCCAGGCAACGAGTTGAAAAATAATAATCCAGTATAGGTAGTGATGAATATAATTTGTAGTCTCTCTTTTATACTTTTCAGCTCTTATAATTTATATGTTAAAAAAGGAGTATATACAACTGCCTCGTTGGTCTGGTGGCAAAGCGCATCGCTTGGTGATCACGAGGTCCTGAGTTCAAATCCTAGGTCCTATCCTATCCTATCCTAGGACAAATAAAGTTTTTCTAACGAAAAAAAAAGCTTCCCTGTATGAGTTCGGAGTCTGGAATTGTGCTCGGTATATGTCAATAGGCTCGCCCCCTATTACATAGGACCTAACATCGTCGGCGAAACGTGGGTGTACTGGGCACACCTCTGCCACCCCTGCTTGTCCGTTGGAGAAAATCATCCGAGCTGCCCCTCTAACGTCACCGTCACTAAATCTGCTTTCTACCATGCGGTAGAAAGCAGATTCAGATTGGCGTTTTGGTGTATGTGATTGAGAACTATTAATGTTACAATGAAGGGGGGCATGATTGTCACAATTTTGTTTTAATCGCGAAGTCAGTGAATCTGTATTTCTAGGATCAAGTGGGAGATGGAGGATTCTAAAAGGGAAAGTTAACAAATGTTCCCAAGCACGTTGTGAGTTATCTTTGAGAACGATGCTGATGGTAGATGCGAGTGATTCTGCAATAGATGTACGAGCTCCACGAGGTATTCGCTTTACAATTAATTTGAGAGAAATCTGGTTACTATTATCTCCAAACGCAGTTAGTGGATTGTTATTGAATGCAATAGAAACAGGAATGGAAGACGGAAGATTAGAAGATGTATGATGTACCTTTTTAGTGGATCTTAAGCCCTTTTGGCCCTTTAAAATACCGAGGCTCTGAGCACTCGGGACAAGATTATCCAACGACAGCTGACATGGATTCGGACCCACTGCATTCCGTGTCGATGGAACATGAATAGACATATAATATACAAAATAAAGCTCTAAAATAATTATAAAACAGAAACATACACTATAAAAACACAAACATAAAACTGAAAACTATACACTGTATTTACACTTTGATGGTAGGTTGCTAGGAGTGACGGCAACATTCTGCATGCTGAAGTTCAATTGGCCCGGTTGGGCCGGTCTTGCACGTTGCTATGGTGATGCAGCATTTCCGACATAAAGCACACTGCTGATTAGTTTGATAAGTCGTGCTGCACCCTGTTAGAAACCGGCCGTTTGACGAGAGCCCTGTCAAAAGCTCTCAGCTGGTTTTGCAATAAACAGCTGATTTTGGCGTATTGGGATGCTATCCACACGTATACGGAGCCCCTACTATGCAATATATATAAGGAGTAGAGCTGAGGCACAATAGGAACACTTTTTTATATTAAATTTAATTGTTTTATCTGCTGCAACTTTTGACACTTTTGATACTCGTGACAGCCCTTTTGATATTGTATAGACTATTTTCATATAATTTATTTGTAATTATTTCATTACTGTAAAAATAAGGTCTTCGATGGTATTGTCGTTATTGTCCTGAGTCTCAACGCGTAACCTAGTCCGCACATTGACATATTCTAGAAACTACATCAGGTGGGACCAGTACATATGTGTGGTGTTATTTTTATTGTTTTCTTTACTTAATTATACCCTTTGTGTATACTCACCGTCACGCCTATATTCCCCAAGCAGGGGTGGCAGAGGTGTGCTCAGTACACCCACGTTTCGCCGACGATGTTAGGTCCTATGTAATAGGGGGCGAGCCAATTGACATATACCGGGCATAATTCCAGACTCCGAACCCATACAGGGAAGTTTTCGTTAGAGAACCTTCATTGGACCGACTTAGGGTCTGAACCCAGGATCTCGTGATCACCAAGCGATGCGCTTTGCCACTAGACCAACGAGGCAGTCAGTTTTTATTTATTTTTTTATTTTCTTTATTAGGTTCACCAACAATTGTTTACACTAGTGGGACAGTAGAAAAAGCATGTGTTAAATAAGAACTAAGTGTAACAATTACTTATAGGCAACCACCGCTTGCACAGCGAAACTAATAATAAATTAAACATAATAGGTACAGAAACTAACTAAACTCCAAAGTTTATATAACTAAATTAAAGATAAGAAGTAAGGAGAAAAACAAAAGCTATACATATAAATAAAAAAAAATAACCAAGTAAGTTGTGACTAAAAGTCAGACAAGCTATAATGCAAAGATTTACTCAATTTGCCTAGAGAGTCGAAATGTAAGTCAATTTGATCACTATTCGCGTTTAATACTTTACAGTATTTTGCATAAGGTGAGTTAGCTCCCAAAACCGTTCTCCTTAGTGGTGGGCAAAGTGGTGTAATTGGCCTGCGAGGAATTCTATAAGGAACCCGAAACTTAAAAAGCGCCAGCAATTGGGGACAATCAATTTTGTTACTTAAAATTTTACTTGCAAATTTTGCATCGTTAATGTTTCTGCGTTTGGATGAGGAATCCGTGTTAAAATAAAGCAATCTTTCCCTGTAAGAACGTATCTTATTAGATTTTCCCAGGGAGAATAATAAGTGCCATAAAAAGCGTTTCTGTACGCGCTCCAGGCGCAATGAATGTGTAGCATAGTGTGGCCGCCAGACTACGCTGCAGTACTCTAAAATACTTCGGACTAAGCTGTTATAGAGCAAGATTTTTATTTTACTACTGCGAAATGGCTTACATGTTCTTATTACAAATCCTAACATTTTTGACCCTTTTTTAATAATTTGATCTAAATGTGACGTGAAAGTTAGTTTTTTGTCATAGATTACACCAAGATCTCTTATAGTTATTGAAATATTATTGCGATTATTTCATTGTACGTAACATTTTACCAAATAAATCCTTTCAAAATAACAGATTCTCTGCCTACCCCGCAAGAGATATGGCGTGATGATATGGATAGATAGAAAATATCAGACTGTTATGCTTTTCCATAAGGAAATCGGTCAAGATGGCAAGGCATAATGATAATAACATCGAACTACTAAATAACGAACCAACAATCATATTTCAACTCCGTAGGATAAGAGGAAGGCGTTCTGATTCAGCTTGCAAAATTTAAACAAACTAACAAACATTGCTATCTTAATAAAGGCTCGTAATAACAGGATATTATTTTTATTTCACGACTAGCTGTTGCCCGCGACTTCAGCCGCGATTATTTCATAATTTGGTGTGGATTAAATTTTAACTAATTTGCATAAAATTGTAAGATAATTAACTTACTGAAAAAGGAATTTACTAAGTTCAAAAATATATACAAGACTCAATAGCTAAAAAGCAAAAAAATATTCATTTTTAATGTCGGTGCCAAGTAACTTTTACATTTTTAAACTTAATTTCTCTTTACATTTAATTATTCCGATAGTGTTAATTAACGCGCTTGACAAATATTCTTTAAAATGGGGTTATAATGAGCCAACTAATGGAGATGGAAGATAGTACTTATCACTGGCTGAGTGAATTAGTGACACAAATAAAAAAGAATAATAACAAAAAAGAAACTTTATATTGTAAAACTAGAGTGCTAATTTCAATCATTTTATTTTTGTGTTGTGCCAGTATTATGATCAAGTAGCGTTAAATATTACTTATGTTATAAACATGAAAATTTGTAAGAATGTATGGATATTTATTACTCTTTCACGCAAAAACTACTGAACGGATTTGATAAAACTTTACGGTAATATAGCTTATACATCAGAATAACACATAGGGTATTATTTATAAAGAAATTACTATACAAACGCGTGTACAGCCGTGGGTAACTACTCGTACCTATTAAGAATTTAATTACCTGACGAAGGAGTGACATGAAACGCCGACGCGACTAATACACTCAGTAACTCCCACATGATTACCGCAGCGCAGACGCAGTTATGATAATTGGATCGTTAAACGAATGCTAATAGATATATACCGGATTTAAATACTTCTCGTTGGTTTCGTACACTTATTTCAATATTAAATATTTCTTTGTGTGTGTGAATGTTGGCCGTGATGCCTTTACAGCTTCATCGGACAAGAGGGCGAGCGTGCCAACAATACGGTAAAGCCAGAAGGACAAGGGGACAACTAGCTCAAGGGCGCCTCAAGAAAAGCGGCCTCAGCTTGGGCAGTCGCTATGGGGAGAGCATATCATAGGTGTCTTGCCGTGGTGTTGGTCACCGACCGGCGGGCAAGGTATTCTTCGACCTAGCCGGCGAGATCGGTGTCTGATCCATTGTTCGGTAACTGCACTCGAAAGATGGGAAGCAAGGGCATCAGTAGGGTTGGTAAGACCATGCCGCAGGCGGCAGTAGCGGCTTATTAGCCTCTCTTATTAAGAGTGGAGTCTACGTTTCGGTGGGGTTCCGGTGGTTGGAAGCGATTGCGAAATACAATCACAAAGTCCTGTATTCGAATCCTAGACCAGACGAAGTGTATGAGAAAAATCCCCAGTGTAAGTCCGGAGTCTGGCATTGAGCTCGGTATAATCTAAATAGGCTCGTCCCCTATATTAAAAGTGAGTGTATACGGTACACCTCTGCCACCTCCACTTGGGGAATGTAGGCACGGTGATGTTTATTTTATTATTAAGTAGCTGCTATCCGCGACTGCGCCCGCGTTTATTTTGTAATTTATCGTAGGTCTTTCCAAGTTAGCAAAACCCTAAGACCTAAGACACCTCCAAACTAAGTTTCTTACAATACCTGTATAATCTATATTTTAAAAAGGATTACCATTTTATCTATTTATTATACAAATATTTATAGGTAAAATAGCTGATTTTAACCTTTTTACCTACCTACCCTGCTAAAGATCGTAATCTGGCGTAATAATATTTAAAAACGTATATTGCGAGCTGAGTATGTAAGTCAGTATATTTCACATGAAATAATACTATTTTACGGATTTTATCGCGGTTTATTTTTTATCTTTAGTTCCCGACGTTTCAAGTGCTTTGCAGCACCCATGGTCACGAAGCGACTGAGGTGTAAGACGTCCAAAAGGCATAGTTGTTCCAGGGTACCCTCAAACTTCTTAATTATTTCTGTTAGTCAGATCTACGCAGAATGAGCTCACGGTGTCTTGAGGTCTTGCGGTGTTATGCTTGGTTTTGTATTCGATTATATTAATTACCGAAACCCAAGTCGATGGAAGCACCCAGCCATCTTCTCTATTGAAATTAGGATGTTTTTTTTAATGTCTATAGCCTCGCGAACCATCCTTGGTAGGAATCGGTGTTCTTTCACAAGGATTTTTGGTCTATGAAATCTGATGTTATGGCGGGTGCGGTCAAGGACATGTTCGCAGACTGCAGACTTCTTTGAGCGACAGTGTTTTAGATCAGCTATGTGTTCTTTAACCCGAGTTTTTACCGGTCTTTTTGTTTGTCGCTTATAAGAAAGACCACATTCACAATCAAGCTTGTATACTCCTGCATCTTGTAGAGGGATCTGACACTTGACAGATGGTAAAAATTGACTAATCTTCTTCGGCGGCTTATAAAATGTTTTAATTGAAGCACGCTTCAAGATGTAGCCAATCTTGTCCATGACACCTCTCATGTAAGGTAGTACAGCAGGGAGATGCTCAACTGTGGCTGGTTTCACTCGGTCACTGTGACGTTGGTGTGGGACTCGAAGCTTATTGTCGTGCAGGACTTGCTTGACAAGTTAAAACTTGGTAGCCAGATGTTTCTTGACACAGATCCCTTGTGCTCTGAAACAAAGATTTTTCCACGGTAGCACTGTGTTGGATAGTGGTGAGATTCACCGTTTAAGTACCTATCAGTATCGGTCTTTTTTCTATAAACCGTTTTCATCTCAGTTTACAGTTTTAATAAATGAATAGATTTGTCATCTATGTTGTTTTCAAAATTCACAAGAGCAGGTGCACTGCTTCATTCCGCGAAAGAAGTATGTGGTTGCTCAAAGAAGCATAGTACAGCAAAAGGTGATGCATGGTGGGATGCGGAGTTGCAAAGCTCCGTAGAAAGTAAGAAGAAAGCATGGCAAGACTATGTTTCTTCTTTGAACCTGAATGCCAGTATGACAGAGATGAAGAAAGAAATAAACCGGCAATGCAAGAATGCCACCAAAACCTAAGTGAAAGAAAAGCGTGAAAGAGCCAGTGCGATTGAGGAGGAGAGGCTGGCGAAGAACTTCGAGAACAACAAACACTAAACGCTTTTGGAGCAAAGTGAGAAAGTCTCGAGGCGATTCGTCAAGTTCTTGCAGATACACAAGCTGTATTAAACGGGTGGAGTGAATATTTTGGAGTAATGTACCCATACATTACTCCAAAATATTCACTATAAACACATACATTACTCTAAAATATTTACTATATATTCACAAAATATGCCCTGGATGCTGGTGCCACAGACGAGCCCAGAGGCGAGTTTGTGGCACCGGGAACAACAGAGGGCATCACTATGGAAGAAGTTGAATGGGCGATAGGAAATATGAAAAATGGTAGAGCTGCGGGAATAGACGTGATATCTGCCGAGATGATCAAATACTTGGAACTTGCGTCCGGGACGCCTTTCGGGTCCTTGCAAACCTTTGCTGGAGGACCGGTACCCTTGTACCCTTGTACAAAGGCAAGGGTTCACGATATGACTGCGCCAATTACAGTGCCATTAGTTTGATCAGCTTGGCAGTCAAGGTGTATGGTAAAAAATTATTGAACGGAGAATGCGCGAGAAGTCCGATGGAATGTTCTGTGAAGCACAAGGGGGTTCCGGAAGAGGATGTTCGGATCAAGTTTTTTCCCTTCGCAACATCGTAGAGAAGCATCTGGCAGTGGGCTGGAAGGTTTTCTATAGTTTTGTGGATCTGGAGAAGGCGTTTGATAGAGTTGTGCGAAAGAGACTTTGGGACATTTTGCCTGAGTATGGTATAAATGGCACTCTGCTGCGGGCCATCCAGTCCACCTATGTGGACTGCAAGGCATGCGTACGGGTAGTTGGTAACATATCACCCTGGTTTGACGTTGCAATTGGCGTCAAGCAGGGTTGCGTGTTGTCCGCTAGACTGTTTATAATATATTTGGATAAAAGTCTTCAAAGACTGAAACTGTACAAATGAGTGATCTAGTGGTAAATTATCTACTATATGCAGATGATGCGGTTTTGATAGCGCCAACAGCCACTGATCTGCAATCACTAGTCACAGTTATGAAAGACGACTGCATGAAAAATGGCTTACATTGGAATATATTCGGAGTCCCAAGATACAGACTTTTCGTCTAGTTTGGGGCTCTTAGATAATGTCACTTAGTTGCTAAGTCTTTTTCAACAATAAATTATTCTTATTCTTATTCTTATAAAGAAAACCAAAATTATGGTTTTTGAACGGGAAGAAACCAGAACGAATGCAACGATTGTGGTTGGGAACGATGTGCTGGAGTAAGTGAATGAGTTTGTATATCTGGATGCGTATTCAGTATGGATGAAAACTACACCGCTGACATAGAGAAAAGAGTGAGTATAGGGAACAGAGTGAATGGCGCAATGAGAAAGCTATTTGGGAGCCGGCACTTAAGCCGAAAGGCGCAGCTGGCCATACATAATGGAGTGCTTGTCCCAACGCTGTTATATGGCAACGAGAGCTGGGTATGTAAGAAGGAGAATGAAAGTAGGATAAATGCGGTGGAATTGCGAGCTCTGCGGAAGATGTGCGGAGTGAAGCTGACCGACCGTATTCGCAACAGCGTAGTAAAAAAGCAAATAGGTATGAAAGATAGTATCGGAGTAAAGATGAAAAAGGGTATGCTCCGTTGGTTCGGGCATATAGAAAGAATGTCCGAGGAAAGAATGACAAAACTGATATACAATGCGAAAGTGGAAGGATGTAGGTACCGGGGAAGACCTAGACTATCTTACCATGACCAAATAGACCGGGTCTTATCTGAAGGACGAGTCAGGAGTCTCCGTAACCGGCGAGCGTGTATGAGACGAACTATGAGAGTAGAGGAAGCCAGAGAGGTATGTAAGGACAGAGCCTGTTGGAACTCTGTACTCTCTGCCTATCCCGATCTGGCGTGATGATATAGATAGGTAGATAGATAGTTAGGTGCACTACTAATACTGAATACTTAAATAGACTTCAATAAAAAAGGGTTCTGTAAGGAAAAACTTGTTGGAACTCTATACGTGTCTAACAGAAACTAAATTAAAGTATTAAATAACTAACAAACAATTGATTTATTGTTGCTCTATATATGTGGTAGCCCGTGGGTGGACCGAGTGTAGTATTTAATACTATCTATATACTTATTTATCGGCGATTATGTTTTCGGGATGGTAACGGATGCTAGATTAATATTGACACATGAGTCGCGAACTGCGGTCGCGAATTACCTTTTTTAGTTTATGGTTGTGGAAAAAGTATAACGATCAAGATGACAGATTAAAAATATTCGGCTTTTGTCTCCGAAGGAAAAAGGTAAAGATTTGGATAGAAGAGAAATAATATCTCGAATAAAAGACTAGAAGGATATTGAGGCATTATAATATGTTTTTAAGGTATACGGTTATATTTAATGTGGGAACTTTGAGGGTTCCAATGCATGGTATGTATTCTCAATTCTATTATATGAGCTAGTGATCGATACGTCGGGTTGTTTACGGATAGCGGTCAGATTCGGAGGAACCGGCAGTAGAATCAGTGTCAAGTACAAGCGAGGCTTGGGGTGGTTGTAAGGGGAGGTTAGAGGCCACTATGGTGTGCGCCCCGCAAGACCGTGACGTCGCGGTGGCCTAAGTACGTTGGTACACGGAGGTCCCAAAGAGGAACTGATGCTTTATATGTGCGCTAATGAACGTAATGTTATAATACTTTCCGTGGTTTTTTTTTTTTTTTTATTTGTAATTAGACACTGCGGGCCCGGTTTGTCCCGCACCTTTTTTTGTGTAATTTATGTGTTGTTAGTATTTGCTTTTATATGCACTTGTATGGTACATGCCGCTTATTATTAGCTTATTGTTACAGTGCTTGGTATTTGTTTGTAGCGGTACTTCAGTAGAGGTTTTTTTTTTTTTTTTTAATTTATATTAATGATTTTGTAAGTGATGAGGCTTTCTGTTTTGGCTTGCCTTTGAGCGAGAATGCCTCAGTTGTGTAGGTGTTTGGCTGCTTGTGAGGGTTTCCTTTAGGCCTCCGCCTCCAGCAGCTTTTTAACAACTACCATGTCTCGACTGCGAATAGCCATCTTTATGTTGTATTCTTTTATTTTTTTTGGTCGCAGCAGCCCTCGCCCTGCTTATTAGTGTAGCCGTTGCGTCCCCTTCACAGCTGTCTGTGTAGTAGACGCAACTTCCAGTGTGGCGAGATATAGGGTTACTATCCGTGGTTATAGGGATCGGAGCGGTTGATTACATGCCGGCCGACTTAGATGTTCGTTGAGCAACTAAAGTTTGGGTGCTTGGCGACATGGTGGAGGCGCCGGGTATTAGGGTTTGTATGTTAAGGTCATAGTCATACAAACCAGATGGTTTAGATTATCGTTGAGCACCTTAAGTTTGGGTTCTTGGCGACAACATGGAATGCAGTGAGGTTAGCTGCTCCGCGATACGTCCGACCGCTCGTCTCGTTGCCAATCGAATGCCAACATAGGGCTGCCTGTCGCATACATCGACTAACTGTCATCTATCAGCTGTGATCGCATCACAACTAAACACACTTAAATCATTAAAAAGTTAAGAATTAATTAAACGGTTACTGAAAGTATAATAATTGTTTGACATTCCATTAACTGCAATCTTCAGATATTACTCTCTCCGACATACTTATAACCGCTGGGTTGAAAATTTTAAAGCTTGTTCTAGTTATTAAAATCCATTCAATTAAAATAATTATAAACATTGATGGCCAGGAGGCAATTTAAGTGTTATTTTTTTACATAAAAAAGACGTAGCCCCCCTCAAGGCACTATTTATATATCGTGGGTGCGTTTACAAGCACGAAATTCACATGTACAAACACCCAGGATGAAACAAATGTTTGTGGCTCACACAATAGTCCTGTGGGGGAACCGAACTCGCGACTACTCGATCCAGTGGCAATTTGCTAAGAGCTAGTGTTAAATAGCATCATTACTCATGTTTGGTACTAAAGTGAAGAATCTCTTTTTGTAGGCCGGGTCACTCTACTCTCCGATATGGTTGAGGAGAGTAATGGTTACTTCGAAAGACATTCTTGTGAACGGGTGCTGCTAGTGGAGGCTGGTTCGTCCTCTTTCCTGACCGATTAAACCTATAGTACTATTATATTTTGTCTCATTCGGCATCACACTGAATCTGTAACTATTTTGTTTGCACTCAATACATATTTTATAGTAAATAGAACACCCTCGTTGAAATACAAAAGCGTGACGATGTTTTTCCAGATAGTAACATTCAGCACTTAATATAGCCTATACAGTGATTTCAGTAGAATACAGTACTTATACTTCCTACAGGTTTCCTGTGTTGCATTTATGTTGTAATTATCTCAACAACATAAATTTAATGATAAAACCATTCAGAAACACTCCACGGCACACAAGTTGTCAATTTAATAGTGACTCAAAACAAGCACGCCAAAATGGCAGTGTTTAAATCGGCCTAATTGGATTGCAGTTTTCAATAATTATTTAGTACAAACTATTGATATTTAATATGTAATATATATTTTTCGGGAATGTGGTAAGGTAAACAATCGATTAAAATACAAATAAAATATGCATGTATCCTATTTTCATTATATACCATTAAAAATTCTCTATTTTGTAAATGAAAGAACTATGTAGACCAGGGATTCCCAAACAATTTTGGGCAAGAGACCCCTTTTCCAAAATGAACTGATACCTCAGAGCCAATAGCCAAATTACTTCAAAAATCCTATCTCCAGTTTTATTCCTATTAATACAAAATATTTACCCATTTAAAAACTTTGCGGTTGGTTAAGTGAGTAAACTTGACATCATTTTCTCATCAAAATTTAACAAAATAAATAGACATAAAATTCAGTAAAATAAATACGAATTACGTAAAAATACTTAAGAAAGTAATTAGTTTTTGAAAAAAAATAATTAAAATCGCAAAGTAAAGATACAAAAATAAAAAAACAGTGTGATGGATGAACTATGTGACTTTTCTACCAATCTAGCTAAATCCGCTTCATTATTGGTGAGTTGCAGCCTTAAATCTCCGCGCTCGTTGATTTTCAAACGGTTTCTTTGCTTTGTCAAAATCTTTGTAACCACACTGAAGCCTTTTTCGACTAGTTATGATGATAAAAAAGTAATAAAGTATTTGTCAGCAATGTTCCATAATGCAGGATCCTGTGTTTCAATGTTGCGTTGCAACGAGAACTTCTGATAGCTTTGGTTGAGTTTCTGCCAAAGCCTAGTCTGTTCTGATGGTAATCTAATCTAATGGTCTCTTTTTGCATTATCACATTGGCTTCTTCCATGGCTATGATATTGCACGGATTTACTATCCATTGAGGAATTTTTAAATTTAAGAGATCCTCAAACCTCTTAGTAAATTTGTTATGTAATGCGTCCAAGTGAGTGACATATGATAAAATAACATCGTCTTGAAGCATTTCTCGTAATTGTGGCAAATGCGGAAACTGTGAATATTCTTTTCTGCTTAAATTTTGTTCATAAAGGATGAGTTTTCCCACAAAGGCCGATATTATTGATTTTGTTTTAATCAAGTTGAGATCGCCACCCTGCAGCTGCAAATTAACTATGTTCAACATACCAAAGATATCAGTCAAGTTATAAATATCTGTTTTACAATTGTCCAGATTTTCTTTCAAATTCAGATCATTTTCTTGTAAAAACTCCAACACAGAATCAAAAATAGCTAAAAATCTTGATAATCAAGAGCCTCTTGCTAGCCAGCGAACCTCAGTGTGCAGAAGTAACCGAGTAAAGACTTCGTCGTTTTCGTCACATAGCTGAGAAAATAACCGAGAGTTCAAAGAATTGCTTCAAATCTTGTTAACAGCATTTATAACATATTGTACAGACTGATGCTATCCAGGACTCAGATTTTTTGCTAGTAAATTATGTCTGTGAATCACGCAGTGAATGACCAGTACCTTAGGCAGCTGTCGCTTTAAGTGAGCTATACAACTACGACGACGACCAACTATAGATGGTGCGCTATTAGTCGCAACAGAAACAATGTTCTTCTATAGGACAGCTTGGTTAATAAAAAAACGTTCCACGACATGAAAAATCTATTCTCCCTGGTATCAGTCTTTAAATATATAGCAAAAATCAGTTCTTGGCAGTTGTTGTTAGGATATGTTCGATATATTAAAGATGAATCTTTAATATATTGAACATATCCGAATAACAGAGCTTCATTGCCGGGTAATGTAGACTCGTCCAACTGAAAAGAGAATCTGTTGGTCTGTAAGAAATTGCATAAAATGTTTTCCACTTCGCGGCAAAATCTTGTCTATTCGTTTCTGAACGGTGTTATTGCTCAAAAGAATTCTCTTTACAATACCATTCCGCAATGGCTGGTAAAATAAGCTGCTCTCCAATTGTGTGGGGTTTCCCCGACTTCGCTATTAGTAAAGATATATTATAGGATGCTCGTAAACCATCAACGCCTTGCATAAATGATGACGCAAACATCGATCTTATGGATGGCCTTTTCTGTAGTTTTTCTTTAAGTGCTCGAAAGAATGACAAGGGCTTACTTTTTTTGTTAGCATGTACTCTTGATAAGTGGTCCTCCATTTTTGAAGGCTTCATAGCATCGTTACTAAATACTTTTTCATATCTGAGACACATAAATTTTTATACGAGCTTATTCTATAACGCCCTAGGCGTGATAAAATAAGCTGTATACTATTGTACTGTATAATACTGTTGGATTTTATGTGGGTATGCTCAGGAACTTACTCGTTGATAAACTTGGATATAGTCACTGTAGTATAAAAAATGTATTAGGTACCAATCAGCGTAAAAAATGAAAACAAAGAAAACTGAACATTTATATGAAATAAAACTATTTTTTCGGAATTTATCGCGGTTTATTTTGATTTTTAAGTTCCCGACGTTTCGAGTGCTTTGCAGCACCCATGGTCACGGGAAGGACTGAGGTGTTAGACGTCCAAAAGGCATAGTTGTTGTAATTAAAGACAGTGTTAACTACATTGGATTTTAATAAATGCATTGATACTTTAAATAAGCGTGAAACATCTAAATATAATGAATGCAAAAATAAACACATAATAAAATATAATAAATTAACAACTAAATCAAATGTCAAGAACAAATCATTACGGTGTAACGAAACGCAACCGTGCACCATAGACAACGAATCACGCGCAGTCATCAATCTGTCAAAACAAACATTGGATGAAAACATCGTAAAAGTCCTATCTAAAGGTTTAAATTATGCTGTAACACCTCGAAGGATACCATATGAGGAAATTATCAGCGCCGTTGAAGACGTCCTATCCAAAAATAGTATAGGGAGGGAAGATTCGGAGGCAATACGTCAGGATGTCTCATCCATGTTACGTCGAAGTTCAGTGCCCAAACTAAATCTTCCTAAAAATCAATATTTAGCGTTGAAAACCTTACGCAATAGGAAGGATATCACTATTCTCCGCGCGGATAAAGGTAATGCTACGGTCATAATGGATACGTCAGATTACAATGTCAAAATACAAGAACTTTTATCGGATGCAAACACATACAAAAAGGTCAAGACAGACCCAACCACCAGTATATTAAAACAATCTAATGATTTAATAAAGAAACACTCCGAAACATTGAATCTGGACGTCAAATCACTAATACCTTCGTGCGCAAAACCACCATAGTTGTATGGGCTCCCAAAAATTCATAAACCGAATGCTCCCCTACGTCCAATTGTTAGCCAAATCGACACACCAAACTACAGATTGGCTCAGCACGTAGCGAAAGTGCTCTCGCCACTCAGAGGACACACAAGAGCACATGTTAAGGATTCATACCATTTTGTTAGTGAGATCAAAAATCTACATCTCACTGACAATGAAACTATGGTCAGTTTCGATGTCCAGTCACTATTCACATGCTTACCTGTACAAGACTGTGTCGAAATTGTAGAAAGGAAACTAGCAGAGAACAACATGCCAGCGGAATACTCAGAACTATTGAGACACTGCCTTACATCTGGCTACCTACTGTGGAAGGAGCAGTTCTACAAGCAATTAGATGGTGTGGCGATGGGCTCCCCTGTATCTCCCATTGTTGCCGATATATTCATGGAAGACTTTGAGGAGACAGCCCTTCCTACCTCACCTGTAAAGCCAAGTTTCTACAAGCGGTACGTAGATGATACTTTCACAATATTACCATCTGACAAAATTAATGTATTCCTTAATCATCTTAACTCCATTAACCCTAAAATTCAGTTTACAATGGAGTTGGAGGCAAACAATTCCCTAGCTTTCCTAGATGTTTCAGTAATCCGTAACCCCAACAACACCTTAAGCCATACGGTTTATAGAAAAAAGACCCATACTGATAGGTACTTAAACGGTGAATCTCACCACCATCCATCACAGTTAGCTACTGTGGGTAAATCTTTGTTTCAGAGAGCACAAGGGATCTGTGACAAGAAACATCTGGCTGCCGAGCTTCAACATGTCAAGCAAGTCCTGCACGACAATAAGCTTCGAGTCCCACGCCAACGTCACAGTGACCGAGTGAAACCAGCCACAGTCGAGCGTCTCCCTGCTGTACTACCTTACATAAGAGGAGTCACAGACAAGATTGGCTACATCTTGAAGCGTGCTTCAATTAAAACATTTTATAAGCCGCCAAAGAAGATCAGTCAGTTTTTACCATCTGTCAAGTGTCACATCCCTCTTCAAGATGCAGGAGTATACAAGCTTGATTGTGAATGTGGTCTCTCTTACATAGGACAAACAAAAAGACCAGTAAAAACTCGGGTTAAAGAACACATAGCTGACCTAAAACACCGTCGCTCAAAGAAGTCTGCAGTCTGTGAACATGTCCTTGACCGCACCCGCCATAACATCAGATTTGATAGACCACAAATCCTCGTGAAAGAACACCGATTCCTACCAAGGATGGTTCGCGAGGCTATTATTATAAATTAAAAAACATCCTAATTTCAATAGAGAAGATGGCTGGGTGCTTCCATCGTCTTGGGATCCAGTAATTAATATAATCAAATCTAAAACCAAGCATAACACTGCAAGGCCTCAAGACACCGTGAGCTCATTCTGCGTAGATCGGACCAACAAAAACAAAAATAATTAAGAAGTTTGAGGGTACCCCGGAACAACTATGCCTTTTGGACGTCTAACACCTCAGTCCTTCCCGTGACCATGGGTGCTGCAAAGCACTCGAAACGTCGGGAACTTAAAAATCAAAATAAACCGCGATAAATTCCGAAAAAATAGTTTTATTTCATGTGTAATATTCGCGTAAATCTAAGAACTCAGTATGTGAACATTTATAATTTTAGGTAACAACTTTACTAAAGTAATTTCGAGAAATATTTTTTTGGTACTAACCAAGGGGTCGATATCGACCACTTTGGAAATCCCTGATGTAGACACTGATTGTTACCATGAGTATAATTATATTTACGTTTAATAATAGTAATAAGTCATTTAATCCAGGCAACTGATATATCCCAAAAATATTTTGTTCAACTTACGGGCCCATAGAATATATACCTTACAGACTAACATACATGTAATATAAAAAAACTTATAATCTAAATACCATGTTATTTCAGCGCCATGTTGTACAGGGGTGCCTCTCAGTCTTCCACGAAATCTTCTGTATACGACACCCCTCGGCCAGAAGTCCTCGCTCATGAAGGTCTCCAGCTTGGCAGTGGGAACTCGCACAACAAAGGAATTAAAAGCCGCATTGTGTTGCGAATTTAGCTTCTCGACCCTCAGAGTATACAAGGACTTCTTGCGGGCATAATCCACAATGTTATGGGCTTTGGTGGTGTAGTATATCCCCTCCGGTGCGCGGGCGGCAGCGGCGGCGTAATCGCGACAAGGAGAAGCCATGTTTACGTTTGACGTCACCGGTGGGGCCGCGGAGTTGGCAGCGGGGCACGGTGTACTGCGGGTGGTAGGGTGCGGTGTGCTGTCACAACAAACAACAGCCGGCGACTAATCGGCCGACTCAAAACTGCCGACGGATGCATTTTGCGCCCCGCGACGAACGTTCACATTAGTGGCGTTGTGCGACCTACTTTCGGGGCTAGCGCCACGCAATGTCGCAACCTCTTTCCGTAGTTCGCGGATGGTAGTTTCCGAAGCCTCTAACCTGAATTGAACCTCGGCCAGACTAGACTTCAGGGTGTTTATGTCCTTCAGTGGCCTGGTGACATCGTCGTGGTCAAATGTGTCGGGGGGCAACCTGTGCAGCTGCTTCGCCACGAAGGCGGGAACGTCGTCGGGATCTGTCTCCTTCAGCAGGGTGATTATGTCCTGGAGACTTCTCTCGCCCTTTTCGTCCCCCCTGCGGGTCGGCATGCGATCGCTCATCCCGAGCGATTGGTACAGCAGCACCTTCGCATTGCAAATTTCTTCATGTTTGAAGTTATTCCTGCAAATCTGCAAGATGCTAACTTCATCAGTAGAAACGCCAACTTTTCCAAACTCATAGCGGCAACCGTGCAGCGGCTATAGCCGCGCAAATCGCAAATTATAAATAATTCGTAAATGCAGTGTGGCACGTCCGAATCAGAGCGCGCACTGCAGTGTTAATGTATACTTACTCAAACTCAAATAATTTATTTTGTATAAACCCTGCGAGGGCACTTACAAATGAATTTACATTGTTTAAATCTAATTTAACTACTAATCTATCACTGGATGGGAACGCGGCCACCACTGAGAAGATCCGGCGAAGAAACTCAGCGGGCTTGTCTTTTTTTATTTAATTCTCTTTCTCATTTTTCCTTTTAATTTTTTTCAATAATATTTTGTGGATACAATGCTTGGGTTACAATTAAATAGTTTACAATGTAGCTCCAGTGTGATTACGAGATACGAGGCTAATGATGTTATTTATAAAGAGTGTCT
Organism: Phalera bucephala; assembly: GCA_905147815.2. NCBI lineage: Eukaryota > Metazoa > Arthropoda > Insecta > Lepidoptera > Notodontidae > Phalera > Phalera bucephala. The sequence goes on along the minus strand of LR990616.1, from coordinate 13,148,326 downwards.
AAAGGATTCCAGATGGACCAGTCCCCACAAGCAGCACCCGTTCAGGATTATGACTACTGGAACAGCCATTACTCCCCTCGATCATATTAGAGGGAAGGGAATAACATAAATAAAAACTCGATTTTAAAAGCTTTTAGCTCGACATCTAAGCAATATGCGGTTTTAAAGTGTGTGACTTTAGCAGCAAAGTAGCAATTGAGATGAAAGAAAAATTTCATATTATTTTTGCATGCTGCCTGTGCTATGTTCTGTTCAACTAAAACAAATCCGTCGCAGGTCCAACATTTAGTGACTCCAAATTTCTGACGAGCCGCCAAAAAGTGGCATGCCGAGTTTTAGTCAAGAACTCGGACATCGTGAGACCTGATCCCTTCAAATTCTTCTTTGCGGACCAAATTTTTTTTTTTTTTTGCGGGTAGGTGTGAATAAGTGCAAACGTGTTTCAATTTGCTAACTTTTATATTAAATAGTAAAAATAGTTAAGATAAGTATATAGTAATACTCTACTTTGCTACATAGTTCTTTTAATAAAATTATTTAGTACTCACATTTGCTGCGCATTTATGTGACACTAGCACTATTTTATATCACCTGCTAGCTCACTCACCACTACACAAGATTCTTATTATCACCACTTCTGCTTATTTAATCTTCGCCATGTCTCAACTGGATGAAATTGTAGACGCACAGAAGGGCCTTGAGGAGACCTTTGTGAAAAAAATGCAGGAACTTGAAGCACAAATCCAGGGTGCTGCCCCAGCCAAAGACACAGTTGCTAAAGTTGCGGAGGAATTCCGGACTTTCAGGGAGCTAATATTCAAAATGCTTGGGCTGCTCCGGAGGCAGATCAGTGACTGTAGTAAGCAGCTGGATGCGTTTGAGACCAGGCACCGAAGGAAAGCGCTGATTTTCTTGGGTGTTGCCGAAGTAGGTGATGAGGATGGCAAGACAGTTATGTTGGACATTTTGCATAACAGGCTGGGTCTCAAGTGCCTCACAGAATCTTCTATGAGTATCTGCCATAGGCTGGGGACTCCCGGGCAGGATCACCACAGGCCTATTTTAGTTAGCTTTACCGGTGTGGATGACAAAAACACAGTCTGGAGAGCAAAGACCCGGCTGAAGGGTTCCTCTATTTCTGTGAGGGAGTTTTTGACCAAGTCTAGACAGGCCGTTTTTGGAAAGTCTCGACTACACTTTGGTGTGCGCTCCTGCTGGACCCAGAATGGCATTATTGTTATAAAGGCTCCCAATGGAAAACGTCATCGAATAACATCACTCGAAGAGTTGAGCCCTTTAATTGCCAAATACACAAAGAGGCCGGACGGAACTTCTTCAAACAGGAGCAAGGGCGAGAGCGGTGGTGACCTGGTGAAAAGTGCGAGTCGTAAATAACGGGTTGACGACAACAAGTTTACAAGTTAAGTTATCCTATAAGTTTCACTCAGTAGATATTTCACCATAACAATGTATTACTTACTTTATCATATCCTCATCACTCTTCTCGGGCAGGCCCTGAATAAGAAGTATCTTGCGACGACTCCTCATTTCTAAGCTATCGCACTGATGTATTAACAAACTCACTTGGTCTTGCAGACACTGGAGTGCAGTCATGATAAATGTGCGAAAATTTTTATAATCTGCTGTCAAGGTTTAAAATAGAATCCTGAAAGGCATCCATGTTAAAAATGAGTGCATTGAGTGTGATGACAATATGTACTAGTGAAAAAGGTTGTTATACTAAAAAAGCAACTCAAGCAAGTACTGTGCAATTCAAACTTTAAATGCCCATATTATTATGTGATTAACTATTTTAAAATAAATTAATTTACTGAGCTTACGATGTGTCCTGTTCATTTCGCTACTCCCCCCAAAAAACCTTGAGAGAGAGAGAGAGGTCTCGAATCCAACTTGACTGGGCAGCGTTTAGACTGCGCAACGTCTTCTCATCCAAAATACCTCAGTGCCTTAAGCCTAAATTTTTTAGTCAATATGTGTTGCCAGTTATTACATACGGATTAGATACGTAGTAAGAGAAGGAAATAAAAAAGACAAGCCCGCTGAGTTTCTTCGCCAGATCCTCTCAGTGGAGGCCGCGTTCTGATCCGGTGGTAGAATAGTAGTTAAATTAGATTACTAAAAAAATGTAAATTGACTATTTGTCCGCAGGGCTTATACAAAATAAATTGAATTTGAATTTGAGTTTCGTGTCGTAAAAAAGCTCAGAGTTGCTCAGCAAGCTATAGAAAAAGCTATGCTCGGTATTTCGTTACGTGATTGAATCAGAAATGAGTAGATCGTTGACATAGCCCATAGGATTAGTAAGCTAAAGTGGGAATGGGCGGCCCACATTAAGCGAAGATCAAACTGCCGTAGAGGCAGAATAATTTTAGAGTAGAGACCACGTGCTACCAAGCGCGTCGTGGGAGGGCCGCCTACCAGATGGATCGACGATCTTGTGAAGATCGCAGGAAGTCGTTAGATGCAATGCAGGTTGCATCGGACCGGTTGCACTAGGGAACGATTCATCTAATCATGATCTATTAATATTTCCTATAATCATAAACATAGTGCACGAAATTAGTTTTATGTCAAGTTCATGAAGTCGTAATGGTATAAATACAGTGAAATAGCGCCGCTAAAATATAATAATAATAATATCAGCCTATACTGCCCACTGCTGGGCAAAGGCCTTCTCTCACAAATCGAGGTGAGAGAGATTGGGTCATACTCCACCACGCGGTCCCAGTGCGGATTGGTGGAGGCAGGTTTGTGGCCACCTGCTGTTGGAACTTATCAAGCCGCCTTTAAGGCTTCCAACTCGGCTTAACGACTACCATATTAAGTGGTAACCGGGACCAACGGCTTAACGTGCCTTCCGAAGCACGGAGACGCTCGAATATGAAATGCCACAAACGGTCACCCATCTCAGGCCGACCGAGTCGAACGCTGCTTAACCTTGGTGATCGGTGTGAACACCGCGGTCGCACAGCGCTACGAGCGCCTCGCTAAAATATTCCAGCTATAATTATCTCGTAATCATGTGGAAGCTACTGTGTGTATTAGCCGTTATGGCAGTCGCTATTTTTGCGACTTCTTCCTCAGGTAATAATTTTTTTTTACGTAGCTGGTTTAAAGAATTTAAAAATTGGGGCATGTTATAAAGTATACGATCTTCAAACAGAATCAAACATACATCGTCACCTTTAAAGTCTACGTCCAGTTGCAGAGACGTTTTTTAAATTTATAAATGACATAAATAACTAATCTGTTTCTAAATAATAGGTATATTATGTAGATAGATTAGCGATTAATGTCATATTTAAATTTAAAGAAAATCACTACAACTGGGTAAAATTTAAAAACAAAATTAAACATTTTTTACAGACGGCACAACCTAAATGTACACATTATTTTTAATTTAGTCATTTCGGAAGAATATCGACCTTATGATATACGCCCAATTGCAGAAATGTTATTTAAAAAAAAAATAAGTTTTATTAAATGACACCCTTTTTTAGCTATTACAACTATAACTTATGGTGAATCGAGTGAGGAGACTGTTGCATAATGGGGTGCAAGATCAGAGGATGACACAATATTGATAACATGTTTTGGACTATTCTATACTCTTCGGAATTGTCAAAACTTCTCTTTCTGGTTCAGAATATTAATGTAATTTCTGAAATGTTATTTTACTTTTGAAAATACATAATTGGTCAAAATTGTATCAATCGTGTTTTTTCTTAGTTTTTACTAACCACATTTTTCGTAACTCGTCCCCTATTACATGGGACCTAACATCATCAGCGAAAAGTGGGTGAATACAGTACAACTCTGCCTCCCCCTCTTGGGGAACATAGGCGTGACGGTGTTTATTTTATTTTTTTATTTTTTGTGCTACTGTTTTTTGTCGACAAAATTTCTCCAATTCTAAATTTGTAACAGGTCATTCAATTTTTTCATCAATCAGCCTGTACTTACCCATTGCTGAGTAATATGTCTCTCCTCCAATAGTATTTTTTTTAAATATATAAAAATTACGGAATAAACATATTTCTTCATATTCACCAAAATTTTCTAAAAACAAAACATTGGTCATCACAAAAAAATACTGCCTCATTGATCTTGTGGTGAATCATGTGCTTTCTGATCACGGTCCTGAGTTCAAATCCTAGGTCATCCTACCCTTATTTTATTTTAAGATTTTATACGAGCATATTTTTTCATAGATTTATTGACATGGAACCGTCAAAATATTGGATTTATTATTATATTGTAAATTTTTAACATAAAGGTGTACTCTGAATGCTGAGAAAATAAAGATTTTTATTATTATTTTTATTGTTGTTTTTTTTTAAACAGTTCTCTCAGATAATCGCGACTACCTTAATTATAAATGGCGCTAATGGCCCTTTTTTTCAAAATAAAAATGCTCTCGATGTCAGCCGCCCTACCCCACAGTAGTAGTATACGATAAGACATGATACTATGAAAGTAGCTAAAATAAATTATTCCTGCGATGGCTACATCAGTTAGTTGTTTTATCCTTCTCACGGCTTAACCAGCAGAACTGAGCCCTTTACCTAAAGTTTTACTATGTGGGCCCTATTGTAATTTAGAGTCTAGCGTAATCCCTAATAAAGTAGTATCATTAATAAATTCAAGTTTCTCATTATTTAATATAACATCACAGTTACTACATTTTACATAAGGTAAAGAAAATCAGATATATTTCATTTTCTTGCTATTTAATGCTAAATTATTAGCAGTGAACCAGTTAGGCACCTTAAGAATAGCTATTTACGCCGCCAAGATCTGCATATCTACCTTCTTTAAAAATCAACCAGCATACAACACTATCTTTGCATGTTTTTCAACAACAAGCTTGTTTTTGTAAAAGCAAACATTTTCTTTTGTACATACTGTGATGATTATATTGGTGTACAATAAAGTTAACCTAGTCTCTTTTATATCTATATCGGCGCTTAGGTTTTCTGGATGGCCGTTTCAATGCTGGCAACGGTGAAAGGTGGATTTATCTTCGTTTTCATAGTGGTATGCACGGTGGCCGAACATAAAAGAAATCTTGAAATAACACTGGGGTCTCGTCCGGTACACCGATCTTCCTTGGTATGCGAGTATGCGCACAACAGTTAGAGATTAACACTGTCACATGGAATGCAGTGAGGTTAGCTGCTCCACGATACGTCCGACCGCTTGCCCCGTTGCCAATCAAATACCAACGCAGCGCCGTCCGCCATTTAACATCGACTATCTGTCATCGGTGATTCGTCAAAACTTAACACACTCGAGCAATTATAGAGTATGTCTATGACAAGATAAAATGAAAATAACTGCTCGTTATTCCATTAACTTATTTTCAAATAATAGAATACGACGTCTATATTTTATTAAACATTAATTTATTTTATCTATCAGCGCTTCAATAACACCTAAGTTACCATAGCTAAAGTCTTTATCTTATGGGTCACACACACATCCTTCTGGCCTCGCCACCAAACATGTAGGTGGGTACGTTTAGTAGAAAGGTAACCTTGGCTGGAATGCAAAGCAAGAGCTTCTTCAAGCACTAAACATGATGTATGAAACCGTACTGTTTGAGGTCACAGAAAGAGACTTCAGGGCTCAAACAATATGCAAGCAGTGCCAAGCAGGTGTTGCAAGTCGCGAAACAAAGCAATTAAAAATGGCATATAATATATAAACTAAATCCTATTGATTAATACTACTACTAATTTTAGGACATCGGTAGATGATGTGCCAAAAATTGGTAGTTAGCCTCCTCGTATCATTTTAGTTCAGTTTGCATGCTTTGCAATAAAAATAATATTTGCCTGTATTTGTACTTCCCTGAAGACAACCCATTCATTTAATTTTTTCCATAACCATAATTTTTGGTCATATTGCCTTTTTTAGAATTTTGAAGTGGAGCTTTTACCCTTTAATCGGCTATGCAACTCACCTTACCTACTAAGAAAAAAACCGTAAAACTTAATTGTCAAGTATTTGCTATTAACTATTAACCGCGAAACTTATTTACTCCTAATATTATTAAAAAATGCTAATTCATGTAAATAAAAAGTCTTATTATCGAATTTTTATTATGGTGTCGGAATATTTTGATAAATAGGTATATTTAGGAGTATTTTGGTAGATAGATAGACTACAGGCAAAAAGTAGGCGGATATGACAACACTGATTCAAGGATAGGATGTAGGTTGAATGTTGGGATATGACATAATTTCTTACAGTAACTTAATGCAATCTGCAAATCAATAACCTAACGTGCGCAGGATCGTCGATGTGGTGTTCTTGTGTGACAATGATGTCTCTGTCATAATCGACAGCCTTTCTACGTAGGTACTCACATTTAGATGGCGACGATCCTTCGACATTAATCTAAAGAATACGTGCTTAGGGCCGATTCTCCTAGTCCGAGGGCTCTGAAAATAACCTTTTGTAGATCGCATTATTAAAAGCTCGCTGAGAGATCCTAAGGGATAGGTTCAGCGCGCCACATAGAGGTCGGAATATTACAGCCGCACAAGTGCGTTGCCCTGGGTGGACCGCGAGGAGGTATATTCTGACCAATTTCCACCCCAATTATTTAGACCAATTCTTTATTTCAATCAGATTATTTTGTTAATTCAGTATAATGAAGCGACAATGGAGCAACAACATTGGTGTATTATTACGAATGATTGGGTAAGCTCAGTTCTCCTAGTAGGTTATGGAATAGGTGACCTGTGTTACAACAGACGCAGTGCGATTTCCTAAAAGGATTTCACTGGCTAAATGTTTAACAAGTTTCTATATCATTCAGATTGCTGTGACATTAAAATATATTATTACTCAAGCATATCGGTAGTCAAGCCCAAATCATAACGGAATATGTACGTGTATCCTATTTAATATTCATAGGTAACATTGTTACATACGACTTCAACATTGTTCTTTAAGATCTTCCGTGGAATTAAAACAACAAGTGCACGATACAATTTTATTGAAGTACATGAACTCATGTTTAACGATAAGTGGTAGATAAATAGCATGGTAAATCAATCCAGCTATCATAAACAACCTCCTCAGCATCATGTGAAAGCTACTTTTTATATTTGCTATGCTGGCTGTTGCGTTAATTGCGACTTCTTCTCGAGGTAATTATACTTTTTTTTAACCATGTTTACCAAAACTTGTAGTTACGTAGTAATAGTGAAGTAACGACGGCTTGCTGAAGTGGTTAAGAGCCTTAACCTCTTCACCCACTGGATCAAGTAACTACTTCAAGTCATCAACTCATCATCTTAGCCTATACTTATCCACTGCTAAACATAGGCCTCCCCAATCGCTTTCCAGCGTAACCGGTCTGTTGCCACCTGCGTCCAACGACTTCCTGCGATTTTCACAAGATTTTCGGTCCTTCTGGCAGACGGTCGTCCGACGCTGCGCTTGCCAATACGTGATTTCCTCTCTAGAATCTTTCTGCCCCAACGCCCGTCCGATCTTCGCGCTGTGTGGCCCACCCATTGCCACTTCAGCTTGCGAATCCTAAGGGGTGTCGGTGACCTTGGTTCTTTTACGAATCTCCTCATTCCTGATTTGATCACTTAGAGACGTGCCGAGCATAGCTCTTTCCATAGCTCGCTAAGAAACTTTGAGATTTTTTATGAGAGCTACTTCATGTAACTACTAGCAACTGAGAGTTCCATCCTCGTACGGGACAACTATTTTTGTGACCCACAAATATTTGTTTCGGTCTGCATGTATGTGAGTTTTGTGTTTGTAAATGCACCCACGACACAGGAATAGTTCCTAGTGTAGCGCTACGTTAAAAATGGAACAGTGCCATCCATACTTTCTGTATCATAAAAGGCAACTAAAGGAACAATCATTTAAAAATCATTACCTTTCCATAACGCACTACTAGCACGGAAGGTAAAGAATTTCTAAATTGTGTACCTACCTCCACTTGCGTGTATCTATTTAATATCTTGTTTGTGTATGCAATTGTTGTTATTATGTCAAATAAATATATTCTTATTCAATATCAATCAAACATCATTCAACATTATCTCAAAAAATAAGTTCACCCGTTAGAATCAACAATAACACTCCGGCGAAGTCTACGACCCAAGTCACAGTCGTGTATCCTATAAATTTAGTTTCTTTGATCTTCCAATGAAAGGAAAGCCAAAAAATGTTAAGTTCACTCAACTTAATATATTTCACCAGTAGCAACAAAAATGCTTGTCTATGCCACTAAGATCTTTGGTAAAGAAGGTTAATATCATAATAATGGACCAGGCCGGACCAGGAGGACACAAACAAATAACATCGTACTGTTGATACTATGTTGCTTTGATAATACCTATTTCCATCCTTTTAGTTTTTAATCCTTCCAAAATTGTAAATCATATTTTATTTCCACTATTGGACATACCCAAGTAGCGCAACTCCTGCTTACGGGAAAAAGTAACCTTTCACGGTCGCGGTCCCTTTAACCCATTATGCAGCCTATATTCCCTAATACAGCTTAAGTACAACCTAAAACGGTAAAAGAACAGTTACTCTTCTTCTTAAGCAGCGGGTCCGCTACTTAAATAGGCCTCTCTGATGCACGCTACTGAGTACGATCCTCGGCTACTCCTATCCAATTTTCGCCAACCGCCCTACGATAATCATTGCTCCACCTAGATGGGAGGCCCACCCAGCCTGAGGCTTCATATAAAAAATATATAACAATATTTTATTAGGATTAACAGCTAGGTCTTATTATACCCAGGTCTTTTACATGGAGACTTAGAAGACTTCCTATTATGTCAAATATCTTGATAATAGTAAAGGTATTTGTAAAGTAAAAGCCGTGACTACCCTTGTCTTTCACATAGTGCATTGATGAGATTACACAGAGATAAGTATGTTTAAAGATTTTCCACCATGCAAGGAAACACGTTCTCCCACCCCAAACTACTGTTCACTGCAGGGTCAAAGTGAAGACCTAGTTGACAATAAGCGATGTTTCAATTCCTTTGTATGAACTCCTTTTTTTATCTCTTATTATGGGTAACATAGGTAGATTACATTTTTACTACTTACACAATTTTAGACTGCTATCAAAAAATATAACTTTGTCCAATTTAAGACCCTTCTCAATACTCTAATTCATTATCTGCACCTTAAGCTTTATCCATCCACTGCAGGACATAAGCGTCATCTTACTTTACATATCTCAATTCCAATTCTATGTATTTTCATGCAAAACACCAGACATAATACTTGCGTCATGTGTGGGTTTACAAACATGAAATTAAACATTCATGAATACTCTTTATGGTCACCTCCCACGATTGCAGTACCGCACCAATATTTGCAAGTTATTTAATTTTCAGCCACTGTCCCCTAAAAGACGCTTCATTTAACTTACGTTTACTTCTTGCATTTAGTGCTAGGGTGGTGTCGGGTTTGATAATGTTACTATATAAATATGTAGTATAAAGCTGCTATGAACCTTCTATAATTTCCGCTCCTGTTTAGCCTTTACACGAACGACATTCCTCGTTCGAGTAAGGCGCATCTAGCCCTATTCGCGGATGATACCACTCTCTACGTCTCGCATAGGAATAAGGGTTTCATTACCAGACACCTTCAGGCATCCGCCAATTCCCTAGGGAATTGGTTCAGGAAGTGGCGTATTGAGGTGAACCCGGACAAGAGCGCTGCGGTGTTCTTCTCCAGAGGTGCCACCCCGCGCCACTCCCTGCGCCGCCCTAGAAGTAATCTCGGCCAAGTGACCATGTTCGACCGACCCATTCCCTGGGTCAAAGAGGTCAAATATCTAGGGGTCACCCTAAACAGTATCATGTCCTTCGGCCCGCACATCAAGCGGGTCCGTCACCGAGCATCATTTGTGCTCGGTCGTCTCCATTCGTTAATCTGCAAGCGGAGTAAAATGTCCCTTAGAAATAAAGTGACACTTTACAAAACTTGCGTTCGACCCATCATGACTTATGCGTGTGTTGTGTTCGGGCATTCGGCCCCCTCTCACATCGATAAACTCCAAGTGGTTCAAAACCGCTTCCTCCGTAAAGCCGTAGGAGCCCCCTGGTTCGTACGGAACGTCGATCTCCACTCCGATCTAGGTCTCGAACCTATTCGCGCCTTTATTAAAAAGGCGTCAACACGTCACTTCGCGAACGCATCTACCCATGCGAATGCGTTAATCGTAGCCACCGCCGACTACGATCTCCCCCCCGACCCCTGCCGCCACCGCCGGCCGCGACATGTTCTCACCGACCCCCCTGATGCTTTGTCATCCCTTCTTTCCGCTCAGAATACGGGCGACGACGACGACGTAGTAGTAGATCCCCTCCCATAGCCGGCGGTTGACCGGTGCACTTAGTAGTGCACCCGTCCCCCTACAGCGACTGTCCCAACCGAGGGCACCTCTTCGAGGCGCCCTCGAGTATGTCACCTCTTGCCCTTCTGGCTGGCTAGAGCGTAGTGGTTGCACGCTCGCCTTTAAGTCCGGTGAAGCTGTAAAGGCCTCGCGGCCAACAGCGTACATCATTCACACACACACACCTTCTATAATCATTCATAGTCATACTATTACTAAATTCAAGTGTTCGTACTATCGGCCATTTGGAATTTCAATCTTTGATGCGTTCGTCCGATCAAATTACTTCGGCTCCAACTAACTCGGATGAGAGATCCCAGTCTAATAAAGCTCTATTAACTAAGAAATCCGTTCACTGCCACTTTGAGATAGTATTAGATAAGCCCTTTGATAGGTACTTCGAAGATTAAGTATTGTATTGTTGGGTATGTTAAATTGTGACTCGGCAAGTTCATTTCTTCGTCAGAAGCGAGATAAATGGAAGGAAATCATATAAATAAATGCTAAGTGTAATTTAAATAGCGCAAGACCTAAGACGTTAGTCATTAAGCTAAGTTGGAAGCCTTATAAGAGGCTTGATAAGTTCCGCACTGGAACCGCGTGATGAAGTATAACCTTATCTCTCTTACTTCGATTTTTGAGAGAAGGCATTTGCCCACTAGTGGGACGGTATCGGCTGATATCAGAGATGGGCTAAATATAATCAGATAACGATTATAGGTATATTTAATCAATCAATCAGCCTATCGCAGTCCACTGCTGGACATAGGCCTCTCCTAACACGCGCCATTGCACACGGTCCTCCGCCTTCCGCATCCAGTCTGTTCCAGCGACCTCTTTGAGATCGTCGGTCCATCTAGCTGGGGGCCGTCCTACCTTACGCTTACCAAGTCGCGGTCTCCACTCTAGGACACGCTTGCTCCATCAGCCGTCGGTCCTTCTGCAGATGTGACCAGCCCATTGCCACTTTAGCTTACTGAGTCTGCGAGCTATGTCGGTAACTTTGGTGCTTTGTCGGTACCTCGTTACGAATTTTATCCTTCAAAGAGACGCCGAGCATAGCTCGCTCCATAGCCCGCTGTACGACTTTGAATTTGTGGACTAGTCCCACTGTGACTGGCCACGTCTCGGCCTCGTTAGTCATAGCAGGTAGGACGCATTGGTTATAGACTTTAGTCTTCAGGCATTGCGGTATAGGCGAAGAGAAAACGTGACGTAGTTTGCCAAATGCTGCCCAACCCAATTGGATCCTGCGGTTTATTATTTTCTCGAAGTTCTTTCTACCAAATTGGACAACTTGTACAAGGTACAAGTTGTCCAATTTGTTCTTGAGACATACTCAAGAACAACTTCGAGCATCGAACCATCGACGTAGATCGGTCCCGGCGTGACATGCTCATTAAACATGATCTTGGTTTTATCCAAGTTCATGCCAAGACCGACACCTCGAGAGGCTCCATTTAGGCTATGCAGCATTTCGCTTAACTGTTCCAGTGACTCTGCCACGATGACGACATCATCGGCAAACCGAAGGTGTGAGATGTATTCGCCGTTGATGTTAATGCCCCGCCCAGTCCAGTCCAGCGTCTTGAAGACGTCTTTGAGTGCATTGGTGAAGAGCTTGGGGGATATTACATCCCCCTGTCTTACCCCTCGACGCAGCTCGATCGGGTTGGTCTTTTGGTCCTGGAGCTGGACGGTCATTGTGGCGGTATCATACAGACATCTCAACACCTCGATATAGCGCCAATCGACGCGACATCGCTGCAGAGCATCCAAAACCGCCCAGGTTTCGATGGAGTCGAAGGCTTTCTCGTAGTCCACGAAAGCCATACACAGCGGCTGATTGTACTCTTCGGTCTTTTGTACTATCTGCCGAACAGTATGGATGTAGTCTACAGTGCTTAGCTTAGCCTTTTCGAAACCCGGCTTGTTCCGGTGGCTGGAACTCGTCGAGTCTTCTGGCGAGGCGGTTTGTGAGTCTCAAGAACAACTTGTAGACGTGGCTCAGGAGTGAGACATTGATAGGTAGGTAATAGGTATATTGTAACACTCTAAATCATTATTATCATATTACATTTTTAATCTTCAGTCATGATTGAATTACCAACCTGATTACATTTTTTTTTTGTGCGGGTAGTTGAAATTAAAAGACTAACAGAATTTGCTCCATAATTAATTATTTATTTTTTATACCAATTTTATAACTATTAGATAATAAATGACCAAAACTGTGTAGCTAACCTTCTACTCTTGCCCGATAAGTGTTATCTCCTATAAAAATTGAATTGACACTTCTACTATCATAACTATGGAATCACTACAGAACACCATGGCGCACATGTCAGAAATGTTCCACAAAAAAATGTCCAACTTTGAGGCTGAGCTGCAGAAGTCTTCAGGTGGCTCTCCAGGAACCTCCGTGGGCCTCGCTGTAGAATTCACTTCATTTCAAGCCTTCATAATGCAAGCTCTTAATACCCTTCAGCTGCAGGTGGAAATGTTGGCTCGGACTGTAGACCAGATGGAGATGCGAGGCCGAAAGAAGATCATTCTGCTGCATGGTGTGGCGGAGGAAACTAAAGAAGACACTGCTCAAGTTGTTATTGAACTTGTAAAGGACAGTTTGGGACTGACTGACTTCAAAGTAGGTGACATACGTCGGTGCCACAGGATGGGTCGCGCTTCCAAAAAATCAAATAGGCCAATCCTCGTTAAACTGAATGACGTATCCACTCGCAATAAGATCTGGTTCTCCAAAATAAAGCTTAAAGGCTCGGGGGCTACGATCTCCGAGTTTTTAACAAAGTCCCGGCACAACTTGTTTGTGGCTGCCAGGTCGCGGTTCGGTATCCGTAACTGCTGGACGAGAGATGGCCAGATATATGTTCTGGGATCGGATGGAACGCGTCACCGCATCGAGTCGCTTCCTGATATGAACAGTATCGGTTTGGAGCCTGTGAAGCAGACTGCATCGAAGACTACGGAGACAGCAACGAGATCCAAACGGCCGCTCAAAAAGTGATGTCCTATACATGTATTTCTTGTTACTTTTCTTATGTTGACATGTTTGCTTTCTGCGTATTTTCACCTTCCTTTGCCAATACCCACATTGTTTTTAACTTTTTATTTACTTCCTGCATGTTTTCTTCTTGATTTTCAATTGTCAAACCAAATAATTATCTCAAATGTCAATGTCAGCCATAGACAACATCCATAGATTTTGCAGAGTAGTAGTAATATTTGTCCTTTGCGGACAGGCGAAGGTACAAAGCCATACTGCCACATAGAATTTGCAGATCTATGATAGGCAATGCTCCATTCACAGTTCTTTATTTATTTATTTTTTTTATTTATTTCTTATTATTTACTGTATAAATTATTAAATACGATTTTATAACACTTTCGGCGGGGTTGGCTAGCTATACAATATTATTTGTTTTTACATTTAGTGTTTAAGCTTTTGTTTATTTAAGTATTCATTAATTAATATATATATATATATATATTTAATATTATAGCATACATATTTATTAACGTATTTTAATCACACTATTGTGTATATACTTGTATTTTACAATTTTATTATTCTTGGTTTGTTCTAGCTTGTTACATAAAGGTTTTTTAATTTATTTTCGAGTTCATCTAGATTCATATTTTACTTAAAATTTAGCCATGTCCGAACGTGACATAGATAGTGAAAGTGACACGGGGACTTTTTACTCTCTAGGAAGCAGCGACGATAGTTTCATCAGTGTCCCGTCACTTTCTGATACACTCACGTCTACCTTCTCAGATGTCCCTGGGAACTTCAATGTGGTTCATATCAATGCCCAAAGCATTCCGGCTCATTTTCCTGATATACTGGCTAACTTTGACTGTAAGAACATTCACGCTATTCTCGTTTCTGAATCTTGGCTAAAGCCGTGTCTCCCGTCCACACTGTATTCGCTTCCCGGTTTCAATCTCATTAGAAATGATCGATCAGTTGGTAGTGGTGGTGGAGTTGCGATATATTTACGATTAAATATTCCGTTTTCCTTACTCGACTTATCTTCGCAACCTCCATTGCCAAATGCCGGTGAGCATCTTTTCATTGAAATCGGACTCCGTCATTCTAAACTGCTTCTTTGTGTATACTATTGTCCTTCCTTACGTGTAGACTTCTTTTCCTCTTTCGAAAATCTTCTAGAGAGTTTGATCCCATCTTACAGTCATAGTATTATAATGGGTGATTTCAACACATGCTTACTTAAAAATGACTCCCGTTCGACAAGTCTTTACAATATTCTTGAATCCTGTAACTTAGTAACTCTTTCGCTTCAAGCTACTCATCATTTCCCTAACTCAACACCGTCTCTACTTGACCTTATCCTTGTTTCTTTAACTGAACATGTCGCTAAGCACGGCCAGTGTTCAGCTGACGCCTTCTCCTATCATGACTTACTCTTCCTATCTTATAAAATTCGGCCACCTAAGGCCAAAGCTAAAATCCTGTTGCAGCGTAATTTTAGTGGCATCAATCTTGAGAAGCTCAAGGAGGACGCGTCTAACATTGATTGGGAGTCTCTGTTAATGTCTGATTTGCTGGATGACAAAGTAAATATTTTCACATCAGCGTTAATTCGATTGTTCGACGTACATGCTCCTATTCGCCCTGTGAAAGTAAAACACCTACCGGCGCCTTGGCTGACCGATGACATCAAGTCGCTTATGAGCAGAAAAGTGGCACTAAAATCCAAGTTTAAAACTAGACCCACTGACTGTAACAGGAATAACTATGTTGCCATTCGGTATCACTGTAATAAGGTGTGTAGGGATGCTCAACGCCAACATATTCATAGTTGTGTACAAAACGGAAATCCAGCAAAAGTCTGGAAATTTCTTAGATCAATTGGAGTCGGAAAATCTTGCCAAGATAACGTCCCTAAAAATTTAGATCTCAATCTTCTCAATAGACATTTCTCTACTTCGTCTAATTTTAATAAGACAACTAAATTAAATACGCTTAACTATCTTTCCTCTATTCCGACGCCAATTTATGCCCCATTTGTCTTTGATCAATTTTCCGCTTGTGATGTTAGGAAGAGCATAGAATCGATAACGTCTAACGCAGTCGGCAGTGATTGTATCAGCCGTAATATTATTCTTCCAATCCTTGACGAAATCCTACCTATTATTTGCCATATCTTCAACCTTTCAATATCCAGCGGGCAATTTCCATCTTCATGGAAAGAAGCTCAAATAACACCCTTACCGAAAAAATCTAATCCCACCTCCTTCACTGAATATCGTCCTATATCCATACTGCCCTTCCTTTCTAAAGTCCTTGAACGCCTCGTCCATGATCAAATAAGTATATTCCTTAACAAAAACTCTCTCCTTAACCCTTTTCAGTCCGGTTTCCGTCCTGGTCATAGTACTGTTACTGCTTTGGTAAATATTACGGATGATATAAGATTGGGTATGGAAAACAGTAACCTAACTATACTCACACTGCTCGATTTCAGCAATGCCTTTAATACTGTAGATTTCGATATTTTACTCGGTGTGCTGCGCTCTCTTAACATATCTCCAACGGCAATTGACTGGTTTCGTAACTACCTGTTTGGTCGCCGGCAACGTATTCGCATCGAAGAAACCTACTCTTCTTGGTGTAGTACTAGTGCCGGTGTTCCACAGGGTGGCGTTTTATCTCCTTTACTTTTCGCTGTTTTTATTAACTCTATTTCCAATCAATTAAGTTCTTCTTACCACCTTTATGCAGATGATCTCCAAATATACACTCAAGCTCCATTGGCCAAGTTGTCGGAGGCAGTTAATACCACCAATAATGATTTGACTAAAATATCTGAGTGGAGTAAAAGTCACGGTCTCCAAGTTAACCCATCTAAAACGCAAGTCATTGTTGTAGGTAGCTCCATACTTAGTTCTTGTCTTGATTGGTCACAGCTTCCGCAAATTAGGTTCGATGGTGTCACAATACCCATAAGCAAAATTGTAAAAAATCTGGGGATCTATATAGACTCCAATCTTACTTGGGGCCCACAACTGCAGGAACTCAGTCGCAAGATTTTTGCATCGGCAGGATCTTTAAGAAGGCTACGCAATTTTCTGCCAACGGCCACTAAAATTGCACTTGCACAATCCCTTCTCCTTCCTATATTAGATTATGCAGACGCCAGCTATCTTGATCTTACTGAGAGCCAACTTGATAAACTTGAGCGCCTTCAAAATTTTTGTATAAGGTTCATATTTGGTTTACGCAAATATGACCATGTTTCTGAATTTCGTGGAAGACTCAAGTGGCTGCCAATCCGCCATCGCCGGAATGCTAACATACTATCGCTTTTATACAACATTTTATATAATCCGACAACTCCCTCTTACCTTAAAAAACGGTTTGATTTCCTTCATGAAACGCATTCGAGGTTCCTAAGGTCATCAGAGAATCTGAGGCTGAAAACACCAATGCATTCCACAAACTTCTTTCATAAATCCTTCACTAATAAAGCTGTACGCTTGTGGAATGCATTGCCTGTTACGGTCCGACGTGCAAAGACGTTGCATTCTTTTAAAACAATGGTTAAAGATCACTTTTTCCTGGTTGGATAATGTAATAATTGCTGTCATAATTGGATTGAATTAGATTTATATGTTTAGTATATCAAGTCCTGTGTATAAATTTGTATGTAGTAGTATTTTATAGAATATATATCTTTATAGTGTACGCCACCAACTGCCCTCTATTTTTATCTGTTGCTTCTTCCAACGTACTGGTTGTCTGGAAGAAATTGCTCTTAGCAATAAGACCGCCAATTTGTGCCTCTATCTTAAGTTAATATCACATTGTATTTTTCTGTTCGCTGGTGTACAATAAAGAATACTCTATCTATCTATCTATCTACATTTTGCCCAACTCTGGCTGATACTATTAATGGTTTGGCATGTAAATTAGATAACATTATGCTAATGTCAGTTGGATTGTGCTAAGCCCATTTGAGTTTGGAGTACGTTTATTCTAGTCAAATTTGAAGATCTTGTTGACAAAGCTAGCGCAATTAAATCAGTTTACTAAAATACATGGCGTTCAGAATCGCACGTATCTCCATTTATGAATTTAACAAACTACCTTACGTTTTTAAGTGTTCTAATATTCTCTTCAAACTATCTTCTCTATAAATTATCCAACTTAACATACTTTTGAAACTAACGAAGAAACTCATTACTATTCAAAATAATGAACTATCGAGTTTATTTACAGGCTCAGCGGAGAACTTACCGAACCAAACTACCTATACTAGTTATTAAAGTGTTGGTAACGGCAAGTTAGTTGACCGTCCAAATTTAGCAGTGGCGCTTGAGAACCTCACAATGAATTTTGGACCACTAACTATGAACATCAGGCAGCTCCGATAAGATCAATTTGTTGGCGAACTAGCGGTCGACAATCGGAGTAGTTTAGCTCAAATTTGCGAAGAAATCTTATGTTATCCAACGCTAATTTACTGGTCAACAGTTCATTCGGTCTATCTGTTGAAAGTATCTAATGTTTAGACGTTTTGCTTTGACATCAAAAGGTGTTATATATTCCTAAACCACTTTGAAACTAAGTAATTTCGTTGTAAATTAATATTGTGCATTTAAACTAACGTAATTTACATACATACATTTACATAACATTTATAGAACTTAGAATGAATAGTAGTAGTAGGTTTTCGAAATGCTATTGTTGGAAAAGAATCCTATGAGTATTGCGATACGGCTCATGGTTTTTTATGTTTGTCTATATCATCAAATGAGGAATTTTCAAAAATAAGTTAACGGTATCAATAGGTAAAGTTAGGATTGAGGTAACGGGTAAAAGCTCCAGCTTTTACCCGTTAATGGAATGGAATACCCGATATACCCGATGGAATTTAGGTTGTAAGTATCCATACTTACAACCTAAATTCCATCGCCAAGTTGTTTTTTTTAAGAGTCTTTCTGTGGACGACAGACATCCTACAGTCAACGTTCTTCGGCTGAAGATGTACAAACAGACCAGATCATGGTGACTTCTTTTGGTGAGGTCTATGGTCATACATACTACAGTGATAACATGTGAACACGGGGTGAAGCATGACACCTATTTAATCAAAGTAAATCATCTAAGAATCAGCATTTGGTGTGTTTAGCACAGACGATTATTGGCAAGCAGTCTCTATGACGGAAGGAACTCTGGATGGAACGGAAACACTCTCTTTTAGTTAGACTCTGCATATTAGAAAATAACTTAAAACTCCCAATATTCTAACTAGGCATCGAAAATCTTTGTACTCAGCACGAGAATGGTCCCTGAAATATAAGAAACCGCAAGTATGCGAACTATTTATGTAACTTTCCCACATCACATGCGGATGCGTACGTAAAATCTGTGTACTTCCACCAAGTTCGTAAACAGATTTTGTTCCGAGAAGTTGTTTTTTAATTACAAATTCCGATGTAACGGACAAAATTCTAAGTCGGTTGCGGACTGCGGCTTCCCAATACACAAGTTTGAGGGCAAGTGCTTAATTAAATCATCGATGTGTCGCAGCCATCTCATTGGTCGAAAACGCCGGCATTTGGGTGCCTATTTTTTAGTTATAATGCCGACAATAGTGATTAAAATGTTATTAATTTGACTGCCGAAGTGCCTTAATAAAAAATAAAATAAAAAATCGAGAAGCTTGCATTAAGCGGTTTAAATATTTTGTACGTGGTGATGAAACGTTTCTTTCGTTGGTTCTGGTTCTGAAAATCAGAAAACCTTCTGATCTCTTAATGTAATTATTATGATTCACTCTGTAAAAGCAGGTATATAGTATAGGTACATTTTCGGGGTGCTGCGGTCGGGTAACCTCCTAGTGTGCCCGGCCCATTGCCAGTCCCGCGGATACGTCCAGAGGAACGACAATGGGAACGGGACGGTGCACCCCGGGTATCGTCAATAACTTCCCTCATGGGGGATCTTGTTGGCGATGGCGGATGACCTGACACGGCGCGGTGCTTGGGATTGGGTGCTGCGGCAGGGGGGAGGGGGGGGGGGGGAGGGAAGGGGGGGACAATCTCCTGCGTGTTTGTGCCGTGCGCGGTGACCCGTACAGCAGGGTGAAGGAGTCCTGGGGGTTGAGTCGGTGATGGACCGGTAGTTGTTGTCTGTCGCCGGCAACACGCCTCTTTGGTCTGGATCTCTGTCCAAACGGGAGGCTGTCACGTAGCCGCGTGGCAGTCAATCGGCTGAAGTCCATCTTTCAGATGGGCTAGGCTAGGGTTCTGGGGTGAAGGGGTCCGCAGGCGGCGGTGTGAGCCTACACTACGCAGGAGTGGAAGTGAACACCGTTAGTCTCGTGGACAACTCACCCTGGAACCCTATACTCTGATGATAGCCCTGGTGCTTATAAAGCATCCCCAAAGGTGAGGACTCCGTGGCGGGTGGGGAATCATCAGAGTGAAGAACATCATTAAGTCACATGGACAAAAAAAGAATTAAAAACCCCAAACCAGTCCCCAAAAAGGGACAAAGTGCGTCATGCACACAAGGCCCCTCGGGGCAAAGTGTAAGGCCCTCGGGCATGAAAAAGGCAGCGGGACAAGTGACGGCAGCGAACCCCAGTGGTGGCGCTAGTCTGGTCCCCAAAATTGCACCTATGGGTTGCGGATCTGGAGGAGACACAGTGTCTTCCGGTCTGCCCCCGGCTGCCAAGGTGGAGGCGAAGGCGTCCGGCTCTGCTGGACCCGGAAACCAAACCACCCAGGCGGCCGGTGCTGGCGGACTGCGTGACCATGTCCCCCCTAAGGGACGCAAAAGACTCAGCGGGCTCGCTAAGCGGAGGAAGCGAATCGAGCTCGCAAGGCAATCGGCTGTCTCTCAGACGCCCGTACAGGAGGCGACGCTCTCTAAACGGGCGAGAGAGGTCAGCGATGAAGCTAGGGATGCGGCAGGGGATCTGAAGCGAGTTCGCCTCGGGTCCTCCTTTAAGGATGCCCTGACTATGACAAGGATGGTCATCATTGCGGATGACTATCCCAAGACGATGCTTGATGAGGAGACTGCCTGGAACATCAAGGAGGTCATCTGGAGGAGGATGTGGAGCGATCCGGTCCTCACCATTGATTGGAAGGGGGTCCAGGGCGGCATCATCAGCATAACTTGCTCCAGCGATGAGGCGATCACCTGGCTGAAGCACTACGACGGTCAAACTGTCGGTGGTGTCAAGGTCAAGGTGATCAGGGATAGGGACTTACTCCGTGCTGTGAAAATGGCGTGGAAGAGGACACGCGTGAGTGAAAAGGTCTCTCTGTTAATGGAGATTCAGATGCTCCAGCGACTCCATAAAGTTATACTCACGGACCGCTGGAGGGTCGTGAATACGACGACAGAGGGAAGACAAGCTAGGAGCATCATCCTGATGGATCAGTCCTCGGCTGATGCCATTAAACAAGCCGGGTACATGCTGCACGCCGGGCTTGACCGCAGCTACTTCAAAGTCCTTGAAACGTCAGAGATAAACCAGCGGTAGTACCCAACACTACTCCGGTGGAGACACTACCAGACCATCAGCAGGGGGGTAACACCCCTGCAACAGATAAGGAGGAGGCACTGCTCGCGGACTGTCCGGTCCCATCGCCAGCCATGTCGGTGAGATCGGATGGACTGGCGGGCGGCTTCGACAATCTGGGCATCACGTCTTCCCCAATAGGGGAGGACGATGAAGCCCCAGATAGCAGCGAACCGGAGGAGAGCTGCAAGGTAGGTAGTCCCTAGTGTGGACTACCAACTAAACACAACCAGGCAACAAAGGAGCTTGGCTTAAGGTGCGTACAAATCAACTTGCACCATTCTAAGGCGGCTACGGCGATGCTAGATCGCCAGCTGCGAAGAGCTAAATTTGACTTAGCACTTATTCAAGAACCCTATATTTATAGGGGACAGATAAAGGGCCTTGATAGAGCGGGGGGTAACCTGTTTCACAATTGCACAACTAATGACATGAGGACCTGCATTTATGTCAGGAATGGCATAAACGCTTTGCCTCTGTCCATTTTCTGTTACAGGGACCTCACCACGGTGAAGTTAAAATTGGAAGGTAACAAGGGCAGCCGAGCAGTCATCTTCTCGGCTGCCTATCTGCCCTACGAAAGCGCGGACCCTGTTACAACGCACCTGCGGGACTTGGTTGAATATTCCTGCAACAAGAAGGTTAAGCTAATCGTAGGATGTGACGCAAACGCGCATCCCGTCGTCTGGGGCAGCTCAGACACTAATCAAAGAGGGGAAAAACTTCTGGACTTTCTGGTAAGCACTCCTTTACAAATTCTCAATAGAGGAAATAGGCCCACGTTTGTTAATAGACGTAGGGCAGAAGTTATTGACATTACAGTTGCCTCTAATAGAGCGAGTAGACAGGTAAACAACTGGCATGTCTCCAATGAGATCTCATCCTCCGATCACAATTATATATGTTTTCAGTATGGGATGGAAACGTTTAATATAAACCCAAGAAGGCGGAACCCAAGGAACACTGATTGGGCCGCATATAAAAGTGACCTTAAAGCAGAGTTAGGGAAGGTCCGAGGCAGACTCAGCTCTGTATTGGATATAGAGTTCGAAGCGGATAGCGTAGCTCGGGCAGTAAAGACCGCCTGGACTAATAACTGTCCGGAGAGCAGAGTCATAGCGAAACGTGACCCATGTTGGACACCAGAGCTAGCGCGGTTAAGAGTAGAAACTCGACGTGCATTCAACACTGCGAAAGCAACCAAGAACTTTGGGGAATATTCTACGATACTCACGAGGTTCAATACAGAAGTGCGGAGAGCAAAAAGAAAGGCTTGGAAAAGACACTGCCAAAGCATAGACAGCCTCCCTGAGGGTATGAGGTTAGCCAAGGCAATATCCATGGCCAAATTAAACTCACTTACTACAGTGAGAAATGAGGTAGGGGAACTTACAAACAATGGGGAAGAAACACTGAAAACAATGTTCAACGTGCACTTCCCAGGTTCGGTAGCAATACAGGGAGAGGACACCATGTGTGATGTCCGAATAGATGAGCTAAGCTTAAAGACAATTAGAGCTGACTGGGAGACGGCAGGCAAAGTCGTGGAACAGAACAAACTCAAATGGGCCTTAAAGAGCTTTCAACCATTTAAGGCCCCTGGTCCGGATGGAGTTTACCCCATCCTACTACAAGAAGGGGAACCAGTACTCAGCCAACACCTGTGCAGACTATTCAGGGCGTGCGTGGCCTTTGGGCATACCCCTAGTATCTGGCGGCAGGTGACGGTGACGTTCATTCCCAAACCAGGGAAACCCAACTACGAGGATGCTAAATCCTACAGACCAATCAGCCTGTCCTCATTCTTTTTAAAATGTCTAGAGAAAATGATAGATAGGCACATAAAGGATGGTCCACTAAAGGATTATCCCCTACATAAGATGCAATGCGCTTATCTACCTGTAGTCCGGTCATTTTAGACATAAAAATAGTGATCAAATAAAGAAAATTCCGACAGAGCCAAATCTTCGTAGAGACCTTAGGTTTACCAAGGAATAAAGTGTCAAAAGTCCCCATCAGTCCCATGTGAGCTTAGGGACTTATTTGGGGCCCAAGGTCAAAATTTTAGGTTTTTTGGGTTTTTCTCGAAAACGGTAAGTTTTATCGAAAAAGTACCTTAAAGCAAAGTTGTAGACCTAAAATTCTCTATAAAAATGGTCCCTATGATTTTTTCTCTAAGACCCACTATTTCCCAGATATTGCGCTTGTAAGAATCACGTTCTACATAATATGCACACATTTCCACACCACCTGTGAGGTAGTGTACTCGGCGCGTTTTTTTTAACGTGGTATCCCCGGTAGGCCTATTCCACGAACCTTTATGACGTTATTTTCAGGAAAAATAATTATTTAATAGTATGAAGATTATTGATATGGGTTACTGAGTTTAACTGTTGTGCTAACTTTTTTTTATTACTTTAATCTGACTCATACCCCTCATATTCAACTTCAACTATCATGTTTTCTTCAATTTCTTCTTGTTCTTCTTCTTCTCCTTCCTGTTGATGAACGCTTAGAAATTGTTCAAATGAAGATGAATCAGTTGTCTCTTCATCAAAATCACATGAATCTTCCTCTCTTGTATTTAATTGAACATTTGAGCAAGAGACACCTTGGCAATTGGTACACGCTGGAGAACACTGCAACCCTACTTTTTTACAGCCACATTTGGCACTACAACCTTTCTTGAAATTGCAAAAAATAGTGTTAAGAAGTTTTTCTGGAGCAGGGGGCAGTAAATTACGAATCGGTTCCAAAGTATTATTTATCAATTTCCAACCCCAGTCTTCAGGGTTCAGTTCATTGCCTTGCCATGTCTGAACTTGATAGTATACTCTATTAGAATTTATCTAAGTGCGCAGTGAAACATCAGCAAATCAGTTATAACTTTATTATATAGAGCGCAACCAAAACCGGCCCTACGCCATCTTAACAGGAAGAGAAGTTAACATCGAAGACATAGACACTACATACATTTACGTACCATAGATACAATAATCTAACACCCCCTCGCAATTTGTAGTTATTTTTATATAAACCAAAAATCTAAAATAAACTGGAAATTGATAAAAAAACATTACAAACAATTCGCACCTACTTACAAAACGAAACTACAACCTTTTTTTAAATAACGCACTTTGCTATGACATATGATAGATGTCGAAACTTTTCTCAACCTAAAATTACAATAACATCACATTTGCAAACAATATTACTGTAACAATTGATTACAAAAATAATTAAACTTTACAGTGTTTAACGGCTTAGTCATTACATCTGCTATATTCTCATCGGTTTTTATATAATGCAATGCAATAAATTTTTTGTTTACTATATCTTTCACGAAGTTATATTTAATGTCTATGTGTTTACTTCTTCTTGTATTTTCACTATTGTTTATCATTTTAATAGCACTTTGATTGTCTATAAATACGCTCACATTATCAATAGCTTTAAATTCACTGGCCAATCCCTTTACAAATAAAACTTCACTGATACACATTGCTGCAGATATGTACTCAGCTTCAGATGAAGACAGTGCAACAGATTGCTGCTTCTTCGACGCCCAACACACAAGGTTATTGTTGTGGTAAACAATCATTCCACTTACACTCTTTCTGTCATATTGATCTCCACCCCAGTCTGCATCAGTATATGCTGTAATTTTATTACAGTCTGACTTTGAATAGGTAAGTATTTTATCAACAGTTCCTTTGAAATATCTCAAAATCCTCTTGGCTGCTTCCCACGTAGTGTTTGTTGGTTTATCCATGTATCGACTCAAATATGATGTTGCAAAGGTAATATCTGGTCTACTTATCGTCAGGTAAGTTAAACAACCAATTAGTTCTTTGTATGGCACATTACTAATTATTTCTTCTTTTTCAGATGCAGTAAAGTTATTCTCCATGGGTGTCTTCATCGGTTTGCAGTCTTTCATTCCAAACTTCATCAAAATTTTTAAAATAAATTGTTTTTGAGAAATGGTCATTGTGTTTTCATTTTGTGTTATTTCCAAACCTAAATACTTCTCAAACTTTTCTAAATGTTTAACTCTAAATTCTTTATATAATGGTTCTTTAACCACTTGTATATCTTTCATTTTTCCAAACAATAAAATATCATCAACATATAATAACAACCACATGTTATTCTTTTTATATAGACAACTATCATATTCTGATCTTTTAAAACCTATTTTCTGGCAAAACTCATCAAATGTTCTGTACCAGCATTTGGGAGATTCTTTCAACCCATACAATGCTCTTTGTAATTTTAATACAGTTCCTTTCCTTTGTTCCTTTAATATTAATCCTTTAGGTACTTTAATATACACATCTGTCTCTAAATAACCATTTAAAAAGGCAGTAGGCACATCGAATTGCATAACTTCTAGACTGTTACATATAGCTTGTGATAAACACATCTTTAAGGTTGTCATTTTGGCTACAGGCGAGTAAAGAAACATA
Organism: Phalera bucephala; assembly: GCA_905147815.2. Classification (NCBI taxonomy): domain Eukaryota; kingdom Metazoa; phylum Arthropoda; class Insecta; order Lepidoptera; family Notodontidae; genus Phalera; species Phalera bucephala. The sequence continues at coordinate 13,122,854 of LR990616.1, read as the reverse complement.
CCTTCTGCAATACTATCTTGTTGGAAACTTCTTGCAACAAGTCGAGCTTTCTTTATTCCATTATCTTTTGTCCTAAAGACCCATTTAGTATCTATAGCTTTGGCACCTTTTGGTAATGTTTTAATGGTCCAGGTATTCATTTTCACAAGAGAATCTAATTCATTCTCAACTGCATTCCTCCATTCTTCTTTCTATATTGCTTCTTCATATATTTGTGGATCTTCATCAGCTGAAATCAAACAATATACTGAGTACGACTCATAATCATTGCCATAAAGTTGTGGTTTCCTTACTGTTCTTCCACTTCTTGTTACATATTGATTCTTCTCTTCTTCTTCCTGACTTTTATTTACTTCAGCCCTACTCCCAGTTTCCTTTAACATACTTGTATCATCTTCAAGGTAGGTATTTCTGTCTATTTTAGTATATATTTTATTTTCATCTTTTGGTATATATTTAGTGTCTCCTTCATTAAACCTCACATCTCTTGAGGTAACTATAGTATCGTTTTGTATATCCCATAGTTTATATCCATTTTGTACATAACCTATCATTCTTACTTCTTTTGATCTAGGTTCCATTTTGCTTTCTCTCGGTAACTTTAACATCCATGCTTTACAACCAAATACTCTTAGTTTATGTAGATCCATTGACATTCCAAATAGTTTTGCAGGTATATTGAAGTTAATAGCAGCTGAAGGTGACCTGTTCAAAAGGTATGCTGCACATAGAATTGCTTCTCCCCACAAATATTCTGGTAATCCAGATTCATTAATCATTGTTCTTGCTTTGTCATTAAGAGTTCTGTTCATCTTTTCTGCTGTACCATTCTGTTGTGGACTATATGGTTGTGTATACTGTATATTTATTCCTTTATTTTGACAATAATCTTTAAACCATTTTACTGTGTATTCTCCTCCATTATCACAACGAATAGCCTTGACTCTTACTCCTTTCTGATTTTCTAAGCAATTTATATAGTCTAAAATTGTCTTAGCAGCTTCATTTTTATTTCTCAGCAAATACACACAGGTGAAATGTGAATAGTCATCTATTATGGTTTGCATATACCTATATCCTTCTTTAGTTGATGTTTTTGCTGGTCCTGCTAAATCACTATGTATTAAATCTCCTATTTTGTGTGACTTTCGTTTCATAACTGTCCTAAAAGGCAACCTTGTTGATTTTCCTTTTATGCAACTTTCACAAATGTTGTTACTTACTGGAAGTGACATTAGTTTTAAGCCTTTTCTATTGAGATGTCCTAATCTCTTGTGCCATAAATCATTATTTTCATTGGCATAATTACAATTTTCTACAACATTAATATTCATATTCAGTACATACAACTTTCCTTTTGGTTCTCCATACATTGTATTTCCAAATCCATATATTTTTAAAGTTCCTTGTTTAAATACTATTGTAAATCCTTTACTCATTATTTGTTGTACAGACAGTAGATTGTGACACAAGTCTGGTACAATTAGAGCTGTTATATCCACTTCATGCTTATTGTAATATGCTGTCAACACTCCCTTTTTAGTACATGTTAAATACTCCCCATTTGCAACTTTAATCTTTATTTGCGGTATTATTTGTATATTTTTCATAAAACCTGTATACTTTTCTTGTATTAAATTCTCTGTCGCTCCTGAATCTATTACAAACTGTATTTTATTTTCCTCACTCAACAAAAACGATTCTTCTTCTATATATGCTGAAAAGTTCATTTTATTTTCTGAATTAGTCATGTTTGCTGATCTATAATTATTATATTTCGTGTAACTGCCTCTTCCTCTTTTATAATTAGGTTGATGCCGTCCCCTATTATTTTTATTTTCTGGGCATTGAAAACTTTTGTGTCCTTTCTTGTTACACTTGTAGCACACATAAAATACACTTTCTGGTCTATTTTCATATTCATCTTGTTTTTGTCTCATCTTTAGCTCAGCATCAAATAATTTACTTTTTACATATTCTGTAGTCAATTCTGCGTTCGTCGTTTCTAAGGCGGCTATTGTGGTCTCATAGGTATCTGGCATTGTCAATAACAAATGGCAAACCTTGTCAGGCTCACTTATTTTACTACTAGTTTCTTCTAATTGTCTTATAAGTATATCGAATTTATTAAAATGCTCACTCAATTCACCGCTGATGTATTTTAATGTTAATATTTTTTTACGTATGTACAGAGTGGATAGAGTACTTTTCCTTTCGAATATTTTTCTGAGGTTTCTAACCATATCTCTTGCAGTTGAAGACTCTCTTACATACTCCAGATGTTTGTCTGATAAACTGGTGACTATTATGCTCTTTGCCTTAGCATGCTTTTTGGAAAAATCGGGTATATTTTCGAATTTTATGTCGTCTCTAATGACATCTTTGCAATCCTTTTCTTCTAGGATACATGAAATTCTGAACAACCATGAGCTAAAATTGTCGCCGGTAAACTGCGGCAGAAAATTTTTCTCGGACGCCATTTTTTTTATACTGCGTATTTCCTATTTATTTTAATTTAATACTTCCTATGTTATCCTTTGCCAATCTGGCTGAACACGGGCTTCTGGGCCCATAACCTATTAGAATTTATCTAAGTGCGCAGTGAAACATCAGCAAATCAGTTATAACTTTATTATATAGAGCGCAACCAAAACCGGCCCTACGCCATCTTAACAGGAAGAGAAGTTAACATCGAAGACATAGACACTACATACATTTACGTACCATAGATACAATAATCTAACATACTCGAAACAAATGTTGAGTAGCAGATGCCGATGTTGGAGGAAGACAAGATAGCTGTACTTGCTTTTTGTTTCGTGTATTTTTTACAAATGTTAAATATCTGTACGTATCTATGCAATCAATTTTTTTGGAGCTCCATAAACCGCAAGAAGAAACCGAATTCCTTTAGTAATTAGTATTTGAGGTGAAGAATTAATTTCTGTAAATACTTTTGCGCAGTCAATCAAATCATTTTTTTTTTCAAATAATTTTAATACTGAATTTTTGCCCCTTCTAAACATTGCTGACGTAGTATCGCATCCGGTTATCGCATGGTAAAATAAAATAAAGTTTTGGCATTTTGGATAAGCTGATAAACTTTTAGAAGAATATATTTCTGTCCGTTGCTGCGCCTTCCCAGGTTTTAAAAAGTAAATAATTTTATCAGATGGAGTCCTTGCAGTGAGTAGTACTAATAAATCAACATCTTCACCCACTACAATAGTTGTATTTCTTGCATTAAATTGTTCTATTGCTGTTTCAATTATGAGGACAAACTAACTTCAATAGTAGACGCTTGTAATAAATACGTATAGTCACTCGAACTGCTCGTTCAACACTAAAAGAAGCAGGTATACGTGAACGACACCACATGGACAAAAGAATAGGCAGATGTTTTTCAAGGCTAGATGTTATTCAAGTAGAGGGGATTCGGTAAGGGACCGGCGGTCATTTTAGAGTAAATTTTCTTAGAATAGTATAATGTATACATAACAGAGACACGAGTAGGCATTTTTGCTTGCTTGAGTACCTAAATATGTATATACGTGGCATATGTGTGCATACTATGTAGAACATGATTCTTACAAGCGCAATATCTGGGAAATAGTGGGTCTTAGAGAAAAAATCATTAAGACCATTTTTATAGAGAATTTTAAGATCTACAACTTTGCTCTGAGGTACTTTTTCGATAAAACTTACCGTTTTCGAGAAAAATCCAAAAAACCTAAAATTTTGACCTTGGGCCCCGAATAAGTCCCAAAGCTCACATGGGACTGATGGGGACTTTTGACACTTTATTCCTTGTGGTAAACCTAAGGTCTCTACGAAGATTTGGCTCTGTCGGAATTTTCTTTATTTCAATTGTCTAAAATGACCGGACTACTGGTAAGTCTACGGAAACGGCATTGCACTATGTGGTGAATCGTGCAGAGATGGCTCTGCAGCAAAAGGAAATTTGTGCTGCAGCTTTTCTGGATATCGAGGGTGCATTTGATCGCACAACATTCACATCCATAGAACTAGCTGCTATAGAGCATGGGATAGAACCAACTCTTGTCAGATGGATCAAAAACATGCTAAAGAACAGGATAGTCCAATCCATTCTATTAGGAGAAGGGCTATCCGTAAGAACTACTAAAGGATGCCCGCAAGGAGGGGTCTTATCGTCGACTCTGTGGAGCCTGGTAGTGGACTCTCTCTTGAAGATAATCAACAAAGGTCCGTTCTACGGAGTAGGATATGCGGATGATATAGTGATAGCAATCAATGGGAAGTTTCCAAACACAGTATCGACACTGATGCAGGAAGCTCTAGATAAAGTAACAAACTGGTGCACAACAAATAGCCTCTCGGTCAACCCGACGAAGACTAATGTCATCCTGTTTACAAGGAAAAAGGTACTGACGGATTTACAGGACCTGCACATGTACGGAAGTAAAATTAAATGGGCCACTGAGGTCAAGTATCTGGGGGTGACCCTGGACAAGCAACTGAAGTGGCATACACATGTTGATCTAACCATAGCCAAAGCACTGAGAGTGCTGAATATGTGTAGGTCAGCGTATGGAAAGGCATGGGGACTACAGCCCAAAATAATGCACTGGTTATTTATCACTATGGTAAAACCGATATTAACGTATGGATGCATCGTGTGGTGGCCTAGAACCAAGACACAGACGTGCAGGGATTCCTTAACAAAACTGCAGAGGACAGCCTGCCTGGCCATCACAAGTGCTTTCAAAACAACACCGACGGCAGCTATGGAGAGGCTACTCAACCTGACTCCATTACATATCGTCACTGAAACTGAGGCAAGGAAGGCACTCTATAGGCTAGAGAAAGCTGGACTATGGAGCATAACGGCGCCAGGCTTCGAACACACCAAGCTAGAACCGGATAAGGAACTAGATGACATAAGGAACATGAGAAGCGACAAGATCCTAACCACATACATGTTCAATAAGAGGTTTAGCACTCATATCCCAACCAGGGAACAATGGAAAAGTGGTCTAAACAAGCAAGGCAAGGAGCAAATGATATGGTACACTGACGGATCCAAAACCAAGTTTGGAACAGGAGCCGGAGTATACACGGAAGGATACAGCCTCAGCCAAAGCATGGACAGGTTTACATCAATATTCCAGGCAGAGACCTATGCGATAAACATTTGTGCAAAAGAGATTTTGGACAAACGAATCACGGGCAAGAAAATCTACATTTGTAGTGATAGTCAGGCTGCCCTCAAGGCCGTTGGCTCCTATGAGCTAAACTCAGCACTGGCTGCGGAGTGCGCATACCTTCTTGACAGATGTGGAGCGCGCAACACGGTCAGGTTAGTCTGGGTCCCTGGGCACACGGGAGTTGATGGCAATGAGCGTGCGGACGACTTAGCCAGGAAGGGAGCAATGGGAAAACCCGTTGGTCCAGAACCGTTCATAGGCATACCAGACGGTGCCTATAGAGGCGCACTCTTCAAATATGCCCAAGAACAACATAAGAAAGAATGGGAAACACACACAGGGCTTCGACACTCAAAGGAATTCCTTTCCGCATGGTGTGAAAGCGATTGCAAGAGACTACTAAAATATAGTAGACTACAACTAAGGCAAATAACGGGAGCATTCACAGGCCACTATGGCACGAAAGAACATCTACACAAGATGAACCTATGCGGCGACGTGGTATGCAGGTGCTGTGGCACAGAAACTGAAACCATGAAGCACGTCGTCTGCCACTGCGACGCTCTGGCTGCGCGGCGAATGGAACTGCTGGGAGTGGCCTGTCCAAACCCAGAAGAACTACGGCTCTGTCCCCCTGCTGGAATCTACAACCTAATATAGGGAGTACTGGACACCTCAGGTACGTAAGAGCATTAGGGCAAGGACAGCACAAAAGATCCCATGGGTCGAAGTGCGCCAGAGGTATCCTCGGTCCGGCAAGCCAATATAAGATAAGATAAGATAGGTACATGAGCTTAATAAATTGTAAAAACTAGGTTATTCCGTACTACTGCCACCCAAGCTAAGAATAAACTTGTGTTAGGAGTGGCACGGCTCTCTCATAAAGACTTATACTTATTCATGAAAATTATGATGAACATGGTGTACCTTAAAGTAATTAAAGCAAAAAAAAATATGGAAATAATATTATTGATCAGCAAAAATTTTAAATATTAAAACAATTAAATTGAAAGTAAGTATATAACTCCTCTCTGTGAAGTTAGCTGTGCTTAAGTGTGTGTCTGTGTGTGTGTGTGTGTGTTTGTGTATGTATGTGTGTGTGGTGTCATTGTCGTGATTTTGTTATCTTTTATGTATATAGTTAAAAGCAAGCCAGGAGCATCAGGTTAAGAATTCTACCCCTATCTTGCAGGATAAAACTGAATACCCTGGAAATGCCATAATAATTGGGGGCTTGTTTAACCAACGTTCAGAAAGAATGATGGTATCAATTTCGTTTGTAGTGATTTTAACAATAATAGTACCTTATCTTGTAAACTGACTGGTCCAGATATTCTGGTATTATTAATCTTCACCAGAGATATTGCTAGATAGGTAGGTGTTGTTGTTGCTTGTGTGGCTGAAAATGTAGTTATAACACACTTAGGGTGATTAAACTTTTCGGGTTTTGATTTATAATAAGCTCAAAAGAAACTATGAGATACACAATTGTGACTTGGGTCGTAGACTTCGCCGGAGTATCCTTGTTCCTTCTAATGGGCCAACTTATTGCTTTAACAGGATGTTAAATTATGTTGGATTAACATCGAATAATTATTTCTTTAGTTACCTTTTATGATACAGAAAGTATCGATATCACTGTACATTTGTAACATAGCCCCGCACTAAGTATTATTCCTGTCTCGTGGGTACGTTTACAAACCTGAAATTAACATATACAAATACCTAGACCGAAATAAACATTTTTGGGTCACACAAAGATGAGAAAAGGTATGTTCCGTTGGTTCGGGCATATAGAAAGAATGTCAGAAGAAAGAATGACAAAACAGATATACAATGCGAAAGTGGAAGGATGTAGGTACCGGGGAAGACCCAGGCTATCTGACGTCCAGAGTGTCCGTAACTGGCGAGCGTGTATGAGACGAACTGTGATAGTGGAGGAAACCAGAGAGGCATGCAAGGAATAACCTGTGGGAACTCTGTACTCTCTGCCTACTTCGCAAGGGATCTGGCGTGATGATATAGATAGACAATGATTTGTCTCGTGGCAGGGATGGAACTCGCGACTAGAGGACAGAGCGGATTAAGCTCTTAACCACTTGTCCAAGCCGTCGTCAAAACTGTTCTATTACAATGTAACTACAAGTCTTGGCACTACACGCAGTAAAAAGTAGAATATAATTACCTACCGAAGACGTAGCAATAAACGCGACAGCATAGCAAATACAAAGAGAAGCTTCGACATGATGACGCAGAAGGTGGTTAGTAATAGTTGGATTGATATCCTATGCTATTTATTTACCTGTACTTATTATTAAATATGACTTCGTGAACTGTTGTAACTCTGTACTCTCTGCCTACCCCGCGAGGGAGCTGGCGTGGTGATATAGATAGATAGATAGACTTCGTGTATTGGAAATAATACTGATTCGTGCACTTATTGTTATTTTTAATATGTTTAAGACATACATGGGGGTCTTGTCCAAGAGCGTGTTCGTCGCGACCCCTGCCAGCCATTATGGCTGCAATCTTGGACCGAAGACGTACCGCAGTGCGGGCTAGGGCGTCCCCCCGAGGCGACGCGTACCGGCCCGCCCCTGTCGGTACGAACATAGGCAGAAGCGGCGATGGGGGCCGCCACCCATCACGCCAGCCCCGAACTGGCGAGTCGTGGGGTGCAGAGTGCCGTATAGGCACCTGGAATGTAAGAGGTGGTATGGAAGATAAGATGCATGAGATAGATAGATACATAACTCTTTATTGTGCACCAGTAAGATACATCTCAAAATAACAAAAGAACTAGAAGTAACACAAAGGGCGGCCTTATCGCTAAAAAGCAATCTCTTCCAGGCAACCTCACCTCATGATTGATGTAATGAAAGAGAGACGCCTGGATGCTCTGTGTGTAACAGAGACTAAGCGAAGGGGCAGTGAAACCTGTAATCTTCCTGACGGCATGATGGCTCTGTGGTCTGGAGTGCCACAGAGCGATCATGCCAGCATGGGGGTGGGTATCTTGTTGTCCCGTCGCCTGGCTTCTGGAGTGAGAGATTATGGCCTGCATGATGCGAGACTTCTCTGGGTCCGTTTAAAACTGAGTGTCACTAGAGTGTTTTTGGTTGGAGCCTACGCTCCCGTCTGCTCGTCGATACCCCAGGACCTTGAGAAGTTTTGGGATAATGTCAGGGAAGTTCTGGATCTGGCTGATGCGAACGAAAAGGTGATTTTGTGTGGCGACCTGAACGGATGGGTGGGAACCAGGCGGCAAACTTGCGACGCTGTTCCTTATGGTGATAAGAGAGTGAATGATGCAGGTAAGCTTATTGTAGATGTGTGTTTGGAAAGAGGTATCCTTGTGTCTAATACAGTATTCCAACACAAGGATATTCATATCTATACGTGGAGAAGAAACGAACAGAAAAGCATGATACATTTTAAACCTTGTAGATAACCGTCTCCGAAGTAAACTTCAAGATACCCGTGCGTATAGAGGCCCCACTCTTGAATCAGACCACTATTTCGTAATTGCACGGTTTAGTGGTTTGTTCAGGAAGTGGAGGCACTGGCGAGAGCGTATCCTCTTCAGAGGCCTTGAAAAAATCAAGGTTGAAAAGTTGCAAGATGAGAGCGTAAGGAGAACGTATGAAGACAGAGTCCGGGACAAGCTTTTCACAGCTGGTTCTGCGAACTCAAACATAGATGAATGCTGGAATTGTCTGAAAGAGAGTTTGGTAGAATAAGCGAAAGAAGTATGTGGCTGCTCAAAAAACCATAAAACAGCAAAAAGGAATGCATGTTGGGACGCAGAGTTAAAAAGCTCTGTAGTCTTCTTCATTGAATCTAAATGACAATATGATGAAGAAAGAAATATACCGGCAATGCAAGAATACCACTAAAACTTTAGTGAAAGAAAAGAGTGAAAGAGCTAGTGTGATTGAGGAGGAGAGGCTTGCGAAGAACTTCGAGAACAACACCAAACTCTTTTAGAGCAAGGTGAGAAAGGCTCGAGGTGATTCGTCAGGCTCCAGAATGGAAAAGATAAAATCTAAATACGGTGACATTCTTGCAGACACCCAAGCTGTGCTAAACCGGTGGAGTGAATACTTTGGAGAAATGTATGAGAATGCCCCGGATGCTGGTGCTACAGACGAGCCCAGAGACGAGTTTGCGGCACCAGAATCCACAGAGGACATCACTATGGAAGAAGTTGAATGGGCGATACGAAGTATGAAAAATGGTAAAGCTGCGGGAATAGACATGATATCTGCCGAGATGATTAAATATGGTGGAACTTGCGTCCGGGACGCTTTTTGGGTCCTTGCAAATCTTTGCTGGAAGACCGGTAGAGTCCCTACAGATTGGCGCCGCGCAGTCATAGTACCCTTGTATAAAGGCAAGGGCTCACAATATGACTACGCCAATTACAGGGCCATCAGTTTGATCAGCCTGGCAGCTAAGGTGTACGATAAATTTATTGAACGGAGAATGCGCGAGAAGTCCGATGGAATGTTGAGCGAGGCACTGTGAGGTTTCAGGTCCGGAACAGGATGTTCGGATCAAGTTTTCTCCCTCCGCAACATCATAGAAAAGCATCTGGCAGTAGGCCGGAAGGTTTTCTGCGGTTTTGTGGATCCGGAGAAGGCGTTTAATAGAGTCGTGCGAAAGAGAATTTGGGACATTTTGCCAGAGTATGGTATGAACGGCACTCTGTTGCGAGCCGTCCAGTCCACCTATGTGGACAGTGGCAAGGCATGCGTACGGGTGGGTGGTAACATGACACCTTGGTTTAACGTTGAAACTGGCGTCAAGCAGGGTTGCGTGTTGTCCGCTAGACTGTTTATAGTATATCAGGATAAAAGTCTTCAAAGACTGAATGCGATGAATGAAGGGGTAAAAATAGGTGATCTTGTGGTAAACCACCTATTGTATGCAGATGACGCGGTTTTGATAGTGCCAACAGCCACTGATCTGCAAACACTAGTCACAGTTATGAGAGACGACTGCATGAACAATGGCTTACATTTGAATGTGAAGAAAACCAAAATTATGGTTTTTGAACTTCGCTCACTACCACTTAAGTTTGGAAATTCTAAGGCCTATTTCGGTAAATTTGGTTCTCCTGCGGATCTCCTCATTTCTGATTCGATTTCGCAGAGAAACTCCGAACATAGCCCTTTGGGTAAACTATGTCTCACCGTAAGTCATCACTGGCAATTCACACTGGTCATTTGTGTCTTAAGACACTGTGGTATTAGATATAAAAGAAGATATTACGTAGCTTCCCAAACTCTGCCCAGCCGAATTGAATTCGATGACTGACCTTTTTCTCGGAGTTATACCTACTTAATTGGACTGTTTATTTTGTTTACAACTTCGAGTGTAGAGTCTCCAACCTCCACAGGAGTGGGTACGACATGGGTGTTTGACATGATTTTCGTCTTGTCCATTAATTTCATTTGAACGATTTAAGCGTTATTGTATTTTAACTAAAAGAATAAGACCTCAATTTAAAGCCGGTGTTTTCTTAACTGGCTAACCGTTCTCCTAAACGGCAAATTCAACCAGATGGCTGAGACACATCAATGCTTTAATTTAGCTTCCCCTTAAACTTGTATATTGGGATGCCTTAGCCCGCAACCGACTTAGAATCCTGTCCGTTACATCGGAATTTGTAATTAAGAAACAACAACGTCACGGAACAAAATCTGTTTACCAACTCGGTGGAAGTATTTTATCTTGTTCACAGTGGTTTTGCGCAAACATCTACATGTGATATGGGAGTGTTACATAAATAGTTAGCATACTTGCGATTTCTTATACTTCAATGATCCCTTGTTGAGTGCAAAGGTTTTTGATACAGAGTCGGGATATTAGGATTTAAATTTAAATGAATAGACTAATCGAGTAATTTCCGTTGAAGGGACTTTTCGCTATTAATCAACAAAAGTAATCGCTGCCATAAAATCATAGATGATCACTTATAAAGATGTATGATTAAATTGGCTTGATGCTTCTACCTGTTTTAACACTTCATAATCATCAGTAAAAATTCTGGATATCGGTCGCCCCAAAAACCGGTATCATAACCAGCTCGACATTTTCTTCTACTTGAAAAAAATGTCGAGCTGTTTTACATTTCGGTTTTCAAAAATGAATTATTGATAGTAGTGAAATTGGGACGTAAGTTGCAGGTAAAAACTGGATCCATAAGTATAACATAAAGTCTGTAGTGGACGTTTTTTTGGCTGAAGATGTCGATAACAACAAAGTCAGTTATGGTACCGGTTTTTGGAAGAGGCCGATATTCAGCAATAGACGCAATATGACTGATGATGATGAAGTGTTACATACATCTTTAAAAGTCATCATCTATGATTACATGGCTGTGATTACTATAGTTGATTAATGCCTCCAAAAGTCAACAGCCTTTATAAATTAAATATTCAAATCATTTCCGACTAACATGGCAAATTATGAGTCGTGTCTCAGTATTCATAGAATATTTTTCTAACCATAGCAGCGCATAACATGCATAACAAGACAGAGTACGGGAGTTTACGCATTTGCCACGCGATGATAATTTTTAGAACACGAATGATAAGTTATTTTAATACAATATTTAATTTGTAAGTTAAGTTTGTTTAAATGAACAAACTTACAACGAAATTAGTTACTTAGATGTGATTGTGGTTTCCGATAATTCGTGCGTGAGTGATTTCCGATAGGAAACTCCTTTTGACATCAGAGCAAAACGTCTGAACATATTATGTACTTTCAACAGGTAGACCGAATAAACCGTTGAATAGAACCAGTAAATTAGCGTAGGATAACATCAAACTTCTTCACAAATTTAGCTCAACTCTACCGATTGTAGACCGCTGGCTCACCGGCAAATTGAACTTATCGGAGCTGCCCGATGTTCATAGTTAGTGGTCCATAGTTCATTTTGAAATTTGCAAGCGCCTCCGCTAAACTCCGAGGGTCAACTAATTTGCTGCTACCAATACAGCTATAGTTCGATTAGTTCTTCGCTGCACCTGTATATAAACTCAGTAATTTATTATGCTCTATAGTAATTACTCTCTTCGTTAGTCTCAGAAATATGTTGAGATAATTACATTAGGACACTTAATAATGTTGTTCTTACTACATGATTGATATACTTTATTTAACTATATCTATTAATAATTAAAATAATGTAAATTATCAAAAATCTAACTATTAACCTAATTCAAATAAATTAAAATTAAGTAAAAATTATATACAACTGTGCCCAATCGCTGGCGTTCGGAAGGGTGCCCAGAAGGCGGCAGCGTTCCCGCGCTGGAAGGCAATGCTGTTCCTTTGCGCGAGATAAGTGCCAGCCCTCTGGTCACGTATCGTGTCGACAAGTCTTTAAGTTCCTTAACCCTTAGACTCGGAGTTGACTCGCCAGATATTTTTGGCGTGCGATTTTTTTTGCAAAAAAAATGATAATTAAAATACTGTAGCGAATTTTCACTTGAAATAAAAAGTAAACGACTCTATGATATTGACGTGTTTTATTGACGTACAATTTTTAAAAGTTTGTACCCTAGCACTATTTACATTATTAGCTCAAACATAAACACCCGGATGATCTCAAAAAAATACCCTGTTTTCACGTAAACAAATATTTTTAGGAAAATTTTAATTAAATTTTTTCTAAACAAATAAACTTCTAAAAATACCTCGTAAGCTACCAAAAACCTTGCCTGGATTTCTTGTTTTGATGGGCCGAAATCTATGCAAAAGTTTTTACAATAATATAAAGGTTTCCGACTTAATTTTTAGCAAAAATAGAAAGAATACATCCTATTTTACTATTATAGACATAAATAGACACAAATAAACGTTTATTTTACCTAATTAAACCTAAACTGAGACAAGGGTGACTTACCGAAGATAAGGTTACTCTTTTCGTTAAGAATCTCAAACAAACGCTTTTTATCACTCATACTTTTCACGGGCTTGTACCATTTTATACACAAAACTATTACTAGCAAGTTCCTTTAAGAATTCTAACAAGATTCTAAATTCAATTGGAATCACGAATTTGTTTATTTATACGCGCGACACTTGAGACACTCATAGCGGGAACGCGCGACTGACTGATGTTTACGTTATCCGATCACGTAATCACAAACACAGACTACCAACTATTATACATCAACAGAACGTAAATTTTATCCTCTACATTTCGTAAGAATATTGTATATGGCTATAATTTAGTGTTGGCCCACAATAAATCGAAAACACCATCGACTACCTCCATGTATGAAATCATACGTTCCCGAGTCTAAGGGTTAAAGATGTGATGGGCACTTGAACCTCACGAACCCAAAGTGTCAACACCAAACAGCACAAATAAGCATTCTTTATCTACTTACTATGGAAACTCAGTGCAGACTATCCAGCACATCGTGGAGGACTGTCCTACTCGAAAATTTTGCGGCGATCAGCGGCTACACCAGCTGACACCAGAGGCTAAACAATGGCTCCTTCACTCTGACATTAAGCTTTGATCGTGGTTCGTATTATTAAAAATACACCGCCATACAATAATATTTTTAAAAAAAAGGAAAGGTAACAGTTTACCAGCTTCATGAGAGATAGGTAGAAGAACCCCGTATATTTGAGAAAACACATTTCAACGCTTTGTTACGACGATCTTCAAATGCGACTTAATGCACATAATGCTTTGTAACCGCAGGCTAACCAGGAGATACATACGGAAAATTTGAAGTGGGTGCATGTAAGCCTACAGTGAGAGACACACTAAATACACTGACTAAGTACAATACAGTTTGTTTTTTCCACCGTGGTTCCACCGATGTATTCAAATTAGCTGAAATTGCTGTTACTTATTCATAAATCATAAATCATTTATTATTGTGATTTTTGGTGATACAATATGATCTTGGTTTAACATTTAAGTTTCTTAGAAATCTACCCGTTGGGCGTACACTGTTTAGGTAGTTAAAAATACATGCAATTACATTATTACTGTTATCAACATTAGATAATATAATTAATTCTTGAGTGATTTGTCAAAATGGAATTCGTCGACTATATAATATTGTCCAATTTGTCCAATAAAAACATATTTAATTTTTGTTTAAATTGTGTCAAGTTTTAAGTCCTTGATGTCATTAGGGATTTTATTGAAAATTTTTGGAGCCATGCATAGTATGCTCTTGGGCAGAAGTGCACTTTTGGAAGGTCTCAAACATAATTCATGTCGATATTTCTGTCTCACTATTCTAGATCGCTTTTCGGCTATATTTATAAAAAGATCACTATTTTTTTACAAACAGTGCGGTCTCATATATGTAAAGACATGGCAATAGTAATATTTTAAGTAAAGTAAAATGAGGATTGCAACTATCAATTGGTTACAAGTTACATATTGATCTAATCCATCTTTTCTGCGCTTAAAAAATGGAGGATTTTTCGGAGGAATATCCCCAAAATACAATTCTGTATCGCAAAATGGAGTCGAAATAACCATAATAGGCAGTGACGACAGCTGCCTGGTTATCTATCTATAACCTCACGCCAGATCCCTTGCGGGGTAGGCAGAGAGCACAGAGTTCCAACAGGTTCTTTCCTTACATACCTCTCTGGCTTCCTCGACTCTCATAGTTCGTCTCATACACGCTCGCCGGTTACGGAGACTCTTGGTTAACAACTTTTTAAGTCTGTACAGAGCAAACGAGAACTTACACAGTTTTTTAATTAGGATAGATGCATGTTCTTTCCACGTCAGTTTATAGTCAATGGTTAAACCTAAAAATTTGGTATAATATACTTATTTCATTATTGATAATTAGATTAATGTCCGGTGCAATAGTTCTTTGTCAAAAAGTAATAATTTTAGTTTTATTTATATTTAAGATTAAATTATTGTGTTCCAGCCATTGAATAGACTGGCGTAAAGCATTTTTTATATCACATTTGAAGTCACTTTCTTTATCGTGCCTTACTATACTGTGCTATCATCGGCAAATAGCACCATAGGGAAACTTACATGTTTTGGAAAGTCATTAATATAAGCTAAAAATAAGAGTGGTCCGAATACACTACACTGAGGGACTCCGCAAGCTATTTCATGTTCTTCTGGAACGTATTTGAGTTCTCTTTTACGTATTCGACTAATTTCCGTATCCGTATATATTGCGTTCTGTTAGTAAGGTAGGATTTTATAAGTGAAAGTACGTTCCTTCTTATTCCATAATTATAAAGTTTATTTAGTAATACATTATAATCTATAAGGTCAAATGCTTTGATCATATCCATAAATATAGCACTAATTGGGACTCCTTGGTTCATATCTGTCATTACAATATCAAGAAAGTCATATGTGGCGATATTTATGGATTTGTTTTTTTTGAACACCTTTTTTTTCTTTCGCTGTAATATTATTTTTGGTAAAATAGGAGTACATTTCATGATAGATAACTTTTTCAAATATTTTGGACATTACTGAAATAAGTGGTCTATAATTCTATATATATATATAATCTATACATATAATAAAACTGTACGGAAGTCGTGTCTGTACATGGAATATTTTTAGGAAATAACAACCCAGGGGTATCATACTATCGATATAGAAGCCAATTCTACAATTTTTGGCTTTCGTGTCTGTTTGTCTGTCTGTCTGTCTGTCTGTCGGAGAGTATGAACCGGCATCACGCAAAAACTACCAAGCAGATTTTGATGAAACTTTGCAGGCGGATACTCTAAAGTATTGGCTAACATGTTGAATAATATTTATCCTAGAAAATTAAAAGGTTTCTTCAGAAAAGACGAAAATAAGCGAAACATTGGATTTCTAAATAGACATTTACTCCGAACCTGTTTGATGGATTTCAATGAAATTTTGTGTAATTATAGCCTGTACTAAAGATCACAACTCTGTATACTTATATTTTCAAAAATCTAACAGATCCTGATGAAAGAAAAAGAAAGTCGATTTTGATAAATCATTCATTGTACCAAAACTACTCTTTAGATATCAGTGAAACTTAGCACGGAGATAATTCATATGACAGACAATATCGTCAATATTTATGTTTTCGAGAAATCAAACGGTTTGTAGGGAAAAGTAAAGCCTCTATATCTATACATACTACGGATAATAAAACTGTAAGGAATTCGTGTCTGTACATGAAATATTTTTAGGAAATAGCCCAGGGATATCATTGTATTGATGTAGAAAACTATTTTGCAATTTTTGGCTTTTGTGTCTGTTTGTCTGTCTGTCTAAATGTATGAATCATCATAATGCAAAAACAACTGGCGGATTTTGATTAAACTTTGCATGAGGATACCTTAAAATGTTGCCTAACATGTTATATAGTATTTATCCTGGTAAATCAAAAGGATAAACCATAAAACTTTATAACTGTTTGTCCCGAACTGCAATGTTTCAATGTAACATATGTTATTTTGCCTACACATACATTTATCCATTAATTGATTTTGGATTCAGGTTCGTCTCCTCACGAAAAACTTTTCAGTGGTTAAAAGCACTCACTTGAAATTGTTCATACACGTTTGATTTAAACACTAAACATAGTTTCGTGCTTGAGCCGATGATGCATTCAGGATTGCTTTTTCTGGAGAGAACTCTAACGATAAATGGGCCGGATACGAAACTTCAACGACGGTTACTATCTTACGAGAAGACCAACACAAAATGTACTGACAAAGCTTTGCCACTTACTTAGCTGGCAATGTACCGTTTTTAAATATTAATACGCTAGATTATAATCTTTGACAGGGTAGGTAGAGAAGGTTTAAATCAGAAATATTTTACCGATAATTTTAAAATTAATAAATAAAGTAAAATCCTTCTTGAAAAGGAAGGTATTGTATTGTTTTTATGAGACGGTGCTATTGTTGTATGTTGAATAAGATCGCGCTATAGTTTAGTTTATATTTTACAAAGACCACCTGCTGTGGCTAAGTGGGGCTAAAACTGAGCCCGGTGGTAGAGATAGTTGATTGAATAATAAGTCTGATGGAAGTGGACAAAATATACAATATATTCACTACACGGTTCTTCCAGGATAGCTGTTATTTCTTCATACTAAAATGGCAACATGGAACTTACTAACACTTTAAAAGTGTTTTAGGTCGGGAAATAATATTCGAGTAACTTTTTATCCCCGAATAAATCACGCTTTTTGCGACATAGCTTGTATTTATTCATATTAAAATGGCTAAACCAATTTACTTGAAACTTTATATATCTTAAATCGTAAAATAAAACAGAACATCTCGTAAAATAGCACGACTTCTGCGGAATATCAATTATTTCTTTATACTAAACCGGCTGAACGGATTATAAAGAAACGTAATACGAAAACAATCACACAGGTATAGTACAATGCGAAAGTGGAAGGATGTAGAACAACAACTTTTCATAGTTTCACAAATTATATACAATATTTACAATTGTATAAAAACAGCAGTGAATTAGTAATAAAGTAACTAAAAAGAAATATGCATATTTACACAGGTTCAAATGGTTCCACGCCTCTTTCAGGTGGTAGTTTACCTAGAACAGGACGAAGGTATAGGGCAAAACCTACACTATCTTAAATAGACCATGTCTTATCCGAAGAGCAAGTTAAGAGTCTCCGTAACCGGCGAGCGTGTATTAGACTAACCATGAGAGTGGAGCGAGCCAGAAAGGTCTGTAAGGAAAGAACCTGTTGGAACTCTGTACTCTCTGCCTACCCCATAAGGGATCTGACGTGATTATCATCACGTCAGATCCCTTATGGGGTACATAGTATTAAAGTATCTTAAGTTGTGAAATAATAATCTAGATCATGCCGATATTATCCGTTTAAGTGGTATATAAAAGTGGTTTTACCGGCCTGTATGAAGGCCCAAAAGATATTAATCATATTTTGGTTAAGGAAAAGCCTGGCAATCTTTCTATTTCTCTCTTCCTCTTCACTGATAACTGGAAGCCTGGAGACCTGCTAAAATTCTTCGACAACGAAAATTTACTTATGTTTAAGTTGACTTTATAAATACTTTTGCTTAATTTAAGCGCTAAAACGTAGACTAACTTATCGTATCGACGTATCTTAACTTACTTTGTAATTGCAAACGGGAATATTGATTTGGGATTAGTGATATTGAAATAAAGAAGATATGTTAGGGGCTTACGAGCACAATAAAAAAAAATGTTTGTGTTAATATCCAGATTGGCGGAACCGATTGTAAATACACTATCACTGGAAAATGAAGAATTTTCCAGAGATTGTTTGACTACTTTTAAGCTCGGGAAATGCACGATTCCTGGGGATAGTTGTTTTTATTTCTCTATACCACGGCTCAACGGAATTAAAAGAAACTTAATATGAAGGTATCTCTAAAGTCTTAGATTAATGCTATCCGAAAAACCTATCTACTACCTACCTATGTCAAATTATAAAATAAACGCGTGTGAAGCCGCGGGTAACAGCTAGTCTATAATAAAATAAATCTATAATAAGCAAATATATAAAGTCTATAATTTTGTATGTTGGTCTTATCGTCTTTCTTGTGCAATGGCTTTATTATGGTTGGTTTTAGTTTGTCAGGATAAATGCCAGAGCATATTAAGATGTTTGATTGAAGAAGTGGCTAATTGGACTTGATATTACATCCGTAACAAATTTTAGTACTCTTGTCGAGATGCCGTCAAATCTTACGCTTAATTAATTTTTTAAATCTTGTAGAGTTCGATTTACTTCATTAGGACTAGTTGGCCCTAGAAACATTGATTTTCTACAATTATTGTGTGATTTTGAACTTTCCGATAGTAATTTAGCTTGATTTATAAAGTGTTCATTGAATGCATTTGCTATATATTATACCCTTCGGGTTATTTATTGTCATTCCATTGTAATATATTTCTGTTATGTAATCGCGTGTTAGAACACTTTTGTTGTTATTTATTATCTTCCATGTGTCTTTGGACTTATTTTTTGATGTGATAATTTTATGGTTATTTTTTGCTTTTTGTGTCAATATTATATTTTTTTAGTCTTAATGAATAGTTTTTAAGTTTTATTAGGTTGTGTGCGGTTGGTTTCTCTCTGAGTTGCCAAAGAAGCTGTCTTTTATTTTTGCTATAGCGCCTTATACCGGGCGTTAACCAATTTGGATTTCTTCTTAGTTTTATCTTTTTATTAGTCCAAGGAAAAGACAAATTATACAATAACTGAAACATTTCTATAAAGGTATCGTATGCCATGTTAGGGTCTTCCGCTTTATGGACATCCCAAAATGATAAAGAAGATATGCATTATCTAAACTTAGTAACATTTTCATAGCTATAATCACGCACTGAGGCATTTCAGCTGTTTAGCACACAGGTCTTTTAACCGGAATCTCTAATGTTTGAGCCGTATGGTCTGACATGTTGAGGTCAATTACGTTGTGGACACATTTTTGCGATAAGTTGTGCTCAAAATTATCTATATATGTGTTACTCTGTAGTCTAGTTGGCTGATGAATTTGTAGCTTTAGATTGTAATTTAGTAAATAACTTATAAAATCAAGGGAGGTTTTATCATTCTTTAATAAATTAATATTGAAGTCCCCACGTATAATGACATTTTTGCGCTGTTTATAACAAATTTTTGGTAACATTAGTTTTATTTTTGAATAAAATGTGTCCAGATTACGTGGATTTGATGTCCTATAGACACATAATATTATTATGTTATATTGTATCAATTCAGTTGCACAAAATTCGAAGCGCCCCTGACTAGAATAGTTCCTAAACTCTCTAAGTTCTCTAAATTGTTGGTTATTTTTTATTAAAATACACGCTCCTCCTCTTTTAATGTCTCTGGAGTAGCAGGCTGCTAATTTATAATTTGGTATGGTAAGAAGATCTTCGCAACCGCTTTCCATGAAGTGTTCTGTAACACAGATAATGTCTATACTATTTTTAAGTTCATGTAGATGCAATATTAATTGATCTGATTTATTGATGAGTCCCGCAATGTTTTGATTATAGTAAAAGTATTACAGTCAAAACATGTCTGAAGTTTCTGTAGATGTGCCATTCGTGTTAATATTGTCATTGTCAACTTTAATTTCGCCCATAGTCTACTTTAGATTTCTAAATATGTTTCTCATGCCTGTATCATTTGTAAAGCCTTGACACCCGGAAAACATTCTGTGGTCATAGGTTAAGTCTGCGTTCGAGTCCAATAAAAAGGCGTATTCGTATGTCATATTGTGTAGATAAAGTAAATGATTAAATATTTCTATCCTGTAATTGTATATCATTGTGAAATCGCCACATTTATATGTTGGTAGGCATATGATGACATTGGTATGGTTAAGTTTTTCGACGGACACTTTAATATGGTAGACTAAGGTGTGATAGTTGTAGGTCCTTAAGAAGTCTTTCTCTCCAATTAATAAAATACAATAATCTTTCCAACCTTTCTTCATTCCGCTATAGTAAACACAATTATAAGCAATACGGCGATATGGACTGCACTTCTAAAAATGACTCCGTTATGCGCTAGGTGTTCAGTTATTTTGATTAACAAGTTCTTAAGACAAGGTAGCTCTTTAAAACTGAATTTGTAAAATGCAATAATATAATTGAGGTGTTTAGGTCTTTAGCTATTAAAGTTCCACGTTGCATTTATATGATTTTCTTCAACGTATTGCGCTTCTTGCTGAGAACTTAACTTAACTGATAAAAATAACTTGCTGAGTCACAATTTCACATACCTAACAATACAATACTTAACTTAAACTTTGAAGTGCGCATCAAAGGACGTATCTTATACCATCTCAAAGCGGCAGTAAACGGATTCCTTAGTTAATAGAGCTTTATAAGACTGGCATCTCTCATCCGAGTTAGTTGGAGCCGAAGTAATTCGATCGGACCAATGCATCAAAGATTGAAATTCCAAATGGCCGTAAGTACGAACACGTGAATTTAATAATAAATGGATAGCTCGGAAGGTTTCTAGCAACTTTGTACTGTATATTGCATATAATTAAATCAACCAGCACCACCCTAACACCCAGTATTTTATACACGGTGTAATTTTAGTCGTCATGGAGCGAAGCCCAAGTAATATATTCAATGCTTACTATACACCAGTGTATAGTAAGTATTAAAAAAATTAAATGTATAACTTTTCTATAAGTAGAATCTCCATAACAATACTGATGTAGTGCATTAAAACACTTATACCAAGCGCAAAATGACATTTTAAGGGGTAGTTCATCAGCTTTTTATAATTTTTTATTACCAGTGAATAGTAGGCATTGAATACATGACCTGGGCTATCGCTCCAGGAAGCCTAACATTACACCGTGTATAAACATTAGAAGTAGAAGTAGACTAAATGAAGCGCCTATCTAGATAACAGTGGCTGGAAATTTAGTAGCGTACAATTGGAGAGGAATTGCAATTGTGGGAGGCTAGTACAAAGCTGGGTCAACGATGTGATCAAATGCATAATTAAAACCTGGACAAGATTGGCGCAGAATAGGGATCTGTGGCGTTAGTGAGAGACAGTTAGACGTCTTATGGCCTACAGCGGATGGTATGCTGAAGTTAGTGATGATGATATAAACAGAGAGGTGAAGTTACTATGGATGACTATGGAAATTGTGAGACAGGATTCAAGGTATTCAGGTCAACACGTCGTTAGACTAGTGGCTGTCCTTATATGTCGGCTGGTGATCATGAGGTCCTTGGATCGAAATCTAAGTCGTAGGTACTATGTATAGTTTTTCTTAAAAAAATAACAATTCGAGGTCTGATATTATGCCCAGGCATCTAACATCGTCGGCGAGATGCAGGTGCATACAGTACGTCTCTGCTAACCCTGCTAATATATAGGCATGACGGGCACCTTAATCGCACATTATCATCAGATGTTATCACGTTTACCGCGTATCTAGTAAGTATAAAACTTCCTAGAACTCTTAAAGTTGATGAATAAGATTGGAATTATTTTAATTAATTCATGACGCATTTGATTATGCTTTTATTTAGAATCACTGTTCTGGATAAATATAAATCAAAATACCCTTGTAGATAAAATCAGAATAACACAAAAACGACAATAATCACGTAACAGGATATTAATTAAACAATTAATCAGACCAAGAGCTATTAGAAACAAAATATTTTGTACATCTGTAAACCACAATGATTTGAAACTACATTATGTTAGTCGTGTAAATCGCTTTTGCGGTTAATTTATAATTAAAATAGGTAACATCGTTTCAATTTTGAACCTGTCACTGTTGTACATACCTATGATGTTTATAAGACTGTCTATTAAAATGCAAAGTGAATGCGTAGTCATAACAACCAGCTACTTGATCAATAATGCTCTTTTTAAATTGGGTTTCGTGGAGGTAAAATCCTAAAAAGATTACCTGTCGTTTGTGGGGAACACTAAGGTATATTTATGAGACTTAACTTTTCAAACAGAAATCTCACGATTGCCTCTTATGATACGGCAGAGTAGTCTGGGATAACTAACCGAAACGTAACGATGTTCTTCTCTTGATCTTCCATCAATTGAGGACGCTTTAAACAGTGTAAATCTCTCTCCAAACACTCTAAGGTGTTCAGGGTAGTATGAAGCCACTTGCACCGCTGCATCACCAACCTTCAACCATCGTTACTTTTTCGAACACTCTTTTACATATGTGCCGACCAATATGTATAGTATCATTATAGTCGGCGTAGAGCGAAAGCGCAAGTAATGCATCAAATGCTTACTGTTCAAGGGTATTAAATGAAAATTGGACATGGTAAGATATTGTTGTGTTCTGTTGAACAAATTGGTGACTTGACAACGCTGCACAAAATTATTCATGGGGCTATGATTTCTAGCGAATCTCTCTTGTGTCTTAATCTAAAGGTCCCGCGTACTTTGCCGAGATACCCAGTCACAAACACTTTAAGTCCATGTAGCTCAAGAACTAACTTGGTAATGACTTCTCCTCTTAATAGATTTATGTTAACTTATAACGATATTTGCGCAAAAGGTGACATCGACATTTTCAATGATATAATATTAACGACATTTATTTCCAAATTAAAAAAACATCTGACATAAATCAATCAATAATAATTTAATCTTACAAGAAATAAAACTATTTTTCGGATTTTATCGCGGTTTATTTTTGATTTTTAGTTCCCGACGTTTCGAGTGCTTTGCAGCACCCATGGTCACGGGAAGGACTGAGGTGTTAGACGTCCAAAAGGCATAGTTGTTCCGTCAGTCCTTCCCGTGACCATGGGTGCTGCAAAGCACTCGAAACGTCAGGAACTAAACATCAAAAATAAACAGCGATAAAATCCGAAAAATAGTTTTATTTCATGTGTAATATTCGCGTAAATCTAAGAACTCAGTATGTTAATCTTACAATTTAATTCTGTCCAATTGTACTAATAATCTTATTTTATTGAGTCCACGATACTAAAATTAATGTAAATCCTTTATGTTCTTATTGTTCATTTTCTTCTATTTTTTTATAAATCGACATTTTCTTCTACATTATAACATTTATTGTAATTTTGTAGTATGTCGTAGGTGTATCTATCTATATATAAAAAAATAAAAAAAAAACACAACAACAATGAATCTGAAAGACAAGTCAAGAGTCTCCGTAACTAGCGAACGTGTATGATACGAACTATGAGAGTCGAGGAAGCCAAAGAGGTATGTAAGGAAAGAATCTGTTGGAACTCTGTACTCTCTACCTACCCCGCAAGGGATCTGGCGTAATGATATAGATAGATATATAGAAAAATAGAATATTTCAATAAGTAACATCTCCATAACAATACTTATTAAGTGCATTAAAGAACCAACTTTTAACATATACCATGCGCATGATATTGAGGTGCAGCGCGGTTCGTCAGCTGGCCAGTAGATACCTTCGGTGTTCCGAATTTTTGCCCTAGCTTCGGATAGGTCAGTAGGTAGATGTTACTTATTGAAGTGTTCTTTTTCCCTTTTTAGTACCAGTGAACAGTAGGCATTGGATACTTCATCTGGGCTTTCGCTCCAGGACGACTAAAATTACACCGTGTATAAATACCCCTAGGCATTAATAGTTAGGTGGCTCAACACTTGTACGCAGCAGCACTTGCTGGCTTCCTCGGGCAACGCAATCAATGCGTCCGCGTTCTGGGCCATTTCTATATAATTATAGTACGTTTGCTGTCAGAACGATAAGGAGAAGACAGTCTACTGACTGTTATCTGTTAAGTTGATACTTAAGTAACTTTTTAAATCAACCTATTTTATCCCACTGCTGTGCAACGGTGTTCTCTTACAAATCGAAGAGTGAGAGACTAGGTCATACTCCAGCACGCGGACACAATGCAAATTGGAGGAGGCAGATTTATCGACACCTGCAGTGGGAACTTATCAAGCCGCCTATAAGGCTTCCAACCACATTAAGTGGGGAGTAACGGTCATACGTGCCTTAAATGCCAAATGGTCACCCATCTCAAACCGGCCGAGCCGGACGTTGCTTAACCTTGGTGATTGTTAAGAACACCGCGGTTGTACAGCGCTGCAAGCGACTCGCAACTAACTCAACTTACTGCATTGCTAACCAGCATACTTGAAGTCTTAAACCATCAGTATAATGAAACATTACTTAGACCCGACGAACTTCGTTCTGTCTTAACTATTTAGTTGGAACTTTCCATACGATACCGGCTTGCACGGGTAAATTATTATTGGGCTTCAGCGACTTAACATTTTGTACCGGGGAAGTTTCCAGCTAGTTGGTAACCATCCTCATAAATTGTTAAATATTGTATAATGTATGCAAAGCATATACCTGCGACAGTTTTAGGCGTAAGTAGCCAATTCCTTGCGTCTAATATTAAATCTGACAAATACTCACATTAGTATACTATATGCATACCTATTATGTACACACATACCATTACGATATTTGTCTCAAAAGGGATGGTCCTACACTTTATTTTAAACATCAATGGTTTTAAAAATCCAAATTTTATTAATATATTTTAGTGGCAGGATGCCACGGACAAGAAAATCAGAACAGTTTCCTAATGAACGGACACGCTTTTATTCGGCGACTTCGGCTGCGCGGGCGCATCTTACCTACGTAGCTATACATGTACACACTAGTTACAAGCTACAATATTAGTATTGGCGCACGCTCACGCACTTCGTATATTTAACATATTTTAATTCGAACTTTCGTTAATCCAGACACGTTATTTATTACAAAAGGTAGCTCTTATCCTTCTCCAGGATGCTAACTAGCTTCTCACTAAATTTTATTAAGATTTGTGGAGCGGTTTAGGCATGAAAAGGTTACAGACGGAGCTACCTTTACATTAAAAATATTAATATGGGTGGTATAGTAATACAATCACCATAGTATCAGCCAAAAGATAATAAAAATAATTTTAATTTAAAAAGACCTTTTTAAATACAGGCTCTTATAGGAAAATATCTTGCTTAGTTGCGGAATATTGCCTTTCTTTCGACTTACTTCCTTCTGGCCAGCATCAGACCTTGGACACTATCCAGGTGTATAGTACTTATTAATAGAAATTTAACAAGCCTACACACGAGGGGGCTACGTTGTATAGTTCACACGTTCCTATGGCCACCTTCCGACTCCGTACCATATTATTGCATGGTCACCGACTTGTGTTTGAAAAATAGTTCAAAAATTGGAATCGGTAAGATAGACAGACATGCGAATATTGCAAGTTAAATAAAAGCTTCTCATATTTACAGGCCAGTATACCTAAGTGTGATATAAAGGAAAAGCTTTCCCAAAAAAAAAATATTATCTATGCAAAAGTATCCAACTCGTAGCCTTTGATTACCATAAAAGAACGAAAGCACCTCATGAATTCCTTTGAAAAATAAATTAAAATTTCTCAGTAGCAATAACCGCCTCTTTCGTAGCAGGCTTCTCGCTAAAGTTAAATAAAGGGTTTGCTAATTAAAATTAAGTTTTTATTGCACGTTACACTGCACGTATCTATGTTTATGTTAGCGGAAATAGATATTTAGAATTGTATTGGCTCTAGGAAATAGAAAAACAACTATAAATTCATCCATTTCCTAGGAAGGTTATATATTTCCTAGGCACTGCATATAATTCCAAAACGGTACTAGGGTGTGTGTAAATAATCATCAAATATAAATAAATAATAAAGTATTAAAACGTGGTCTTTACTCTAGAATCTTTCTGCCCCAACGCCCGTCCGATCTTCGCGCTATGTGGCCCGCCCGTTGCCACTTCAGCTTGCTAATCTTAAGGGCTATGTCGGTGACCATGGTTCTTCTACGAATCTCCTAATTCCTGATTCGATCACGTAGAGAAACGCCGAGTATAGCTCTCTCCATAGCTCACTGAGCAACTCTGAGCTTTTTTATGAGACCTAAGAGACGACGTCTCTGATCCGTATATCTTCACTGGTAACACACATTTGATTTCACTATAAATGCCATAAAATGTACTATGGGTTAGGTCAGAACTGTGATCCTGTGTGGTCCGAGATGGCCCACAACAGCTGCTACACTAGAAAAAAACTAGGTTAGCATACCCACCGACGCTCTTTTACTCTGCTGTAATCTACCGACATCTTGAATTTAATACATTTTCAGTTGATGTTCAAGAAATGAATTCCTAGGAAATGTGATGTGGTATTTTCATATTCGAGCGTCTCCGTGCTTCGGAAGGCACGTTAAGCCGTTGGTCACGGTTACCACTTAATTTGGTAGTAGTTAAGCCGAGTTGGAAGTCTTATAGGCGGCTTGATAAATTCCAACAGCAGGTGGCCGCAAACCTGCTTCCACCAATCCACACCGGGTCTGCGTGGTGGTCCAGCAGTAGGACGGTATTGGCTAATATTGTTATTACTAATATAATAATATATCAGCGTATAAGTAATTATTCATGGGCAAAAGTCTTCTCCCATAAGTAAAGGGAAGTGAAAATAGGTCATTGTATGGATCTCCTCAGGTGTATATAGGATTGAAAAACTGTTAGCTATGTAAAAACGTGTATTTCAAACCACTCACGGAGTACAGAATAGAAGGCCATAACTCCACTATGCGGTTCAAGAGTGGATGCGTGAAGCCAGGTTTGACGTGAAAGCAGTCAAATTTTGTATTTATCTCTAGAATTTGTTAGACATATAGAAAATAAACGGTTAAACTCATACAGAAAAGTGCTTTTTCTGGAACATAAACAGTTATTGTCAGGTACATATCAAATGAGTACTATTTCACAACATTGTTTCACAATTGTGTTTTGTTTATATCTCACAAGAATACCATGTTTTCGTTTTTTATCTTTTTTATTTAAAAAACGTAGCCCGACTTTAGGAATTATTGGGGTATCGTTGGGGTGTTTATAAACATTAAATACCCATACTTAAAAACCTAACGACAATACATCTAATAATATCTTATCTTATCTTATATTGGCTTGCCGGACCGAGGATACCTCTGGCGCACTTCGACCCATGGGATCTTTTGTGCTGTCCTTGCCCTAATGCTCTAACGTACCTGAGGTGTCCAGTACTCCCTGTATTAGGTTGTAGATTCCAGCAGGGGGACAGAGCCGTAGTTCTTCTGGGTTTGGATAGGCCACTCCCAGCAGTTCCATTCGCCGCGCAGCCAGAGCGTCGCAGTGACAGATGACGTGCTTCATGGTTTCAGTTTCTGTGCCACAGCACCTGCATACCACGTCGCCGCATAGGTTCATCTTGTGTAGATGTTCTTTCGTGCCATAGTGGCCTGTGAATGCTCCCGTTATTTGCCTTAGTTGTAGTCTACTATATTTTAGTAGTCTCTTGCAATCGCTTTCACACCATGTGGAAAGGAATTCCTTTGAGTGTCAAAGCCCTGTGTGTGTTTCCCATTCCCATCTAATAATAACTATTATTTCAATAAATCAATCTATTTATCTTCATCCAATAGACGTCCACTGTAACAAAAAGATAACAACAAATAATTTCTACGAATAATACAAAAAATAGCGACTTCTCAATTCCAATAAAAACTAGAAACTCAACCATCAAAATACTTACAATGTATACTTGTATGAAATTTATTTGCGATGCGATTTACATACATAATTGCCCTTCAGTGTAAACACTAAGAACCACAAATGAAAGGATTTCCCAGTTAAATCCTATTGAACCAATTTATTTGGAATTTTCCAAGCAGTTTACTTGGCTGTTTCACAAGAAGTCCTAAGCTACTTGTGTCAAAGCGAGTGCCTCTATGAAAAGGA
This sequence comes from Phalera bucephala, assembly GCA_905147815.2. NCBI lineage: Eukaryota > Metazoa > Arthropoda > Insecta > Lepidoptera > Notodontidae > Phalera > Phalera bucephala. The sequence continues at coordinate 13,094,331 of LR990616.1, read as the reverse complement.
GGTTTTGGCAGCTGAAAATTGCAACTGAATATTTAAAAATGTGACTGCCTCGTTGGTCTGGTGGCATGACTGCCTCGTTGGTCTGGTGGCAAAGCGCATCGCTTTGTGATCACGAGGTCCTGGGTTCAAATCCTAGGTCGGACAAATGTAGTTTTTCTAACGAAAAATTCCCAGTTTGAGTCCGGAGTCTGGAATTGTGCCCGGTATATGGCAATAGGCTCGCCCCCTATTACATGGGACCTAACATCGTCGGCGAAACGTGGGTGTACTCAGTACACCTCTGCCACCCCCTTTGGGGAATATAGGCGTGTCGGTGTTTTTTATGAGTATGTATTGAGATAAAAACTGTAGGTATACTTGTACCGTGTTAAGTTGCGATTAAAAAATTTATAGTTGTAGTTTATTAGGACTTAACTAGCCTTAATCATTGAATTATTATATACTAGCGATGACAACTCGACAAAGTCTTTTTGTAGCACGATTTAGAATATAGGTATACACTTTAGCTCACTGAGAGAGATATTATTTAAACAACTCGAGAAACATAAGATTTATTTCTATGTTTTTTATTAGTTTGCCTAGTGATATATAAAACACAAGGGCCTTAAAAAAATCTACTACTTTACATTCTTTCCAAACTGAGAATAAAAAAAATGAAAACCTAAAATCAAATAAAACACCAATATTCATAAATTTTAATACTCAATCAAAATACGAACCGTTAAAATAACAGTCAGAAGTACATAACGAGCTAAACAAGTTAAAATCAAGCCAGACGGTAAAACCGCAGCTGATCCGACGATCGGCCGACGATCTTCAACGGACCAAAGTCACGTAGCTCTTGTATAATATCTGTAAATTCTGTGGAACTAGGGCTTACATAATTTCCACATGTTTCCGGAATCGTCCTCGTCTGTAGCAAAAATTCGATTTTTGCTGCATTAGCTATATATTTGACGGACGGCTTAACCCAGTAGTTGTGAGCTTAAGCTGCTCCGCCCAGTAGATTGAGTAATCGCGGGAAAAGAAATCTTTGTGTAACCCACAAATATATCTTTCGGTCCAGATGTTTGTGTATGTGAATTTCGTGTTGATAAACGCATCCACGACACAAGACTAATTCCTAATGAGGGGTTAGGATTTTCTTTCACATTATAACTGTAGTAGCTATTGGTTAAGTCCAAGATTCCGGAATGACACTGCGACTTTTTCGTTACAAAAACCACACTTTGCCTACCTAGAACCCAGATCCTTGTAATCGCTACGCGCATTATGTACTACTAGACTAATGACGCAGCCATTGTTAATTATTAACGAATTTAAAAACTCGTTCAATAAACATCACACCCACTTAAATGTTAAACCTTAACATTATGTAGAGAGGTCTGTGGAGAGAACTAAAAAAATATATTAGCCACGCTTTCATACTATTTAGAAAATACAGACAAGTCTGTATTACTCTGTTACAAGAATATAGTGTTTGATAAAAACTATAGGTATACTTGTATCGTTTTAAGTTTTGAGTTGCGGTTAAAGAATTTATAATTGTTGTTTATAGCGAGTTCTTTTTAATATCATCATCTCAGCCTATACTTGTCCACTGCTGAACATAGGCCTCCCCAATCGCTTTCCAGCGTAACCGGTCCGATGCCACCTGCATCCAACGACTTCCTGCGATTTTCACAAGATCGTCGGTCCATCTGGCAGGCGGTCGTCCCACGCTGCGCTTGCCAATACGTGGTCTCCACTCTAGAATCTTTCTGCCCCAACGCCCGTCCGATCTACGCGCTATGTGGCCCGCCCATTGCCACTTCAGCTTGCTAATCTTAACGGCTATGTCGGTGACCTTGGTTCTTCTACGAATCTCCTCATTCCTGATTCGATCGCGTAGAGAAACGCCGAGCATAGCTCTCTCCATAGCTCGCTGAGCAACTCTGAGCTTTTTTATGAGACCTATTGTGAGAGACCACGTCTCTGATCCATATATCATCACTGGTAACACACATTGACTAAAAACTTTAGTCTTAAGGCACTGAGGTATTTTGGATGAGAAGATGTTGCGCAGTTTCCCGAACGCTGCCCAGCCGAGTTGGATTCGTCGATTGACCTCTCTCTCGACCTTTTTAATATACCTATAATGAAATAATAACTAAACTGGCCTTAATCATTGAATTATTATATACTAGCGAAAGACAATTCGACGAAATTTTTTGTAGCACGCGTTAGAATATGTACACTCTAGCTCACTGAGAGAGATATTATTTAAACAACTCAAGAAACATAAGATTCATCTCTATGTTTTTTATTATCTTAGCTAGTTTGTAATATATAAAACTTAAGGGCCTTAACGCAAGCTTTTAACAAAGCGGTATTGTTTCAACAAAGCGGAGTCGCAAGTGCAGCATCGCAACTTGATGCTCTCGATAAACATTCAATGACATCAGAAGGCGGCAAAGCAGCAAACATGAAGGAGTGCTGACTACGGGAATTTAGAACACCATCACCGCAGCGTGGCTGGCTAGTAGTGAGCGCCACTTTTGGCTCAACCTCGAGCGTAGCTAGACGTAATATATTAGTGTATAAAATTACGTAATTCTGAAATTATCCTTACTTCAACTGAAGATTATGGCTATCCTCAGTGGAACCATCTAAATTGGTACGAGCAGGATAATAAACGGACCGGATATAGCGCAGTGTGAGGATTTATGAAACCAGACTTAGTACTGAAGTTAGGCGCCTGATACGCCGAGTCTAAAATAAAAATTATAATGAAACTCATATCGAAGTTTGAACTCCGCCTCGGTATTTTAATACGCTGTTGCTGCGGTTGGTTATTGTTTATTTATTTCTGTTTTCTTTTAACAATCAACAGCCAAAAACTCTTTCCAAGAAAATGACCAGAAACGAAGTTTTAAACACATTTCATTTCAAGATTTGAGTACATCTATTAAAGTGACGTTAATGGAGGTTTAAGTACGAAGTAGAGGCTTGTTAAATATTTAAACAATTTCACTAAGAAGGACGACTCTATCTGTTTACCTTAATACCCAACTCAAATCTGCATATTCATGAATGAAAAATACCTATTTAATAATATAGGTATTAATAATTTAAAAAATACATAATAGTTTATATTATAACTAAATGCACAAAAAGTTCTCTTATATTTAATGAAGCAACATGATTCAATGGTGCATTTACAATAAAACTTCATTTACACACGATAAGTTCCTGGAATGATGCGAGCAAGAAAAATCTCCACCTAATTTACTAGTCTTACATTTAATTGACAAGCAAGGATCGCCTGCTGTTATGAGATTTTATCTTACGTAAATTAAGACTCATTTTTCACTAGGTACTAGAAAACATAGAGGGAGCATTAACAATATTATATATTTACACTTATGTCATGTCAGTGATAAGAAAGAGGACAAATCCATTGTTACCAGTTACACCCTTGTACATTTTTTTTGACATTAATGACCATAGACCTTACTTATTTTTTCCCATAGATGTAGTATTAGTACTTTCCCTTAAAACAGCGAAAGCTTTATCGATAAAATAATTTTGTATATAAGCCGAAGATTAAATATTTTTTACAATACAAAATATCGCTGTAGTGTCATAGTGCCTATTATAGATGTGCAACTTAGTTTTGTAGTAATAATAGTAATTTTATCTAGCTATTGACGATCGAAAGAATCTTTCATCAAAGAAATCTTTTTAAAAACAAGCTTTTATAGCAAAAACACAACGGAGATCGACAAGCACTATGGTACTTGTCAAGACAAGTGTAACGAGCCACAACACGTCAGGGTTATCCAGTGTCCAGAAAAAGTGTTCAGCTGAACTGCGTTTATAATCCCTCTATGTTTTTACTCCTACCTGTATGTATTCCACAACGCTACTCAAAATTGATGCTATTGAGGATATAAACTATTTGACGTTATCGAAAAATCGTGCTGTCACATTCAGCTTTGCTTAGTCAATTTGTAGAGTGAAAAGAATGAAATTTAAACTCGATAGCGTTATAGCGTCGATACTCTGGAGCCTTAGCATGTACGAAACTTGATAAGTGCTACTATTACGTCAAATGGTTTGCGTGCACAGATTGACGTTATCGTGACGCTATATCCTACACTATATAAGTTCGATGGTTTATTTTAAGTATCGTAACGGACGACGGGCCTACGTCTGGAATCTCGGTACATTATCACCGCCACTGAGGTTCAATGCCAGTCTGTTCGGTGATGCACTTCCAAACTGGGTTGCCAGCCGCGAGGCACTCCGATACTCCCCGCTCGCCAAATGAGACGGTACCCCCGTAGTTAGTTGAGCCGATTACTGTAACAAATAATGTGATATTAAAAATAAAAAGAAAACGCCCTCACGCCTATATTCCCCAAGCGAGGGTAGCACACACACACACTTTTCGACGATGATGTTAAATCTGATGTTATAAGGCCTATTGCTATATACCCAGCACAATTCCAGACCCCGGACTGATGCTGGGAATGTTTCAATAGGCAAACTACATTTGTCCGACCTAGGATTTGAACCCAGGACACCATAATCGCAAAGCGCATTATTCGCCACTAGACCAACGAGGCAGTGTGATGAAATGAAATTGAAAATATTTATTGAGCACAGCACATTAAAGGTTTAGCACGAAAAGATGACGTGAGCAAGGCGCAAGCGAATAAGCCTGTTGTCACGTTCATGTTTGTTTATTAAATTTTAGTGTGACAAGGATGCCACATTGAGCAGTTCTGGGTGCACTGAGGAAGGTGGCAAATTGTATACCACGGCAAGTGCGCACCCTGATATATAATTCATTAATAAATACACACCTAGAATATTTGATCGAAATATGGGGAGCAGCGTCTAAGACAAACCTTATCCGGCTACAAACATTACAAAACACAATATTAAAATACTTTTCCATTATAACTATTTTACACCCACAAAAGAGCTATATATTAAAACAAAATTATTTAATCTAACCCAGCTGTATAAATTTAAAACATGCATTTTAGTTAAAAAAATTATCACAGGCAACATACATTCGAACATAACATTTACCACAAGAAAACAAAAGCACTACTTAAGGAATAGGAACAAAATACAACTCACTAAACCACGTACAATAACTTACGGGAAAAGAACCATACGGTTTGAGGGAGCGCAACTATACAATAACTTACCAAATGAATTAAAGGAGTGCAGCAGGATTAATGTATTTAAAACTAAACTTAAGAAATATATATACGAGAAATATTAATAAAACAGGAAATAATGACATACAAGGACTTGGATATGACTGGATAAATACGAAATTTGTGTAGTGTCTGAGACTCGATAACGACGTCAAAGTGATAATTATAGTCTTAAGTTTTCACATTATAATCCCATTTAAGTGAACTATGTATGTTCTTATGAGAAATAAAGTTCTTTAAACCTATATCAACACGCTAACGTCACGCTATTGTCAGTCTTTTCGTGCTTAGCCCTTAGAAAACATAGGTCTTCAATGACAAAACAAAAAAAAAGAATATTCTACAATGACTACAACAATATATTATTATCTTAATTTCGAATCAAATCAATATATAAAAAGACCTTTCTAAAAACAAGCTTGTATAGCAAAAACACAGCAGAGACCATCAAATATTATGCTACTTGTCGAGACAAATCCAACGAGCCCAAACGCGGCGGTGTTATGTTCAGTAGTTGGGTAGTTCCGTTGGCCACCCTCCGACTCTATCATCAGACCCTGGACACCATACGGGTCTACTCGTCAAAAGTACTCGTCAAGACAAATCAAACGAGCCCAAACACGGTGAGGTTATATTGGGTAGTCGGATGGTTCCATTGGCCACCATTCGGATTCATCATCAGATCCTACACACTATCTGTTTGTAAAGTACTCTTCAATACCAATCTAACAAGCCTAAACACGAGGGAGTTACGTTGTGCAATTCACATGTTCCTATAGCCACCTTCCAACTCCATCATCAGACCAGCTCTGTGGTACCATATTATTGCATCGTCAACATACATAAGTATGCCAAATTTCAGCACAATCGGATATCCGCAAATGCTTGAAAAATGAATCACAAGATTTAAACCGAAAAACAAAACAGACAGACGGACAGACAGACAGTCAAATAGATACACAGACATACGGACATTGCAAGTTAAATAAGAGCTTGTGAAAAGACGGGAATGGAATGCGGAAAGCCATAACTCGCACCGCGGCGTTACTAACGCTCGCCTGGAGTTAATACAAGCCCCACACGTCGATTGTTAACAATTGAATAAGTATGATCATATAGAACACAAGTAATCATTAGTTACTTTATTGAACTTTATGCTTACACCTATAACTACGATTTGTGTTGTCTAATTATTTATCAATACATAAAAAGCATTTTCTATCTATCTATCTATATCATCACGCCAGATCCCTTGCGGGGTAGGCAGAGAGTACAGAGGCTCTTTCCTTACATACCTCTCTGGCTTCCTCCACTCGCATAGTTCGTCTCATACACGCTCGCCGGTTACGGGGACTTGTGACTTGTCCTTCAGATAAGACTCAGTAAAAAAGGATTTTTGATTTTTATTTTTGTTATCATCATACGAGTACCTTTCCTTTTTCTGTGATATATGTATATATAGTATTTAATACACACATTTCACTTCACAACACTTGAACACTTAACAAATTCACACTAATAGGGTATATAACATTTGCTTTCCCGAGCTATATTTATTTTTCATTATTAATACTGGCCAACTGAGTTATATCTCTAAAGACTCAACAGGGTGCAAATGATGATCAGCGCTTGTTGTTGTTTGTTATGTAAATGTTTTTATATACTAAATAATGTCTCTGGTGCTGTGACAAATAAAACTTTTTTCTTCCTTTCATTCAATGAGCTGTTACTGCCATTGGTATCATTCGCTATAGAGTGAGCTGTGCCAAAAGGCATGTGCTGAATGGGAACGAAGTCTACTCTAACACTGATTTTCAGTCAAAGCCTGCTCAACTACTATTAATTGTAGATAAGCACAAAACGGCTTAATTTAATTTAATTTGTCATGCGCAGAGCACGTTACGTATATGACGATTATAGTAGAGTTATAATGCGACAAGGATCTTTTGGCACGTGGATGACATTAACAGGGCGGCGTTGGTGTGAAATTAGGGTTATCATTTTGTAAAATTTTCCTACTCCCAGGGAAATATTTCAACAGGTGGTCCGCACGGTTACTAATTAATAAAAAGGAACTTGGATAAATTTCATAGCAAACGGCAACTCTGCGACTGTCATTAAGTGACATTTCACCTGAAGATAGCGATAGCTCCGATTTTAGCCGCAGGCCAAAAGATCCTTGTCAGAATGTACTACTCACGTATTCAGAAAACTACTCTCTTTGAGAATATTTTCAAATATATGAATCTACTTTCTTTATAAGTATCGCTTCAATTTCATGCGCGCGCGGCTTTTGATTTTAGTTTTAGTTATTAGGGTTTATAGTAACTAGTCTTTGAAATACTTATCTATGAACAGGCATAGTACAGAATTGAAAATAAAGATTGTAAAAAAGTAATATCTGTCTATAGTATACCTCACCCTGGATAGTAAAGCGATGGATACTTTACATATCAATTGCGACGGCTGTTTTGAGGGAAATCGAAAAGGCACATTTTATCCCTTTGTTACAATTACCTTCACTCATGCACATATAAAAATACATAATATTTAATATTCCACCAACATTTCACATTATTATACGTAATAACAAGTTTTGTAAATTAAAACAAATTGACGACATTACTCTTCAACTTCCCGCCAAAAACCCTATTGCCATTTATTAAAAATGATATCTTATTTATATTTAATTTACGTTACGTTAAGTTTCAAATTAATATTATGTCACATATAAAGATCCCATAATTATTTATCGAAAGTTATCACTTTCGTTAGCAAGCAGTGATAGCCTAGTGGGTAGACCGTTGGACTGCAAAGTCAGAGGTCTCGAGTTCAAACCCAGGCACGCACCTCTGTCTTTTCGAAAGCATGTGCGTATTAAAAATTAACTATCACTTGCTTTAACAATAAGGAAAAACATAGAGAGGAAACCTGCATGCTTGAGAGTTTCTCGTAGGTGTGTGGAGTTCGCCAATCCACACTGAGCCAGCGTGGTGGACTATGACCTAAACCCTCTCAATTTGAAAGGAGGCCCGTGCACAACGGTGGGACAGTTTCTTAACAGGGCTAATATTATTATTATCACCCTCGTTAAGTTATATATTTTAAAACTTAAATGTCAAGTAAGCAGAGTATAGAACATGTTTAATTGTATTCGATTAATTTGTATTCACGTTCTACATCAGGGCATATAAAAGAAGTTCAATTCAAGGCAAGTAAGTTTTAGCCCACACGTTACTTAGTTCCTTTATAAATGAATGTGTTTGCAATGTAACTGATAACATCCTGGTGTTGTGTTTATGAATCAGCCTGTACAGCCTGACTGCTGGGCAATGACCTATTCTTACAAATCAAGGTGAGGGATTAGGCATAATCCACCACGCGGGCTCAGTCCGGATTGGTAGGGGCAGGTTCGTGGCCACCTACTGTTGTAACTTATCAAGCCGCCTATAACGCTTCCAACTTGGCTAACGACTACCACATTACGTGGTAACCGGAACCAACAGCTTTGCCTACCAAAGTACAAAGACGCTCCAATACGAAAATGCCATAAATGGTAACCCATCTTAGACCAACCGAGCCGACCGCTGCTTACCCTTGGTGATCGCACCGTAGCCATACAGCGCTAATAGCGCTTATTTTATAATGCTAATCAATTAAAAATAATATTAATTATTGTGAGAGAAGTCTGTAAGGAAAGAACCTGCTGGAACTCTGGACTCTCTGCCTACCCCGCGAGGGAGCTGGCGTGATGATATAGATAGATAGATTAATTATTTAAGCATAAAAACTTGTCATTGGAATGCAAATTTCAAAGTTAGAGAACTCTTAACTTTATATTATCTTCAGAATCCGAATATATATTATTTATCGTAATTTAAAAAGAGGTTACGAATAAACTTTTATAGCAAAAACACTACGGAGACATCTTGTTAAGTTGAGGAGTATCTATTGCTACCTTTTGGCTACATCATCAGGCCCTGGACACTATCTGGGTCCATAGTATTTGTCAAGACAAATCCAACGAGCTCAAACACGATGTGATTGTCTTGAGTAGTTGTGTAGTTCCGTTGGCCACCTTCCGACTCCATCATCAGACCCTGACCACCATCCAGGTCTGCAGTTCTCATCAAGACAAAACAAGCCCAAATACGGCGGGGCTATGTTGAGTACTTGGGTGGTTCCATTGGTTACCTTTCGGCTTCATCATCAAACCCCGAACATCACCTGGTTGTATAGTACTTGTCTATATACCGATCCAACTAGCCTAAACACGAAGGAATTGTGTTGTGTAGTCGATATGTTCCTATGGCTACATTCCGACTGCATCATCAGACTAGCTCCATGTTACCATATTATTTCGAGGTCATCAAACTTACATATGTATGCTAAAGTTTAGCTTAATCCGATAACCGCAAGTGTTTGAAAAATAGTTCACAGGATTTAAACCGGAAAGACAGACAGACACACAATGCAAGTTAAATGAAAGCTTGTAAAAAACTTCGGCGAAGTATGGGTGGTTTTTGTATCACCATAGCTGTTGGTTTTCTATAAATAAATAAGTAATAATAATAATAATAATAAATGTGTCCGTCCCCTTTGAATTACTCCAGTTTTTGTCCATCAAACCTTATTTACATAGCCCTTGTTTTCTTTCCATAATTTACAATAGTCCTTGCACCTGCAGGGGTCAGTTCGCTGGTTATGTTTCTTCATTTTTAGCAAGTGATCAGCAGGTGACTTATATAACATTAACTTCTCGCAAAGGGCCTTTCAAAGGTCCGAGTAAAGCCCGTGAATCTCAGCGAGATACATAATAATAAATAAATAAGTAATACACATCTAAAAACGTGGGAAATATTTCTCCTTTACAAAGACTACCTATTGTGCATAATAAAAACTTTTCTTTCATATAACTCCCAAAAACAAACACCTAACACACACTAACAAACTGAAATTAATAACGATCGCCTTCGATACAATCCCCTAAGTCCCAAACTTGATATTGGAACTCAAAATTGGAGCACATCGAGAACATTCGATAACTTGTTTGATTTCCATACATTAATAATGTGAATGTTTGCCGGAATATGTCCCTGGGCTCTCATTTTATAACAAATTTAAAACGTAACGTGGCACGTTACGGTAACTTCGTGAGATGATCGTTTGATGGTAGTGTCGACCGAAGGTCAATTTCTGGCCAAAGCTGAAGCCGATTAATAGGTCATCGCCAAAACCGTCGGCTGAAGCAGAGGGTTAAACTTAGAAATTTAGTTCACGATTAACTGAATTTTTAAAAAGTTATGTTGACTGTATTAACGAACTAATTTTTTTTTTGATTTGGCTATTTACTTGCAATGACAGTGGGTCAGCTCAACGTAATGTGACCCCTGTCCAGCATTCGCGCTCTCGAGCATTCGTAAGACGTAAATCGTAAAAAATCGTTCAATTTCGGTGCTTGCTAGAAACCTTCCATTTTGGCCGAACTTCGGTCCATTCTGGCCGAAGCCAAAGTTTTGGCCGAAGGTGGCCTAAGCCGAAGGTTCGGTCGGATACTATTTGATGGTACTCCAGTGGTAAACGGATGGCTTGGTGTACTGGTTAAGAGCTTCAGCCTCTCCAGCAACTGGATTGAGTAGTCTCGCGTTCGATTCCCGCACGGGACGAATCTTTGTGTGATCCACATATATTTCTTTCGTTCTATGTAGGTGAATTTCGTGGTTGTAAACCTACTACCACGTTTGTAGAGGGCCGGCCCCCTACAAGGTGGACCGACGACCTGATAAAAGTCCCAGGTTAAGTAAACAAATAATAATAAAAATCTTTTATTTCAGATTTGAAATTCTATAATGTTAGTCTGTACAATAATAACTTAAGAAACTAGTGTTAGTAAACAGTACAGGAATAAATAGGAAGTGGCTGTCATACAAGAGCACTGCACACTTAGCAACAGGCGCATGCAGCCGTATCCAGTGCTCCAGCATTGGGCCTATCGTATAATGCTTTCAGGATGCTGTTTGAGCTAGCACGCCATCTATATAGAAGGAATCCACAGCTTTTTCGGATGATGGCATGGAAGCCATTAAGTCCAACCTCTGTGAACATCCCAGAGGCATTATAAAATCGTGGCAGCCCCAGTAGCACCTTGAAAACATCATTGTACCAAACACGCGGGTCACTGTATACCCCTGCGTATAGCTAATCCACAGACTACACGTGTACTGTGACTAACAGTAAGCTCTAAAGAGTATAATTTTCACTTGTGTAGTGCTTTGTGCGAATCTGCGAGCCAGCATATTACATCGGACAGCCAACGCCCCGCGTTCCCTCTCTATATCCTTCTTATCTCTTAGGCCTTCAGTGACCCAGGTACATAAACTGAGTTGTTTGTGTTAGGGGGTTGTTATATAATATATTAAATCTGGATGTGTACAATCCAAAGCCGGTCGTTGAGGCGATCTTTGTCCTCCAGTGGACCTCTTTCGGCTGTAAATAAAACCCATTACACAGAAATAATTGCTAGTGCGAGGTTCGGTTTATGTAAAAAAAAATACCATTACACGATCAGCTCGTGACGTTATCGTAACGTGCCGCGTTTGGTTATAGTGAATAAGGTCCCGGTTTACTAGACAAATAGTGACTGCGGAACTTATGAAGAGTTTATTTACTTACGGTGCGTCTTCATTGAGATCATTCGCGCGTAACCTCTCGATTAATTAGAACTCAGGCAGTTGGTACGTTGAACCGAGCAAGGTAACTTGCCACACAAGTACGACTTCTCAGTGAATACGTAATGGGTACAGTCAGCAATATAAGTCGGTTTATATTCTGTTTTTAAAATACTAAAATCTTTATTTTTAAAATATTGGTGAAAGTAGTCAAAACCAAATTATTACCAACATATTTAAAAATATTTGAAACAACAAAAATTATGGATTTGATGCAAAACGAAAATGTGGAAGCGAAAAGCTGAGAATGTAAAGCTACTTATGTTGCTGAGTTTAAACTCCGAAGAACATCGTTCGTTGCCTTCTATCATCTTTAATTGACAAGACACACGACTGCTACAATTTCGCTCGCAGCCCAATGTTTGAGTATCGCTGTGGAAAACTTGCAACTAGCAAAGAATCGCAAAGAATTGCTCATGAAGTATCGTTCGAAAAAATTATTCTTCACATAAAATAAGTTTTACGTTTACAATTATTAATGTTATATACAAATCTATCCAGACCGAAATATTTTTTGTGTATCACACAAAACACCGACCCGTGCGGGAATCGAAATCACGACTAATAGTTGACCCATAACTAAGAACTGTTTGTACTTTTTATTAAAAACTATGAATACTTACAATAGTCTGCGCTTCGTTTAAATTGTCCCTGTAAGTAATGACATTGCCTGTAATTAATAATCAAAATCAATCACTAAAATACACAGATACATAAAATACATACACATTTATATTCTTAGATTTACGCGAATATTACTCATAAAATAAAACTATCTTTCGGCCTTGAGCATGGATGCCGTAAAGCATTCGAAAAGCCGGGAACTTAAACACCAAAAATAAACTACGATAAAATCCGAAATATAGTTTTATTACTCAAAAATACATTTTATACTAAAAAGTCTTAAAAAGAATTAAGGTAGTAAGACTTCATACATGGGCAAAATAACATTTTTCCTAACACAATTACTCTTTGTGACCTCATCTCAAAACAAAGTATACGAATTCTAGTGTTCAATCTCTAAAGAAAACCTGATTCTCACATCAGCTAAATTAGAGTACTCACCTGTACTTCGCTTCCCATAATCACAGCGATAAATACAAAGAGTAGAACCCGCATGTCGATTTGCTTCACACGACAGCAAGACGGCACAGAACAGACTACCTTGCCACAAGCTTAATGTCACACCACTTATTAAAGCCATCTCAGTCTGTAGCAGACGATATGCTAACTAGTTTGGTGCAAATCATGAGATTAGAATCAAAATCAATTAGATTACACAGTACACCTCTGCCAAAATCAGAGTCAGAGTGTTTATCACGAACAGATTGACGTTAGCGGGGCGCTGTTGAATTGATATGCTATCCTTTTCACACTACAAATTTACTAAATAAGATGAACGTGACAGTACGCCTTCTTGACAAGGATACTAATAACGGCAAATGGTTTGAGCTTTGCTCTCTAAATATTTATACGAACTTATATATTACTTGCATCGTTTGTATTTCGTTTGCACTTCGTATTTCGTCTGTCTGTCTTCCTGGTTAAAGTGATCAATTTTTCAAGCACTTTCGGGTATCCGATTGAGATGATATTTGGCATACTTATGAAGAAAAAGCCGGAAAGCGATCATTAGAACTCACCTAATTTTAATGGAAAAGGTAGTTCTTACGTAACGAAATATGTATTACACATATGTCTCAGCAACCAGCAAATATAATTATTTCAATGTGCTAAACTGCGTTCCATGCATATAAATTTTCAAAGTATCATAACAAATTATTCTATTCTTTTGTGACTTGTACCAAACCCCGCAAACCTGTTCCAGGAGTGATTATATACGGAACAGTCAGGTATTTGTTGCAGATTAAGATTTGATGACGTACTGCATGTATTAAAAAGGTCGGCAGTTCACCTGCGAACGTTGTCGTTACATTATCAAAACCAGTTATATATATCATCACGCCAGATCCCTTGCGGGGTAGGCAGAGGGTACAGAGTTCCAACAGATTATTCCCTTACATACATCTCTGGGTTCCTCCACTCTTATATTTTCCTCATTATGCTAATATTTCGATGATTTTTCATTGATTCATTCATTTCATTTTTCATTGATGATATTTCATTGATTTATTTTGCATCAATAGTCGATTATGTAATATTCCGATTTTAGTTTATGTTTAATTTGTAATCTGAGAGTTGGCAACACTGATTTTAAAATTGTATAAATTACGAGTGATGGATATTTTGTGCCCTTCTTGGCTGGACAGCGAAAAAATCATTTATTAAAAAATAAAACCACTTCAAAAAGCAAAAAATAAATATTTAAAGTCGGAACCGGTTAGTACGATCGGTTACTTGGCACCGACTTCAAATATTTATTCTTCTTCTTCTTCTTCTTCAAGTTATGGCTTCACACTAATTTTAAGTGTATTTTGCCAGTGTCCAGTGAGATATATAATCGTGTTTGTATAAATTGATTCGACTCCCCGATGGAATTTGATGACAACGATGATAATGAAATTAATGAAGTACCCCACCCTGGATAGTAAAGCGGTGGATACTTTACATACCAATTGCAACGGCCGTTTTGAGGGAAGTCGAAAAGGCACGTTTTATCACTTTGTTACAATTACCTTCACTCATGCACATATAAGAACACATAATGGTTAATATTCCACCAACATTACACATTATTAGTCCAAATAACACAAGTTTTGCAAATTAAAACAAATTGACAACATCACTCTTCGACTTCCCGCCAAAACTCCTCAATATTAATTTTTTGCTTTTTAAAGACGTTTTTTTTTAATTTTACTATTTTAAGTCACAAGTGAATTATTTACTAATATTTATATACCTATATTATATTATTTTGTTGAGGTATACAGCAAGGTACCTACCGGATTGATATAATAACCATTATAACGGGATCTATACATTTGTGTTGTTCGCCGTTAAGGAGTCTCCTGATGTATCTTCAACGTTCAATACCGATTTCATTAAAATGGGACCACCTTGGAACTATACTAAACCCAACGCAAAAAGATTCATCAAAATCAGTTCATAAATAAAGACGTTATAAGAAAACACAAACGCATTGTCGACCGCCTTCTTTTTTGAAGTCGGTTAATATTCTGATTAGTTCTATGGCATTGTACCTATAGGATTGACGTAATACCCATAATATCACAATCTACGCATTCGTATTGTTTGTCGTTAAGGAGTTCCCTGGTGTATCTTCCAAGTCCAAGGTCCAATACTGATGAAATTAAAATGAGACTATCTTAGAGCTATACTGAACCCAATGCAAAAAGATCATCAATTTTTTACCTCTTATCCTACGGGGTTGAAATTTGACGTGGTGGTTAAGTTCCGAAGACAATGCATTTTTGTGGTAAGCATGACGTAGTAAGCAACGTAGTAAGAAAGCGAGTAGGTATAAAAGATAGTATCGGTGTCAAGATGAGAAAGGCCATGCTCTGTTGGTTCGGACATAAAGAAAGAATGTTAGAAGAAAGAATGACAAAACAGATATACAATGCGAAAGTGAAAGGATGTTGGTACCGGGAAAGACCTTGACTATCTTACCACGACCAAATAGACCGAGTCTTATCTGATGGACAAGTCAAAGTCTCCGTAATCTGCGAGCGTGTATGAGACGAACTATGCGAGTGGAGGAAGCCAGCGAGGTATGTAAAGAAAGAACCTGTTTGAACTCTGTACTTTCTGCCTACCCTGCAAGGGATCTGGCGCGATGATATAGATAGATAGATAGAGATGACCTGATTGTACAGACGAAGGACTTCCTCAAAGGTAATCAGCATAGATACGAAATTTTGTATACAAATTTGGTATTAATTGGTCGATTTAATGTGTATCATTACCTGCTGCATAGAAAAAAGTAGTAAAAGTATTTTAAAAATAATATTGTTTCGAATAATTAAATTTTGTTCAACCCAGGGATCGAATTCAGAGCGAAAGAGGAACGAGGCAGTGCTACTAACAAATATTATCTATCTACAAAGTCTATCGTAAATATCGCAAGAACTTAGACACCACTTAGAGAACCAGTTTTCCAAATTTAACACTTTTTACCCCTTTTTTAAGCACTTATATACCTCAATTAACAATGAAACCTGTACGTGTATGTGTGCATATTGAGAAATACGTTTTAGAAATGCATTTAAAATCTCCGTATTGCTTTGAATCAAGAATACGTTTAGTTTATTATAGCACGCTAAAGGAGTAAAAGCATTTTATGCAAATTTTAAATAAAATGTAAGATACATTAAAAATTGTTGGAATCAATTCAGTTACCGATTTAGAACAAACAACTTTCAGGTCTTGCGTTTATTATGTTACACCTTGTATATCATCACGCCCATTTCCTTACGGGATAGGCAGAGAGTAGAGAGTTCCAACAAGTCCTTACAGATCTCTCTGACAACTAATATTAAAATCAGATATGTCATCTTTTATACTTATTTCTACCGTAAATATTATCAATTCCAAGTAAAAAGTATAAAGAATTTATTTTCCGCTTGATATCTGATACGACAAAAAAATATTTACCATTTCTTCCTATTTGCTGTATACATTTTCTCCTTTGAAGTAACATAATAAAGTTTAATAATAGTGGACATAAAATATTGTAATATATACGTTTATGTAAATATCAAGGAAGATCTTAATATTCTAACAACGTTTAGGATTTATTTTGGCACAATTTTATCATACGATTGTATCTATAATCTGTTCTTACGTGGTAATTTTTTATACTAATACGTCGCGATAACTAATAAAACTAAAATTAATACGGTAAAAAATTCAATGATTATCAAAATTTATAAATTCCCGGTAGACACGGCAATACCGTGTCAAATCTCTTGCCTCGCCATATTAGTGTATACAATTGACAAAATAAGATAAAACAGACCCCAGGCATTAATATACCTGAAGTCTATTTTCCTTATGTCCTCATATATTTTTTTTTTAAACGTAGCCGCTCATTTCTCCTGTTACGTGGGTGCGCTTACGAACATGATAATTTGCATACACAAATACCCAGACCGAAAAAAATAATTGTGAGTCACACAAAGATTTTTCTCGTGCGGGAATCGAACCTGCGACTATAAGGCACAGTGCGCAGAGCGGCTTAAGCTCTTTACCAGTGCGCTTTATCGTCT
The DNA here is from genome assembly GCA_905147815.2 of Phalera bucephala. Classification (NCBI taxonomy): domain Eukaryota; kingdom Metazoa; phylum Arthropoda; class Insecta; order Lepidoptera; family Notodontidae; genus Phalera; species Phalera bucephala. Next base: position 13,077,198 of record LR990616.1, on the reverse strand, counting down.
GTTGTAATGTACTATTAGATATGTACTATTAGTTGTTATAATAATTTATAGAAACTAATAGTACATAAAAATATGAGCCTATAGTATAGGCCCACTGCTGGCCAAAGGCTTTCTCTTACATATCGAGGTGAGAAAGGTCATACTCCACCACGCGGACCCAGTGCGGATTGGCTAGAGCAGGTATGTGGCCAGCTGCTGTTGTAACTTACCAGACCGACTATATGGCTTCGCATTTAGTTTAACGACTATTAAATTACGTGGTAACTGAGACCAACGGCTTAGCGTGGCTTCCAAAGCACAGAGACGGTCAAATATGAAAATGCCACAAACGGTCGCCGAAATGCCGACCGGGCCGAATGCTACTTAACCTTGGTGATCGCTGGGAACACCGCGGTCGCACAGCGCTATCAACGCCTCATCGCAATAGTAGATACCTATAAAGTCTGGTGTGGCTGGGGATCAAGAGGTCGTGGCTTCGCATCTTAAGTCGTACAGTATTCTTAATTTTTATCTATCTCTATCTATATCATCACGCCAGTTCCCTTGCAAGGTAGTTCAGAGTTCCAACAGGTTCTTTCCTTACATACCTCTCTGGCTTCCTCCACTCTCATAATTCGTCTCATACAGGCCCGCCGGCTACGGAGACTCTTGACTAGTCTTTCAGATAAGACTCGGTCAATTTAGTCATGATGAAATAGGCTAGGTCCTTCCCGGTACCTACATCTTTCCACTTTCGCATTCTTAATTTCCTAACGAAAAATGTTTAGTTGCATTCTCAAGATTGAAAGTATTTTTTCACGGAATGACAATAAACTCGCCCCCTATTACTTTGGGACCTGAAATTGTCGGTGAAAAGTGGGCGCACATAGTACACCTATACTATCGTCACTTGAGAAATATAGGCATGTTGGTATTCATTTTATTTTTCATTGCTGGTGAGAGCCCGGATTTGAATCCTGGACCTCGTTAATAAGTAGCGAGCGATCTACCAACAAGGCTATCACTACTGACTTTACAGTCATTACAGAAATTTTTATAAAAATTGCAATTTTGAGGGTTAAGAATAAATCGGATTAAACTTAAATAAAATATTTTTCAAGATTAATTTTAAGATGGATAGGTCCCCGTAGAGTTTTGTGACGAATGGCTTGGAATAACGCTGTTACCTTTTCATAAAAAAATATACTTTGAATGAATTTAAATTTTAATAAAAAATCTTGGTAAAATATGACTGAGATATCAGGCGTTCAAATCTGAAAAGAAAATGTACTCCAAATAATTATTTGTGCATGATATATTTACAATATTATTGTAAAGTATATAAAAAAACTAGATATGAACCTACTTAAAATAAATAAGAATGCAGTAAAAAGTAGCATAATATAATACACTATTTCAAATCTTACATTATTTTGCTTTACATCAGAATCCAAACTTTCACGACGATCTTTGTGAAGGCCATTTCCCTACAGTGGTCGTCATTTGTGGCCGATTTTGAAAATGCTCAACAACGTACGTACATAAAAAGTATTACCCATTTTGAAAAATTGAAATGTTCGGTGACTTATATCGATAAACACACCAAGTATAATACTTGCAGCATTCCAAAAAAACAACAAATATTTTAATATTTGTTTAAGGCACCTTAAGAACTCAGATCACCATACACATCATTGAATTAAATTGACCAAATAGACCGTGTCTTATCTGAAGGGTAAGTCAAGAGTCTCCGTAATCTCCGTAACTATGAGAGTGGAGGAAGCCAGAGAAGTCTGTAAGGAAAGAACCTATTAGAACTCTGTCCTCTCTGCCTACCCCGCAAGGCAACTAATTTTATAAACACAGTATTACCACAGTACATTAATTCTACTCTGGGAGTCAGTCACTTACAGCACACAGTACTTAGCATTATGCCCCGTATGAAATATCTATCTTCATCATCACGTAAAATCCCTTGCGGTGCCTATTCCGCAAGGGATTTGGGGAGTATCCAACAGGTTCTTTCTTTACAGACCTCTCTGACCTATAATTTAAGTTACAATCTGTTGACACCAGAAAAGGTGCTGGACCTGATGGTTTTCCTCCAGTGTTTACCTCAGCTCGCGCTTCAGCTTTGGCTATTCCTCTAATGCGCATCTTTAATCAGTCTCTTGCATCAGGAACTTTCCCTGCAGAGTGGAAAAAGCTAAGGTGGTTCCCTTCCACAAATCAGACAAAAAAGATATAATTTCCAATTACAGGCCCATTTCGATTCTACCTTCATTTGCTAAGATTTTTGAGTCAAGTCCCTATATACAGCGTCATTTGAGTCTACACTTAAGTTATGATCAACACGGTTTTACTCCATCGAGATCTACAATCACAAACTTGCTAAGTTTTACGGAGGATGTTACACAAGCTTTAGACGCAAACAAATAGGTTGATGTTATATATACAGATTTTAGCAAAGCGTTCGATAAACTTTCACACTCTATACTTGCTAATAAATTATCAGCATATGGTACATCTGGCCCTTTGTTGGAATGGCTTAAATCATATTTAGCGAAACGTGAATTCTATGTAGTTGTGAACGGCTTTGAATCTACTAATCGAAACATAACATCCGCCGCAGGGTTCACATTTAGATCCCTTATTATTTAATTTATTTATTAACGGCTTCCCTACTGTTTCCAATATTCTAAATATTTCCTGTACGCTGACGATTTGAAGTTCGCTAGAAGAATAGAATTCAAAAAAGATACTGAGCATTTACAAGAAGACCTAAACCGGTTGATTGAATGGTGTGACTGCAACAAAATGCAACAAAATTTTAAAATGTGTTACCAACTGAAATTTACAAGAAAGTCCAATTGCATTCCCTCGAAGTATTACATTCTTAACCAAGAAGTTCAAGAGGTGGAAACAATTAGGGACTTAGGAGTTATATTTAATAACAACGTAACTTTTATTCCGCACATCGAAAACATTAGCAGAAAAGCGTCTAAGATGTTAGGATTCGTAATACGCAACACAAAAGGCTTCCAAAGGAGCACCACGAAGGTTATGTTATACAACAGTGTTTTTCGAAATGTTTTGAAGTATTGTATGGAGGCCTCATTATGCCACACAAATGTTAACACTTGAACGTATTCAAAAGCGCTTTCTGTGGCATCTTGCGTTTTCGCAAGGTAAAGCCAAACAGCTACCTTCATACAACTCTCGCTTGCAATACTTCAAGGTACGCTTCTTATCAATACGCAGAGACGTAACAGATGCTTTTTTCTTATATAAATTGTTGAGGAATAGAATTGATTGTCCCAGACTATTAAGTATCATGAATTTCCGCGCTCCATCTCGGTATCCCAGGAATACTATCACGCCACTCTGCCCAGCATTGCGTAGGACGGTACTTGGTGCAAATTCGCCAATCCCAAGGCTATGTAAAATTTAAAACAGATGCCACGATCTAGTAGATGTGCACTATGATAATTTCAACAAATTTTACAAAGCTGTTATTAATTGCTCTACATATAAATAAGTTAAAGCTAATTTTAACTTTTACAAAGAAGCCTTAATTCTTCAAAATCCAGATACAAAATGATGAATTTGTTCTGCTACCTAGAATTTTGTTAACATAGCACACTACTGGTCTAGAAATGTGTTTAATATACTAATACTGAACATATTTTTGGATTAGTAGTGTATTTAGTATAGTTAGTATTTAGTAAGTCAATCATATTTTTGTGCATGCGGTGTTAGCCTGTAAGAAATTGTTACACTTAATAATGTACTTATATAATCATAATGCTTTGAATGTACGTGTGTAAACAATTGTTGGCTGACCTAAATAAATGAATAAAAAACCTATATAAATATAAACATTAGATTATTAATTTATTAGTCTCTTAAAACAAATTCAATCAATATCATTAAACAAGGAAATAAATATACAAAATGTGTCTACCCCAATAAAGGACAAACAATCTTGAAAAGTCTGAAAATATAAACGCATAAACACGCACTCCCAAATATTAAACGACCAAAAACAATATTAAACCGAAAGTCCGTAACTTATCTCAGAACTTCAGAATCCACAAACACGTTAAAGACATCTTTTACAAGGGCAAAATAAGGATCATCGCAACAGGGTCCTCATTAAACAATTTCGAAGGTCATATAAACTTATCCAATCTTGTCTAAGCTAGGCGAGCCGTGTTTTAGGTGGTCCATGTCTGGAAATCTATTGACTGCTAACAGGTTGATTTGTCATTCCTTACGAAAAATATGAAGGATGAAGAAGATACATAATGACTGACTGACTGATCTGCTTTCTGATTGATTTTGAATAACTGATTTTGTATGAATGTGAGAGGTTTTGTGAGAAGAAAGACTGAATGTATTCACATTCACCAAAGTATTCACTTTTGTCTTAGATTTGTGTTTAGTTGTCTATATTTTTTGTAAAGTGTCAGTGGTCTATAAAATGGTTCTTATTGATTAAATAAATAATGAAACGGTGGACGAATTTTAGCATCCCATGTTTAGTTAGTAGGTAGTATTCCTAGTACATTTGAAGCTCTATACTAAATCTATCCTTGCCTTAAAAAGTCCAATCCCAAAATTTGTCAAACACTGTTATAACTATTATAACACTATTAGATAACACATAGGAGGTACTTACATCATGTCTAACCAAAATTGGTCTTCTAATACATGGAAATTTCTACGCAAAATATTTGTGTCACTTACTGTATTTCCATTTTTTTAAACCGAACCCCTACACTTCATTTAGCCTACTCCTGCGGATGTATATAGAGAAATGGACACGAAACAGGCGAGCCCACTTCCGATGTAGTATCACGTACTTCCTTATTTAAAGAATCTCTATATGCGGTAGTTCTTTGTTGCTAGGTTTAGCTGCCTTTTATGACCTGCTGTTTATCCAACTTGTGGTGGAGAAACTACATTTTTATTGTTACTTCGTGCTCATACTGGCAAAATATGTACATATCCGAGAGTAAAACTAGACACCCCAGTATACAGTCAAAATATTATCATAGACGTCAGCTAACATAATAATTCTCCAGACAATATAGTTTGCACAAAGGTCAGAGACATACGGTGATAAAAGACGTGTTTCTAGAGTAAATGTTAGTTGCCTTAAAGCTGTACAAACGTTAATGTATTCTACATAAACATTACTATGTGGTTTAAAATTCAACCACGTATCTGTGCAACTCTGTGACAGCTGGTAATACGAAAGCAAACTAATTACAAGACAGTTCTGCTTCATAATTGTTTCATTTATCCTTTATGTTCTACAATGGAATGATAGTGATTATAACGAAATCAGAATCAAAATCAAGAACCGATTAGATTTTTATAATATCATACCATTCGACGAGCCTTTTGAACAAGGTCTTATACTTATGTCCATTATTAACATTACTATGTTAGACTTTGAAGCCCATCAATCAAAGTCATATATTCCAAATATAGACATTGGCATATACAAGGTTTTATATGCCAATGTCTATATTATTATTTGTTATTAGATAATTGCTTCACAAATTCCATACGAAAAACAATTTTCCAAATTTTAAATTTTTACCGTCCGTTTTACGCACTTTTATACCCCAACTAACAATGAAACTTGTACATGAATGTGCGCTCAGTGAGAAATACGTTTTAAGAATGCATTTGAAATCTTCTTATTCCTATGAATCAAGAATGAATTGGTAATTGGAGGTAATCCGACAAAGAACCAAAGTTACCGACATAGCTCGCAGATTCAGTAAGCTAAAGTGGCAATGGGCTGGTCACATCTGCAGAAGGACCGACGGCCGATGGAGCAAGCGTGTCCTAGAGTGGAGACCGCGACTTGGTAAGCGTAAGGTAGGACGGCCCCCAGCTAGATGGACCGACGACCTCAAAAAGGTCGCTGGGACAGACTGGATGCGGAAGGCGGAGGACCGTGTGCAATGGCGCGTGTTAGGAGAGGCCTATGTCCAGCAGTGGACTACGATAGGCTGATTGATTGATTGATTGAAGAATGAATTTAATTAATTAAATTAAATCCGCAACATCGTAGAGAAGCATCTGGCAGTGGGCCGGAAGGTTTTCTGCGGTTTTGTATATCTGGAGAAGGCATTTGACAGAGTTGTGCGAAAGAGACTTTGGGACATTTTGCCAGAGTATGGTATAGATGGCACTCTGTTGCGAGCCGTCCAGTCCACTTATGTGGACTGCAAGGCATGCGTACGGGTGGGTGGTAACAGGTCACCCTGGTTTGACGTTAAAATCGGCGTCAAGCAGGGTTGCGTGTTGTCCGCTAGACTGTTTATAATATTACACACATTACACATTATTATAGTATACTGACGGACGATTTAGCGCAGTGGTTAAGAGCTTAGGTCGCTCCACCTACTGTGTTTAATAGTCGCGGGTTCGATTCCCGCACGGGACAAATCTTTGTGTGATCCACAATTATTTGTTCCGGTCTGGGTATTTGTGTGTGAATTTTCACGTTTGTAAACGCACCCACGACACAGGAATAAATCCTAGTGTGGGGCTACGTTTAAAAAAAAAAAAAAAAAAAAAAAAAAAAAAATATCTGGACCAAAGTCTTCAAAGACTGAAAGCGATGAATGAAGGTGTACAAATGGGTGACTTAGTGGTAAACCATCTACTTTATGCAGATGACGCGGTTTTAATAGCGCCAACAGCCACTGATCTGCAAACACTAGTCACAGTTATGAAAGACGACTGCATGATCAATGGCTTACACTTGAATGTGAAGAAAACCAAGATTATGGTTTTTGAAAGGGAAGAAACCAGAACGAATGTAAGGATTGTGGTTGGTAACGATGTGCTGGAGCAAGTGAATGAGTTTGTATATCTTGGATGCGCCTTCAGTAAGGATGGGAAATACACCGCTGACATAGAGAGAAGAGTGAGTGCAGGGAACAGAGTGAATGGTGCGATGGGAAAGCTACTCGGGAGCCGGCACTTAAGCCATAAGGCGCAGCTGGCCATACATAACGGAGTTCTTGTCCCAACGCTGTTATATGGTAGCGAGAGCTGGGTATGTAAGAAGGAGAATGAAAGTAGGATAAATGCGGTAGAAATGCGAGCTCTGCGGAAGATGTGCGGAGTGAAGCTGACCGACCGCATTAGCAACAGCATAGTAAGACAGCGAGTAGGTATGAAAGATAGTATCGGTGTAAAGATGAGAAAGGGCATGCTCCGTTGGTTCGGGCATATAGAAAGAATGCCAGAGGAAAGAATGACAAAACAGATATACAATGTGAAAGTAGAAGGATGCAGGTACCGGGGAAGACCTAGACTATCTTACCACGACCAAATAAACCGAGTCTTATCTGATGGAAAAGTCAAGAGTCTCCGTAACCGGCGAGCGTGTATGAGACGAACTATGAGAGTCGAGGAAGCCAGAGAGGTATGTAAGGAAAGAACCTGTTGGAACTCTGTACTCTCTGCCTACCCCGCAAGGGATCTGGCGTGAGGTTATAGATAGATAGATAGATAGATAGAATTTAATTTTTTATAGCGCAATGCAGGAGCATAAGCGTTTTTTTTACAAATTTAAAAAATGCAAGATGCATTAAAAATTGTTGAAATCAATTCAGTTACCGATTCAGAACAAACTTCTTTCAGGTCTTGTGATTATTATAAATCATCTTGTATATACAACTTTGTTCGCGGGCCCGTCGTATTGGACTATTATTATTGTCCTCATCAAGGTCAACCATCTAAAAATAAAACTAATCGGTACATCATGTTTCGATCGCTCAAACGATCGCACAACTCGACATCTTAATCCAACCGCAGACTTAATCCAACTGAAACTCAAACTATCACTTTTTGCCCGCCAGCAACGCTTAGTGTCATTAATCATAAGTTCCCCAACTTTCCACCTATAAAGTAGCAGTGTAAGCCAAAGGCGGGTATTAACGTTGTAGTGCTCTTTGCCTAACAAGTTACCTGCTAGCCATAAATATATTAGCGCCGCGATGAGGTACAAGTTTAATGAAACACGACACGTGCTTAGCAACACATGCTTAGGAACAAAGTGTGTAGTGCATCAACTTTAGGTTAACGTTCTTCTAATTGCTCTGGAAATTTAGTTTCACAATTTATAATAATGAAAAAGCAGTGATAGCCTAGTGGTTAGGCCGTTGGACTGCAAAGTCAAAGGTCTTGGGTTCAAACCCAGGCACGCACCTCTGTCTTTTCGAAAACATGTGCGTATTTAAAGTTAACTATCACTTGCTTTAACGGTGAAAGCAAACATCGTGAGGAAACCTACAAGCCTAAGAGTTTCTCGAAGGTGTGTGGAGTTTGCCAACCCGCACTGGCCCAGCGTGGTAGACTATGGCCTAAACCCTCTCAGTTTGAGAGGAAGCCCATACCCAACAGTGGGACTGTTTCTTAACAGGGCTAATATTATTATTATTATAATTTATAATCATGTAAACTAAAGAAAATAACTCGTAGAAGAATTTGATAAAGAATTACCTAAGCATTACTAGTATTCTTTAGTTTTAATGGGTGGTTACGAATACACACAGAAGTGTAGTATAGAAACGTCAGGGAATTCTGACCAACCCCCTAAATACTGGCTTACTGCGTAGACAAAGACCACCATATTTGGCCACGTCTTTTCCTGTACATATTTAAATTGGACTAAGCCCACTGTTACTCCTATAAGCCAGGATCCACATTAGCCCCTAACGGTAACACAGAAGTTGATCCTCTGGGTGTCTCAGAGAGCACTTCAAGTGTCTTGAAACCGAAATTAAATTTAATAAAAATAAAGGCAACAGAAGTCCGAAAACATCCTGTGCCTGTGTAGCGAAGGTGACTTTCCACAGCCGTTAGCACTAACAGTAAACGAAAAAAAAGTATGAAAATTACATTTTACTTCCTAAATTCACGTCTTCTGAACGGTGCGCTATTGATTACGGCAAGAGAATAAAAACAGAATGCTTACCACTTGAATTGGCCTTCTGCATAAATTATATTTATCAAAGAAATACTAAATAACTATGTACTCTATTTGTTCAACTATTCATATGATGGTTTTTGAAAGTAAGAAGATATCCTACAGATAGATGCAGTGGGAGGCTTTGTTTCATGGCATGTAAGGAACCGTAGGTTTTCTAAGATTTTGTCGCAGTTTTATCGACTATAGTAAACTAAAATTTAACCGCCGAAATTTCTTCACCATAAAACACCAAAAAAATATCAAAATAAAGCAAGGCATTAGTTAAGCTATTTTCTAGACATTAAAGGTAACACAACGCGACCATTTAAAGACTTAATTACGTAACGTGATTGTTATTACGAAACCAAATCACCAACCTCGATATTAACGCCCCGAAAAGAAATATTTGTGCTTAACATAAAAGATCTTTCGCGTGTTGCAAGCCTATAACATTTCGTAATTAATAACCACGACGCCACTCATTTATAGTAATAAAGGCTATTTTTCTTTGCACTAATACGCGCCTTCGAGTTCAACGTACCTGAAATGCCACTTTGCAATTTCAGTAGCCCTGTGATGTTATCTCTATCAATTATGGCCCATAAAACGTAATGACTTCATCGTAAATCTTAGTTTACACGACAGAATTTTACTTGGTGTCGAATAAATGAGGGCAAATTGCTCTAAGGTATTAACGATGGTTGTCTGAAAACAGTTGATCGGTGGTGGGTGCGCATTCCAAACGACGCTGCTGGCTTTTGTCAAGAAATTGCTGTAGCCCTCTTAAATTAATAAGCTGGCCTCTCCATCTGATATTACGCGGAATAAAGCTAACAAATTATAAACAAAGGAAAATTTCCTTAATTAGTTCAATACCAATTTGTGTTCGTGAAACGTGTACCGGGTAATTTTTGGGACTTTAATTCACGGACTTACGAGAAAATATGTATGAATTTTTCGAGTCATTATTAGCTATACTGAAGGTGGAATGAGAAGTTTGTTTACGAAAAAACTTACACTGCGTTACTTAGGCATATACGGCGTTATTATATACTCCAAATCATGAAATACATTTCCCAATATTGTCAAATTCACTAATGTACAAGTTACATAAATATTAAACCTGAAAAGTTGCATGCATTAATTTCCAAATTATCACTCAACACGTGTTACAGCGTGCTTACTGTAACTAGTATGATACGAGAAGTAAATAGACCTTAACTAAAGCCAGATCTGAAGATAAATGGGAGTTAGGAAAACCTGCGTTAAATATTGTACTATAATAATCTATCTACCTATGTCATCACGACATCCCTTGCGGGGTAGGCGGAGAGTACAGAGTTCCAACAGGTTCTTTCCATACATATCTCTCTGGCTTCCTCCACTCTCATATAATAATATCTTAATTCTTCTCTCACAAATTAAGGTTAGAGAGATTAGATCCCCCCTCCTATTCAGCCTTTATTTTTTTATTTTCTTACACGTACGATATTCCTCGTTCGAGTAAGATGCATCTAGCCCTATACGCGGATGATACCGCTCTCTATGTCTCGCATAGGAATAAGGGTTTCATTACCAGAAACCTTAAGGCAACCGCCAATACCCTAAGGGATTGGTTCAGGAAGTGGCGTATTGAGGTGAGCCCGGACAAGAGCGCTGCGGTGTTCTTCTCCAGAGGTGCCACCCCGCGCCCCTCCCTGCACCACCCCAGAAGTAATCTCGGTCAAGTAACCATGTTCGATCTATTTATTCCCTGGGTCAAACTGGTCAAATATCTAGAGGTCAACCTAAACAATACCATGACCTTCGGACCGCACATCCGCTCTCACATCGATAAACTCCGAACGGTTCAATCCCGTTTCCTCGGCAAAGTTGTCGGAGCCCGTGGTTCATACGGAATGTCGATCTCCATTCCGATCTCGTTCTCGAACCTATTCGCGCCTTTATTAAAAAGGCGACAACCCGATATTTCGCAAACGCGTCCAATCATAGAAATCCGCTAAGCGTAGCCGCCGTCGACTTCGAACCTAAGTCCTATCAGCCGCTACCGCCGTCCGCGGCATGTTCTCACCGACTCTCCCGTTGCCCTTACATCCCTTCTTTCGGATACAGATACCGCACACAGGATCAGACACCGACCTCGCCGGCGAAGTCGAAGAATCCCTTGCCCGCCGGCCGGTGCAGAGCACCACGGCGAGACACTTAGTATACGCCCTCCCCCATATCCACTGCCCAAGTCAAGGCTGTTCCTCCTTGAGGCACCCTTGAGCTAGTTGCCCCCTTGCCCTTCTGGCTCGAGCGTAGTGGTTGTACGCTCTCCCTCTTGTCCGGTGAAGGCTGTCTGGTCTGTAAAGAGCCCGCGGCCAACAGCGTAGATCATTCACACACACACACACGAAAAGACGCAAACAAGAGATTAGGTCATACTCCACCATGCGGACCCAATGCGGATTGGTGAAGGCAGGTATGTGGCCACCTGCTGTTGGAACTTATTAAGTCACCTATAACACTTCTAATTTGACTTAACGACTACCACATTGATTGGTAACCGGAACCAACGCCTTAGCGTGCCTTCCAAAGCACAGAGACGCTATATTATGAAAATGCACCAAACGGTCATGCATCTCAAACCGACCGAGCGTAATGCTGTTTAACCAAAAGTCAAAGTCAAAAATCCTTTATTTGTATAGACCAATACAATAGCTCTCACAAACACGAACCTTGGTAATCGCTAAGAAAAGATACCAGCATCTACTCTGCCCTAAACTATGTACATTTAGCCGCAGCAATCCAGAAGGCGTCCAAAACAATAATTTTGTTTTCGAATGTCAAGGAAAATTAAACACGGTTTCACCATCCAGCCAGGTTACTTAAGTAAACACTTAAAATGTCGTCGAGATGAATGGTTTAACTCCAAAGTTCCGTGAAACTTTTGACAGTGGAAAAACTCCATAATTTTTGTCTAGGAAGGTAGGAAGACACTTTTTATTGATTATATTAACGCATGATTTTTATGAGTGCGCTAGATCCTGGCTCGAATTCAAATTCTAAATATAGAAATCTATACTATATAATATTATAAAGAGGTAAAGTTTATGAGTTTGGATGTTCGAGGTAATTTCCGGTACTACTGATCCAATTTTAATGATTCTTTCACCATTGGAAAGCTACCTTATCCATAAACAACATAACTCCGTGCTCTGAAAGGCATGCTAAGCCGTTCAACCCGGTTAACACTTAAAGTGGTAGTCGTTAATCACGTTGTAAGCCCTATGGGCGGCTTGATAAGTCCCAAAGGCAGGTGGCCACAAACCTACCCATCCGCACTGGGTCCACGTAGTGGAGCATGACCTAATCTTTGCCACCACAAATTATGAATAAAGTTCAGCACTGGAACGGTACCTATAAAATTATTAAAAATGTTTTTTACTGATAATTTTTTTCGCATCTAAATAAATCGGGCATTCAAAAAATAATGATATTTACGTCTATTATACAGAAATTAATGTTCCCTATGAAATACTTTTCCATTGTTCTCATGATTTCGTAAAATAACAGATGTACTACAAGATAAAATTAATTAATCGGGAGGTGCTACAATGTTTTAGGGGC